>CM036587.1:457387-1126316 GCA_020745705.1 Hemiprocne comata | reverse complement strand
GCTGCCCTGCTGGACTTGCTGCTGGTGAGCAGAGAAGGACCTGTGGGGGAAGCACCAGTTGGGGGAAGTCAACGGCACAGTGACCATGGGCTTAGGGAGCTTTTGGTCCTTGGAGAAGGAAGGAGGGGGGTGAGTGAAACTGCCATCTTGGACTTCCAGAGGGCAGGCTTGAATCTGTTCAGGAGATTGATGGACAAAGTCCCTTGGGAGACTTGTCATGAAGGGTAGAGGAGCTCAGGAAGGCTGGACATCCTTCAGGAAGGAAGTCTGAAAGGCCCAGGAGCTGCTGTCCCCACGTGCCAGAAGGGGAGCCATGGGGAAAGGAGACCAGCCTGGCTGGACAAAAAGCTGTGGCTGCAGCTCAGGGGAAAAAAGGAGAGTTTCTGGCCTCTGGAAGAGAGGACAGGCCTCTCCTGAGGAGCACAGAGATGGAGTCAGGCAATGCAGGGAGATGATCAGCAGGGCCAAAGCCCAACTTGAACTCAAGAGGAGGACGAGGGGGAATCTCCATCCTGTGTGGGATGCAGGGCAAACAAAGTGATAAAGGAGGAGGAAAAGGCTGAGGTGCCAAATGCCACCTTTGCCTCAGCCTTTGGCAGTAGAACAGGGTTGTTCCCTGGACACCCAGTCCCCTGGGCTGGAAAAAAGGGAGTTGGGGCAGAATGAGACCTTTGTAATCCAAGAGGGAATGGTCAGTGTCCTGCTACACCACCTGAACATCCATAAGGTCCATGGGCTGGATGGGTTGGACCCAAGAGTGCTGGAGGAGCTGGTGGATGCACTCACCAAGGCTCTTCCCATCACTTACCAGCAGTCCTGGCTAACTGGGGAGGTCCTGGTGGACTGGAGGATGGTGAATGTGGTGCCCATCCACAGGAAAGGCTGGAAGGAGGATCCAGGGAGCTACAGACCTGTCAGTCTGACCTCACTGCCAGGGAGGGTCATGGGGCAGATCATCTCGAGTGCCATCATGCACCACGTACAGAACAGCCAGGAGATCAGGCCCAGCCAGCACGGGTTGATGAAAGGAAGGTCCTGCTTGACCAACCTGATCTCTTCCTATGAAAAGATGACCCGCCTGGTGGACGAGGGAAAGGCTGTGGATGTTGTCCACCTGGACTTCCATCAGGCCTGTCTCCTGCTGCATTCTGAGGGAAGAACTGGCTGCTCCTGTCTCAGATGGGCACACGCTCTGCTGGGTGACACACTGGCTGGACAGGCCCAGAGGGTGCTGGGGGCTGGTCACAAGGGGGGCTCCTCAGGGCTCCGTGTTGGGACCACTTCTGTTGAACATCTTTGTCAGTGATCTTGATGAGGAGATAGACTGCAGCCTCACACCAGGCTGGGAGGGCCAAGGTCATTGTATGAGGTTCAACAAAGCCACGTCCTGCTCTTGGGCCACAACAACCCCCAGCAACGCTCCAGGCTTGGGGATGAGTGGCTGGAGAGCTGCCCAGCAGAGAGGGACCTGGGGGTGCTGGCTGGCAGCTGGATGAACATGAGCCACCAGTGTGCCCAGGTGGCCAAGAAGGCCACCAGCATCCTGGCCTGCATCAGGAATAGTGTGACCAGCAGGCCCAGGGAGGTGATCATCCCTCTGTACTGGCACTGGTGAGGCCTCACCTCAAGTTCTGTGTGCAGTTCTGGGCACCTCAATACAAGAAGGACATCGAGGTGCTGGGGTGTGTCCAAAGAAGGGCAACAAAGCTGGTGAAGGGCCTTGAGAACAAGGCTTATGAGGAGCAGCTGAGGGAATTGGGGCTGTTTAGTCTGAAGAAAAGGAGGCTGAGGGGAGACCTCATTGCCCTCTATAACTACCTGAAAGGACCTTGTAAAGAGGCAGGTGCTGGTCTCTTCTCACAAGTAACTGCTGGTAGAACAAGAGGAAATGGCCTCCAGCTGCACCAGGGGACGTTCAGACTAGACATTAGGAAGAACTTTTTCACTAGGAGGGTTGTCAGACATTGGAACGTGCTGCCCAGGGAGGTGGTTGAGTCACCATCCCTGGGTGTGTTGAAAAGTCATCTAGATGTGGCACTTGGGGACATGGCTCAGTGCTGGTCTTGGGAGAGTAGGGTTAATGGTTGGACTCCATGATCCTGAAGGTCTTTTCCAACCTCAGTGATTCTAAGATTTTGGGTGGAAAACAAGCTCCAAACCAGGCCCTGAGCTAGCATGTCCCACTTCCCCCTACTGGGGTTCCCTGGAGAGTTGTAGCTCTGGCAGAGGGAAGGGGGCTCTGGGTGCTGGACAGGGCTCTGATCCTTCTCTCCCCCTTCCCAGTTTGTCCTGAAAAACTATGGGGAGAACCCGGAGAACTACAACGAGGAGCTGCGGAAGCTGGAGCTGCTCCGGCAGGTGAGCCAGGGGCTCCTTCCCCCACCATGAGATTGAGCTCCAGGACGTGTCGAGCTCCAGGACGTGTCCACCAGCTCCCCCTGCGTCCCTGGATTGGGGGTTGTGCTGGAACGCTGCTGCCGTGGCTCCTCCTCCTCCTCCTCCTTACCAGCCCCCCGGGGATGAAGCTTTGGGCAGCCGGTCCTGGGCTCCCCGGGGAATTCCAGCTTCTGAGGAGCTGGGCAGGGCTTGTGCCCCGGGGCTGGGCTGGATCCACCTCCCTGGGTGTGGGGGCTTTCGTGTAGGATACAGAGGGTGGAGGGAATGGCCGGGCTGGTGCCCGAGGTCTTCACAGGCAAGAAATCCACCCAAACCCTTGTGTTAGTCGCTGGATGGTGGATCTGGGGGCACGGAGCAGGGCAGAGCCACAACACGGGTGGTAGAACCGGCTGGGGACGGTGGGAGATGGGCCTGGAGCTGGTTCCGGTGTCCCTGCCCCCCCCGTCAGCACCTGCCCGGCCCCGGGGAAGCCCCTTCCTCCCCTTCCTCCTCCTCCTCCTGTCCCGCAGAGCGCCGTCAGCGTCCCCAGGGATTTCGAGGGCTGCAGCACCCTGCGGAAATACCTGGGGCAGCTGCACTTCCTGCAGAGCCGCGTCCCCATGGGCAGCCAGCAGGAGGCAGCCGTGCCCGTCGCCTGGTGAGACCAGCACGGACCCCTCCCCTCTCTCTCTCCCCCTCCCCTCTCTCTCTCCCCCTCCCACCAGTAACCACCTTCTCCCCCGGCAGGACCGAGATCTTCTCAGGCAAGACAGTGACTCATGAGGACATCAAGTACGAGCAGGCCTGTGTCCTCTACAACCTGGGTAAGACCCCAGCTCATCCAGCCCCCTCCCCAAAAACAGGACGTGTGGAAAAGCAGCAGACCCAGCCCTCATCCCCCTTCCCTTGCTCTCTGGTGTGGGCAGTTGTGACTCGGAGTGGGGGGTGTTGGTGACCTCCCAGGGAAGGTGACACTTGGCCCTAGGACACTGAGTGTGGCTGAAGGTGTTCCCAGCCCTTCTGCTGCTGCAGCTCCAGGGCTGGCTGTGCTCTGCTGGCCACCAGGCAGGAGGAGCTGGTCATGGAATCCTGGAATAGTTGAGGTTGGAAAAGCCCTTTAAGATGATGGAGTCCACCCATTCCCCCAGCCCTGCCAAGGCCACCACTGACCCATGTCCCTCAGCACCACATCTCCACACCTTGCAAACCCCTCCAGGGATGGGGACTCCAGCCCTGCCCTGGGCAGCCTGGGCCAGGGCCTGACAACCCTTGCCAGCAAGAAATGGGTCCCAAGATCCAACCTCAACCTCCCCTGGCACAACTTGAGGCCGGTTCCTCTTGTCCCATCACTTGTTCCTGGGGAGCAGAGCCCGACCCCCCCTGGCTCCAACCTCCTCTCAGGCAGTTGCAGAGCCAGCAGGTCTCCCCTCAGCCTCCTTTGCTCCAGGCTGGACACCCCCAGCTCCCTCAGCTGCTCCTGCTCACACTTGTGCTCCAGCCCCTTCCCCAGCTCCCTTGCCCTTCTCTGGACACGCTCCAGCCCCTCCATGTCCTTCTTGGAGTGAGGGGCCAGATCTGACCCCAGGATTGGAGGTGCCCCCTCCCCAGTGCCCAGCCCAGGGGGACGATCCCTGCCCTGCTCCTGCTGGCCACCCCAGTGCTGACACCAGCCAGGATGCTGGTGGCCTTCTTGGCCACCTGGGCACACACTGGCTCATCTCCAGACCTTGTTTCCAGCCAGGGCTTCCCTGTTCCCAGTGATCCATGTGTGCACCCCCAGGGCTCCCTGAGTGCCAGGGGTCCCTGCTGGGTGCTACAGATTTGGGCTCCCCCTCTCTGAGCCCCCATCCCCAGCCATGGGGGTGGGACTGGCCAGGTGCCCCCACCCCCCTGAGCCTCCCCCTCTCTCCCCAGGTGCTCTGCACTCCATGCTGGGCGCCATGGACAAGAGGGTGTCTGAGGAGGTAACTGTCCCATGGACTGTCCCTTGTGTCCTCCCCCCTCAGACCCTCCCCCACGTTCCCCCATGTCTTCCCCCTACAGACAATCCCCTGTGTCCTCCCCCCACGGACCCTCTCCCCAGTGTCCCCCCATGTCCTCCCCCCACAGACCATTTCCTGTGTCCCCCCGTGTCCTCCCCCCCATGGACCTCCCAGGCTCATGGCAGCTGTTTTTGGGGATCTCAGTGGGATCATCCAGCCCCTCCTGAGCTGGGGTTTGTCCCCCCCCATGGGAAGGGAGGTCACTGCCTTCCCAGCCTGTCCCAGTTCCCCCAGGTCCCTGCCATCCAGCCACGTGTCCCCATGGATGTCGCTTGTCCCAAGGTGTCCCTCTCCCATCCATCCCCTCAGGGCATGAAGGTTTCCTGCACCCACTTCCAATGTGCTGCTGGGGCCTTCACCTACCTGCGGGATCACTTCCCCCACTCCTACAGCGTGGACATGAGCCACCAGATCCTCAACCTCAACATCAACCTCATGCTGGTAGGAACTGGGGTCTGCCTGTGCCAGGACACTGGTCATACTGGGGTCATAGAATCATGGAATACCACGTTGGAAGGGACCTCAAGGATCATCTGATCCCACCTTTCTTGGCAAAAGCACAATCCAGATGAGATGGCCCAACACCCCATCCAGCCAAATCCTGGAAGTGTCCAATGTTGGGGAATCCCCCCTGGGGAGATGATTCCAATGTCCAACTGTTTTCATGGTGAAACATTTTCCTCCTTTGTCCCCTGGGAATCTCCCCAGGATTAACTTGCACCCATGACCCTTCATCTTTTCCCTGTGACTCCTTGTAAAAAGGGGGAGGTCTCCATCCCCTTGGTGGCCACTCTTTTGGCACACGTCTTACATGATTAAGAACAGTTTGTCACTGGATTTTCTTCAGGTTTGAGGAGTCAGTATCATGAAATGTTTTGCTTCCAGATGTTGAAAGGGATCTTCCACCTGGCTGGGACCTGCTCCTTGTGTCCCAGGAGAGGGATGTTTGGAGGGTTGGGTTGCTCCCTGTGGAGTCCATGGATACTGGGAGGTGTCCCAAGGTGTTGGGGAGACTGAGTATTCCTATGTTGTCCTCGGCAGGGCCAGGCACAGGAGTGTCTCCTGGAGAAATCCATGCTGGACAACAGGAAGAGTTTCCTGGTGGCCCGGATCAGTGCCCAGGTGAGCTCCTGGCTGGTCCCTGCTGTGCTGAGCTCTGGTTGCTGCTCCCAACACAGCCCTGTTCCCACTGCATGGAGCCACCTGTGGGACTGGGAGCTCTGGGGCAATTGTCCCAGACCCTGGGCTGGGGATGAAGGGATGGAGAACAGGCCTGAGGAGAAGGACTTGGGGGTGGTGGGTGAGGAGAAGCTCAACATGATCCAGCACCGTGCACTGGAGCCCAGAAACCACCTGTGTCCTGGGCTGTGTCACCTGCAGCCTGACCAGCAGGGCCAGGGAGGGGATTGTCCCCCTCTGCTCTGCTCTGCTGAGACCCCCCTGCAGGGCTGGGGCCACCTCTGGGGTGCCCAACACAGGAAGGACATGGAGCTGTTGGAGAGAGTCCAGAGGAGGCCCCGGAGATGATGGGAGGGCTGGAGCAGCTCTGCTCTGGAGACAGGCTGGGAGAGTTGGGGGTGTTGAGCCTGGAGAAGAGAAGGCTCCAGGGAGACCTTGGAGCACCTTCCAGTGCCTGAAGGGGCTCCAGGAAAGCTGGGAGGGGCTTTGGCCAAGGGCAGGGAGGGATGGGATGAGGGGGAAGGGTTTCCAGCTGGAAGAGGGAGCTGGAGATGAGATGTGAGGGAGAAATTCTGTGCTGTGAGGGTGGGGAGAGCCTGGCCCAGGTTGCCCAGAGAAGCTGTGGCTGCCCCATCCCTGGCAGTGTTGAAGGGCAGGTTGGATGGGGCTTGGAGCAACCTGGTCTGGTGGGAGGTGTCCCTGCCCGTGGCAGGGGGGTGGCACTGGATGGTCTTTAAGGCCCCTTCCCACCCACCCATCCCATGGTTGGGTTCCCACCCCTCTCCCCAGGTGGTGGATTACTACAAGGAGGCCTGCCGGGCGCTGGAGAACTCGGAGACGGCCTCGTTGCTGGGGAAGATCCAGAAGGACTGGAAGAAGCTGGTGCAGATGAAAATCTATTATTTTGCTGCTGTGGCCCATGTGAGTGGGGGGACAAACTGGGGGGGGGTTGGGACTCTGGGTGGGGGTCTGGCTGCACTGGGGACGTGGATTTGGCTGGTGGGTGGGTGGGTGGCTGCTTGGGGCAAGGGGGTTGGCTGCTCTGGGGGGCTTGGCTGCTCAGGTGTTTTTTGGCTGCTTGGGGGGGGATGTTTGGCTACCCTGGGGGGGGGTTGGTTGGCTTCTCTTGGGGGGTTTGGCTGCTTTTGGGTGGGTTTTGGCTTCTCTGGGGGGGGTTTGACTGCTTGAGGGGGGGATGGTTGGCTCCCCTCAGGTGGGTTTTGGCTTCTGTGGTGGGGGTTTGGCTTCCCTGGGTGAGGGGTTGCCTTCTTGGGAGTGTGGTCTACTGCCCTGGGGAGGGGGTTTGGCTGCCCTGGGGAGGGGGTTTGGCTGCCCTGGGGGGGTTTCTTGCCCCCCCCCATGACAAAGCTCTACCAGCACCCTGTGTCTTCATGCAGCTGCACATGGGGAAACAGGCCGAGGAGCAGCAGAAGTTTGGGGAGCGGGTAAGTGGGGCCGTGTGAGCCCCTCTCATCCCACCCAGGCTCTGGATCAGGGTGGGATTGAGTTCTGAGGTGAGATTGTCACAGCCCTGGGGACAATTGTCACCATCCCTGTCCTGCCTCCAGCATCTTTTGGTCCTCCTGGTGAGCCCAGTTAGGCCAGAGGAAGCACCCACTTGTGTGCCCACCCCAATTCCTGCTCTTCCCACAGGTCATCTACTTCCAGAGTGCTCTGGATAAACTCAACGAAGCCATCAAGCTGGCCAAGGTGTGTTCCTGCTCCAGCTGGGAGCAGCCCTTGGGATTTTCAAGTCACTCTGGGATGCCAGGCTGGGAAGATGAGAACCCCAGTGCTGGTTCAAGGCTTTCCACCCCCTTTGGGAGGTTGGCAAAGCCCTGCTGGCTTCCCAAAGGATCCCTTTGCTTCCCTCTGGGATGTCCAGCTGAGCCAAGGCTCTGGTATCTCCTGGCTGGCTGGTCTCCCAGGGGTTTGAGTTGGTTTGGATCATTTGGGAACATGTGAGCAGCTCCAGAAGGGCTGTGGGGCTGTGGTGCTTGGCTCTACCACCCCAGTGGGAAGCCCAGGACAACGTCCTGATGGGATCTGCATGTGGAAATGGGATGTGGAGGATCTGGGGCTCCCTCTTTTATGGGGAACAGGGCCGGGGACAGCCATTCCCATTCCCATTCCCATTCCCATTCCCATTCCCATTCCCATTCCCATTCCCATTCTCTGCCTGCCCTGACTGACTCCCATTCCCACAGGGCCAGCCAGAAACTGTCCAGGAAGCCCTGAGATTCACCATGGATGTGATCGGTGGCAAGTGAGTCCATGCACGTGGCAACCCAGGATGGAACCATCCTGGTCAGCCATGCCTGGTGGCCACAGTGTCCCCAGTGTCCCCTGAGGCACCGAGCCACCCCTCTGTGCTGCTGGAGGCTCTCAGGACACTCAGCTGCCTTGGAAGTGGCTCTTCCCTCTCCCTGGAGCTGATCCCAAGAGACACCCATGGCTTGATCCTGCTGGGATTGGGCTCATGGAGCCAGGAGCGCTGTCCCCTCAGTGTCAAGGTGACCTCACTTCTCATTTTAGGTATAATTCAGCCAAAAAGGACAATGACTTCATCTACCATGAAGCTGTGCCAGCACTGGACACCCTGCAGTCCGTGAAAGGTGAGGGTGGCCCCCAGAGGGACACCTATGGTGACACCACATGTGATGACCCCTGGGTCCCCTGGGATCTGCCAGGAACGAAGGGAGAAACTGGCTAAATGTGGCTTGGGTGGGAGTGCTCTTCACTGGGTGAAGAACCAACCAGCTGGTGGTGGGGCCCAGAGGGTTGTGGTGGGTGGAGCTCAATCCAGCTGGTGGCCAATCACCAGTGGTGTCCCCAGGGCTCACTGGTGGGCCCACTTCTCTTTCATGTCTTTATCCATGATCTGGAGGAGGGGACCAACTGCACCCCCAGTCAGTTTGCAAATGACACCAAGTTGAGAGGAAGGGATGATCTGCCTGAGGGTAGGAAGGGTCTACAGAGGGATGTGGACAGGCTGGATCCATGGGTTGAGGCTCTGCAGAGGGATCAAGACCTTCTGGCTCTGCAACTGCCTGAGAGGAGGTTGGAGCCAGGGGGGGGTCGGGCTCTGCTCCCCAGGAACAAGTGATGGGACAAGAGGAACCGGCCTCAAGTTGTGCCAGGGGAGGTTGAGGTTGGATCTTGGGACCCATTTCTTGCTGGCAAGGGTTGTCAGGCCCTGGCCCAGGCTGCCCAGGGCAGGGCTGGAGTCCCCATCCCTGGAGGGGTTTGCAAGGTGTGGAGATGTGGTGCTGAGGGACATGGGGCAGTGGTGGCCTTGGCAGGGCTGGGGGAACAGGTGGGCTGGAGGATCTTAAAGGGCTTTTCCAACCTCAACTGTTCCATGACTCTGTGATTTTGAGCCATCTGGAGAATAACCATTCTCCCCGGGAAGGTTCCAGGCGTGTTGTGTCCCCCCCAGGTGCCCCCTTGGTCAAAGCTCTCCCCGTCAACCCCACCGACCCGGCGGTCACCGGCCCCGACATCTTCGCCAAGCTGGTCCCCATGGCCGCCCACGAGGCCTCCTCCCTCTACAGGTGTGTCCTGGGGGGCAGGACACGGAGCTGGGGGTGCAGGTCTGCAGAGGGAGCTGGGGGAGGGGACACCAAACCCCCCACTGCTGCCCCCAGGTTGTCCTCATGCCCCTGCAGTGTCTCTCCTTGTCTTGCTGCTCCAAAGGGCCTCTGAGCTCCGTGGCCGATTCCGGCGGGGCTGGGATGTGCCCTGGAGCTTTCCCTGCTCCTGGCTCAGCTCTGAAGGATCCGATTGTGATTTCATTTCTATTTTTATTTCTATTTTCATTTCTCTTTTCATTTCTATTTCTCTCTTGTCTCCTCCACCTCAGCGAGGAGAAGGCCAAACTGCTGCGGGACGTGATGGCCAAGATCGAAGCCAAGAACGAAGTCCTGGAGTACGTGTGGGCTGGGCAGGGGGGGTGGGCCGGGCAATTCCTGCCCCCTGGAATGCTCCGGGTGTCCCAGTGATCCCCTCCCCGGGAATCCCAACCTGCTCTGCCACCCTCCTGCTGAGCGTGGGTTGAGCCCCAGTTCTCCCAGTCCCCAAATCCCCTCCGGAGCCAATTGGGGCGTGGGGATGGGGGGGGTGACACCGGGGTGCCGTGGCTCGGGTCTGGGGGGGACCCCCGGGGATCTGGGGGTGCTGAGGGGCTCGTTCTCCCGCCCGTAGCCAGTTCATGGACTCGATGCAGCTGGACCCCGAGGGGGTGGACAACCTGGAGCTGTACGAGCACATCCCCCCCGTCCTGATGGAGAAGTGCGCCGCGCTCAGCGTGCGCCCCGACACCGTCCGGAACCTCGTCCAGTCCATGCAGGGTGGGGACACGGGGGGGACACACACACTGGGGAGGGGGACACACACACTGGAGGGGGGACACACACCCTGAGGTGGGGGGTGCTGGGGCTCAGTGCTGGGAACAGTCACTCCCATCCCTACATCCTGCACGGACACAAATTCCTGAGCCCCGAAGTGTTTGCTCCCGTGGGCCACTCCAAGTCATGTGTGTCCCCCCCACCCCCTGCCTGCCCCCTAAGCCCCCCCATAACCCCCCCACGCCCCCCCAGGCCCCTCACACCCCTGGTGCTCCAAACACCTCCCACACACCCGAAGCCCCCCAGAGCCCCTCACAGCTCCCCCAGGTCCCTGCAGCCCCCCCATAGCCCCCCTGGCCCTTCAATCCCCCAGTGCTCCCAACCCCCCCCCCCCCGCAGCCTCCTGTGCACCCCAAAACCCCCCGAGCCCCCCCCAGCTCCCCACCCCCCCCATAACCCCTAAGTCCCATGTAGCCCTCTGCACCCACTGCACCCCCTAAGCCCCCCAATCCCTCAGTGCTCCCCAGGCCCCCATAGCCCCCCTGCACCCCCTGTAGCTCCCTGTGCCCCCCCCAAGCCCCCTCCCATGCTCCCCACAACCCCCATAGCCCCCTAAGTCCCCTGTAGCCTCCCCAGACCCCTCAGTCCCCCAGTGCTCCCCCAGCCCCCTGTACCCCCCCATAGCTCCCTGTGCCCCCCAGCCCCCCCAGCTCCCCACAACCCCCATAGCCCCCTAAATCCCCTGTAGCCCCTCGAACCCCCCATACCCCCCCCCCCCCAGCCCCTCAGTCCCCCTCAGTGCACCCCAAGGCCCCTGAGCGGACCCCCCCATCAACCCAGGGTGACTCCAAAGCCCCCCCTTCCATGACCCCCAGGGGGTCAGGGCTGGCTGGAGCCCAGGCTTGGGGCCAGGAGAGCCCAAAGCAGGTGGGGGGCTCAGCCCATTGCCCCCCGTGTCTCCCCCTCCCCTTCCAGTGCTCTCAGGGGTCTTCACCGACGTGGAAGCTTCTCTGAAGGAGATCCGGGACCTCCTGGAGGAGGATGAAGCTCAGGAACGGAAGCTGCAGGAGCTGCTGGGAAAGGCTCCAGCACCCCAGGGGTCGCCCCCGCCGGTGTCCCCGGGGTTGGCCGAGGTTGGCAAGGAGTGCTCCAAGTACCTGGAGGTGCACCAGAAGGCCAGCTTCACCAACACCGAGCTCCACAAGGCCATGAACCTCCACATCGGCAACCTCCGCCTGCTCAGCGGGCCCCTGGAGCAGGTCCGGGCCGCGCTGCCCTCCCCCACCCTGACCGAAGGTGAGTTCTGCTGCCCCCCCCGGCCTTTGGTGGCATCTGGCCTGGTGGCTCAGCCCTCCCTGTGTCCCCTCCCCTCAGACGACAAGCAGGTGCTGCAGAACTTGAAGCGGATCCTCGGCAAAGTGCAGGAGATGAGGGACCAGCGGATGTCCCTGGAGCAGCAGCTGCGGGAGATGATCCAGAAGGACGATATTACCACCTCGCTGGTCACCACCGACCGCTCTGAGATGAAGGTGGGTGCCACGGACACCCTGGTGAGGGCTGTGGCAAGAGCTCTGCCCCATCCCAACCTCCCCTGTCACCAGTGACCCCTCAGACCCTCCCCTTCTCTTGACAGAAACTCTTTGAGGAGCAGCTGAAGAAGTACGACCAGATCAAGGTCTACCTGGAGCAGAACCTGGCTGCCCAGGAGAACGTCCTGAAGGCCCTGACCGATGCCAACGTCAAGTACGCGGCTGTGCGCAAGGTCCTGGCCAAGGTGGAGCACAAGTGAGTGGGGCAGGGGGTGTGGGTGCTCTGCTGGGGTCTGGGTGCACAGGAACAACCCTCACTCCACCCCAGGGAGAAGCCTGGGGTCACCACCAACTTCTCCAGTCTGTCCCTTTTCCTGCCCCACTGCTTGAGGGCCACCAGTGGCCCTCCCTGGTGGGTGCTGGTGAGTTCCTCAGACTCCCAGGAGCAGGGACACCCAGCTTTGACCCATCTCCCTAGGTGGAACACCACCGTCCAGACCTTGGTGGCCTCCTACGAAGCCTACGAAGATCTGATGAAGAAATCACAGGAGGGGAAGGATTTCTACACCGACCTGGAGGGAAAAGCCACCAAACTGCTGGAGAAGGCCCGAGCCGCCTGCCAGGCCGCCGAGGCCACCCGGCAGCAGATCCTGGAGAAGTAGGTGGTGGGGATGAAGCCGGGCTTGGGGGGGGGGGGGTCCCAGCATGGTGTGACCAACCCCCCGGGGGGGGTGGGCAGCACCTTTGGGTGGTCTGGGCTGTGTCTGGAGGGTTTGGCTTTGGCGCGGTGGTTCCTGGTGGCCAAGGAGGGGGTGGGCAGCCCTGGTTGGTGGCCGGTAGCCCCCCCCCCCGCTGACCCCCCCCCAACCATTGCCCCCCCCTCCCCCCCGGCAGGGAGCTGAAGAAGCAGCCGCCCCCCCGGCCCACGGCCCCCAAACCCGCCCTGCAGAAGAAGCCCCCGGAGCTGGAGGCCGGTGGGTCAGAGCCCGGGGACCTCCCGGCGCCGCTGGGCTCCCTGGTGCTGCCGGAGCTGCCGGAGGAGCTGCGGGGCCTCCCCCCCGACGTGCTGGCCGGACACTTGGCTCGCCTGCCGCCCCCCGCACTGGCCGCCCTGACCCCCGCCCTGCGCCCCCCCGAGCCCTTCGTGCCGGGGGTCAGGGTGGCCAGTGCCCCCCTGCAGCCCCTCGCCCCCTTCCCGCCGCATCCCGGCCCCTTCCAGCTGCCGGCGGCTCCCAGCGCGGGGCTGGGTCCCTTTCCCCCGGGCCCGGGGGTCCCGCTGCTGCAGCCCACCGCCCCGCAGCCCCCCGGGGCCCCCCCCTGCTCGGCCCCCTCCTCTGCCCCCCAGCTCTACCCAGCCCCTCCGTTGCTGCCAGGCTATGGGGGGGCCCCGGGGCTGCCCCCGCGCTCGTCCCCGCAGCACGGAGCCCCTCCTGCCCCCTCCTACGGCCCCCCCAGACCCCCCCACTTAGGACCAGCACCCCTGGGTGCCCAGCCCCCCCCCAGTGGCCCTGAGCCACCCCCGGTTGCCCGCCCGGCCACCACCACGGTGGACAGCATCCAGGCCCCCATCCCCAGCTGCACCGCTCCCCCCCGGCCCCCGCCCCCTTCCTGCGCCCGGGGGTCCCCCCTGCCCACTTCCCCTATGCCCAGGGGGGGCTGCAGCCCTTCGGGCAGCCTTCCTACCCCCCCGGGCAGCCCCCACACCCCTTTGCCCCCCCTGCACAGCTCCAGCCCGGGGTGGAAATGCCTCCCCGTGCCCAGGGCCCCCAGCAGTTCCCCCCAGCCCCCTTTCTGCCGCAGGGCCCCCCTCTGCCCTTCCAGCTGCCCCCCCAGACCCCGTTTGCCCCCCAGCCCTTCACTGGCCCCGGGGGGCAGCTGGTCCCCGGGCAGCCCCCGCTGCCCCCCCAGCTCTACCCGCTCCCCGGGCAGGACAAGTTGCCCCCCCAGGGGCTGCCCCCCCCGCACGGGGACCCTGCCCTTCCCCAGGGCCCCCGGCCAGAGCGTCCCCCCGGCCCCCCAGCCCCTCCACGCCGCCCTGGGGGGGCTGCAGCCGGTGGCCCCCAGCTCCCCCGCTCTCCCCTTCTGCCCCAGCAGCCCGATGCCCCCGGGCACCGTGGCCCTGGGCCCCCCCGCACCGCCCCCCGCCAGCCAGGCCGGCCCCCATCACCTGCCCCCCGCCCCCAGCCCTGCCCTCAGCCCAATGCCGGGGGCTGCGGTGGTTCAGGGTCCCCTCGTCCCCTCCCCAGCCCCCTCCCCACAACCAGCTTTGCCCACCTTGGTGCCAGGCTCCGGTAGCGTTCCGCAGAGACCCCCCCACCCGGGCCCCCCCGGGGAGGCCCCGTTCCAGAGGCAAAGCTCCTCCACCGAGGACCTGCTGTCCTCCAGCCCCGAGAGCCAGCCCGGCGGCTCCAAGGCGGCCGTGGGGCAGCCCCTCCTGCAGCCCACCCGAGCGGACGCGGCCGAGGGGCAGAAGCCCAGAGCGGTGCAGTTGATCGAGGAGGATCCCTACGAGAAGCCGGAGCGAGTCCTGAGGCTGTTGGAAGAGCTGGAACGGTTCCGTGGGACGGTGGAGGGGCTGGAGAAGGCGGGGGAGCTGGAGGGGGTGTGGAAGGAGCTGCAGGAGGCGCAGGAGCGGGACGCCCGGCAGCTCTCCATCGCCATCGCCCGCTGCTACTCCATGAAGAACCGACACCAGGACATCATGCCCTACGACAGGAACCGCGTGGTCCTGCGCTCGGGCAAGGATGACTACATCAACGCCAGCCGGGTGGAGGAGCTGTCCCCCTACTGCCCGCCCCTCATCGCCACCCAGGCGCCGCTCCTCGGCACCGCCGCGGACTTCTGGCTGATGGTCCATGAGCAGAAGGTCTCGGTCATCGTTATGTTGGTGTCGGAGCAGGAGCTGGACAAAGTGAGACCCCAGGGTGTGGGGAAGGGGATGGGTGTTGAGCCTGGAGAGGAGAAGGCTCCAGGGAGACCTTGGAGCACCTTCCAGTGCCTGAAAGGGTTCCAGGAAAGCTGGGGAGGGACTTTGGACAAGGGCAGGGAGGGATGGGATGAGGGGGATGGGTTTCCAGCTGGAAGAGGGAGCTGGAGATGAGATGTGAGGGAGAAATTCTGTGCTTTGAGGGTGGGGAGAGCCTGGCCCAGGATGCCCAGAGAAGCTGTGGCTGCCCCATCCCTGGCAGTGTTGAAGGGCAGGTTGGATGGGGCTTGGAGCAGCCTGGTCTGGTGGGAGGTGTCCCTGCCCATGGAGGGGGAGGCGCTGGATGAGCTTTAAGGTCTCTTCCAACCCAAACCATTCAATGTTTGGATTATGCCAGCATCCCTCATCCTCTCCTCATGTGCTGGTGTCACCTCCATCCCCCAGTGATGACCAGGGAGGGACAGGACAGTCCCAGGGTGGTGTTGGTGTCCCTGGGGTGGGGCATTGTGGGGCTCCTGACCCTCTCCCCATTCCCCCACAGCAGAAGGTCCTGCGGTACTTCCCGGCAGAGCGGGGCCAGCCCGTGGTGCATGGACCCATCACCCTGGTCCTCACCAGCCTGAAGGTCACCCCCACCCACGTGGAGAGGATGGTGACACTCCAGTACCGTGACCAGAGCCTCAAGCGCACCGTTGTCCATCTCCAGTTCACCTCCTGGCCGGAGCTGTACGGAACCAGGGGTGGGGGGGGGTGGGGGGTGGGGGGTGGTCCTGGTGCAGCTCGGGGGGGGGCGGGGGCAGCTGGAGACCCCCAAGTGCTGCTGGAGTGTGTGTGTGTCTGTGTGTCCTTCCCCCCCCCCATGTCTGTGTCACCCCCCCCCCCAGTGAGTGTACCCTCCAGAGAGTGTTCCCCCCCCAATGACTTTGTGTCCCCCAAATGTGTCACCCAATGACTGTGTGTCCCCCTAGAGTGACTTTCCCTCAATGTCACCTCCCCCATGTGTCCCACAAATGTGCCTCCCCCATGAACGTGTCCCCTCCCATTGTGTCACCTCCCCCATGACTACATCCCCCCCCATGAGCATGTCCCTCAATATGTGTGTCCTAGTGACCATATGTCCCCCCAGAGAGTGACTGTCCCCCCACACACACACAGTGTCACCTCCCCCATGACTCTGTCACCGCCCCACGTGTCACCCCTGTCACTGTCCCCGTGTCCCCAGGGGCCTGCCGGACAGCCGGGCCAGTCTCCTCCGCTTCATCCAGGAGGTGCACGGCCACTACCTGCACCAGCGCCCGCTCCACACCCCGGTGGTGGTGCACTGCAGGTCAGCGGGACGGGGGGTCTGGAGGGGGATGGGGCTAGTTTTGGGGTACCCCCCCCCGGGCCTGTCCCAGCTTGGGGGGGCGGGGACTGTCTCCGCAGCTCCGGGGTGGGCCGCACCGGCGCCTTCTGCCTGTTGTACGCGGCCGTGCAGGAGCTGGAGGCCGGGAACGGGATCCCCGACCTGGCCGCGCTGGTCCGGAGGATGCGGCAGCAGCGCAAGCACATGCTGCAGGAGAAGGTACCGGGGGGCTGTGGGGAGGGGGCTGCAGGAGAAGGTACCGGGGGGCTGTGGGGAGGGGGCTGCAGGAGAAGGTACCGGGGGGCTGTGGGGAGGGGGCTGCAGGAGAAGGTACCGGGGGGCTGTGGGGAGGGGGCTGCGGGAGAAGGTACCGGGGGGCTGTGGGGAGGGGGCTGCGGGAGAGGTACCGGGGGGCTGTGGGGAGGGGGCTGCGGGAGAAGGTACCGGGGGGGCTGTGGGGAGGGGGCTGCAGGAGAAGGTACCGGGGGGCTGTGGGGAGGGGGCTGCAGGAGAAGGTACCGGGGGGCTGTGGGGAGGGGGCTGCGGGAGAAGGTACCGGGGGGCTGTGGGGAAGGGGCTGCGGGAGAAGGTACCGGGGGGCTGTGAGGAGGGGGCTGCAGGAGAAGGTACCGGGGGGCTGTGGGGAAGGGGCTGCAGGAGAAGGTACCGGGGGGGCTGTGGGGAGGGGGCTGCAGGAGAAGGTACCGGGGGGGCTGTGGGGAGGGGGCTGCGGGAGAAGGTACCGGGGGGCTGTGGGGAGGGGGCTGCAGGAGAAGGTACCGGGGGGCTGTGGGGAGGGGGCTGCGGGAGAAGGTACCGGGGGGGCTGTGGGGAGGGGGCTGCGGGAGAAGGTACCGGGGGGCTGTGGGGAGGGGGCTGCGGGAGAAGGTACCGGGGGGCTGTGGGGAGGGGGCTGCAGGAGAAGGTACCGGGGGGCTGTGGGGAAGGGGGCTGCAGGAGAAGGTACCGGGGGGCTGTGGGGAGGGGTCTGCGGGAGAAGGTACCGGGGGGCTGTGGGGTGGGGCTGTGGGTGGGGAGGGGGCTGCAGGAGAAGGTACCGGGGGGGCTGTGGGGAGGGGGCTGCAGGAGAAGGTACCGGGGGGGCTGTGGGGAGGGGGGCTGCAGGAGAAGGTACCGGGGGGCTGTGGGGAGGGGGCTGCGGGAGAAGGTACCGGGGGGCTGTGGGGAGGGGGCTGCGGGAGAAGGTACCGGGGGGGCTGTGGGGAGGGGGCTGCAGGAGAAGGTACCGGGGGGCTGTGGGGAGGGGGCTGCAGGAGAAGGTACCGGGGGGCTGTGGGGAGGGGGCTGCGGGAGAAGGTACCGGGGGGCTGTGGGGAAGGGGCTGCGGGAGAAGGTACCGGGGGTCTGTGAGGAGGGGGCTGCAGGAGAAGGTACCGGGGGGCTGTGGGGAAGGGGCTGCAGGAGAAGGTACCGGGGGGGCTGTGGGGAGGGGGCTGCGGGAGAAGGTACCGGGGGGGCTGTGGGGAGGGGGCTGCAGGAGAAGGTACCGGGGGTCTGTGAGGAGGGGGCTGCAGGAGAAGGTACCGGGGGGCTGTGGGGAGGGGGCTGCAGGAGAAGGTACCGGGGGGCTGTGGGGAGGGGGCTGTAGGAGAAGGTACCGGGGGGCTGTGGGGAAGGGGCTGCAGGAGAAGGTACCGGGGGGCTGTGGGGAGGGGGCTGCAGCCCCCCGGGGCCCTGGGGGTCCCCCCGGCTGTGGAAGGGGGGGCGGGGAGGGGGGGGCGTCACTCCACCGTCCTCCTCCCCTTCAGCTCCACCTCAAGTTCTGCTACGAGGCCGTGCTGCTCCACGCCGAGCAGGTGCTGCTGCGCCACGGGGTGGGGGTCCCCGCGGTCCCCAAGGCCACCAACAGCATCTCCCCCAAGGTGGGTGCGGGCTGGGGGGGCTGCCGGGGGGAGGAGGGGGCCGAGCCATCTTCGCCCCCCTCCCCGGGCTGACCGGGTGTGTCTCCCACAGCTCTACTTCCACCAGGACCCCCAGGACCTGGTGCTGGGGGGGGGACATGCCCATCAGCTCCATCCAGGCCACCATCGCCAAGCTCAGCATCAAGCCGGGGGGCAGCTGGGGGGAGCCCGGGGGGGGCTCAGTGCCGGATCCTGCCCCCCAACCCGAAGCCCCCACCGAGACGGAGCCGCTACCGGTGCTTCCCGACGGGACCCTGGATGGTGTCGGGGTCCCCGAGCCCTCCCCCCCGGGACCCCCCCTCCCCCCCGAAGCACCGGGTGAGCCCGAGAGCAGCAACCACGTTGTGGAGCCCCCCGAGCCCCCCGGGGGGCAACCAGCCGCGCCCCCCGCCGCGCCCCCCTCCTCGCTGGAGCTGCTGGCGTCGCTGCGGCCCGAGGCCTTCAGCCTGGACGCCTCCCTGAAGGGCAAACAGCGCATGAACAAGCAGAACTTCCTGCAGGCGCAACCGGGGGAGGGGCTGCGAGGCCCCCGCCCCACCGACGACCCCCTCAGCATGCTCGACCCCCTCTGGACACTCAACAAGACATGAGGGGGGGGGGGGGGGCGGCGGCAGGGACACAACTCTCCCCCAAGACCCAGCACTACAGCTCTGAGCGCCCCCGTTTAGGATGGGAGCCCCCCCCACATCCCGGCGGGTGGTGAGGGGCACGGGGCGGGAGAGGGGGGGTGTCTGTGGTCCCCTACGGGCCCCCTCCCCAATTCCCGGCTTTGTACAGGAACCATCGGTACCATCGCTGCCCGCCCGGTTCTTTGACTCCACTAGAACTTTTTTTCAGCAATTTGCTACTAAAATAAAAGCAAGTTTGATCTGCAGCATTTTTGGGGAGGGCGCTGGTGGGGTCCGGGGGATTGGGGGGTGATGGGTTACGTGGGGGGGGGTCTCAGCAGCAGCCAGGCTGGGATTAGTTCTGTTTAATGGCGCTGTCCTCGTAACGCGTTATAAAACACGATCTGGTACAAAAAAAGCATGTTTCCCCTCCCCCCCCTTACAGCATGGAGCACCCGGCGGGGCTGAGACCACCGGAGGCCGAGGGGGTGGCAGGGGTGTCCCCTGGGGGGCTCTACAATCACCAGGAATTAATTAACAGACGTTTTCGGTGGGGGGAGGTTCGGCCGAGGCTTGGGTCACACCAAACCCACCCCCCTGCCCCGGGCCGCTGGGGGGGGGGGGGGGGGTGGGAGGGATGTGGTTCTCCCTAATTCCTGCAGGAAGCTGGGGGGGGAGGGGGAAGGGGCTGCTCCCAACCTGAGGAAACCCCTCTGACCCCGCCCTGCAGTGGGACGAGGAAGAGGAGGAGGAGGAGGAGGAAGGTGCTATTGCTGCAAACCGGGTGGGGCGGGCGAGCGAGCTCTGCCCTGGTGGGAGCGGAGGGGCGAGGGGGGGGGGGGCTGCTGCTCCCGCGCTCTCCTGCCGGAATAAATAAATATTTACAGGGGATAAATAAATAGGGCAGGGGCTGCCGGGCAGAGCTAAGGCACACGGGGGCTGCGCCAGGTGCCCGGGCAGGGGTCAGCCCCATCCTAACCCCCCAACTCCCCGCTTGGTGGGACCCGCTGCCTCCCCGCTGGTGGCCGGGGGCTCCCCGGGGCTGGCTGGTAGCGGGGGGGGTTTGGGGGGGGGTCTCTGGTGAAGGTGGGCTGGGGGCTGCTGCCATGGGGTGGGGCCCAGTTCAGCTCCGTGCCCGCTGCCGTCCGGTTCCACCCCCCCCGGTGTGGGCTCAGCTCCAGGGACCCCCACAGCCACACACTGTCCCTGTCCCATCCTGTGCCCAGCCGGGTGCGGGGTCAGGCCCTGCAGAGGGGTGGGTGACACAGTCCAGTTCCTGAGGTGGGGGCAGAGCGATGCTGTCCCCTCACCCCGAGCCCACCCCTCGGTGGCCTGTGCTGCCCCCTCCCACCCACCCCGGCTCCAGCTCCTGCCTCTCAGTCCAGCTTCTCCAGCACGGAGGGCACGTAGACCAGGCTGAGCTCGCTGCCGAAGTTGCAGACGATGGCGGCGTTCTCCAGCACCAGGATCTGCCGCGCCGGCTGCGACTCGTTGCTCTTCCCCAGGTAGACGGTCTGGAGCAGGTCCCCGTAGCCGATGTCCCAGAAGGAGACGCAGCCCTGGCCCCCTGTCACCAGCAGGTTGTCGGAGATGACGCCCAGGCTGGCCCCACAGCCCATCTCCTGTGTGGAAGGAGAATCCATCAGAGAGCCAGGCCCACCCCAGGCAGGAAGTGCTCCACGTGGGAGGGCAGCCAGGCCCTGCCCTGGGGGGGGGGATGAGGCCGTTCAGCCACTTGCCCCCCCCTGCCAGCCCAGCCCCATGTGCTGGAATGAGCCCACAGAGCCACACCGTGGGACAGCGTGGTCTGGCCAAGCAAGAGATCCCACCTTTCCCAAAGTCTTGCACATTGTATTCCCAAACAGGGACGTTTTTGCAAAGCAGGTGGAGATGCCTTCACCCCACCAGCCCAGCAGCCGTGGCGCTACAGGAGCGCCCGTAGCCGTTCCCTGGCTACCAACCTGCTGGATGGAATAGAGCTTGATCCCCGAGCTACGGTCCCAGATGCTGATGAGGTCGTCCAGGCCGCTGCTGATGACGCAGGAGGTGGTGCAGGTGAGGGAGGTGACGTCCCCTCGGTGGGCGTACATGTGGCTGACCTTGCTCCCTGTCAGCACGTCCCACAGGCAGATGGCCCCGTCCTGCCCACCGCTCGCCAGCACCATCGTCTGCAGGGACACGGCCACCCAGGTCAGGACCCGCAGGGGATGGGGAAGGGGCCTCTCCCATCCCCCCACTCCCAGGGCTCCACGGACACTGGAATCCACCGAGCACACGGGACAACTCCCCACACCAGCACTTCCAGTGCTCAGGGTGTTGGAGGTGACACACAGTGTGACCAGCAGGGCCAGGGAGGGGATCCTGCCCATTGACTCTGCTCTGCTGAGACCCCCCTGCAGGGCTGGGGCCACCTCTGGGGTCCCCAACACAGGAAGGACATGGAGCTGTTGGAGAGAGTCCAGAGGAGGCCCCGGAGATGATGGGAGGGCTGGAGCAGCTCTGCTCTGGAGACAGGCTGGGAGGGTTGGGGGTGTTGAGTCTGGAGAAGAGAAGGCTCCAGGGAGACCTTGGAGCACCTTCCAGTGCCTGAAGGGGCTCCAGGAAAGCTGGGGAGGGACTTGGGACAAGGGCAGGGAGGGATGGGATGAGGGGGAAGGGTTTCCAGCTGGAAGAGGGAGGTGGAGATGAGATCTGAGGGAGAAATTCTGTGCTGTGAGGGTGGGGAGAGCCTGGCCCAGGTTGCCCAGAGAAGCTGTGGCTGCCCCATCCCTGGCAGTGTTGAAGGGCAGGTTGGATGGGGCTTGGAGCAACCTGGGCTGGTGGGAGGTGTCCCTGCCCATGGCAGGGGGTGGGACTGGATGAGATTTAAGGCCCCTTCCCACCCAACCCATTTTATGGTTCTACACACTATCAGTGCCCTCTTCAGGGCACACCTGCACAGAGTCACAGTGCCCAGTGAACCCCTCACACAGCAGCTCCTCTGGCTATAAATCAGAGCCAAGTCCCAGCTCTGGCTGATCCAGGGGCTCTGCAGCCACATCCAGAGGCTGTTGTCCCCAGTGCAGCCCTCACCTGGTCCATGTACACAGCTGTGATGGCTCCCGAGTGCCCCTGCAGCGTGAACAGGCAGCACGAGTCTTCCAGCCGGAACACCTGCAGGGCAGTGGAGGCAGATGTGAGTGTCCATGGGGCAGCTGAGCTGCACACCAGTCCCACCAGAGCCTGACAAGGGACAAGGCAAGAGGAACTGGCCTCAAGTTGTGCCAGGGGAGGTTGAGGTTGGATCTTGGGACCCTTTTCTTGCTGGCAAGGGTTGTCAGGCCCTGGCCCAGGCTGCCCAGGGCAGGGCTGGAGTCCCCATCCCTGGAGGGGTTTGCAAGGTGTGGAGATGTGGTGCTGAGGGACATGGGTCAGTGGTGGCCTTGGCAGGGCTGGGGGAACGGGTGGACTCCAGGATCTTAAAGGGCTTTTGCAACCAACACGATTCTACAACTAAGACAGGGGGTCCCCCAGAACCTAACCCTGCCACTCATGAAGCCACCAGCCCTAAGGCAGGGGGATCCCCCACCGTTTGGGAAGACATCTCTCCATGGCTCCATCCCAGCTCTGGCGAGGAGCCCCATCGAGGCAGAGGGATGTAACATGGGGGGAGGGTCGGGGATGTCCAGGACTGGACTGCAGCCCCCCCCCCCCCCGCACCACTCACCTGCCTTTGTGCCCATACAGGTGTCAGCTCCACCCCCCCCCCCAGCTCCCATCCTATCCCAAGGCCCAGGGGATGCAGAAGCCCCCGGGGGGACCCCGAGGAATCCTCACCCTCAGAGTGTGGTCCTGGCTGCCGGTGACCAGGCGTCCGGCCGCGGCTTTCAGCGCCGTGATGGGCTTGTGGTGCGCGCAGGGGACGGTGTGTGTGAGCTGGCACAGGACGGCCCCGCCGCTGCTGGGCGCGGGGGACGAGGGGACACTGCCCCTGCTGGCGGCTCCTGCGGGAGACACGCGGGGGGGAACTCAGACCAGCAACGGTGGGACATTCCCCAAGGATCTCGAGGGGGCTGGAGCATCTGGCCCGTGGGGAAAGGCTGGGAGAGCTGGGACTGTTCAGCCTGGAGGGGAGGAGGCTGAGGGTGGGGGAGTCTCATAAACATCTCCAGGGGGTGTCAGGAGGAGGGGGCCAGACTCTTCTCAGGGGTGCCCAGTGACAGGACAAGGGGCAATGGGCATTAACTGGAGCACAGGAGGTTCAGCCTAAACACGAGGGAAAACTTCACTGTGAGGGTGGCAGAGCCCTGGGACAGGCTGCCCAAGGAGGTGGTGGAGTCTCCTTCTCTGGAGACATTCCCAACCCATCTGGACGTGTTCTTGTGGGATCTGCTGGAAGTGACCCTGCTCTAACAGGGGGTTGGATCAAGGATTTCCAGAGGTCCCTTCCAACCCCACCACTATGTGATTCTGTGACATGCCTGGATGTGCTGTGGACGTGCCAGGCCCTGAGCTGTCCTGTGGCTCTGGGGGCTACGAGATGTGCCAAGGAGGGAGCCCAGACCTCACTGATCAGGACGTAAGTTAGGAGGGGGAGAGCAAGGAAGGGCCAAGTGGGGCCTGGAACACATGCCTCAGCCTCCAGATCTGCCCACTGGAGAAAAGCAGCACTCCAGATGCTCTCCCTGACTCCCAAAGAATTCCTCACCTCTGGTTTGGCATCCTGCAACACGGCAGGGGGGTTGGAGCAGAGTGTGATTACAACAACTGATGAAGAGGGGGTGAGGAAGAGTGGGCTGCAGGGAGGGGAGAGGAAGAGCCTCAGTGGAGCTGGGAGTGACACGTGGACACTGTCCTACCTCTGAACTGCAGGTGGTTCAGGGACGTATGTGTCTCCAGAGAGAAGAAATCCAAGGAGCCATTCAACCGGGCAGCCACGATCCTGAGGGAGAAACGCAGGAATGTGAGGAGCTCCACGGGGTCAGGAGCCCCAGGACCAGGTCCCCTGGGAGGCAGAGCACAAACCACAGGGGATCCCCCAGGAGGAGACACTCCAGGCTGCAAGGAAGGGGGGCTTGGGATTCTATTAAGCTCAGATCACAAAATATTAATAACAAGAATATTATTATTAAGAATATATTAAGGGGGCTTGGAGATGATGTTAAGCTCAGGTGACAGAATAAGCTGGCAGATGGCAATGCCTGTTGATTAACAGCCCCCAGAAACCAGCGACCCAAAGGCCTCTTCTGCCAGCCCTGAATTATCCTGAATTATCCTGGTAAGACTGGAAATGTGCATGAAGTGGCTGCTGGAACAGAGCTGGAAGCAGGAAAGCTTGCATGGGAAGGAAGACTTCCCAGCTGCTCCAGCTCCAGGGCAGGGGGTCAGGGCGGGGGTCCTGGCTGAGCCCCGTGCTCTCCAGCCCTCACAGGTCACCAGGCACACACAGGTACCTGTTGTTGAGGAAGACGAGCGCCGTGATGCCAGATTGACCTTCCTCGTTACTGCTGCAGAGGGTCCCCTCGATGGCATCCCAGACCTGGAAGGAGAAGGGGTTAATGTCCTGATCCTGACCACATCCTTGGACATCCAGGGGTCACTGATCCGTGTGGCAGCTCACCTCAGCTGGGCCACAGATCAGACTCAACCAAGTGACAAGTGCCAGGTCCTGCACTGGGGTCACACCAACCCCCCCAACACTCCAGGCTTGGGGAGAGGGGCTGGAAAGTGCCCGGGGGAAAAGGACCTGGGGGGTTGGTCAACAGTGGCTGGAGATGAGCCAGTGTGTGCCCAGGTGGCCAAGAAGGCCACCAGCATCCTGGCTGGTGTCAGCACTGGGGTGGCCAGCAGGAGCAGGGCAGGGATCGTCCCCCTGGGCTGGGCACTGGGGAGGGGGCACCTCCAATCCTGGGGTCAGGTCTGGGCCCCTCACTCCAAGAAGGACATGGAGGGGCTGGAGCGTGTCCAGAGAAGGGCAAGGGAGCTGGGGAAGGGGCTGGAGCACAAGTGTGAGCAGGAGCAGCTGAGGGAGCTGGGGGTGTCCAGCCTGGAGCAAAGGAGGCTGAGGGGAGACCTGCTGGCTCTGCAACTGCCTGAGAGGAGGTTGGAGCCAGGGGGGGTCGGGCTCTGCTCCCCAGGAACAAGTGATGGGACAAGAGGAACCGGCCTCAAGTTGTGCCAGGGGAGGTTTCCACCTGGAAAAGGGGAGATGGAGATGGGATCTGAGGGAGAAATCCTTGGCTGTGAGGGTGGTGAGACCCTGGCCCAGGTTGCCAGGGAAGCTGTGGCTGCCCCATCCCTGGCAGTGTTGAAGGGCAGGTTGGATGGGGCTTGGAGCAGCCTGGTCTGGTGGGAGGTGTCCCTGCCCATGTAGGGAGGTTGGAACTAGATGATCTTGAAGGTCCCTTCCAACCCAAACCAGTCTGTGATATGACTCTCTGAAATGAAATATTCTGAACCAGAACAGAAGAGAAGCAAAGTGCTGCTCAAAGCAGAAGCCGTTTCAAGTACTTCAAAAACCAACTGTGGGTGGTAACAGGCACCACCATAAGCAGGATTCTGTTCCACTACAGATTTTCAGTGCTGTGGAGGAGTTCCTGCCCTGGGACCTGTCCCAGCCTGTACCCCACGAGGGTGTGTGCCGGGTGCTGGTGCTCCAGCTCTGCCCAGAACCACCCCAGCTGGAAGCTTTGCTGATGGCATCACTGGATGGATGGATGAGGGGAAGGCAGTGGGTCTTCTACCTTGATTTCATCAGGGCTTTCGACACCACCTCCCACAGCATCCTCACAGCCAAACTCAACGAGTGTGCACTGGATGGTAGGGCAGTGAGGTGGACTGGGAATTGGCTGAAGGACAGAGCTCAGAGAGTTGTGGTCAGTGGGCCAGAGTCTGGTTGGAGACCTGTGTCTAGTGGGGTCCCCCAGGGGTCAGTGCTGGGCCCAGCCCTGTTGAATATATTAATTAATGACCTGGATGAAGGGACAGAGTGCACCAATAGCAGGTTTGCTGATGACACACAACTGGGAGGGTGGTGACACACCAGCGTGCCCTGGACAGGCTGGAGAGCTGGAAATTCAACAAGGAGAAATGTAAAGTGCTGCACCTGGGGAGGAACAACCCCACGGATCAGTGCAGGCTGGGGGCTGACCTGCTGGAGAGCAGCTCTGGGGAGAAGGACCACAGGGTCCTGGTGGACAACAGGCTGACCACGAGCCAACAATGTGCCCTGGTGGCCAAGAAGGCCAAGAGGCCAATGCCATTCTGAGGTGCATTAAGAACAGTTCAGCCAGTAGGTCGAGAGAGGTTGTCCTCCCCCTCAATTCTGCCCTGGTGAGGGTGCACCTGGAGAACTGCATCCAATTCTGGACTGCCCAGTTCATAAGGGACAAGGAGCTACTGGAAAGAGTCCAGCACAGGCCACAGAGGTGATCAGAGGAATGGAGCATCTGCCCTGTGAGGAAAGGCTGGGAGAGCTGGGGCTGTTCAGAGGAGACTGAGAGGGGATCTCATCAATCCTTATAAATATCTCCAGGGGATGTCAGGAGGATGGGACCAGACTCTTCTCAGGGGTGCCCAGTGACAGGACAAGGGGCAATGGGCACAAACTGGAGCACAGGAGGGTGCAAAACGTTTGATACTGTCCTGCATGACATCCTGGTCTCAACATTGAAAGAATATGGATTTGATGGATGGACCACTGGGTGGGTAAGGAACTGGCTAGATGGTCACACTCAGAAAGTGGTGATCAACAGCTCCATGTGCAGATGCAACCTGTGATGAGTGGTGTTCCCAAGGGTCAGTGCTGGGACCGGGGCTGTTTGACATCTTTGTCAGTGACATGGACAGTGGGATCAATGCACCCTCAGCAGGGTTGCTGGTGACACCAAACTGTGTGGTGAGGTGACACACTGGAGAGAAGGGATCCATCCAGAGGGACCCAGACAGGCTTGAGAAGTGGGCCCATGCCAACCTCAAGAAGTTCAACAAGACCAAGTGCAAGGTCCTGCACCTGGGTCAGGGCAATCCCAGGCACAGATACAGGCTGGGGGGAGAATGGATCAAAAACAGCCCTGAGGAGAAGGACCTGGGGGTGGTGGGTGAGGACAAGCTCACCAGGAGCTGACACCGTGTGCTGGAGCCCAGAAACCACCTGTGTCCTGGGCTGCATCAACAGAAGTATGTCCAACAGGGCCAGAGAGGGCAATCTGCCCCTCTACTCCTCACTCGTGAGACCCCACCTGGAGTACGTGTCCAGCTCTGGAGCCCTCAACACAGGAAGGACACAGAGCTTTTGGAGAGAGTCCAGAGGAGGCCCCGGAGATGATGGGAGGGCTGGAGCAGCTCTGCTCTGGAGACAGGCTGGGAGAGTTGGGGGTGTTGAGCCTGGAGAAGAGAAGGCTCCAGGGAGACCTTGGAGCACCTTCCAGTGCCTGAAGGGGCTCCAGGAAAGCTGGGGAGGGACTTTGGCCAAGGGCTTGTAGTGAGAGGACAAGGGGGAATGGATTCCAGCTGGAAGAGGGGAGATTTAGGTGAGACATTAGGAGGAAATTCTGTGCTGTGAGGGTGGTGAGAGCCTGGCCCAGGTTGGCCAGAGAAGCTGTGGCTGCCCCATCCCTGGCAGTGTTGAAGGGCAGGTTGGATGGGGCTTGGAGCAACCTGGTCTGGTGGGAGGTGTCCCTGCTCATGCAGGGGGTGGGACTGGATGGTCTTTAAAGCCCCTTCCCACCCATCCCATCCCATGATTCATACGATTCTATGATAAGGAAAAACTTCTTCACTGTGAGAGTAACAGAGCCTGGGACAGGCTGCCCTGAGAGGGTGTGGAGTCTCCTCTGGAGACAGTCCAAACCTGTCTGGACATGTTCCTGTGTGATCTATTGTAGGTGATCCTGCTCTGCCAGGCGGTTAGACTAGATGATCTTCAGATTTCCCAACCCTGACGACTCTGTGACTGTATGACTCCCAACTTCCAGCTTCCCTCCTCACCTCCAGCTTCCCATTACTCCGACCAGCCACAATCAGGTTCCCCCGCAGGTCCAGGCTCCAGACAGAGCTCTCCAAGTCTCCTCCCCAGGAAGGGAGCGATGCCGATTTGTCAAATCCCGAGGAAGCCTCCTCCCCCAGGCTCCTCCTGCGGCCGCAGCCTCCCCCCTCGCTCCCGCAGCCCCGGAAGCGGGGACTGCCGCTCCCGGCGCAGAATCCAGCCTGTCCGTGCGGGGCCGAGAGGCCGCTGAAGCTCATGGAGCTGGAGGTGCTGTGCTCTTCATACACTTTCCCCACCAGGCTGCTGAAGTCGTACCCGGTTTCCTTCTGGCGCCCGCCCACAGCACGGAGCCGCGGCTCCGACTGGGCCACCTTCACCTGCTCCGAGAAGTTGGTGTCGATGAGGGAGGTGAGGTCTGGCTGGTCGCAGAACAGCAGAGGCTGGGGAGGGCTGAGCATCCTTTTGAGCTGGTGACTGTTCTCAAAGGACTCATCCAGACCATTCTTGCCATCCGGGCTATGATCCCAGCTCTCCTGGTAATCAAAAATGCCGCTGCTGCCTCTGCGCAACCTGGAACAGAGTGACAGCAGGTCAGTGCTCCCACCTCTGCTGTGGAGGGTCTGGTCTCTCACCCGGGGCTGGAAGAGGCCACTGGGGGGAACGAGGGGCCTGCCCGCAGCTGGAGGGCCCAGCATGGACACCACTGACCTGGGTTTGGGGATGACCGTGAGGCAGTCGCCGGTCTGAGCGTCCCACACACGGATCTGGCCCACCAGGCAGCAGCTGACGAGCAGCATCCCATCGCTGGCCAGACACTCGATGTCCTGGGGGCAGAGGAAGCACAGCTGAGCACGGAGCACCACCCAGGCCTCTGACAATCCCCTGCCGTGTGGCTGAGGAACTACCGAGGTGATGATCCATTTTATATCAAAACCACCTGGCTGGCTGAGCAACCCAGGGGCACCCCGAGGACACCAGCAGGCTCCTAGATGTACACCAGGCTGCTGCAAACCAGACTCCATCCCTCTTCTCTTTTCCTAAGTATGGCCCAAAAAGATGGCAGGGTTGGGAAGAGGGGTGCAGCTTCTCTGGAAGACATGGCACAGCATTTCAAACCCCAGCTGACTGGACACCCAAGCTCTCTGTTTCACCTCAGAATGGGAACAAACATCTTCCCCCTGAAGTGAGCAGCAGCACTTCCATGCAAACCCATGGATGCTTTGAGCACTGGAAACATGGAATGGGACAACTCTCCATGGCCAACTCTACGTGAGACAACTCTATGTGTGTCAACAGAGCTCGTTTGATGCAGTTGCCTTTATCTCATCATTACTTTTAATGTTATCTCCTTGTATTTCACTGACGTTATTTTAATCTTCACAAATATTTCAATTTTGACATAGTTGCCTTTATCTCATGGTCATTTTTAATGTTTTCTCCTCACATTTCATCACCATTGTTTTCATTTCTGTATCTCGTGGGTTTAGGACAACTCATCATGGCCAACCCAACGAGCTGAGCTGAACTGTCCTAGACCTGCTTGTGTATATGGGGTGAAATTTGGAAACATTAAAAAAAAATTGCAATAGTAAAACATCAAGAAACATTTTATTAAACTATTTGATAACGTGAAAAGGAACGATGAGATAAAGGCCACTACATCAAACGTGAAATACAAAGAGTCACAAATGGCAATGAAATGCCAGGAGATAACATGAAAAGTAAGGATGAGATAAAGGCAGCTGCATCAAACCAGCTGTGGAGAGTTGTCCTAGACCCTCCTACAAGGGCCTGCATGAAGCTAAGGCTGCAGAGCTGCTCTGCCCTTGGTCAGGGCTGTTACTTAATTAAACCAAAGAAAACAGAAGGTGTGTGGTGCAGGTCAGTCAGACACAGCTCTTGTCAGGACTCTGCCCAACCAACCTACCATGAGGTGACCCCTGAGGACCAAGGGGACAATCTCAGTCTCAGGGGGGGAGTAGCCGTAGTCATCACAGGGCAGGTCCCCCCTCTTCCTCCTGCTGTGCCCGTTCTGCCCATAGTTCTTGGGGCAGAACACCCTGTAGAGGCAGAAGAGCAGGAGGACCAGGATAATGCCTGAGGCCAGACCCAGAGCAGCCACCCTGGAGGGAGAGACAAGCAGAGAGGAAGACAAAAAGAAGGTGAGATCAAAGGTCCAATTACTACAACACAGAGTTTGAAAAATACTGTGGAAGTGTCACACGTGTCACTGTCCTACATCCTTCAGCTGAGCAAAACTGCCCAGAAGATGCAGTGATTTGTAGAAAAATAAAGGGGGTTTTCAATGGGCAAAGGTCCATTTCAACAGGATTTTTAGACTTTTTCAATAGGAAAAGCAGCTAGAAATGGAGACTAACGAAAATGCTAAATGGGGATTGGGATAATTGGAAGTGAGTTCAACACAGCCCAAGGAGAGGTGCAGATTCAGAGGGTGAGCTGGGAGGCTGTCCTCTCCAGAGGAAAGGAAGGTCCTTGCTTCCAGGAGAGGCTGATCCAACAGCCAGTCAAGCACTGTTGAATCACGTGTATTCCCAAACTCCTGTCCCTGTCACCCAGGGGATAAACCCTGCAATGCATCATGTCTGGTGCTAGGGGTGACAGCTGGGGCATCACCAAGCCACCTCATTAAAACATCACAGCTTGGAATGCCTGGCTAATTGCACAATGGTTACTAGATTAGAGTGAACATTTGCATACGAACTGAGTTTGTCCATCATTTGTCACAGAATCATGGAATGGTTTGGGTTGGAAGGGACCTTAAGCTCATCCAGTCCCACCCCCTGCCATGGGCAGGGACACCTCCCACCAGACCAGGCTGCTCCAAGCCCCATCCAACCTGCCCTTCAACACTGCCAGGGATGGGGCAGCCACAGCTTCTCTGGCCAACCTGGGCCAGGCTCTCACCACCCTCACAGTGAAGCATTTCCATCAATACATATTGACCAGGAGCTCCCACCAACAGCCATGTCTACTAGCAACTGGGGCTGCACACACCATCTCCTACCAGGGAACTCAGAAATGACACTGCCAGGAGAGATTTTAATTAATTAATTAATGAAAAATTAAATGTGATGCTGTGCTAGCTGAGCTAGAGCCTTAGGAGCATGATGGGATTTTGCAGCGAAGCTTTACAAGTATTTTTTTGTTCTCCTTGTTCCCCTCCAAGAGAAGAGCCAAAGAGCAACCCTGTGCCTCCAAGGGGGTTCAGGCATGGCCAGAAGGTTGTATCAAGGACTCTTTTACTTGTAAAGGGTGACATCCTGGTGGCCTTGCAGCTTGGATGAGGCTGGGCCAGGCTGAGCTTCAGCATCCAGCTTGCCCCTGCTGGAAGCCAGGAAGGGCTGGTAGCGGTTGGCCTCCTGGGGGTGCCGTGCTTCTAAGGCCTCTTGTGGGTTCAGGTAGAGGGTGACAGGGATGGCTGGGAGGATGCTGATGTATCTGAAGGAACAGGAAGATGAGGAGAACTTAGGAACAACAAACACCAACACAAAAGCCCCCACAGGTTACAGCTCATCCTCTCGCTTGCAGCCAAGGTGGGTCTTGGGGTGTTCATCCTAGAATCACAGCCTGGTTTGGGTTGGAAGGGACCTTAAAGCTCATCCAGTCCCACCCCCTGCCATGGGCAGGGACACCTCCCACCAGACCAGGTTGCTCCAAGCCCCATCCAACCTGCCCTTCCAACACTGCCAGGGATGGGGCAGCCACAGCTTCTCTGGCCAACCTGGGCCAGGCTCTCACCACCCTCACAGCACAGAATTTCTTCCCACTGTCTCAGTCTCCCTCTTCCAGTTTAAAGCCATCCATCCCTCATCCCACCCTTCCCTGCTCTTGTCCAAAGTCTCTTCCCAGCTTTTCTGGAGCCCCTTCAGGCACTGGAAGGTGCTCCAAGGTCTCCCTGGAGCCTTCTCTTCTCCAGGCTCAACACCCCCAGCTCTCTCAGCCTGTCTTCACTCAGCAGTTCCAGGTATTGTAAACCAAAGACCTCCTTCAACATGTTTTTCCCTAACGAGATTTCCCAGGTCTTGACCTTTAACTCTGTGGAAGAGGTCAAAAGCCAACAGTGGAATGATGTACTGATGACACCAAACCAATCACATGGATTTAAGTAAAGAACACAGTGACCTGGTCCAGCCAGATCTCACCAAGAACTCCTTCAGCTCAGATGTCTCTATTCCTCCCCTGTACCATCCTCATCACTTACAGATGATCATATGTTGTTTTATGACATTCTCAATGTCATCTCCAGGGTAGGGGAAGACCACCAGTCATGCACCCAAGAGCACAGAGAGAAACACAACCCTTGTCCTCAGAAACAGTCCTGGAGTTTGGTCCCTCCACACCACATGGGAGGGCCTATTCAACAGTCTCCTCCTGAAGACACATTTGGAGTAAGCCACGTGGAACACAAATTATCCAACTCAAAAGGATGAAGGACAAAAGAAAGCCAATCCCACCAGGAATTCCAAGTGCCAGCAGCACTTACCACCAACCCACTTGCCTTTTGGCCAGCGTGATGTTGTAGTAGCTGAAGAGGGACGGCCAGTGTCTGAAGGAGAGCTTCCTCCAGATCTCCTCATCCTCTGCTCCCCAGGTAACCTCTGCTTCTGCTCCCAGCTCCGTCTGTCCGTTCCCTCTGCCCTCGGGTCCCTGGGCCCAGGGGTGCTGGTTTGTCTCCAGCCTGCCCAGGGGCTCCAGCCCTGACTTCTGCTCCCGCTGCTGCGTCTGGTTCTCTGACAGCTGTACAGGGTCCGAGGGGAAGACTGAGAGGTCGATCTTGGGGTCCCCTGCAGGCAGGACCCCTCCAGGAACAGGCATGGCAGGCAGACCTGCTTCACCCAAAGGACTCTGCTCGGTGACCTGGGAGGTGAGGTAGGTGCGGAGACCGGCGGGATCCGTGTAAACCAGGATTCCAATCCAGATCACCGTCCCGGCCTATGCACGAGGAGCAAGGAGAGAAGCTGGTTTAGCACCTGGTCTTCACACTGTGCCTCCAACACCTCCTCAGGTGTCTGAGCCCATCAGCAACATCCCAACCAAGGCACTCAGCTCTGGTCCTACTCCCAGCAGACACTCAGAGAGGACTGGGAGAGGTCGTGCAGCACACACAAAAACTACAGCTACTTCTCCAACTCCACCGATGGTGGGAACCCCACTTCTGCCCCACATTTGTGACAGCAGGGAAGAGCCTCCTGGCTGGTGGCTGGGACCAGCACATCTGCCAGCCTCAAATAGGGCTGGAAAGGCTTAATTTGGGGTTCTGAGCCCTACAAGACCTATGGCAGCAGCCAGATGGGTCAGTTTAACTTAAACCACCATCAGTGTTAGCTGGCAGTAAGAGGCTGGCTGTGGTTTGTAGAGCTGAGGAGCAAAGATGTTCCTCCACTCCATGTTCCCATGTCCGGGGGCAGTGGTTGGTGCAACCACTGCAGTTACCCCAGCAAAAGGAAAAGCCTCAGTCTTTCATGGAGCAAAATAATCTCCATGTCTTTAGTCCACATTATCTGCAGGAGCAAAACATGATTTCTACTCTTTAAACATCATCTCTCTCCACTCATACAGTCTGTGAAGATCTACTTACATAAGGGCTGATTTTTCTCTCAAACCAGCTACCAGGAAATTACTCACTACCACCCAAACATGGTGTGAACCTCAAAGCCCTGGAGGGAAGTATTTCTTGAACTGTATTTCACACAATCATAGAAATCACTAAGGGTGGAAAAGACCTTTAAGATCATCCGGTCTAACCATCAACCCAACACCAACCATGTCCCTCAGCACCACATCTCCACGCCTTGCAAACCCCTCCAGGGATGGGGACTCCAGCCCTGCCCTGGGCAGCCTGGGCCAGGGCCTGACAACCCTTGCCAGCAAGAAATGGGTCCCAAGATCCAACCTCAACCTCCCCTGGCACAACTTGAGGCTGGTTCCTCTTGTCCCATCACTTGTTCCTGGGGAGCAGAGCCCGACCCCCCCTGGCTCCAACCTCCTCTCAGGCAGTTGCAGAGCCAGCAGGTCTCCCCTCAGCCTCCTTTGCTCCAGGCTGGACACCCCCAGCTCCCTCAGCTGCTCCTCAGAAGACCTGTGTTTACCAGGAGGCAGCACAACTCTCACAGGGGAAGGAGGACAGGTGGGAAGGGTGGGGCTGAAGCCCCTCTGGGTGGGGTTGGTGCCCAGCAGGAGGGGAGAACCACCCCCACACCACATACCATGATGAGTCTCTGGGCCAGGCGGGTCCTGGCGAAGAAGTAGATGAGGCGCAGGCGCTTGGGCAGGCGCAGGTTCCTGAAGGAGCAGGGCTGCAGGGTGATGGTGTGGGGGGTGATGGTGTGGGGGGTGATGCTGTGGGGGGTGATGCTGTGGGGGGTGCTGGGCCGCAGGGCTGGTGGGCGCTCGTGGCGCTGCGGGCGGCCGGTGGGCTTGGCCGGGGGCAGGCAGGCTTCTGCTGGCAAACGTTTGTTCAGGTCGGCGAGCTGCCAGGAGACAAGGAGCCTGTGAGAGGCCTGGCCAGGACCCCCGGAGGGGAATGTGTGCAGGGACAGCTGCCTCTGAGAGATGCCCAGGGCTCAGCTCCCCCCGGCAGGATCATAGAATGGTTTGGGTTGGAAGGGACCTTAAAGATCATCTAGTTCCAACCCCCCTGCATGGGCAGGGACACCTCCCACCAGGCCAGGTTGCTTAAGGCCTCATCCAACCTGGCCTTGAACACCTCCAGGGAGGGGGCAGCCACAACCTCCCTGGGCAACCTGTTCCAGCATCTCTCCACCCACACAGGAAAGAACTTCTTCCTAATGTCTAGCCTGAACCTCCCCTCTTCAAGTTTCAAACCCTTGCCCCTTGTCCTCTCACTACACACCCGTGTAAAAAGCCCTACCCCAGCTTTCTTGTAGGCCCCCTTCAGATGCTGGAAAGCTGCTATAAGGTCGCCCCAGAGCCTCCTCTTCTCTAGACTGAACAACCCCAACTTCCTTGGCCTATCTTCATAGGGGAGGTGCTCAGGTGCCCTCTGATCATCTTTGTGGCTCTTCTCTGGACACTCTTGAGGAGTTCTATGTCCTTCTTATGCTGGGGACTCCAGAATCGGACACAGACTCATCAAGGTTGGAAAAGACCTTCAAGATCATCAAGTCCAACCTTCAGCCCTACACCCCTGTGACCACTAAACCATCTCCCTCAGCACTGCATCTACCCGTTTTTTTGAACACCCCCAGTGACAGTGACTCCACCACCTCCCTGGGCAGCCTGTTCCAAGGCCTCACCACTCTTTCAGTGAAGAAATGTTTCCTAACATCCAATCTGAACCTCCCCTGGTGCAGCTTGACCCCATTTCCTCTTGTCCTATTGCTGGTCACTAGGCAGAAGAGGCCAACACCCACCTCACTACAACCTCCTCTCAGGTAGCTGTAGAGAACAATGAGGTCTCCCCTCAGTCTCCTTCTCTCCAGGCTGAACAGCCCCAGCTCCCTCAGCCTCTCCTCATAAGACCTGTTCTCCAGACCCCTAATCAGCCTCATTGCCCTTCTCTGCACCCTCTCCAGCACCTCGATGTCCCTCCTACATGGTGGTGCCACAACTGCACACAGTGCTCGAGGTGCAGCCTCACCAAGGCCCAGTACAGGGGTAAGATCACCTCCCTCGAGGTGAGCTGTCCCAGCACCTCTGCAGCACACCCTCTTCTTCAGCCATGGTCACCTGTTTGTGACCTTGTCTCCTTCCAGCCCATCTACCCCAAACCTCCACATTTAGATACTTGAGGGTGGCTTGTTCCCTCAACCATCCTGTCCCCAAGCCCTGCATCTGTGTAACCAAGCCCTGCAACGTTCACAGCTCAATCTTTTCTGTTCAGAAAGCAAAAAACACAGGATGTGCTTCATTTAATTTTTCCACAAGAGCAGAGAAGGAAAACACGAGGCACAAGCCCGTGTTCCTGGTCCCTCCCTACCTCCATACGGCGGATGTCGATGGACAGCACGGTAGTGAAGAAGAGCATCTGCAGGAAGAAGTCTGAGACCAGGCCCACCACAGCAAAGAGGCAGAACTCCTGCAGACAGGACACAGTGATTAGCTCTGGAGACAACAGTAAATATTTCAACTTCAAAAACAGGGAGAGTCAGCAAACTCTTGCCCAGAGCAGGGGCCTGAGGCTGTTTCCTGACCAATCCTATTTTGTAATAGTCAAGAGTTTGGTGCTAGAAAAGTCCATGTGAGAACTCAGAGCAGATTTATTTGGGTTCACATTCTTCATTTTTCTTAGCCATAAACCATCAAAGCACTAAAGGAGGAACCAGCAGAGGTTGTTTTCCCAGTTCACAAAGCCAGAGCTCTCCACCTCCTGCCCACGGGTTCAGATCAAAAAAAAAGCCTCCAATGGTGACTTCACCAACAAACCTCAGCCCTGATTTTAAATTCCTCCAGGTTGCTCAGGAACTGGATCAATCCCTCTCCAAGGGAAGACAGACCAGTATCTCTCTGTACTCCTTTCTGGCCACTCTCAAGCTAAACCATTTCTGCTGAAATCACATTTGTGGTTAATGTCTATTTGATGGGCAAATTTCATTCCTATGCCCCTGGAAGACAAGCCCCATGTCCCCTCTCAAAGGTCCACAAACACCAGATACATGGGAAAGGACATTTGCAAAGGCTGGTGTTTCCTAACCTGCTGCCACACTCCTCTGTCCCCAGCAGGTGCCACTGCAGAAAGAAGGATTAAAAGATTCTGCCCCACAGCAGAAATGCAGGGAACTCCCAGATCACCCCTATAAAACAACAGCACGTTCTTACCCATCTCTGCTGCCACCCCTTCTCCCCCACTACACTGAAAACTTGCCAGCAACACAGAATTAAATTAGTTTTGAGGGGTGTTTTGTCTCCCTTGGAGGTACAAATTCCTGTCAGGACCCAAAAAGGACAGAGATGAAGAAAGGTGAATGTAAGGAGGAGTAAAAACCTGAGGCTAAACAAGAGATGAAGGATGCTGGGCTGTCCTCTGTAGAGCAGAGCTGCAAACACCCACTGCCATGCACTGCCTGCTGGCCTGGTGGCCCCCCCCCTACCTGCAGGCCAAGCCAGGTCACATCACCTAAGGGGAAGGAGAGAGGCTGTAGAGACTCATTTCTTCTGTCCTCCTCCTTCCTATGTCTGCCTCAGCTTCTTGCATGAGGCTGGAGGCCACTATCAGAATGGGGAAATGAAAAAAGAAGAGTGTGAAAGGCTATTCAAAACCTCAAAACAAACCTTGGAGCCTCCCCACCCTGTCCAAACTGTTCTTGAAACACAAGCAAACAACTACTTCTTATTTAAAAATGTGATATGAAACCAGATAACCCAGCAGGTCACCCCCTGCCAGCCTCTCAGCACCAGCAGCACAAGGAACAGGTTCTCAGCAGGTTTTTCTCTTTAGCCCCTTCCCCAGGCTCTGGCAGGAGGTTCTGGGAGCAAAGGGATGAAAACACAATACAGGTTCCTCTCTCAAGGAGAAAACCAGAATGAAAGCAAGATCCATCTGGATTTCACCCAGACCTCAGCAGACACCAGGTCCCCAAGCAGCAGGCCCTGCACAGAGGGACATTAATGCTCTTAGTATCTCCACTTACTCCACTCAGGGTTAGGGACATCTGAAGCTGCCAGCCCTGGAAATCTAAAATCTTCTTATACTTTGACACTGCCCACCTGATGGCAAAACCCGAAGTGCTTTAGAGCTTTCAGTGGGTGCAGGATCAGGCTATCATGTGTGACCTCCAGCACAAAGTATCATGGAATCACAGAATAATAGATTGGTTTGGGTGGGAAGGGGCCTTAAAGACCATCCAGTCCAACCCCCTGCATGGGCAGGGACACCTCCCACCAGCCCAGGTTGCTCCAAGCCCCATCCAACCTGCCCTTCAACACTGCCAGGGATGGGGCAGCCACAGCTTCTCTGGGCAACCTGGGACAGTAGCAGGTTAGCAGAGGATAAGAGGGGAGAAACACAGGGTAAGTGCTCAGGACCAGCCCTGCAGCATCTCAGGACCATCAGCTGTGACACCAAGCCAGGAGAACTGAGGTCTCTACCCACCTGCAGTGCAAGGCAGGAGCACTTCATTGCTGCTCAGAGTTAGGAGGGATTAAAAGTGGGTGCACAACTCTAATTTGAAGCCAAACTCTATTTTAGGACAAGGAGAGCAGAGGAAAACATAGAAAAAAAAATCCCTTCTGCTCAACAAGCTGCACTGCCCAGGATTGAGAAAAATGACAAGGTGAGAGCCTTCAGCAAGGAAACTTCTGCAGAGACAGCACCTGGAGGACCCCAGCAGGGCACTGCTCCCCCAGACAGCCCCGAGCAAAGGTCCCAGCAGATTTACACAGCCTGGCTCTGGCTGCCGGGTTCCTTGGACTCTGCAGGGCGAGTGCAGCACAGTATCTGTGGTGTCCTTCAGCCTCAGGGACAAAGATAAGGGACAAAGATAAGGGAGAGGGGCCTCCAGTAGAGCAGCTGTCAGTCTCTAACAGAGCATCCCTGTGGGATTTCTCCTCTGGAGAGAGCAGCCAAGGAAAGACAGGAGAGGAGATGTCATGGCATGCGTCAGATCGCAGCAATAAACAGTTTAACAGATAACACGGGCTGGGGCACGCTGTCCCTCTCCCTGTGACTTTGTCCCATCCCTCTGATCTTGCTCCTTCATCTCCTGTGATCCCCACACCCTGCAAGCTCCTCTGTAGCACAGGGCCAGAAGAAAGCATCTGTCCCCAGGGATCCCTGTGACCTGGCTGCTGGCACTGCCCTCGCTTCAGATCCCACCAGGCTTCGCTGGCAGGGGTCAAGCGGCGCAGCAATCAAGCAGAGGCCAAAGGTGCCAGTATTCCATGGGGAAAAGCCCAGTTCAGACCCAAAGGTTTAAACCCAAAAGGTGGGACATGCCAGCCTGTGAGCCAAGCTATCTCTATATCAGCTTCAGATAAAAATTTAGGCCATAATAATGGCCTGATGTCACCTGGGGAATTCTACCACAGCTGCTCTCATGCTGTTCTCTTGGATACTGAGAGAGCAGCTCAGGAATGGTGAAGTATGTTGAGAGCAGCTGTGAGGAGAAGGACTTGGGGGTGGTGGGTGGGGAGAAGCTCACCAGGAGCTGACACCGTGCACTGGAGCCCAGAAACCAACCATGTCCTGGGCTGTCATCTGCAGCATGACCAGCAGGGCCAGGGAGGGGATTGTCCCCCTCTGCTCTGCTCTGCTGAGACCCCCCTGCAGGGCTGGGGCCACCTCTGGGGTCCCCAACACAGGAAGGACATGGAGCTGTTGGAGAGAGTCCAGAGGAGGCCCTGGAGATGATGGGAGGGCTGGAGCAGCTCTGCTCTGGAGACAGGCTGGGAGAGTTGGGGGTGTTGAGCCTGGAGAAGAGAAGGCTCCAGGGAGACCTTGGAGCACCTTCCAGTGCCTGAAGGGGCTCCAGGAAAGCTGGGGAGGGACTTTGGCCAAGGGCAGGGAGGGATGGGATCAGGGGGAAGGGTTTCCAGCTGGAAGAGGGAGATGGAGATGAGATGTGAGGGAGAAATTCTGTGCTGTGAGGGTGGTGAGAGCCTGGCCCAGGTTGCCCAGAGAAGCTGTGGCTGCCCCATCCCTGGCAGTGTTGAAGGGCAGGTTGGATGGGGCTTGGAGCAACCTGGTCTGGTGGGAGGTGTCCCTGCCCATGGCAGGGGTGGGACTGGATGAGCTTAAGGTCCCTTCCCACCCAAACTACCCTGTGATTCCATGATTCTGTGAAGTTCAGCTTGCAATGCTCCAGTCCAACCTGAATGTTCAATCTCTCTAGATGATAACACACTTTAATTTACAGTCTCTGCTGGAGAGCCCCCGATGTTCAAGCCAGGATTCACCCAATCCCCTCCTCATGCAGTCACTGTACATCTCTGTACTCATCTCCAGCCAGTCTCCAGGGCTGCAGCTGAACCATTTCTGCTTGAATCACACTTTTGGCTGAGTGCACCTGCTAGAGATTTCCACAGACAACAGGCTGACACCTCCCTGAGGTCCAGCTGAGGAGGTGCTACAGAAATGGTGATGAGATTTGTCTTGGCAGGACTTCTGTCCGTGTAGCTCAGCAGGAACAAGCCCTGCTTGGACAAGGACCAGCAAGGAAATGGTGTCAGCTTCCTGAGGCAGGACAGGATGGGTGGTCAGTGGGATGAAACAGCCCCAAACAGACTGTCCTCCCTCATTCTCGAGCAGGTATTCTGCAGCAGGGTTTGGGTTTTTCCTTCCATATAAGGTGGATCAGGCAGCTCACAAAAATAAGGCTGGAATCAAGGACTTCCCACAGCAAGTGTTAAGTCCTGTGGTAGGAGGCTCATTTCCACAGACACAAGGAGCATGGATGTTGGGAGGGAAAGGAGCCCCTGCTCCAGCTCCTGCCAAGGCTGCCACAGCAAAGTGATCAGCCCCATGGTCCAGGGGTGACAGCACCACCATGAGTCCATGAGAGAAGATCTCCAAACCCGTGTGTCCTGTGGTGCCAGCAACTGGAATGAGCAGGGTCTAAGTACCAGCAGTGGAACAGGGACCATGGGACACAGCAGCCCATGTGTCTGTGGCACCAGCACCTGCAGCAGGTCAGGGTTTGCAGGTCAGTGTGTGATCAGAGGAGCCAGGCTGAGGAGCAGGACGATGGCCTGGGAGCCAGGAATGTGTGTCACTGAGGCAGAGAGCCTGAGGAGCTGGTTCCAGGATGGACAAGGGACTCCAGGGCAACTGCCAGAGGGATGGACTTGGGGGGGGCTGCAGGACAACTGAGAGACCTGCTTGTGTGTGTGTGGGAAAGCCAGGATGCAGGGCCAACTACTGCATGAACTGAAGGTGTAAGCCCAGCTACTGGAAAGATCCTGACTGGGGATCCACCCAGGGGCAGCTGCTGGACAGAATCAACAAATCACTTTGGTTGGAAAAGCCCTTTAGATCCTGCAGTCCACCCGTTCCCCCAGCCCTGCCAAGGCCACCACTGCCCCATGTCCCTCAGCACCACATCTCCACGCCTTGCAAACCCCTCCAGGGATGGGGACTCCAGCCCTGCCCTGGGCAGCCTGGGCCAGGGCCTGACAACCCTTGCCAGCAAGAAATGGGTCCCAAGATCCAACCTCAACCTCCCCTGGCACAACTTGAGGCCGGTTCCTCTTGTCCCATCACTTGTTCCTGGGAGCAGAGCCCGACCCCCCCTGGCTCCAACCTCCTCTCAGGCAGTTGCAGAGCCAGCAGGTCTCCCCTCAGCCTCCTTTGCTCCAGGCTGGACACCCCCAGCTCCCTCAGCTGCTCCTGCTCACACTTGTGCTCCAGCCCCTGCCCCAGCTCCCTTCTCCAGACCAGCTCCTGGAAGGATCCACACTGTACAGGTGCACAGGTTTCCCTCTAACAGACTCCTAATCCAAGCAGGCCGAGAGGGGAGCAGAATATTGCCCACTGCATTCCTGCAGGGCTACAAGGCTCTGTCCTGCAGGCTCCACTGCTGGGCCACACTCACCTGGATGGCTGGGACAAGGGTGAAGTACCCGATCAGGATGATCCCAAGCTCTGTGGCCACGTTCTTCATTATTGACCAGCTCTCATTGCTCAAGCCTGGAGAAAGAACGTGGAAAGAGAGGTCAAAGGAGACTGCTCACCAGTGGGCAGACATGAGCATAGCAACAAGGAACTGCATTTTTGTCTACAAAATTAGGTGTCTAAAGACATTGGGGGAAAAAAACGGCACTTTCAGGCTAAAATTCATCTGATCTATTTTGAACATCTAAGTCAAATAACTGGACTGAAGCTCGCCAATGTCTTTGCTGGCTGGATTATCATTAACTACAAAGGGAGCTCAGGAGAACTCTCTCTCTCAGCTCACAAAACTGCCCTGATTTAAGCAGTTGGAGGGTACTGCACAAGGCAACAGGCATTCAGAGGTGTGAAAGACCATTGGGTTGTCCAGTCCTCCACCTAGGACACAAACCACTTGTATTTTCAAACTAGGTAGTCTTTCTAGGCATCACTCTAGAACCTCTCTTCCCTGATGGTTAGAAACATCTTTGAAGTCTGCAAACTCCATCTATCCATGGTCTGAACACACTCAAATCCTTATGCAGGTGCAGAGTGCATCTATAACAGAGAAGATAATGTTGTCACAGGCTCAGCAGAACTTCCTATGACCTGTGGGCTGCCCTGGCAACGCTCATGACACGAGAGGACAAGGTGCTAAGGATCCCAGGAGTCACAGCTCTCCCTTACTAACACTTTTTTAAACTTCTTTAGCCAATGCTTCAGTCAACAATCTTAAAAAGCAGCGCCCACAGTGACAGGCTTGTATTAGTTGTTGGAATTCCTAGAATCATAGACTGGTTTGGGTTGGAAGGGATCTTAAAGATTGTCTAGATCCAACCCCCTGCATGGGCAGGCACACCTCCCACCAGACCAGGTTGCTCCAAGCCCCATCCAACCTGCCCTTCAACACTTTGAATTAACAACAACAGTACAAATAAGACAAATTAATACCATTCCCAATCCACATCCACCACACACACAGCCCCTGGCTCCTTCACTGATCAGAATTAAGGTCATTCCCCACTCCTCAGTTATCCTGATTTTCTCTCCCTCAACATCTCTCCAGAGCAGGCTTTGTACCTTGGGCAATGCGGAGCTTCACTTCCAGGTCAACAGGCGTGGAGACAACAGACTTGGTGAGCACCAACACATTCTCCAGGCCAATCACCACAACCAAGTATGGAAATATCTCTCTAGAGGAAAGAGAACCAGAACTGAGGATGAGATCCTTGGTGAAAAAGAAGGGAAGGACACAAGTTAGGCAGCAAACATGCACCCTAGAGGTGAGGAAACGCTGCCCAGAGCCCTCAGCCGTATCACTTCTCGTGTGATATTACTCCATGTTGACCTAAGAGGTCTGTATTTCACCTGCTTGGGACAGGTAGGAAGATTTTTGCACAGCTGCATGATTTTCTGGAAAATGGCCATTGCAGACCACCACTAAATTAGCCTCAATGCTTCCTGGAGTCAGGACAGTGCTCCTCAAAGAGTCTCTCCAGCATCCAGTACAAAGAGGTGCAAATCAAAAAGCTGGATTTCCAACCCCACTGCAACAGACTCAGGAATAGTCAGTGAGGTCACAAGAGGGTGGGGAGCATGTCCCACCATCATCAGGGAAAATCCTGATAAACCACAGCAAAGCATCACATGAAACAGAACTTAAAAAAAAAAATCCTCCAGTGATGAGCATGGGTAGTGCCTGGTTCAGACACCCAGAGGGCAAAGGATTCTAGTGACAGGACAAGAGGGCACAGCCTGAAGCTGCTCCAGGGGAGGGTTAGGTTGGATATCAGGAAGCACCTCCTCATGGAGAGGGTGATTAAACATTGGAATGGACTGCCCAGGGAAGTGGTGGGGTCACCATCCCTGGAGGTGTTCAAGGAAAGGCTGGATGTGGCACTTAGTGCCATGGTCTGGCTGATGTGGTGGTGTTGGTCATAGGCTGGACTTGATGATCTTAAAGGTCTTTTCCAGCCTTGGTGATTCTGTGATTCCCCACCTTGCTGCTGGGGACAGAAATCCAGTGTGGGGCCATGGAGCAGACACATGAGGGGACTTCTCTGTTGGGAGAAGCCTCATAGAATCACAGAATTATTTGGGTGGGAAGGGACCTTAAAGCTCCTCCAGTCCCACCCCCTGCCATGGGCAGGGACACCTCCCACCAGACCAGGTTGCTCCAAGCCCCATCCAACCTGCCCTTCAACACTGCCAGGGATGGGGCAGCCACAGCTTCTCTGGCCAACCTGGGCCAGGCTCTCCCCACCCTCACAGCACAGAATTTCTCCCTCACATCTCATCTCCAGCTCCCTCTTCCAGCTGGAAACCCTTCCCCCTCATCCCATCCCTCCTGCCCTTGGCCAAAGTCCCTCCCCAGCTTTCCTGGAGCCCCTTCAGGCACTGGAAGGTGCTCCAAGGTCTCCCTGGAGCCTTCTCTTCTCCAGGCTCAACACCCCCAACTCTCCCAGCCTGTCTCCAGAGCAGAGCTGCTCCAGCCCTCCCATCATCTCCAGGGCCTCCTCTGGACTTGCTCCAGGAGCTCTGTGTCCTTCTTATTTTGGGGGCTCCAGAACTGGACACAATTCTCCAGGGGGGTCTCAGCAGAGCAGAGCAGGGGGGGGAGCATCACCTCCCTCGAGATAAATGAAGGTGTGTGGAGCTCTGTCCTCCTGTGCACCAGGTAGCACAGAAGCCACAACACAGAGAACAACCTGCAAGGTCCACATCCTTTGTACATCAATAAACTAAATCCTGCCAGGGACAGTTTCTCCCCAGGAGCCAAAAAACACAATGCAATGGATCTGTCCTTCAGAAGAGATGCACGCAGAGAAGTAAAACTCCCCAAGGTCACCACCATGAATGTATTCAACTCTTCTTCTCACGTTTGATTTTTTTCTCTCTTTTGAACTACTTGCAGTCTGGATCAGGGAGAAAAAGCTGTCAAGAATGTGGTAAATAGTGAAACTCTTCCTTTTCCTCCAGCTACATTTAAGCAAAAATACTAAAGCTCTTGTTGTGGAGGGTAATGGATTCATGCTGTTCTGGTGGGGAGGGACCCAAAAGGAGCAGGTGGGTGCAGGGACACACAGCCCTGGGCTAACCACCAAAGCCAGGGAAACAACTGGATTTTCCCTGCCATGACCCCCAGGGACCAGCTTCCCAAATCCTTTCAGTTGCCTGCAGCCACCTGACATGGGCTCCACATCTGCACACACACAGCTGGCAGCAGCCTGGGCCTTACAAGCTCAGCTGGGGAAAAATCCCTGTCTGGAGCCATTCCTCACTCAGTGGTTTCATTCCAATGGATTCCTGGCAGAAACAGCAAGCTGAAACTGCAAGGAAACAGCATTACAAAAAAAAAAACCCAACCCAAACCACCAGAAACAAACGAAGCAAACTCCAGGCATCCTTCTCCAGGCACCCCAACCACTCCAGCTCTAGCAACTGTGCAACACGCTGGTCCCTTCACCTCCTGCCCAAAACCTGTGCAGAAAGGGAATTTCCTTAGCAAAAGAAATACAAAATATATGCAAGCCTCTCATGGGCAAGGTCCTGTTAACATCAAAGCATCCACCATCTAGAACGTACAACTCAGACCTGCCTTTATCCAAAGCAATTTAGAGCCACAGAATCATGGAATGGTGAAGGTTGGAAGGGACCTTAAAGATCATCAGGTTCCAAGCTCCCTGCTATGAGCATAATCATGTGTGTCACTTCTCTGAGCAGAACTTTAGGACAGAAGGGAGGTGTGAGAAAACCTCTTGGCAATCCTTAGGGATGGAAAGAACTAAATAAAGAGAATGCAACAAGGATGAGGGAGAACTGTGCTGCCCAGCACAGCTCAGCATCATCCTGTGGAGCACCTTGTATCTTCACAGAACCACAGATTCACAGAATGGTTTGGGTTGGGTGGGACCTTAAAGATCATGTAATTCCAACCGCCTACCATGGGCAGACACACCTCTCACTAGACCAGGCTTCTCAGAAGGACCAGGCTTCTGCATAGGTATGGTCCTACAGAGCCCTTGCAGAGTCCTGTCCTCATGCACTGTCCTTCAAACACGCAGGGGGTCTAGCACCATTCCAGAGAAGCTGCTTTCAGATAATGGTCCAGACATGGAAAAGAAAACTCCTCATTCTCTCATCAGCTATGTCCTACTTACACCCTAGCTTCTACTGCAGGAGATGATTAACTGCCAGTCCCAGGCTAGGAGTTTCAGTAGTCCTTGAAGAGTCAGCAGTTTGCATGTTCCATGGCCAGCAGTTTAAAGCAAGGAGATATTGGCTCTTCTTGCAGTGACACGACCCCGTGCAGCACAGACACAAGCTGTCCACACCCTGCAGCTCCAGACCCAAATTCATCTGTCCCCACTCAGAGCGAGGCAGGTGGCAGGAGATCCTCGTCCTACTGACAGTGCCAAGCACTGAGAAAGAGCTCACAAGAGGAAGAGGAGATGCTGTATCCTGCCCATCTACTCCAACATTTGCACTTCATTGCTTTGATGCCAGCAGGAGCTGCACCAGAGCATGATCCAGCACCCCTGAGAGCCAACACAAACCCTGCTGTCAGCTCACAAAGCAAGCAGATCTTCTCAGCCTCTGTGTATCCTTGTGAACACAGACAGCCTCTGGTTTACCCAAAATGTTTAGAAGATTGAACTTATCACATGAGCTTCTCTTGTCTAAAATGCAAACATTCACATTGGAGCTACTTGGTTTAGGTCTCACCTAGAGACTCCCCCAGCCCACCAGCTCACAGGAATTCCACTTCCAGTGAACTTCAGGTATCCTGTTCAACTTCCTTATTTCTTAAACCCTGCACAGATCATGCCACTTATCTCCACTTACATTTATCTCCATAAAATAAGACTGATGTCTACCTCACCTGTCATCACTTTACTTCATTATAAAGGACTAATAATGATGAAGGTCCAATTTATCTCTCATATCTGTAGCAAGCAAAGATCAACAAGCTTTATTTTAATAGCTTAAAAAAACCGGGGAGGGAAAAGGCTTATGATAAACATAATGAACAACAAACACACCCACATCTGGAAAGTTCTGCTGTAAAGAAAACGGATAAAAAAGGCTGCAGGTCAGGTCAAAGTTTAACCAGGCTCCACACCCTAAGCTGGCCAAGTCCTAGCATGTGGCCACTGGCACCTGACACACCAAGAACACACTGTCCCCAGCCAGGCACCAGGTAACTACAGGGAAAGTGCTCTGGCAGACCCTGCAGGATCAATCCATTTTGCTGGAAAACTATTTTTAGAAATAAAGACTGAATGAACTCTATCCTGCAGGAGGAACAAGTTGATCTGTTCAGCCCTCCTGTGTGGCAACAGGAAGGCTGATAGGATACAAAGGCCTTGGCCACTGCACTGAGCAAAATTGCTCCCCTGGATTCCCCCCATGTCTCTGCATCCAAATATTGCTCTTTTTCTGGCATTAAGATGATGAACACCCAGTGGATCCCATTGGTTATATTCGTACAGCTCAGAGTGACCTGGTCTTGGTTCATAACTGGGGTTCTATGGGGGGATCTAAAGGCTCTGCAGAGGGATCTGGACAGGCTGGGTCCATGGGTTGAGGCTCTGCAGAGGGATCAAGACCTGCTGGCTCTGCAACTGCCTGAGAGGAGGTTGGAGCCAGGGGGGGTCGGGCTCTGCTCCCCAGGAACAAGTGATGGGACAAGAGGAACCGGCCTCAAGTTGTGCCAGGGGAGGTTGAGGTTGGATCTTGGGACCCATTTCTTGCTGGCAAGGGTTGTCAGGCCCTGGCCCAGGCTGCCCAGGGCAGGGCTGGAGTCCCCATCCCTGGAGGGGTTTGCAAGGCGTGGAGATGTGGTGCTGAGGGACATGGGGCAGTGGTGGCCTTGGCAGTTGGACTCTGTGACCTTTAAGCTCTTTTCCAACCCAAACAATTCTATGCTTCTAGGTTCCAAGGCACCATAGCAGTAAAACCAGAAATAACAGCTATTTTTTAAGTCTACTATTCATAGCTCTTTTAAACTTCTAGGAGAGGAATTCCTCCTTCTAGGTCTGGCTCCTGGTAAGCTATCACCTGCACTGAAGAGTATCCCTCATGGGTGACACTCTTCCCTGTTCCTGCAGTGTCCAGTTTGGAGGAGGAGGTGGGAAGAAAAATGATGGATATTTAACTCCATAGGAAAGGGATCTGAAAATCAAAATAAAGTTTCTGAACTGAACTTTAACTAATGAGAAATGAAGAGTGTGTAGAAGCCCCAGGTAGGTGGTGAACCCTAGAGCTTTCTCAGGGGTTTTCAGCTTGACACAAATACAATCACAGAATCACCAAGGCTGGAAAAGACCTCTGAGATCATCAACTCCAGCCTATGACCAACACCACCACATGGGCTAGACCATGGCACCAAGTGCCACATCCAGCCTTTCCTTGAACACCTCCAGGGATGGTGACCCCACCACTTCCCTGGGCAGTCCAGAACCACACTAAATGTCCCAGATACTAAGTGTGAGGTGCAGAGGAACCCCAGTGAACACAGAGCTGACACTGCCAGCAAGAGGTGCAGTCACTCAGGTGGCCTCCTAGGCACAAATCTTGCAGCTCAGCTCTGCCACCTTAAAAGACTTTTCTAAGCAAGATGTAATGGACCTTGGTCACCAGAGGGAGGTAAGAAGCCCTTCTGGATGCTGCAACAACCGCAGTGTGTAAAATAATACGTCAGCTTATTTGAGGAACACTAGATCTCAAAGATCAAGCATGTAACAGCTGTTTTAAAATGGTGTCACCTCCATCTGCCCTTCCTTAGGAAGGTCTGGTGCTGGGAACATACCCTCCATTCAGAGTAGGTGTCAAACCAAAGAGGGTGCACAGCCCAACAGACATGAGCAGGGAGCTGAGCACCGTCACCACCGCCGCCAGCGCCAGGCCCCACTTGGACTTCACCATGTCAATCTTCCCTGGAAAACAGAACACAAAGTCTCAGTCACCACGGAAAGGAAAATGACACATTAATAAAAACAAACCCAGGAGCAGGGATCCCCATCCTGACTTGTTCCAGCCTGTAGCCCTGCCACCCAGAAGTAAGGGTAGTTTTTGTTTGAAATGCAGTTCCCAGCACTGCTGGGGCATGAAATCAAGAACTTAGCTCCAAAGATGCATTTGAGCTGTCTCACAACGAATTCACCTCTCCAAATTGGGAAAAAAAAAGTGTCACTTCTGTGGCATTTGAAGCTGCCTAAGATGGAAAACACCTCCGAAATAACATCTCACTGGCCAGGAGGGACAAATCAGCAGAAATCAGAAAAAACAGGACTAGTGATTCTCTGCATGACAGTTGAGGGTAAAATCTCAACACCAGCATTCCTGCTGAAAGAGGAGGGAAGTGCAGTGCTCGGGACAGGAGGCTCTCTGATCTGTAGCCAGGGAGAGGACATCCCACCACAGATCCCTTACGGATGTTCAGCCAGCAGGTATGTAGGTGGCTTATTAGCTTGCATCCCCCCAGGGCTCCCCAACCCCCAGACCTACGTGTGGAGAAGTAGATGTAAGCAAAGAGTATGATGTAGGTGGTGACCAGGGGAATGAGCTCGGCGATGCCAATCTCCTCCTTGAAGTGGACATGGACAATGTTCTCCTCCCTCAGGGTGCAGTTGGGGCTGGGATGCAGCAGCTTGAGGCGAGCACGGAGGCTGCTGAGGAACCTGGGGTGGAAAGGAAGGAATTCTGCACTAGGAGGGTGGTGAGACACTGGAACAGGTTGCCCAGGGAAGCTGTGGCTGCTCCATCCCTAGAAGTGTTGAAGGGCAGGTTGGATGGGGCTTGGAGCAACCTGGTCTGGTGGGAGGTGTCCCTGCCCATGCAGGGGGGTTGGAACTAGATGATCTTTAAGGTCCCTTCCCATGCAAATGAATCTGGGATTCTATGATTCTATGCAAAGCAGGCAGGGGGATGTCACTGTACCCAACAACCAGCACACCATTCCCAGGAGGAGCTCAGTGGGTGTAGATCAAGGAGGAAGAAGCTCCACCGACTCACAGGGAATTCCAAAGCACCCTTTCTCTAAGTCTTCTCTTTCTTGTAAGTCTGTTCCTCCAAAGCCCAAACTACATGTGTCACATTGACAATCTTACAGACCTTGATTCAAAGAGAACTGTGAAGACTCAGCAACACTACTTGAAGCAAGAGCTCCTCACCCAAAGGCCTGGGAACAGAACACCCTGTGCTCTCAAACACTGCCTGAACTTCCCCCAGGTAAGGCTGATGAAAGGTGCTCCATGACAGTCCTTGGGGCTGAAGGGCTCTTGCATGGGTGGCAGCAGAACAGGTTTTGACTACAGAGCTGCCAAGCATTCCTTGGGGAATTCTGTGCTGGGCATTTAGTCCTCAGCTGCTCTCAGTCCAAGCCAGCTTTGCTAACACTGCCAAAGGGGTTTCACAGCTGGTACCAGCAGAGTGAGTGTTTTAATGGAAACCAAACCACTCTGTGTCCACTCTATGGCTGGGAGAGTTGGGGTGTTCAGCCTGGAGAAGAGAAGGCTCCAGGGAAACCTTGGAGCACCTTCCAGTACCTGAAGGGACTCCAGGAAAGCTGGGGAGGGACTTTGGACAAGGGTTTGTAGTGAGAGGACATGGGGGGATGGATTAAAACTGGAGGAGGGGAGATTTAGGTGAGAAGTAAGGAAGAAATTCTTCACTATGAAGGTGGTGAGAGCCTGGCCCAGGTTGCCCAGAGAAGCTGTGGCTGCCCCATCCCTGGCAGTGTTGAAGGGCAGGTTGGATGGGGCTTGGAGCAGCCTGGTCTGGTGGGAGGTGTCCCTGCCCATGCAGGGGGTGGGACTGGATGAGCTTTAAGGTCCCTTCCCACCCAAACCAGTCTGGGATTCCATGATTCTGTGATGTCCCAGGAACTGGGTCAAAACAGACCCACTGGGCCTGGGCTGCAGCAGTGACAGCTCTGGGTGCAGATGAAGCCACCAGCAGAGGAACTGCCACGGGCAGCTTTGGGTATTATACAGGCTTTTTAAAAGAGAAATTGAGAACTGTTATTATTTTATTTCCTTAAAACACAGCAAGTTTTCTCCCCAAAACAGCACCCTGTTTTTCTGTAGCGTGTTCAGAAGACCCTAAAATACCCTAAAACACAAGAAAACAGGGATTAAAGAAAAAACATAACAACAGAGCAGAGACAACTTGCCAAGAACTGAACAAGGGATCCCTACTGTAGAAACAGCACAGCTCAAGCTCCTCACCTGGCATCATATCTCTGGAGCCCCAGTGTGACAGTGTAGGACACCACTCGCCTCCTGTTGTAGAAGTTCACCCCACTGTACTTCCCAGGGAGCCCAAACAGCAGATCTGGAAAAACACAGCATGGACCAAACATTGGGATCACCAAATAAACAGAGGTGGGACACCAGAGGTGCTCGTTGTGAGGAATGATGAACAATAACTACAGTTCTCAGAGAGCTTTCTCTGATGAGACCTTACCAATGTGGATAAACACCCAATGCAGGGGAGTAAAGGAATTCCCTTCAAACACAAGAAAAATCTTCCTTCCTGTGGGGAATTTTTCTGTCCTCCTCTTCTTCCTGGCAGGGCTGCCTGTGGCAGACAAGGTCTGCCCTCTAATCCTAACCCATAAGCTCCAGGAAGACTTTGCATTGCAAAGGAGTGTTTCATGTCTCTTCTGTTCATCTTGTGCACTAAACACAGACTTAAAAAACTATGCATAAAACTGGGAGAGGAGAGATTTAGATTAGAGATCAGGAGGAAATTCTTTAGTGTGAGGGTGGGGAGAGCCTGGCCCAGGTTGCCCAGGGAAGCTGTGGCTGCCCCATCCCTGGAAGTGTTGAAGGGCAGGTTGGATGGGGCTTGGAGCAGCCTGGTCTGGTGGGAGGTGTCCCTGCCCATGGCAGGGGTGGCACTGGATGGTCTTGAAGGTCTCTTCCAACCCAAACCATTCCATGATTCCATGATTCTATGAACAGTACCACTGTTCTCAGGAAGTCCCAGGATATCATGGACCTCTGTTGTTTGTGAATAAGTGCTCCAAGAGAGGCTCCAAACCAGTGTGGACACGCTCTGGATGCTCAAAAAATCACCTTTAAAACCAATTTACTTTAGGATTACAAACCCCCTTTTCAGACATGGCTTCTTGACACCCACAAAGTCCATGTAAAACCAAAGGAACAGCTTTTCCTCTGGTCTTATGGAGCCACTAAACCATATAATCCTAGACATGGTCAGTGACTTTTTTTTGATTAAGAGAGAAAAATACCAGTATGAGAGCAGTGACAAGGCAGGGTAGGTGCAAGCAACAATCAGTGAGGGCACAAAGGGGAGCAGGGTGAATGTTCATTTATCTGTGCCAATGAGACAGTCCTTGAGTAAGCCAGACAACAGTGTGAGGGGAAAAGAGCACACCTAGAGTAGAAGGAACAAAAAGACTCGGATGAGTTTCCTGCTATTTTTACACCTATGGACAGGAGGCTGACTGAGAGGAATTATTCACCTTCCACATGAACAGAACTGAGCTCAAACCCAGGTATGAAATGAGAGCTGACACCTACCTGGTAGCTTCATTCCAGGTGCTGTGAGTAACCAAGTGCCACCCAGTTTGCTGCTGTTGGCAAACTGGATGTTGGAGAGAGCACCAACCAGCCAGGCTGCAGGGATCCCTCACAGCTTCCTTGGCTCTTCAGCCTCTTACCTTTGAGGGTGGCTGATGTTTGTAAGGTCTTTGGCTCATGCTGGTGGATGGTTTTGATGATATCTGGGTCAGCGTTGAAGCGCTCTCGGTCGTTCTGCCAGAAGTTCCCTGGTGACAGCAGGAGGCAGCCGTGCTCGGGGAGCAGATTCTGCAGCTTCTTGAGGCCAGGCAGAAGATCTGTCACCTGAAGGCAAACCTCCTCCAGGCTTTTGACACCAGAACTGAAAGACAAACGCAGGCTGGACGCTGATGTTGCAGCTCTCAGGTGTCTCTGCTCATAGCAGGGAGGTTGGAAACTGATCATCTCTAAAGTCCCTTCCAACCTTTACCATTCTATGATCCTCACAAAGAAAAGGCAAAGCTGCTGAGATGAACACCTCAAGGACCTGCATCACCACGTTCCTGCTCTTGGTCTTGGTAACTGAGGATCAGGAGCCCTGGGCCACTGACTGGGATCTCCCTGTAAGAGGTGCACAGGCTGCAGCACCCCTGTATCATTTCTCTGCACACTGCCCAGCCTCGCAGCTTTCACTCCTCACCCACCCCAGGAGCCACAGTTCTCAGTTCCACATCCAAGAACCCTTCAGCAGAAACTCTGCTGGTTTCCCCTAGTGAGAGGACATGGGGGGATGGATTAAAACTGGAGGAGGGGAGATTTAGGTGAGAAATAAGGAAGAAATTCTTCACTATGAAGGTGGTGAGAGCCTGGCCCAGGTTGCCCAGAGAAGCTGTGGCTGCCCCATCCCTGGCAGTGTTGAAGGGCAGGTTGGATGGGGCTTGGAGCAACCTGGTCTGGTGGGAGGTGTCCCTGCCCATGCAGGGGGTTGGATCTAGATGATCTTTAAGGCCCCTTCCAACCCAAACCATTCCAGGATTCTATGATCTATGATGAACTCTCTCCCTAGAATTTTTCTTCAAAGACCCCAAACTGCTCTGCATACTTCCTTCCACAAGAGGACATCTCACAGACATGGTTATCAGCCTTCCTCAGGTGGATTATTTCAGGTGTACAGAGTGCTCTAAAATGCACACAGGATTCAGCATCCGCAACTGAGCAGAATGTTTTCAGAATTCCCCTGCATTGTATGGAAAAGAAAATGCCTCCCAGGTTCAGGAACCAACAGAGGTGTCACTGGTGTGAAATGGAGCTTGTGTTTGCTCCCAAACTTCACCTTAACACAACTACATCATCCTTATCAACTTGTAATTCAAGCAAGACTCAACCTGTGCTCACAACAGGACCTGGCTGTGAAGGTTTAGTGACATAACCTGTCGGGACACTCTCTGGTCCAGAAGAGACCACTTCCCTCAAGGAGATCCAGGCAACTGGTGGGAGTTGCACAGGAAGGGGATATTTAGGAAAGGTTAACTGAAGGTACAAGAGAACAGTCTCCCCTGGCTCCAGCCTCAGGTGACAGAGAAGGTGGCTCCACAATACAAATCAGTTTGTAATTGTAAAATGCCTTCTCTAGAGGAGCTTCTGTCAATAATGACCACAAAGAGCAACCATGGAAGCCAACCAAGGATGATCTGAGTTATATCTTTGTGAAAACTCCTTCCAGAATCTAGATCCTGTCACTGTTTGGCAGGGTACCTGGAACAGCCATGGATATCAAAAGAAAACATTAGAAAATACACTTTAGATTTAGGTTGGACATCAGGAACAAGTTCTTTACTATGAGGGTGGTGGGTCACTGGAACAGGTTGCCTAGAGAGGTGGTGGAGGCCACATCCCTGGAGGCATTCAAGGTCAGGCTTGATGGGGCTCTGAGCAACCTGATCGAGTGGGAGATGTCCCTGCTGATTGTAGGGGGGTTGGACTAGATGACCTTTAGAGGTCCCTTCCAACCCAACACATTCTGTGGTTCTATGCTCAAAAATAGTGTCTTTATAGGAACAGAAGGTTTCTGACAGATGATTTAAAGGAACTGGTGCAGTGATGAGTCTGACACCAGCTCCAAGCAGAGCAAGACAATGATTGGTTTGTGTTTCCCTGAGACATCCCAGTGCTCAGCTGATGCTGCAGACAAGCCCATGTATGTTCTTACCTGTGAAGCAAACACACACAGACCATGTCCCTGCCAGCACCTTGTGGGTGCAGGGTGGTGCAAAACCAGGCACTGGAGCAAACCACCACGTGCAGGTCACTGCTGATGAAAATACAACCACCTTGTGTTTCCTAGCCAGCTGGCAACAACTTTCAGCTGACAAGAAGGAACTTCATAATGACTTCTGAGGTAATTTCAGAATTTATCTCAAAGTTAGATGATGTCTCCTGAGCTATCCAAGTCCACCACCAAACTGGGACCCTTAATCTCAAGGTTTAGGTCTAAGTGCTAAAGGTTTTTTCTTCTGGGGTAAGTTTAATTTTGCTTCCATGCTGCATCACTGCTCATCAAGGGGAGATAATGAGAAGACAACAAACGTCCTGGGAGCAATTTGTTTCTAACTTGTTACTGGCAACTCTCTGCTGATTATTATCTGAAGTTACACACATGATGAAGGGGGAGAGGAACTGCAAACACAGAAAGAATGTTAGTGCCAAGGCTTTGGGAGCTGGCAGGAACAAGCAAAAGATTTAACAGCATAAATGGCATTTCTAAAAAAATGACCACAGAGAAAGCAGGCAGCTTGCTTGCAAGGAATGGCTTAAAAATAAAAAATAAAAGGACAAATCACCCTGTGGAGCAGTAAAGTGGACACTCAAAAATGAAGCAATGAAGGATGCTGTCAAGGAAGTGTGAAAAAGCAGTAAATCTTCCCTACCTGTGTGAGCTAGAGGACAAAGAATGAAGGAAGCTCCTGGCTGAAAAGCTAAAGAGATGATCAAAGACTCTAATCTCACCATTTCTCACTGCACTTGGCCTGTTCTCAGCATCATTTCTCTCCCTGAAGAGAAGACAGACAAGGAGGGAAGCCTTCCTGTCCTGAGAAACTAAACCCAGACAAGAACTTGACCACAGGAATTAAAGAAAATGAGGTGGAATTTCTCACAGACAGTTCAGAGAACCAGGATTATTGTATATTTTTTATGAATAACCTTGGAATAAGACAGAGGGACATCTGCCAACAACACAGAATCAAAAAACAACCCAATGTTAATACAGAAAAGTAAGAGAATATCTGGAATGGTTGAAGGGGAGGCTGGAATCAATTTCAACTCCTCTCTGTTAACAGCACAAAGTGCACGACCAAGCACCTGGGGACTAAAAAGAATTTCTGCTCTGAGGTGGGAGCTCATCAGCTGGAACTGACAGAGAGGGACACAGGGAAGTTAATCAATCACTTCATAAAGTGTAAAATTGATGTGACTGGCCATGCAAAAGGGACCTGCAACACTACTTCAGGAAAGGCATTTCCATGGGAAATAATGCACAAATTCCCCAAGGGTCAGTGCTGGGACCAGGGCTGTTTGACATCTTTGTCAGTGACATGGACAGTGGGATCAATGCACCCTCAGCAGGGCTGCTGGTGACACCAAACTGTGTGGTGAGGTGACACACTGGAGAGAAGGGATCCATCCAGAGGGACCCAGACAGGCTTGAGAAGTGGGCCCATGCCAACCTCAAGAAGTTCAACAAGGCCAAGTGCAAGGTCCTGCACCTGGGTCGGGGCAATCCCAGGCACAGATACAGGCTGGGGGGAGAATGGATCAAAAACAGCCCTGAGGAGAAGGACTTGGGGATGATGGTGGATGAGAAGCTCATAATGGGCTGGCACCATGTGCTGGAGCCCAGAAACCATCTGTGTCCTGGGCTGCATCAGAAGTGGGGCCAGGGAGGGGACTGTCCCCCTTTACTCAGCTCTTGTGAGACCCCACCTGGGGAATTGTGTCCAGTTCTGGAGCCCCCAAAATAAGAAGGGCATGGAGCTCCTGGAGGAAGTCCAGAAGAGGCCACAGAGATGATGGGAGGGCTGGAGCAGCTCTGCTCTGGAGACAGGCTGGGAGAGTTGGGGGTGTTGAGCCTGGAGAAGAGAAGGCTCCAGGGAGACCTTGGAGCACCTTCCAGTGCCTGAAGGGGCTCCAGGAAAGCTGGGGAGGGACTTTGGCCAAGGGCAGGGAGGGATGGGATGAGGGGGAATGGATTAAAACGGGAAAAGGGTAGATTTTGATGGGAAAGAAGAAGGAAGAAATTCTGTGCTGTGAGGGTGGTGAGAGCCTGGCCCAGGTTGCCCAGAGAAGCTGTGGCTGCCCCATCCCTGGCAGTGTTGAAGGGCAGGTTGGATGGGGCTTGGAGCAACCTGGTCTGGTGGGAGGTGTCCCTGGCCACACAAGGGGGTTGGAACTAGATGATCTTTAAGGCCCCTTCCAACCCAAACCATTCTATGATTCTATGAGGCGTCTCTAAGAACACTGTGTACAGTTCTGATCTCCCCTATTTAGGAATGACACACAAACATCAACAGAGCCAAGAGGAGCAACCAGGATGGCAAACTGAACACAGAGACATCTTACCAGAGCAGGCCAAGAGCTCCACATGTATAGCTTAGGAAACAAGGACTTGGGGTGGGTGTTTGAGTTCTCCCTGTAAACATCTGGAAGCAGAGCCAAGCTATTTTTGTACAGAGACTGTGTCAGGACAAAACCAAGGACATATAAACTGGTCCTAAACACAGCCAAAGTGGCAAGTCAGGAGGAGGCTCCTGACCATGTGAAATTGTAGAAGAGCCTCACAATAGGATGGTGGGGTCAAATGAACCTGCTTTAATATGAAGCTGTGTGTGTATGAAGGGATTATGTGACACTGCTGTCTGCTGTAAGAGGTATAACCTTGGAGACTCCTTCCAGACCCCTCTGCCTCCAATTAGAGGGTTCCTGACAACAACTGACCAGGGACAGGCAAGGTCTCTAGCCCAGCAGCTGAACTGCTCTTCCTGCAGGATGGATACGATATCACTTGTTACCAGTGAGCTCTGATTTTCTTTTAATTTTGAGAAGCTTACAACTTCCAAGCTAATAATCAGACTTCCAAGGCAGCAATTTGTGTGTACAACAGTGGGTCAGTGTTTCTTCCACCCAGACCTTAATGAACAGTAATTACCTGTCTCTCAGGGCATGGTTCCTAATCTCCTCCACTAGCTGGAAGACGCGGGACAGGGGTGACCGGAACACGTCGACAGGGAGGAAGTTCTTCTGCCATGGGGAGACTGTGGCCTTCACCAGGATCTGCTGGACATAGGCCACGGGAGCACCAAGGTACTGTGGGGAAGCCAGAGGGAGAATCAAAACACAGGGTGAGTGGGAAGCTGCTGAGCAGAGTCAGCCCACAGCCTGGCACCCTCTCAGGAAGGAGTTTGCCAGACTCTTGTTTTCCTTTCCCAAATGGGAGGTGAAACATCAAAGTACCAACCTAGCAAGAACAAAAAAGAGTCTGTTTCTCAACGAGGCAAAATGCCACTGACCATCCTGGTGTGGGTCTGTTGTGCTGCTTTGTGAGGCAGAGGCTCCCAGCTCCTGCTGAATTTGGTGCTGGAATGACAGGCAGGAGCAGGGAGTCACTGCCTCTCACAGATGCTCTCACAATGCTGTGGTTCCCCCAGCCTGAGCTGATGCTGCTGGTGACATTTCAGTCTCCCTGGTGCCCGTGCCCAGGCTGCTGCTGCTCTGGGGACTGGCACTGACAGCCTGTGGCAGCCAGAGCTTTGTGCTCTGTTATCTGAACCAGGCAGCAGAGCACAAGGGGAGATCTAATCAGCCAGCAGCAGCAGCCCCAGCTCACAGCACAGTGCAAAGGGCTCTCAGAGGCACCAGGGAGTGGAAAAGGCAGCAAATTATTTCAATCACAGCAGGAAGAGAACACATGGTTCCCTAAATTCTAATTCAAACGAAAAATTCTGGATTATGACCTGAAGAAAAAAGCCTGTGTCTTGGAGGTGAGGCCTAGACTACCCACAGCATCAGAAAAAGCCCTGCCAGATGCAGTGTTTTAAAACCAAAGAAGAGAAAATGGCAAGAGCTGAAGAGCCAGTCTTCCACCACCCATTCTGACAGCTAGTTAGTGATCATCAAAGGACAAGCTGGTTGGTAGTCAGAATCCAGATCCCTTCAGAGAGAGGCTGGCAACACCAAAACCACCATCCTAATCCCTGGTAGCACCTCCAGAGCCAGGTACAGCAGTAAGGCTGACAAAATCCTCACCCTTCAGAGGAGGCCAAGGGCTGCATGTGAAGTGGTGTGTGCCAGCAGGAGACTTGTCCTGCTGCTCTGGGAGCACGTCCTCCTATGGCTTAGGGAACTGGGGCCTGTTATCCCAGAGACCATCATTAAACAGCCCAGAAACCAACTGTGTCCTGGGCTGCATCATCTGCAGCTTCACCAGCAGGGCCAGGGAGGGGATTGTCCCCTCTGCTCTGCTCTGCTGAGACCCCCCTCCAGGGCTGGGGCCACCTCTGGGGTCCCCAACACAGGAAGGACATGGAGCTGTTGGAGAGAGTCCAGAGGAGGCCCCGGAGATGATGGGAGGGCTGGAGCAGCTCTGCTCTGGAGACAGGCTGGGAGAGTTGGGGGTGTTGAGCCTGGAGAAGAGAAGGCTCCAGGGAGACCTTGGAGCACCTTCCAGTGCCTGAAGGGGCTCCAGGAAAGCTGGGGAGGGGCTTTGGCCAAGGGCAGGGAGGGATGGGATGAGGGGGAAGGGTTTCCAGCTGGAAGAGGGAGATGGAGATGAGATGTGAGGGAGAAATTCTGTGCTGTGAGGGTGGGGAGAGCCTGGCCCAGGTTGGCCAGAGAAGCTGTGGCTGCCCCATCCCTGGCAGTGTTGAAGGGCAGGTTGGATGGGGCTTGGAGCACCCTGGTCTGGTGGGAGGTGATCTTTAAGGATCTTGGATGATCTTTAAGGTCCCTCCCAACCCAAAGCAGCCTGTGATTCTAGGAATAATGCTTTAAGAAGTGTACTACTTGCCTTAGATAAAATTATCCTTGAAACCATGGGCTCTTAAAGGGCATTTCAGAGCTTTTAACTCTTCCAAATGCCTAGCATGTTTTTTTTCTGACAGAAGAATACAGACACAAGACAAATACAGCCTAAACTTGGCAGTCACACAACAGAAGACATGACCAGAAATATATTCCACTGCTGCCAGTGGAGTGCAGGTGACCCAGCAGGGATGTTTCCCCCCAGGGCAGGACTTACCCAGTCGGGACGCTCGCTGGGATCCCCTTGCTGCAGACCCACATCTGGAGAGGGTGGGGAGTAATCCTTCACAGGGGTGCTGTACTCCACAGGTCCTGTTCCAGGCAGGGGCAGCTTCAGCAGTGGATAACTGTGGTTAAGACATGAGCAAGAAACATCATGCTTTTGGGTTTTAACCAGGCTCCTAAACAGAGGAGCTCCAAAAATGAATGGGTCATGAAATATGAGCCCACTGCAGGTAAATTCGACCTCTGCAGGACAGGAGACACAGCTGGAATCCAAGAGGGGTTTAGCTTCCATAAAAATGGTTTGATGTGTGTCCCCAGCACAAGAGACCATTGGTCTTTCTCCTTTGGAAAGGGATAACTAAAAGTCCTGGGAGAAAAAGAAGGGGAGTTCTTGCAGGACCTCACCTGGATGACTTGATCACCTCAAAATTTGTGCTAAAAACATCAAATACAGCCACATCTCAACCATTCTGTGAGACAATCATTGTAATAAATGGCTGCTTTCCTGACCCAAACCTCATGCTAATCACCTCATTAAGATTTAAACTATTTCCAGTACGTGTCATTAAGTTCACTGGTCCTCAAAGCACTTCTAATAGTAGCAATGAGACACCAAAACAGCTACGAAATATTTCTCTGCTTGCTCCTTTGTTACTACAATCTTCAGATGGTTGTAGCAGCTACCCCACCACAAAGACTTCAAGTTCAGAAACTGAGGTTTTGGAGAGTTCAGAAAAGTGGGTTTAGCTCCAGAGGTTCTCAAAAGTTATTAAAACCAGATCAGAATTGAACTGGTGGAAAAAGCAAGATGGCTGATACAGAGTGGGAACTGTCAGCACCAAAATGAGCCCGTTTCCTGGGCTTTCTGATGAGAAAACTTCTGCCTTTTTGTTGGGTGATGCACGACAATCTAGCAGGCCTTAAATTTCTGATGTATCTCCCCATTTATAGCAGAACTTTTCTTGCAGTATTGCCAGAGAAAATATAAAGGCCTCGGGATTGTTGTCATGCAACACTGTGCCTGCTTCCTCAAAGGCCACGGGGGGGACAAGCAACAGGCAAAGCCCAGGCTTCCAGTGAACAAAAGGCTGACAAAGAACAATGAAATCAGAAGCAAAGCTCATCAGATTTGCTATTTTATCAATCTGACAGAAACAGAACATCTAATGATGATCATTTCCTTGTGCAACAGGAGGGAAGAGATAAAGGAGCAACAATGTCATAATACATCAGAAGTGAAAAATCCCAACAAAAGCCACGGTCTGCAGACACAGCTCAGGCTCTGCCCTCTCACAGCCACAGAACCACTGAGGCTGGAAAAGACCTTGAAGATCATCAAGTCCAGCCTATGACCAACACCACCACATCAGCCAGACCATGGCACTAAGTGCCACATCCAGCCTTGCCTTGAACACATCCAGGGATGGTGCCTCCACCACTTCCCTGGGCAGTCCATTCCAATGTCTGATCACCCTCTCCATGAGGAAGTGCTTCCTGATATCCAACCTAAACCTCCCCTGGAGCAGCTTCAGGCCATGCCCTCTTGTCCTGTCACTGGTTGCCTGGGAGAAGAGCCCAGCCCCCACCTGACTACAACCCCCCTTCAGGTAGTTGAAGAGAGTGAGAAGGTCCCCCCTGAGTCTCCTCTTCTCCAGGCTAAACAACCCCAGCTCCCTCAGCCTCTCCCTATAAGACTTTCCCTCTAGTCCCTTCCCCAGCCTCGTTGCTCTCCTCTGGACCTGCTCCAGCACCTCAATGTCCTTCTTGAAGTGAAGGAAGAAAGCCCAAAGCCTTTTCTTGAAGAAAGCCCAGAGCTGCACACAGGACTCGAGGTGAGGCCTCACCAGTGCTGAGCACAGGGGGAGAATCACATCCCTGCTCCTGCTGGCCACACTATTCCTGATACAAGCCAGGATGCCATTGGCCTTCCAGGCAACCTGGGCACACTGCTGGCTCATGTTCAACCAGCTGTCCACCAGCACTCCCAGGTCCCTCTCTGCCAGGCTGCTCTCCAGCCACTCTTCCCCAGCCTGTGGTGCTGCACAAGCACCAGCTGGTTTTAGTCCTTCTAAATGACACGTAGCTCCTACTTGTCACAACTGATCTGCTGAAAACAAAAGCCTGGGGAGATACTTAGAGCAATCACCCAGGGGGTGTGATTGACATAAGATGAAATGAAAACTGGAGTACATGTTATAAACAAAGCAATGTTCTAGCTCCAGGCCCAGGCTGCTGCCCCAGCTGCTGAAACAAGCAGAGCCCGTGACTGCACTGGTCAGGAAGCCTCCCTGTCCAGAGGCTGCTGAGAGCAACGTGGTGGATGGTTGGATCTCCATGGTCAGTGGTGAAGACCTGACCACTGCCAGAGTTAACAGATATGGCATCAAGGCACGGGTGACAGAAACACTGAGCCCTTCTGGATGCTGAGCATTTCACAAGTACTTGTTCCTAGTTCAGTAGAATTGAGCTGGCCCTGAACATGGCTCCTACCTTGTAAACTCCTTCAACTCTTGCTGTCTTTCAGAGCAAAAATGCCCCAAATCCTGGCAGAAGTAGATCACAGCCTGGTTTGGGTTGGGAGGGACTTTAAACATCATCTACTCCCAAGCCCCTGCATGGGCAGGGACACCTCCCACCAGACCAGGTTGCTCCAAGCCCCATCCAACCTGCCCTTCAACACTGCCAGGGATGGGGCAGCCACAGCTTCTCTGGCCAACCTGGGCCAGGCTCTCCCCACCCTCACAGCACAGAATTTCTTCCTTATACCAATCTAAATCTCCCCTCTTTCAAAAACTGCAGATAATGTCACCAAAGACAAAAGCCCTTGCTCCTGGTGGCACTTGTGACCGCTGAGAGAAGAGCCATGACTGATGTGTCTGTCTGTCATTACCAGTGGTGACTATCAGGGCTCATTAGCACGGGGAAATGAAGGGAATTCTGTCCTTCCTGGCAATGGGCTTTTGTTGGCCGAGCAGCTGAAGTGCAGAGGAAGCTGAAGGAGCCCATCGATGTGACCTGCAGAAAACTCCAGACTGGATGGAGAAAACCTGATGCTGTTCTGCATGACAGGAGCCAGAGGCAGTTGCAGTAACCACAGTGTCAGGTGCTGCCTTCCCCACCCCGGGGATGGACTGAAAACATGACTGGAGGCAGCACACAGAGCTGGTCCTGCAGCCTAAAGCCTGGTGCCCCCCATGAGTTGATCAAACTGAAGAGAGACACTGAAGTGGATTCAGACAGCACCAGATCTACCCTGACAGCAGGCCTGAAGAGGACAGTGGAATGTGGGAGTCTCAGCTGCCTTGCTTTGCTGGCAGCTGCAGCAGACACAGCCCTCAGCAGTGCACAGACACCTCCAGGTCTGGGGTTTTTTCCACCAAAAATTTCCCTTTTTCCCCTCACTTTCTTGCCCTTGAGTCTTCCATCTACTCCTCCCCCCACTGCCTTTGCAAGGACTTGCAGATTTTTTGGACAAGCTTGAAAATCCTAACATGAAAACTATCACCCAAAAAACCAAAAATCTGGGTCATTCAGAAATGCCACTAAGAAACTATGAGTAGCAGCGTCCAGTATTTTGGGAGGTGGCTCCTACTACAGGACAGGAGTGGGTCATGTCTTCACCTCTACAGGAAATTCAACTTTTTTCTTTTTTACAACAGAAAAAAACAGAAAAGAACTCCCAGCAAACCTTCCCACCAGCTGCATATGTCAAGTCTTGCATCATTCTCCAAGGCCCCGTGTCAGCCCAAGCCCGGTGGGAGCTGTGTACAAACCCACAGAATCACAGAGTGCCAGGTTGGAAGGGACCTCAAGGACCATCTGGTCCAACCTTTCTAGGTACTACTCTAGTTTATGTGAGATGGTTCAGCACCCTGTCAAGCTGAGACTTAGAACTGTCCAATGTGTGGGAATCCACCACTTCCCTTGGGAGACTATTCCAATGTCTGACTGTCCTCATGGGGAAAAATGTACCTCGTGTCCAATCGGAATCTCCCCAGGAGCAACTTGTGCCCATCACCTCTTGTCTTCTCCATGTGACTCCTTGTCAATAGGGAATCTCCATCTCCTTGGAAGCCCCCCTTTAATTACTGGAACATGGTAATAAGGTCTCCCCTGAGCCTTCTCTCCTCAAGGCTGAACAAATCCAGTTTTCTCAGGCTCTCCTCATATGGCAGGACCTCCAGTCCCCTGATCATCCTTGTGGCCCTTCTCTGGACCCTCTCCAGCCTGTCCCATCCTTTATTTGTAGAGTGGGGACCAAAGTGAACACAATACCCCAGGTGTGGTCTGACAAGCACCACACAGAGCAGGATACTGACCTCTTGATCTCTGCTGGTGATGCCCTTGTTGAAGAGTTTTTTCCTTACGTCTGATTAAAATGTCCCTTGTTACAACTTGTGTTCCCTGTGCACCCCTGAGATAAGTCTGGGGTCACCTTCACCATAACCACTAATTAGCAGAAGACTGCATATTAGAGCCCCTCCTTAGTCTCCTCCAGGCTGGATGAGTCCAGTTAAACCAGAATCTCCTTTTGCACCATGTTCTCCTGTTACATCACCATATTGGTGGCCTCCACTGGACTAGCTGGTGAAGTTCTGGAGGTCATCTGGTCCAGCCTCCTGTGCTCCTGCTGGATTCAGGGGTGCTGTGCTGACTGAGCAGGATGAGGAAGGGTGGCTTATCCCCTAGACTAGGTGGAGGTGAGTGGAATGAAGGGAGGGACACAGTTGTCTTCCTGGGGGATGAGGTAGCAATTTATTTCTTTTCTGGGCTGAGCTCCTTGCACCACTGAAATTACTGTCATCTCTGGCTGCAAAGAATGGTTTTCCCTCGCTAGCAAGTAGTAAGAGGGCAAAATCCTTGCATGGCAGCAGGGCCTCAGAAGTGTGGAAAAAACCCATTATACGTTGAGAGCAATCCATTGCACTGAGAGCAGCCCTGAGGAGAAGGACTTGGGGATGCTGGGTGAGAAGCTCAGCAGAAGTTGGCACCGTGCACTGGAGCCCAGAAACCACCCATGTCCTGGGCTCTGTTACCTACAGCTTCACCAGCAGGGCCAGGGAGGGGATTGTCCCCTCTGCTCTGCTCTGCTGAGACCCCCCTGCAGGGCTGGGGCCACGTCTGGGGTCCCCAACACAAGAAGGACATGGAGCTGGCCTCTGGGGTCCCCAACACAAGAAGGACATGGAGCTGTTGGAGAGAGTCCAGAGGAAGCCACGGAGATGATGGGAGGGCTGGAGCAGCTCTGCTCTGGAGACAGGCTGGGAGAGTTGGGGGTGTTGAGCCTGGAGAAGAGAAGGCTCCAGGGAGACCTTGGAGCACCTTCCAGTGCCTGAAGGGGCTCCAGGAAAGCTGGGGAGGGACTTTGGCCAAGGGCAGGGAGGGATGGGATGAGGGGGAAGGGTTTCCAGCTGGAATAGGGAGATGGAGATGAGATGGGAGGGAGAAATTCTGTGCTGTGAGGGTGGTGAGAGCCTGGCCCAGGTTGCCCAGAGAAGCTGTGGCTGCCCCATCCCTGGCAGTGTTGAAGGGCAGGTTGGATGGGGCTTGGAGCAACCTGGTCTGGTGGGAGGTGTCCCTGCCCATGGCAGGGGGTGGCACTGGATGAGCTTTATGGGCCCTTCCTACCCAAACCAGTCTGGGATCCCAAATGTTACTGAGGCTGGCAGAGCTGAGGTAGTAGAAGACACTGATGTGTGCCCATCAGGAACAGGACTTCCTGGCAGACTGTCTAGGACAGAAAAGAGTTGGAACTACTTGTTACAATAATCCCCATTTTCAACAGCTTTGTTCAGAGAAAGGGCCCCAGAGGACAGCCACTTTTAGAAGGTTAGAACAGACTGTATGGTCTGTCCCTGCTGTGTTTAGCTCCTGCAGTCCTTGGGACAACACCATCTAGACAGCACAGACTGCCCATGGAATTGTGTCACAGGGGAGCTCAGGAACAAGACCAACTGTTGGGACTCTCTTCAAAGCTCCCTCATCTTGAGCCAACTACAAGAATAATGTCCCCATGAGGGACGCAGTGACACACATTTTCTTGTGATGTTTGAGGCTTCATGTTTATGAAAGGTTCTGAGCATGTCTGATGGAAGGGCACACGAAGTGCTCTCCTGCAGAGAGCAGCCAACCCACACTGTGTGCTGAACACCAACAGCATTCTGCAAGGCTACCATGGAGTCACAGAAGCATTTAGGATGGAAAAGCCCTTTAAGATCCTGGAGTCCACCCGTTCCCCCAGCCCTGCCAAGGCCACCACTGCCCCATGTCCCTCAGCACCACATCTCCACGCCTTGCAAACCCCTCCAGGGATGGGGACTCCAGCCCTGCCCTGGGCAGCCTGGGCCAGGGCCTGACAACCCTTGCCAGCAAGAAATGGGTCCCAAGATCCAACCTCAACCTCCCCTGGCACAACTTGAGGCCGGTTCCTCTTGTCCCATCACTTGTTCCTGGGGAGCAGAGCCCGACCCCCCCTGGCTCCAACCTCCTCTCAGGCAGTTGCAGAGCCAGCAGGTCTCCCCTCAGCCTCCTTTGCTCCAGGCTGGACACCCCCAGCTCCCTCAGCTGCTCCTGCTCACACTTGTGCTCCAGCCCCTTCCCCAGCTCCCTTGCCCTTCTCTGGACACGCTCCAGACCCTCCATGTCCTTCTTGGAGTGAGGGGCCCAGACCTGACCCCAGGATTGGAGGTGCCCCCTCCCCAGTGCCCAGCCCAGGGGGACGATCCCTGCCCTGCTCCTGCTGGCCACCCCAGTGCTGACACCAGCCAGGATGCTGGTGGCCTTCTTGGCCACCTGGGCACACACTGGCTCATCTCCAGCCACTGTTGACCAACCCCCCAGGTCCTTTTCCCCCGGGCACTTTCCAGCCCCTCTCCCCAAGCCTGGAGTGCTGGGGGGGTTGGTGTGACCCCAGTGCAGGACCTGGCACTTGGCCTGGTTGAACCTCAGATGGACATAGCTTAAAACAAACACAGATACAGGAGCTGTGCTGGGTCAGACCAAGGTTCCCTCTGCCCAGCAGCCTGCTCCTCACAGCAGCTGACAGCAGATGTGTAGGACAGAACAGAGCAACAGGACAAGCACATAGTGAATGAAACACCCACCCCATGAGATGGCTTCAGGACTCACTGCAACCTAAAGTGAATTAGTGCATTTGATAACAACTCATTTTCACAAATAATTGCTGTAACACTTCTGAAGTTTCCTGCCCCACCCCAGTGACACGCAGCAGTGAGATGCATGCAACTGTTGATCACTTCTGTTTTCCTGTCATTTCATTTCATTTTCTGTATCAGCCATCATGGTTAAAAAAGAAATCCAGTAGTCCTTTTGTTGGCCTTGACAGCCTGCCCCCCCAAACTGTAAAATTTACTACATCTGATGTAGAGAGTCTAGAAGGATTCTAGTGCAGTCCAGCCTGAGTACCTTGCTCCAGTTTGCAGTCATCATGCCTACCCATTTTTTAAGGAACTAGGTGCTCAACAGCTGTAGCTGCAAAAGCCACAGAGCTAACAACTGAGTGCAGCCACACACCACAGATGTCAGATTATTCCACACTGAGCAAACAAGGAGGAAGAACCTCTCAGACTTCTAAGCATCATTATCAAGTGCTCACTGGAAAGAAAAGCCCCTGAATTTGAGCTCTGGCAAGAAAACACCCAAATTCTAGTACAAGCCAAGGAACCTGAAATATAATATGCTTGGTAATGTAGTTTCATTGTAAGTGGATAGAAGTTTTATTTCCTGTTTTAAGGAGGTCAGAGCAGGGCCAGTCACAGCTGGTGGCTCAGGGCTATATCCAGGTGGCTTTGGAGTATCTCCAAAGCCATCTCTCTGGGACACCTGCTCCAATGGTTAACAGCCCTAAGGTAAAAAAGTGTTTTCTCAGGTATAAGCAGAATCTCCTATTTCAGCTTCTGCCTGTTGCCTCCTGTCCTGGTGCTGAGCCCAGCTCTGCACCCTCCCTGCATACATTTGTATATGGTGATAAGAACCCCTGAGCCTTCTCTTCTCCAGGCTGAACAGTCCCACTTCTCTCAGCCTTTCCTCATGGGAGAGATGCTCCAGTCCATCATCTTCGTGGGCCTTTGCTGCACTTGATCCACTCATTTCACATCCTTCTTTTACTGGGATGCCCAGCCCTGGACCCAGCACCCCAGGTGTGGCCTCACCAGTGCTGAGCAGAAGGAAAGGATCACCACAAAGGGACCTGCTGGCAACGCTGGCCCGAATGCAGCCCATGATGCTGTGGGCACCTCTGCCATGAGGGCACATAGGAGGCTCCTGCTCAATTTGGTGTCCACCAGGACCTCAAAGACCTCCCATCCCCCCACTCCCAGGGCTCCACGGTGCCACGGACACTGGAATCCACCGAGCACACGGGACAACTCCCCACACCAGCACTTCCAGTGCTCAGGGTGTTGGAGGTGACACACAGCGTGGCCAGCAGGGCCAGGGAGGGGATTCTGCCCATTGACTCTGCTCTGCTAAGACCCCCCTGCAGGGCTGGGGCCACCTCTGGGGTCCCCAACACAGGAAGGACATGGAGCTGTTGGAGAGAGTCCAGAGGAGGCCCCGGAGATGATGGGAGGGCTGGAGCAGCTCTGCTCTGGAGAAGCTGTGGCTGCCCCATCCCTGGCAGTGTTGAAGGGCAGGTTGGATGGGGCTTGGAGCAACCTGGTCTGGTGGGAGGTGTCCCTGCCCATGGCAGGGGGTGGGACTATACGATCTTTAAGGTCCCTTCTAACCCAAACCAGTCTGGGATTCTATGATTTCCTGGTGTTGAACTTCATGAGGTTCCTCTCTGCCCCACACAGACACCTGGTGTTTCAGCCACTCTTCCCAGTTTTCATCCAGCCACTTCATCCAGTTTTCCACCTTCCAGTCCATGATATAAGAAGTTGTGTCACCTGTGAGCTTGCTGAGGGTGCAGGCCACCTCATCACCCAGGTCAACAACGAAGTCAGACCTCAGGCTCAAACTAAAGGGAAGTCTTGAAAACCTCAACCCAAAATTAAACTGTGGCTCAACATTTCAGATGTCCCTGTGCAGGGACATCCTGTCAGAGCCCAGTCTTACCACACCGAAACACGCCAGGGTAGCAGAGCTGCTCTCTGCACTAGTTTTTACCTAGTTAGTACTGCCACTCCTCAAACCAGAACTAACACCCAGTTAACACCAGTTGATACAGAGCAGCTCAGAACAGGAACTGAAACACCCCCCAGACCTGCTTCTGAAGAGGGAGCACTGCAGCCACACTTCAAACTTCTCGCCAAGGTGCCCTCCCTCTCAAAGGGTGTCACAGTGTTTTTAAGCCCCTCCCTCTCCAAGGGAGATTATTTTCTCTTCTAATGAGTTACTGAAACTCAGTAAAGAAAACACAACTATTCACTTTATGCCTGATGGGGCTTTGGACAAATTTCTGCAGCCTAAAGGAAATCAGTAACTGCTGAGTCCTCAAATGCCAGCACTGAGCAACACAAACACTTCCACAAAGACACACTGACCAGTAGCTAGTCTGCCAAGGACAACCTGGGTAGGAGCTTCAGGAGAGACACTTCAATTCACACTGCTCTAAGGAGAAGAGAGGTAGAAGTTTTGATCTAGTGGGCACAAGGTTCCCAAGAAGAATGAGGACAGCTGCTAGTAACTCTAGATCAGATTTCCTCCTGCCTGGGAAGTCCTAACTTTGGGAACAGGAGCAGGCATGCAGTTTTTATCTTGATCCCTCCCAAAATGCAACATTTGTGTGGAGAAACATCTGAGACTGAAACAGGTGTCTTGCATTCCTGCATTTACCCCCAAGCAACAGCACCTGAAAGACAACGGAAAATAGGAGCCTAATGCCACTGGAAGTGCTGATGGAGCAATCAGGAACCCAGCCCTGTGGTGGAGTGACTCGGGGCTCCTGGTGGAACTGTTCTGGCTAACACAGGCCTGACACATGAAAGCAGCATCCAGCAAGGCTGAACCACACCACAGAGATCAACAGCACATAGAACCCGCTTGCTTAGACCTTGTAGAAGCTTCAAAATCTGGAAAGCAGCACCTCGATTGCTGCTGACAAGCTCCACGAGGCACAGGCAGGAGAAGTGATCTCACAGGTTTTCATTACATGAAAATAACCACTTCAATCATGTTTTAAGAGTCAATGTGAAAGAAGTATGTCTTATCCTCAGTGATGCTCAAAGAAAAATGTATTTCTGTATCAACACAGATGGAGTTTTTCTAAAAGCAGGGAAGTGGCCTACATCATCACATCAGGTTTATTTTGACCAAAAGAGACAAGATACTTAGGATTAAAACCATGATGACAGAATTTGTCTGTGCACAAATCCGAGCACAAACGTTTTCTCGACTCCAGCAGCAGTAACACCTCACTGGAAATGATTAAGAGGCCCAGGTAACATTTCTGATCATGAAAGTATATTTGGCTGCAACTCATATCCAGATGAGAGTCCATAAGGAGAGCAGGGAGTTTGCAAGAACAAGCAACACATGCTGAAAAAGAAGAGTGCAAGCTCCAGGGAAAACGGAATAGAAACACGGAGACAATGATCAACTTTCCTGCTCCCCATTTTTAATTTATGGTTTTGGAGTCCACCACCCGGTGCTTGGGGATTCCTTTTATTTTATTCATTGCTTCACTTATTCAATATTTACTTATTAAACCACATGAAGATATTTCATACCCTGTCTTTTGTCCCACAGAAAGAGATGAAAGAAATTATTCTGTTTTGTTGTTGTCTTTTGTAAACACCAAGAGAGGGGAACCTGAACCTGTCTGTGGCCTTGCTCTGAAAACCCCAGGAAGCAGAATCAAGGCTTGGAGTGCCTTACCAGCAGGCCAGGATGCAGAGGGCAGTGAAGAGGATGATGGGGATGGGGTAGGAAGCACACAGCAGCCCGTGGTTGTAGAAGGCCCCCGATATCCTCTCGCGCAGCTTTTCAGTCAGGGTCATCCTCAGCTGTCACCTCGTGGCCATCCCGGGACACAGCAGCGGGTCAGGCCATGCCAGCATCTGCAACGCTTCGGGAGAGGCACTGCATCCAGCTGGGAGTGGGGAAGAGAGGCAGAAAGGTGGTGAGAAACAGAACTAAACACAAGGAAAACCAACATTCCCAAGTCCTTTCAGAAAGCCTCCCAGCGCTGAACCTCCTCAGATGCCAAGGGAGGCACAGGCTCTTGTCAGGAGCCCACGGGCAGCACGATCAAACCATTGGGATTTGCCCAGGGGCAGGAAAGGGGCAGGAACAGAGGGAGGAAACAAGCCCTCGGAAACGAAGGAAGAAAAGGAGCTTACCAGCACAGGAATTAATCAGGACCCCGGGAAGACGCCAAAATGCCAATTAGAAAAGAAGGATTGAGGCTAGCTGTCAGCTCCGGGGTCCCAAGGGAAGGGCTCTTGGACACCCGGAGCACTCGCAGTGCTTTAACTGGCAGCAACACCCCGGTAACCAGAGCCCAGCACAGGCTCCACAGTGAGGACAGCTCCAGAGAGCTGTGCACAGGGAACGGGGGAGGGAGGCACAAGGAGCCAGAGCTCAGAGACAAAGCCAGACAGAGGAAAATAAACTCATGCAGATGTTTCTCCTCAAAACCCATGTGGACCTGACTGCCAGGCTCAGGAGCGGGCTGGCTGCCCACTGCCAGCTGAGCTGCTGCTGTCAGAACTGGCACCTTCAACTTGCAATTTGATTTACAAAGTATAAAAAATGCAATATAAAAAGCCTTAACAAAAGGTTAAGATAATACATCAAAACAAAGCACCAATCAAATTTCTAGGAAACACAGAGCTGAAGAAATCTACCCTCCAATTTCTTTATTCAGTTCAATCTCAGGCTAAATGCAAAGCCTGTGGCTCTCAGCAGTGCTCTGAGAAGTGAAAGGCACAACTGCAAGACAGATTTTTTGGTACAGTTCAAAGCTATGATTATCCATGATTTCTCTATTTTTATCTGAGAGGAAATAAATGCATTTTCCTGGCTTCTCCAGAATAAGACTGGGACAACAAGAGACCCAAAGCACATGGAAGAAGCAACTTTGTCCCCAGGAAAATGCCATTAATGATTGTGCCAGAGAAATCAGGCCCTAAACTCAGGCTACCCACCCAAACCAGCTGGTCACTGGACATGATGAACCACTCACCTTCACCCTCCCAAGTGTAAAGGGCACTAGAGGAGGAGGTCTGAGAGGTTCACACAGGCAAAAATCCATTAAGGGTTTTTATTCACACCTGGCTTAGCAATTCTGAAAGCCTCAATATTTAGAAGCTGGGAGAGGTATCCCAGGGGCTGTTTGGGTTTATATTCTTTGCTGAGCATCCACTTTCAGCTATCTGGGAGAGAGGACAAACCCTAAGTGCAGCCATTATGCTTTTAATATCAGATTAAATTCTATTTCATGCCCATGGGACTATTTTGCAATGATCTACCTATTTTTTTCCTCCCAGTAATGCAACTAAAAATAACCAGATTTTTATCACCAGTAGCACCAGTACATTGGCCTGATGACCAAATGGAAAATATGGATAAATATTTCTACTCATACCTTTTAGCAAGGCACTCCATCTTTCTGTAAGAATCAAGATCACTTTCTTTGAGGCAGGCATTTGTTTGCCTGCAGTCCAGCACCAGCACAGATGTTGCAGGATTCAGGGGGAGGGGAGGGATGAGAAGGGTGCTCTTGGTGCCAGATGTTGCAAGGCACAGGGTAAGGCTGACAAGCCAAAGTGCTGTGCACTGCATTCATGCACAACAGAAAGGTTTTGTCCTAGAGAACCTACAATATGGTTTCTCACAAAGAAACAGACACCTGGCATGTAAGAATATGATTAGAAGTTGTCGAGATTTCATCAGGAAAAGTTTGATTTTTTTAACCTTTAGCTTGTTTTGGTCCAGTGGCAAATATGACCTGTTCAAATCAAGTCCAAGGCAAACATAAAAAAGACAATTAAAATTTTAAAGGTGCATCGAAATCAGCAGAAACTTTCTATTATAGCTCTCAGGAGCATGTAAAAAACTAAAGAAATTTGATTTAAAATTTCAATTATTAATCCCTTTTCCAGAACTGTTCACAGAGTGGGAATCATGCAGAAAATCCCCATGGACACAAGACTACTGCTCAGAACAGACCACTGAAAATAATCATCAAAAATACCTTTTGAACAAATGGCAGCATCTGATCTGAAAATCCACACTGTGTTTCCAGAATTGCAAAGGAAATTGCAAACAAGTGTATTGGAATGACAAAATTCATCCCACTGGTGTTTTTTCTCAGCATGAGCCTTGCCAGAGCTAGAGCATGTTATGCTGGGGCTCACAGACAGATTGTGTCCCTAACCTAAGGGCAGAAAGCAAAAAACAAAACTAAAAAAAAATTTAAATTAATCTGTTAGAGCAAAACCACCACTGACCACACTGCAAAACCTCAGGATTTCAGCACCCAAACTCCATGGCTGTCCCATCCCAACAGATCTGATCCCTTGTGACAGGACACAAACTAACCAGATAGCCCTGCCTGAGCAGAGAGGGGAAAAAATGAAAATGCTTCGTGTCAGCCCCATTACCTTAGTAATAAAAGTTTACGAGTGCTGCAAGTGCAAGGACTGAAATTGTGAGAAAAGCTCCAAGCACCAGAAGGCAATTGGACTAGATGATCACTGCAGGTTCCTTTCAACAGGAATAATCTACTCTAAGCAGTCACAGAAGTGAGTAGGGGGCAAAACCCCACTTAAAAATTCAAGTGAATACATAGGACGTACACAACATAAAGCATAGGTCATCAAATGTCAGGCTGGAAGGGACCTCAAGAATCATCTGGTCCAACCTTTCTCAGTAGGAAGACATTTTAGATGAGATGGCCCAGCATCTTGTCAAGGTGAGTCTGGACAGTGCCAAATGTTGGGGAATCCACCACTTCCCTGGGGAGATGATTCCAATGTTTCACTGTTACAGGTCAAATGTGAAGAAGATCACCCATCCCCAGGAGACAGGAGCAGCATGGCAGGGCTCCCAGGGAAGGCTCAGCTGGACCCTGTGCTGGTGAAGCGGGTCCACGTTGGCTCAACACCAGCAGGGAAGCAGGAGACAGAGCACAGGAACCAGTTTCCTGGCGTGCTGTGCAAACCCTGTCCTGGCTTCATTCCCACCCTTCAAACACGTGGCCCTTGATTCGTCACCTTTACCTTCCAGTGCAAACAAGGAGCCATTTCAGGTGTGCAGAATCACAGAATGATAGAATGGTTTGAACTGGAAGGGACCTTAGAGATCATCTGGAACCAACTCCCCTGCCCATGGCAGGGACACCTCCCACCAGACCAGGTTGCTCCAAGCCCCATCCAACCTGCCCTTCAACACTGCCAGGGATGGGGCAGCCACAGCTTCTCTGGGCAACCTGGGCCAGGCTCTTACCACCCTCACAGCACAGAATTTCCTCCTAATGTCTAACCTAAATGTCCCCTCTTCCAGTTTTGATTCATTGCCCCTTGTCCTCTCACCACAAGCCCTTGTAGAAAGTCCCTCCCCAGCTTTCCTGTAGCCCCTCCAGGTACTAGAAGACAGGAACAACAGCTCCTCCCTGCCACCAACCAGTGACCTGGGCACCCACAAACCCTGGGTGTTGCAGTCCAGAAAGACGTGATGGAGCAGATCTGATCCTGCTGCAGGGCTGGGTGCCAGGACTGGACCATCCCTTCCAACCCCTGGTCTGTGGGGAACTCGGGAACAACACAAATTCCACTTCCGTGCAGGCAATCTGTCACGTTGGGCTCTGGGCCCAGCCTCACCTTCCAACAGCAGTTCTGGTTTTTAGTGCTGCACTGGGAACCATTCCCACTAACTGCAAAGGGGACAACCTTTACTTACACCTGATGTGAAACATGAGCATTCATTAAGAAGAAAACATTAAACATTTTAAAGCTAATATTTGCCTAGTAGGTTTTTTTTCAGGTTGCACATTAAATTCTGAAATCTTTATTAGCTTTAGGCTGTGACAGTGCCCATAAAAGTTAAAAGCAGGAACCGTTCCCATTCAAAGCCACTTTTGCAAACAAAGATCTGCCAGCTCAACACAAACCCTCTGATTTTAGGACAAATATTAAAGGAGAACCCATTCACAGTATTTCTTTCCTTCTGCAAGACTGCAAACCCAAGACCAAGTTTGACTGCACACAGGAGGACACCGGGATGCTCCTTACCCTGGCAACACAACATGTTGCATTTCTGGTTCACTTCAGGCACAAGGGACAGGTACACAATGAAGCCCAGAGCTTGATCATAAAAACCAAAAGTAAATAGCAGGCTTGAAAGAGCAAGATTTGGCTTTTAAAGCCCTTAATTCCCCAACTAAATTACACACTGAGCAATTGCTTAGGCTCTCTAGTTCTTCCTTTCAATTACACAAACATAACATTATTATTACCAGGTTTACAAGTTCACTGAACACGAGGGTGATTTTAATAAAGATGCTTTTCCACATACAACCAATTCCAACGTTTCATTTAACCACAGCACTTCCCATGGAAACCATAACCCAGGGACTGGCTGGGGCAAAATCCTGGACAAATCCTGAAAATCGTGATAGCCTGACACTAGTTGATGTGGTGGCATGAGGCAGGCGAGGACAAGACATCAGAGCCAGTGTCCCCCACTGCCCTGGTCGTGCCCACCAGGGCTGCTCTGCAGAGCTCCTGGGCAGTCTGGCTGCTTCCTGGGTCAGGAAGTCACGGTGCTTCTCAGCTGTGATGCTGCTTCCTTCTGGAATCCTTTCCCTTACCCATGGACAAGAAGGGAAATATGAATAAAACTAGACGTTGTGTGATGCACCACGTTGTTGTACTTTTGTGGGTGTGCAACACCCTCTGCCACACATGGACTTCCAAATGAGGTTCTTGAAAGAGCCAAAAACTCTCCACATACTGAATCACAGAATGACAGGATGGGTTGGGTTGGAAGGGACCTTAAAGGCCATCTAGTCCCACCCCCTGCCACGGGCAGGGACACCTCCCACCAGACCAGGTTGCTCCAAGCCCCATCCAACCTGCCCTTCAACACTGCCAGGGATGGGGCAGCCACAGCTTCTCTGGGCAACCTGGGCCAGGCTCTCACCACCCTCACAGCCAAGGATTTCTTCCCAATGTCTCATCTCCATCTCCCTCTTCCAAGTTTCAAGTATCTCCACCAGTTGCAACTCCACAGCTTCTCTGCAACTGGTTCCAGTGTCTGACCACAGGATCATCCCAGCTGCACCAGCACAGGAGGTCTGCAACACTGGGACACAGAACCAGAACAGCCTCCCACATTCCTTCACTACATGAGTAAATGACCCAAAGAGCCCAAACTACAGTAATACTGAGCTGTGCCTCAGATGCAAGAAGAAAGAGGTGCCTGTTCCACAGTATTATGGATGCTGGAACAATCAGACTTTCTTGGAAAACCCCTGTTGCTGTGGTTTGCTGGCTCTACTGCAAATTCTTACAAAAAACAGGACTGAGCAGCAAAGGGAGAAATGTAGAACAACTTCTTGCAGGATAAAACTCCTCCAGTTTACAGATGCTGGATGATACTACTTTTCCCAAGACAAAAGCTTTCATCTCACTTAACAATAGCTACATGTTCCAAATTCTCTACATTTCTGCCCAAGAGCATTTTACAGCCTCCTTTTACCTCTGAAGTGCAGGAGAATGCAGACAGCAGCAGCTCAGACCACATGAGCCCACTGCAAGCTTAGAGGCAAGATTACCAAATGTATGAACACTTTTCCCTTTATAATAAACAGTAACCTGGGCTTTTTAAAATATATTCAACATCTCAGTTTTCCATAAAACCTTCTTGAACTGGGTAGTCAGAAAAACATTACTGAGCTAGTGAAGAGTGGGAAAAAAAAAATGTATTAAAAAATAAAATCACCCTTCTGTAGTAATGTTTCTTGCACTTCAGTACATGAAATAATTTGCTCCATCTTGTGGCCTACAGCAAAGTCCTACACCTAAACTTGCAACATGGATTTTAAGCCAGCATTTTCCAAGTAAAATATTGAGCATGGTAAAGCAGGAATGGCTCCAACATGGTCCTCCTGTCCCCCCCAAGCCCCACCACCAGCTGCAGCTTCCCCCTGGGACCAAACACTTCCCAGGTGTGACCTGCCCCTGCTCCCTGGGGGGCAGCAGCCCCGGATCTGACACCGAATTTCAGAAGCTCCCCTGCCAGGGCTGGGCATTGGGGAAGGGACAGGGAGGAATGAAGGGGAAAGAAGGAATTCATTAAAAATGAGGATTTATGAAGGTCACCCAGTCTCTGGCTGCTGCTGCCAACAGAGCAGATGAATGTGGCTGCTGGTCTCTCAGCACCTGAGGGCGAGGCAGGCAGGGGCCATCAGCACTGATCCTCCTCAGCCCTGCAGCCATTTGCCACGTCTCCATCAAGCCAGCACAGGCTCCCCGGAGGCAGCAGCTTCAGCAGAGCAACCTTCTGCCTTCAAAGGTATCACCAAACTAGAGGAAACAGCAGGACTGGTGCTGCTGGAGATAAAATTAGCAGGACTACATCAAATCTGTACTGTCAAATGAGTAATTTTCTTTATCTAGGCTCAAGATCTTGAGCCACAGGACAGAGGGTCCATGGAGGACAGTGCCTTTTTCATACCCATGTGCCACCTCCTCCCCACGACAGGGACATATTCACACACACAGACACTTGGCTACAGGAATTTCATGCATTCCTGAGCTATACTCAGGACACACAAAGCAGGAGTGATCCCTTATACCAATTTACAGTCTCCACTTGACCTGCAGAAGACCAATTTTGGCTCTCATTACAGCCATGATCTCATGACAACACCAGAAACTCAGCAACACAGACATCCCCCTGGACCCAAGCAAAATACCTTTCCCTGCAGACCCAGAACACAGCCAGGTGTTGGATCACACACACACCAGCAAAATAAAAACAGATTTTCTTGCTCTTTGTATGACTGTAGAGGTGGTTCACACCCCTGAGATGCTAGAAGCCATCACCACTGCAATCCCCTCACTGAAATCCCTAGTGCCAGCTGCTGCAGGAGCTCCCACATCCCAGCATCAGAAACAGGGAGAAGGGGAAGGAAGAGTAGAACAGCCCTTGGGAACTCAATCCTGCTCTTCAGCAACTGTGGATCCCCCTCCAACAGGGGCCAGGGATGAAGCATTGTTCTGAAGACTTCAGAGGTGGGAAAACAAGAAATCTGCTCAAGACACTAACCTCCCTTCATAGAAATGCTACACAATCAGCTCTAACACCAAGTTCCTGTTCTCCACTTGCATTCCCATGAGAAGAATAACAGGCTTTGTGCTGTGAAAGGACACAGAGGTCACAGGGGAACAGAATACTTCCTATGGGAAAATCATGACCAGTGCACTAACCTCCTGGGGGCTGGTGTCCAGAACGGGTTAATCCCAACACTGCTCTCTCAGCAACAAGGCTCCAAAGCAGCCTGTGTGTTCTCAGTTGAGTATTCTTCATAGAAGGGTACATTTCACATTAAAAAAGTAGAAATTCTTCAATAAACATGATTTTAGGCTGCATTCCCTTCATTCCAGCTCTACAGCCAAACAGTATTTAAAGTCTGAATGGAGTTTCTGAACCAGATTTCAACACACAGAACGTGCAGCCAGCCCAGGACAACCAGGCATATGTGCTCTCAATGCATGTCTCACCTTCCTCTGGGCAGAAACAAGCCAGTTTTGAGGGGAGCTGAACCTCTAACTTCTCAACAGTACAACAGAACAACATTGCATTGTGAGGGTCAGACACCTCCAACACACCCTCCCCTCTCCTGTATCCTTCTCTGAAGATAACCTCAAAGCTCTTCACGTCAGTCTAGTGTTTGGAGTTTGTGCCCTAAACTTGCTGGGAAACTCATTTCCCTCATTTAACTAAACAAAAAAATAAACAAACCACCAAAACCAAATAAAATGGTGCTTACCAGAAACTTGAGGGGTTTAAAACTCAAGGATTTACATCTTGATACAAAATTCTACACAAATTACAACATTCTACACAAATTAACAGAAGCCACTCACTCCATTCTCACCTTTTTGCCCATTTTCCTCCCCCTACAATATCCATTGCTGTGCTGAGATTTTAAAAATTCAGAAGTTATCTGAAACAGTTTCCATTTTACAAGTGGTATTTCATTCATTTTACACATTTTCAATCTTATCTTGAAATGCTTGAGCAGCAGCAACAACAGAGAAACACCGCCCCACAGATTCAAAAAGAAAGCACTTAAATAATCTAAACATCCCAGATAATGGTTGAACTTGATGATCTTAAAGGTCTTTTCCAACCTAAATGATTCTATTATATGTCATCAGCTATCACGGAAGGGTCTGACATGCCAAATAAGTTTCCAAACCTATTTTCAGGACATCTTTTGGACTTCTCTGCCTCAAGAGAAGAACCACAGCTAAACTCCTGCTTGAAAAATAACAATTCATGGAATGTAGTTTCTTTCAAATGTCCTTCCTTGCTTCCTAAAATACTTCCAGTAGCGCTAGACAACAACTTACTGGTGTGGATGAAATGGCAGGATGTTCCACATGAAGAACTGTAGAACAAGTTTGGGATATGTAACAAAAATAGAAACTATCCAGGTTGAGAAAAACCCCACAACTTCCAGGTTTACCCTTCTTGTTGCACCCAACCAAAGGAAGCTCACTGACTCACTACATGTAGCCACCTCTTACCCAACACCAGAAAACATTTCCCAACCTCTTCTTCCTGACCTCAGAGTTCTTGGCCAACCCAGTTCTTGTCAGCATGACCTGGTCCCCACTGTCAGTTTACTACACAGAGAAAAACATGGGACAGCTTATCCCTTCAAACAGGGGTTTAGCCAATTTTAGCAGCATTTATTACCATTTCAGAAAGATCATTAGTATATGCCTTATGCAGGGGAAGTGGTAGAGATACATGATGGAAAACCTGCTACATTCCACAGGACAAGGGTTAACCTAGAGAAGAAAAGGTGCAGGACACACCATAGAGAGACTCCCCAAATTCAATTTTCAATTTTGGTGCTAAGCTGCTGAGCAGATTTTTTGACAAAAGGCTTGTCTTCTCTAGACTGATTTCTCCCTAGTAGCAGAGTAAAATATACTGATCCCATTGGAAAATACTGGCCCAGGTTGCCCAGGGAGGTTGTGGCTGCCCCTCCCTGGAGGTGTTCAAGGCCAGGCTGGATGAGGCTTTGAGTAACCTGTCCCTGCTCACACAGGGGGGGTTGGAACTTGATGATCTTCTAGGTCCCTTCCAACCTAAACCATTCTATCATACTGTGAAATGTGAAGCTCCCAATCACAATTCAACAGCTGCTACTACAAATACACACATCAAACTCTTACCTTCTTCACAGGTTCACCAGCACGTGCTTTCCTAAGAAGCATGCCAAGCAGAGTGCCAGTTCCCAGCCACACAAGCTTGCAAGCCCCCCAGAGAGCAGCTGCTCTGCCTGCCAGGGAACTCTTTGGAGGATTTCTAGCTAAGGTGGATTTTTTCCACAATTCCAACCCATCACGTGCAGCTCAGTTTTAAAACAGCCACCACAATGTTGGATTTTTTTCCAGGCCTTAGGCAATTGAGTAATAAACTCCTATTCTAATGAGGTAAGAAAAGAGACAAGTCAGATTGCAGTGTTTGGCTTTAAGCTTAATTATTGAATTTTTTTACTATAGAAGATGGACTTCTAGTTAGATAAACACAAGTCCACACTTATAACACTGTAATTAAAAATTATGAGTAGTTTTGGAAAGGATATAAACTCTCAGGTGCCATGCAACAGACAAACTTCTAAACAATGAGAGTTAGAATGCCTTTTGGAAAAGACTTTATCAAATGCTTCATCAATCTTCTCCACCATCTGCCAGCAAAGATGGTACCAAACTGTAAAATGGCAATTCCTTCACTTCATCAAAGAACACATTTGATGCTGAACTGCTCCATCAGTGAGATCAACACCAATTCATTGTTATTCAGTCACTAAAGGTTCTTCCAACATTAATTCTGTGGTATGGTGAATTCTGTAGCCAGCAGCTTGTCAGCCAAGCTCAGCTCAGGTGTTGTGGCTTTATACCCTTCTCCCTGTTGGTACCATCACAGCTGGACATACAGAACCAGGCTGGAGTGCAATTCTTTAAAAGGTTCAACAGAAATTAAAAAAATTTAAAAAAAAGAGATTGAATGGTTTTAAACTGGAAAAGGGGAGATTTAGGTTAGATGTTAGAAAGAAATTCTGTGCTGTGAGGGTGGTGAGAGCCTGGCCCAGGTTGCCCAGAGAAGCTGTGGCTGCCCCATCCCTGGCAGTGTTGAAGGGCAGGTTGGATGGGGCTTGGAGCAACCTGGTCTGGTGGGAGGTGTCCCTGCCCATGCAGGGGGGTTGGAACCAGATAATCTTTATGGTCCCTTCCCACCCAAACCAGTCTGAGAGTTGATGACTCTGTGGCCTCAGGCCCTGTCACAGATCAGTGTGCCAGTGAAGGGGCTACAGGGCCCTGGAGCAGAGGGTGTTGCTGCCAGAGACCCAGAGGGACTCACCGCCCAAGAGCTAAAGCAACACGTAACCTTCTGTCCCTGTATGCTTGCTGAAAGATAGGAAGTATTCTTCCACCTTTTACTAGGGAATATTTGGAAAACTACAGATCCCTAAGGTAGATACTCTAAAGAAATCAGCAGAAAATTGTAAACAGAATTGTTTGATGGAAGGAGAGTTGCCACACACATGGAGGGTCATCTTCACAAACCCCTTAGACTGACTTTGCCAGGGGAATAACTGAGCACAGAGAGCACAGAGCCAACATAGGAAGTCCACCCAGGCTGCTAAAAGTGGGGTCAAGAAAACTCCTTAACTTCTGAAAAACTAAACTGTCATGTGCTAAAGGGGAAGGGCCTTCCTATGGATAGAAGTCAGCTATAAGGGAGGTTAAAAAAGGGCCATAACAAAAGGGGGATTCTTTTGTAGAGGGCGGTATCAGACAGACCCCCCAGGGACTGTGCTGTTTGCTGTATCCACAGCTTCCCTGGAAAAAAGGTGCAATGTTGACATAAATAACACTCCCAGGTGTCTGTTATTCATGATGGCAAAGATCAGGCTGCCTGAAGAGCTGGCAGATATAATTCCACACCAAGTGGCCAGGCTAAGGAACAGTGTGTGATGCAAACAGGGACAATAATGTCACATACACAGGAGCACATTCTTGATTGTCTCTCACCACTGCAAGGAAGGTCCTGGGGTCCTAACCTCTGAAAATGTGAATTTGACACAGTCAAAACAAACAAATGGTATACTAGGAGTTGTTCAGAATGGAATGGAGAACAAGCAGAAATCATTAATATTTAGATCTGTGTTATACACAGTTCTGGTTGTTCTTCCTCCTCTCAAAGACAACATGCAGAAGAACTAGAAATCATTAAATCACAGAATGGGTTGGGTTGGAATCAGACTGGTTTGAATTGGAAGAGACCCTAAAGACCTTAACTCTCTGCCATGAGCACAGACACATTTCACTGAAAGGTACAGAGAAGTTCAACAAGGATGATCAAAGATATGGAGCAGATTCCATAAAACAAAAGAGCATGGAAAGATCCTCCAATCTGGAAAAGATTTTATCAGCATAGGGATACAACAGACCTCCAAAACCCAGAGATGATCTGAGGAACCGGGACAGGGAAGGGCTCCCTCTTCCAGAACAAAGATAATTCAGCATCAAACCAAACTCCAAAGTGGCAGCTCAAAATAAACACACAGCTAAGCTGGGGAGTATTTTACCCCAGGACATGGTCTGCATCACGTTGGTTAAAAAAGCTCTGCTGGAAGAGCTGGTTGTGGAGCACTGCTGAGTGCAAAGCCCAGGCACTCCTCTGGCTCCAGGAGCCCACAGCCACCAGTGAGTTCTCCCAACACCACGCTAGCCACCAGTATCCAACATCCTTCCCTTGTTCATACACCCTTCCCATGCACTAAACACTGTCCACACTCAGAAACCAGACACCAACCTAGGTGGGCTGTCAGTCTGACCCAGCACCATCTTTATGACACGTGTCTCCCATGATCCCTCCCAGAACAATCCATTTCTGTCTGTCTATCAATACAGCTGCTTGACAGCAAACAGCTGGGAAAGGCTTTCTCCTGGAAACAGCCAAAGACTGATGCAACACCCATGTTTAATTACATGTCACAGAATCACAGAATCCTTCTGGGTGGAAAAGGCCTTTAAGATCACAGAGTCCACCTGTTCCCCCAGCCCTGCCAAGGCCACCACTGCCCCATGTCCCTCAGCACCACATCTCCACGCCTTGCAAACCCCTCCAGGGATGGGGACTCCAGCCCTGCCCTGGGCAGCCTGGGCCAGGGCCTGACAACCCTTGCCAGACAGAAATGGGTCCCAAGATCCAACCTCAACCTCCCCTGCACAACTTGAGGCCGGTTCCTCTTGTCCCATCACTTGTTCCTGGGGAGCAGAGCCCGACCCCCCCTGGCTCCAACCTCCTCTCAGGCAGTTGCAGAGCCAGCAGGTCTCCCCTCAGCCTCCTTTGCTCCAGGCTGGACACCCCCAGCTCCCTCAGCTGCTCATCAGAAGATCTGTTCTCCATCTTTTCCATTAAATCCACCTCTCACTTCACTGACCAGGCAATCTTAAACTCGTATTTTAAAATTTCTGAAGTATGGAGAAAATTCATTTCCATAAAAATAATATGGAGCCCAAGCACTAATTAAGTGTTCTTTACCTTCTTGTAGGGCCCTCCCTGGCCCTGCTGGTCACACTGCAGGTGACACAGCCCAGGACACGGGTGGTTTCCGGGCTCCAGCTCACAGTGCTGGATCATGGTGAGCTTCTCCTCACCTACCATGGCCAGGCCCTTCTCCTCAGTGCTGCTCTCCATCCATTCTCCACCCAACTTGGATTTATGCTTGTATATCTCTGCTTCCCCCTGAATACAATATCCAATTGGCTCTTTCCTTAACAACCCCCACAGCCTGATCACCACTGCAGCATGTTAGACAAGGCCCTGAGAGCAGGACACTAAGAGCTCACCCTGCACAGACCCCAGACACCCTTGGCTTTTGGCTATTTCTACTCATGTCATGCTCTAAACCTCTCTGCAAGATCAAGTTTAACATCCTGGCCCATGCCTTTTGTTTGTGATATATAAAGAATGCTCTTGGATGTCATTTATGAAGAGGTAACTTCAGATCCATCCTCAGTGTCATTTCTGAGAAGTTTCCAAGTACTCCATATATTATGGACAAGCAAAAAAGAGTAAAAACCTCCCCAAACCAGCCCTCAGCCCCCACTAAAGCATGAAAAAAAATCTAAGATAAACATTTCAGCAGAGCCACAACAGCTTCCTGTGAGGCACACAAGGCCAGGCACACGCTTTAGCACTGAAAGGCACCAACTATTTTCTTCCATTTCACGTGCCTCATCTTTCTGCAGAGAAAGGCACTTGCTGCCCCTCGTCCTGCCCAGCATCACCCAGTCATGGTCAGAGACCCACAGCACGCAACAAACCTCATTAGTAACCGCAGAAGATGGGGCCAGAAAGGGCTTCAAGGGCTCTATTTATGCACCTCACTCAGAGCATGAGCAGTTATGCCCAGAACATTCCCAACAGATGCTTATCTAGCTTGCTCTTAGATGTTTAGTTGGAGAGCCTACAGCCACCCCAAGCAAGGTACTCCAGCACTAAGCTCTAGGCAGTTTTTTTAACATGGTACCTGTGTCCCTCCCTGCTACTTAAACTGCTCCTTCTGTCCCTTCTCAGCAGGCAGAGGCCAGGACAGCCTCAGCAGCAACACTGGCAAGAGAACAGCCCTCGAGTTTCCCCTCCGCCCTCTCGGGGCACACAGCTTTCCCTGATGACACTTCCCAGAGACTGACCACGCTCTGCTTCACTGTCTCTCCACCTGCTACATGTCACTTTTCCAGTGTCACACCAAAAGCAGGCCACAGGGTGGCCCAATGAACCTTTACTGGGTGGCACACGAGGATAATGCTGTCAGCTGCAGCTTCCTTTCTGGTTATAAACCCAGACAGAATCACACAGAATCCCAGACTGGTTCAGGTTGGAATGGACCTTAAAGATCATCTGGAACCAACTCCCCTGCCATGGGCAGGGACACCTCCCACCAGCCCAGGTTGCTCCAAGCCCCATCCAACCTGCCCTTCAACACTGCCAGGGATGGGGCAGCCACAGCTTCTCTGGGCAACCTGGGCCAGGCTCTCACCACCCTCACAGCACAGAATTTCTCCCTCACATCTCATCTCCAGCTCCCTCTTCCAGCTGGAAACCCTTCCCCCTGGTCCCATCCCTCCCTGCCCTTGGCCAAAGTCCCTCCCCAGCTTTCCTGGAGCCCCTTCAGGCACTGGAAGGTGCTCCAAGGTCTCCCTGGAGCCTTCTCTTCTCCAGCAAAGAGGGATCTACAGTTTCCCTGTTCCAAAAGTGCAGTCCAGTCCAGCCAGGTTTCAGTAGGATGCCACAGAAGGTTGTGAATGTTCACCAAGACCCTCAGCCCTGTGTTGCAGTGTGCAATCATATGCAGAAAGCAAACTACCCAACTGCCTGTACTGAAAAGTACTAAGGAGCAGACTGACCACAGGTACAAGATTTGAAGATTCCAGCTTTTGTAAAAGTCACTTTTAAAAAAGAAATAGTGGCAATTAATTATGGAATGACTGGGTTTTAAAAAAATCTTACTTTAGGAGATAGATAAAATAATGAGAAGGCAGTTTTAACTGACAGCTGTAAACCTGATATTAAAATATCAAGTGTACTATGCATTCTTAAAGTACTTTAAGATGCTTAAAGATTAGATATCCCCAAATACCCATTTTAGGGCTGTAAAACATACACTGAGACCCTTCATGTGTTAGTTCAAACTACATTTTTTTCACCTCATTATTAATTAAAAACATATGCCTACCAAAATAGAAAAAAGTGCAAAGCTTCAGAAACAATTTCATACCTTAACTTATATCCCAATCTTCCTTTAAAATAATCCATCCCAGACTTATTCAGAGATTCCATGATCCACAGAAATACCCATGGACAAACCTTTTGCCTCCTGACCTCCTTTCCCCATAGATCACTGGTCACCAGTGCAGGTGAAAAGGCTCCTTTGATTACAGATTATACGTGATCAATTTTTCCAACACCTGCAGCCGATTCTTTTTGCTTGACTACAAAACCTCACCCCTGTCCTCACTGACCTGTAACCTGCCTTTCAGGCAACATTTAAATCCCCCAATCCACGTCTGGATTTTTAATCCTGTCACACAGCACAGTCTGCAGTCCTTCCCCTGCCACCTGCAATGTGCACAGTCCATGCACAGCACTGTGAGCAGGAAGGAAAACCCCCAGCCCCCAGGCTGCCCATGCAGCCTCTGCATTAGCCAAGTCTCCACTTCTGCTCTCACTCTATTTCTCTCATTGTGTAGCCATCCTACAGCAGCACCTTCTGCAGCTTTTTTTTTTTTTAAACATCACCTGCTTGAGAATTTTGTTAGGACAAAAATCCAAACCTCAGTGAATTCAGGATACACAGAAGTTTTTGTTTCTGCAGCCACAACCAGACCTGACACCTCATCCTAGCAAGAACTAAGCTGGCTTTGCCAGGGAAGTGCCTGTGGAGAGCAGCACTGCCTGTTCCGTGCTCCCTGCCATGGCCCAGGTGCTGCTGGAACACGACTCCTTGCTGCAGGAGCCCGGGACAACTGCTGCTCCCCTGCCCACTCCTTCACCCACACGAACTACTCACTCTTTCCAAACACCAGCTCGTGGCCTGTTCTCAAAAAACACCCACTAAAGCTTTTAAGTTGTTTTTGGCCTGTGCTTTAAGCACACAGACAACCATCCCACACAGATGTCTGCTTGCAAACCTGCTCTCTCTTCTTCCCAGCCTGTCACTGGTCACTCACACGCTGACTTGGTCTTCAGTAAGATTAAAAAAAAATTTCAAACACCCCAGTTTCAGTGACACTGCACAGTCAGTTTTTCCTTCTGTTCTTCCTCCATCATATTCTCACTACGAGGACACTCACAGAACAGTTTTTGTATCCCTTGATGGCCTCTGCTAGTCAGGTTTGATTTCTGACTCAGTCCTCAGCTACTCTCCAGTTGGAGAATGGGAACACCTCTGGGTTCTGTGACCAGGTACTGCAGCAGGGATTGAGAGCAACAGCTGCAGTTAGTACTTTAAGTGTAAGAATGAGACTGTCACCCAGCACTGCTTGTTTAAGACAAAGTCCATTACCTGAGCAGTACCTTTAGTACCACAATACACCCACTGGACATGCCCTCTTCTTTCCTCAACAGCTCCCCAGCTGCAATTACTCATCTACCTCATCAAACAGGTACCTGAAATGAGCACTGTACTTTCTTGCTTCTTTATCTGTGGCTGGGGCTCCTTTCCCTGCAGAGGATACACTTCCTGGTTCTGAACTCTCCTTCAGTACAGAAACAGAATTAGTGGTTAATGACCTCTATTAACAAACAAACCACCCACCACTGTTTAATTTAGGCCCGAGAGTTCTAACCCATATCTGAATACCACCTTTGACCACAAATATCTTTTCAGAGACTGTGCCATCATCAATGCTTAACATCCCTATTTTACTCAACACTTTTACAGGGTAAGGAAAGTTAAATTTAACACTAACATATTTTTAAAAGTCCCTGTAACAGGCAAATTGATTCCTCAGAAGTTCACTTAGCAGCCCATTACACCACTGCTTGTGTTCAGGTCATTCCTTCAGTCCCAGGTGCTACAGACAAGGTTTCTGAAACCCTTCCCAGGTAAACCACATCTCCACCCCCACTTTGAGCAGACTTCTGCATTTTCCAGGTGCTGCCCCACTTCCTCACAGACAAGGAGCAGCCCCTGCACCGTGCAGGAACTGGTTCTGGCTCTGCCTTCACCAGGGGAAGGGCAGAAGAGCTCTGCTAGGCACCCTCCTTCCTCTGAAATCTGCATTGCCAGCATGGAGGTTTCAAGCACCCTTTGCATCACCACTGTTTCCAGCCTGTGAAGTTAGCTGAGCAGCTCTCCTTGGTCATCTCTGTGGATGAAACTGTAGTATTTTTTTTTCTGGTTTACCAAGATCACAGTTATTTGCCTCCTAGAAGAAAATTCCACCACAGAAATAGCTTTTGAGTAGCCAGTCCATCACATTAAAAACACATCCCTGTAACAAAGAGCAGCTATTGCTAGCAGAAGTTTCCTGACTAACAGTAATTCAAGTTGGATCAAACTAAGTTTATGCACTAAGCACTATCATTTTCCTGAAAAATACCTTGTGGAGACATATAAAACAATAACCTTCCCATTTCAGAAGGACAGACTGGTTTCTGCAGTGCTGGTTGGACCCCTCCTGACAGCTGGCAAGCCAGGGGTTGCTAAAACTTCTGGGTTTAGCAGAAAACCACAAGTCTACCTGTGGCTCTCTGGAGAAACACACTTCCTTTTCTACACAGGCCCTCTCTACAACTCCCAAACATTAGAGGTATTTTCACTCTGAACTCTTGGATGCTGGAAGTTTGGGCTGTGTCCACCATCTGGTTAACGGGTATCCTCTCACAGGTAGGATGCAGACAACAAACACTCACAACAAACACAACTCTAGCTCATAAACTAGACAACAAAAATTAAGAAGGAAACTTCAGCATGTATTTCCCTGCATTATTTCCTAAAAAAAAAACCAAAACAAACAGGAAACACAACAAACCAACCCAAAAATCAAACCATAAAAAAAACCAAGTCAGAGCACCTTCCATGCTGGAAAAGCACCCTGAGAAGGCAGGAGGAAACACAAGCATCTGTAAGGTGACTCACTCGCATGGGATTGATTTTCAACAGGTTCCAGGAGCAGCATCTGGCAAGCCTGACTGAGCCAACTACCAGGACCCCCAACACTGATAAGGGAGTGTTTTGTCATCTCCAGCATCACACACAACTAATTTTTTTTTTTCCTATTAATCACCAATTAAAAGCTCAGGATCAGCAATCACTAAGCTCTTACTTCCCAGCAGTGAAAAAATCCCAAAACTACTCTGAGAGACAAGTCTCAAAGCCTGACTCGGACATTGTCTTCGGAAAACAAACCAACTATTATTCCCACAGCATCTTTATCACAATGGTCCACACAAGATTGATTCAGTGTTTAAGCAAAGAAATGCAACCCTCCTGCCCTCCTCATTCACCACTGCTCTCTCACTGCAGCTGAAATTCACCCCCTTACTGGCAGAAGCCTTAGAATTTTTATTTTCTTCCCAAGGGAACCCAGTTAAGCAGAAAGGCTGTTCTGACACCCCAGGACTGTCTCTTCACCTGAGGATACAAATTAAAATACTTACTTGAAGACAATCACCTTTAAGTCCTTGTTCCTCCACCTTCTTTTTGATATTTTGGTTGTGAGAAGCAACAGCTTACAGACATTGGGCTGCACAAGCACAGAACTGCCTCGTGTTCCCTAAGACCTTCCTTTCTCACCCTTTAACACACCATATAGGTTTGGAAGGAATCATAAGACAAGATATTACAGCCAAGGAATGCTTCTAAAGCTCAGCCTACATCTATCCCTGGTCCTGCTCTAAACTCAAGGCCGAATTCCTCAGCCAAAGCACCATAAGTTCCCCCCTGCTCATCCAGCACCCGGCACAGAGGAGCGTCCTGCACGCTGTAAAAGGTCTTTTGTAAATAGGAGAAAGTTGCCTGCAGCTCCGTGGGAAGAGTCAAGGGAGCTCTGTCAGCTCCACGAGCCTGGCAAGAACAAGGAGGAGGATTCCCAGGTCACAAGACCTGCTGGAATTGCTGTACTGCTGCTGCTCCCCTTCCTCATCACCTACTACATCCCGCTACAGACAGGCAAAACTAGTATTGTTCATCAAGCTGCACCTATTCTGTTTCTTTTAACTTTGCTCATCAGAGAGGGAGGGAAAAAAAAAGGACTTTTCTATGCATAATTTAATGAACTCTGACGGCAGACAGGCCTAGCAACCCACTGAATAAAAATAACATTGAATAACTCAACAACCGTCCTCCGAGAGCTTGACAAATGCATTCCCCACTGAGATTCTGACAGCTAAAGAACTAATTTTCATGCTCCTGAGAAAAAACCTGTTTCTTCTTCGCTCTTTTGTGATGTTATATTCGAACCAGGTTTGAAACAATTAACAGCACTGTATTCAGTTAAGCTCTGTAACTGAAAATACTGAGTGGAATTGCTTTGGTGGAAGGAATCAGGGGTACCAGCACAGCTCTCCATGTGTCACACATTCAGTGAAAATCCCGGGGTGTTTTCCTTTCTTCTGGATTCAAGTCAGCTAATCTCCTTTCTGCATTACACAACAGCCCATGTAATCCTAAATTTATCACACAGTACGCTGCCATAACAGTTACAGGTTTCACAAAGAGTGAGATCATGCCTCATCTTTGCCCCTTGAATGAAAGAAAACTTCGTTTTTCTTTCAACAATCCTGAAAACCAGCAGGTGTTGCAATCAGGAAATTTTGGCATGTAGACAGTAGTCCTTTCCTCAGAATTCTCCCAAACACCAACCCACAACTACACCACGACAGGACTCAAACAGTTCCTTGCTCATTATGTTAGAAAAAAAACGCAAAAAACCTTCACTTGGTCTCAAGATAAGGAAGTTGACTCCTAAGTATTATCATGACTTCAGAGACCAAGAGGATTAGCCAGACAGGGACTTGCAGCACCACAGAGCCAGGTCCCCATGACACCAAAGCAGCAGAACGGTTGTTCCCAAGTAGTGAGCAGCTCTACCCACCGATACGCCAAGCAAACCCACCCAGCAGAGGGGCTCACTCCACATTTCAGCCATTCCCTTTACATCCACAATCCTTCTTTTCCATCAAGGATGTTCTCCCGATTCCGCAGCAGGGATGATTAACTCTTCCCTTCACCTCACCCTCTTGACTCCTTCAGTCTCACCCCACCAAAACTTTCTCCAGCCCTCCCCCTGACACACTTCCTCACGCTTCCCCTTCCCTGCTGTCCTCCAGCACAGGCAGCGATACCTCAGGCTGCCCATTCCCACTTTCCTAAGCAGGACACACTCCCTGTTTGGATTCCCCTTCGGAAGCAGTCGACACTCCAGGCCCTCAAGCACAACCCCCCAACCCTAATCTCCTCACAAACACCCCTGGCTTCTTCACCCTCCGCTGCCAAAGGGGCAAGGCAACCCCTTCTCCTCCCTTCCTCAGGACAGCGAACCACCTCGCTCTCACCGCGAGAAAATCAACCACCATCAATTTTAATCCCCATGCTCCCACCGCTTCTTAGGAAACACTTCCACAACGCAACACACACAACCCCCCACCCCCCTCCTCAGACACCCACCCCCCTCCTCAGCCAAACCCCCACCTGAAGCACCGCAGGTTGGGGAAGGACCTCCCCCCTTCAAAACACCCCTGAGGGGCGGGAAGGCCTCTCAAGCGGTTGGGGGGGGTGTTCCCTCAGGATTCCCGCCGGTAAGAGGCCTAAAGGCCTAGGGATTGAGGGGGGGGATGCGAGCGACCGTTAAACGGCCGTTAAAAGGGGGGGTGGGCGGGGGGCGCGCGCCACCCCCTCACACACACGCACGCGCGCGGCCGCGCGCGTGCGTGTGTGTGAGGGGGAGGCGCGCGCCCAGGCCCGGTAACGGGAAGGGGGGGGGGGTGTGTGTAGGAAACGGGACAACCCGATCGCGTTCTCCGGTATCTCTCACCTCACCGACGGGGAAGCGGTTCCTCCCTCACCTCTTTGACCCCCTCGGCCGCCGTGAGCCCGTTGTTTTCCTCGTTTAATTTGTTTGTTGTTTTTTTGTTTTGTTTTTTTTTTTTTAATTTACGTTGCTTTTCCTTTTTGGTTTTATGTTTCCTTTCTACGGTTTCTTTTACAGCCCTATTTCCTCGCCCACCCCTACACCGTTTAACGTTCGGCCCGCGGGGATCCCCTTCCTCCGCTTCACCCACCCCCTCCCGCCCTCCCCCCGGTGCTGCCGCCGCCGCCGCCGCCACCGGGCCCCATGCGCGCGCGCAGCGGCCTGCGCCGGTCACGCCCCCTGTTGGCCACGCCTCCTTTTAGGCCATCTCCCGTCCACTACAAATAAGATCTCATTAGCATAACCCCGCCCATCTAGCGCTAGGTCACGCCCCCCAGCAAGCGGGCGCGCCACAGCTCACGTGGGAGCGCGGAAGCGGGGAGGGCGGCAGGAACACGTGGAGCGGGAATGGCTGGGGGGGGGGGATGTTAAACTGGGGGCTGTGGGGGACAGGGACGGCAGGAGCGGGGCAGGAGGGTCTGGGGGCACAGAGGGGATCGCGGGAGAGGGGGGTGAACTGGTGGGGCTCGGGGGAGAGCAGAGCTGGACAGTGCAGCAGGGAATGGCGGGGCTGGGGGGGGGGTCTGGCACTGGGAGCCGTGGGGCACGGGGGAAATTGGATACCAGGAGCTTTTGGGGGAGAGAGCAGCTTCTCTGGGCAACCTGTTCCAGTGTCTCATCACCCTCACAGACAAGAATTTCTTCCTAATGTCTCACCTAAATCTCTCCTCTTGCAGTTTGAAACTATTCCCCCCTCATCCCATCCCTCCCTGCCCTTGGCCAAAGTCCCTCCCCAGCTTTCCTGGAGCCCCTTCAGGCACTGGAAGGTGCTCCAAGGTCTCCCTGGAGCCTTCTCTTCTCCAGGCTCAACACCCCCAACTCTCCCAGCCTGTCTCCAGAGCAGAGCTGCTCCAGCCCTCCCATCATCTCCGGGGCCTCCTCTGGACTCTCTCCAACAGCTCCGTGTCCTTCCTGTGTTGGGGACCCCAGAGGTGCCCCCAGCCCTGCAGGGGGGGGGTCTCAGCAGAGCAGAGCAGAGGGGGACAATCCCCTCCCTGGCCCTGCTGGTCATGCTGCTGGTGACACAGCCCAGGACATGGGTGGTTTCTGGGCTCCAGTGCACAGTGCTGGATCATGTTGAACAAGGGGTAACGGTTTTAAGCTGGAAGAGGGGAGATTTAGGTCAGACATCAAGGAGAAATTCTTCACCATGAGGGTATTAAGACACTAGAACAGGTTCCCCAGGGAGGTTGTGGCTGCCCCCTCCCTGGAGGTGTTCCAGGCCAGGTTGGATGAGGCTTTGTGCAGCCTGGTCTAGTAGGAGGTGTCCCTCCCTGCTCATAGTAGGGGGATTGGAACTGGGTGATCTTTAAGGTCCTTTCCAACCTTCACCATTCTATGATTCTCATCCACCATCACCCCTGTCATTCTCAGGGCTGCTCTCCATCCATTCTCCACCCAACCTGGATTGGTGCTGTGAATTGCCCCGGCCCTTGTGCAGGGCCTTGCCCTTGGCCTTGCAGGACTCCAGAAGTTCCAAGAAGCAGAGAAGGAGCAGAAATAGGAAGGGGGAAAAGCAGCCCCTGCTCATTCATCTCCTGGGGCTGAGCACCCTCCCAAACCAGCCTTTTGCAGGGCCTTTCTTGCCCCTTTGGTGCTCTGACACTTAGCAACAGTCCCTGCTGCTGGCAGTCCCGCCCAATACCATCACATCCCCCCCTCTCCCAGGAGACCTGCACCCCTGTCCCACCAGTCCCAGCCTTGGTGGGCCTTTCTCCAATTGCTCAAAGCCTCGGGCTGCTCCCACCAAGGCCAAGGGAATGAAGAACAGGGACGTGGGCCAAGTCCCACCTCCTTTATCAGTGGAGAGGCAGATTGCACAAGCTCTGGCTGGCAATCAAAGAGCTGCGTGCAGCAGCCCCCAGCACGCAGATGTTGGCCAACCCTGCCCAAGGCCACCTGGTTCTGCCATCCCTCCCATCCCTCCTAATCTCCATGTTCTGCAACCCCCTTCCTGCAGTGTCAGCTCCACAGCAAGGTCCTGGTCCAGTCATGGCCATGCTGGGTGGCCTTGGCTCAGCAGATTGACCTCCAGCATTCATGCCCTGATACCAACTTTGGATGTCAGGCAGAGATGGAGGAAATGCTGGGCTTGATCCATGAACCAGAAGCCATCACAGGTTTCATCTCTCTTTCTCCAGGAGGCATCTCCCAGGTGCTGCCTGTCCCAGCCCTCACAGTGCAGGCAAAGAGCAGCTCCTTCGAAAGGGCTTGGATCCCAGGAAAGTGTCCCCCTGCATGGGGACAACTGGGTCAAGGTGCTTCTCCCAACACTGGCTTTGAGCCCAGGGCAGCCTCTTGGTGTCTTGCTTGGCTGCAGGAATCAGTTGAGCACAGAAAGGACCAGGCAAAAGCCACCAGCCATGTCACACAGTCACCCGCCAGTTTCGGAGGAGGGAGGCAGAGCCTCAGAGCAGGGATGCTTTGGGATCTGTTCCAAGGGGAAGCTGATCACACAGCCATCATGTCCATTACACACCATTATATGCCTATTACAGGGGCATTTTAAGCAGCCATGGGTCATCTCCACCTCCCTTTGCAGACTGTGACCAGGCATTGTCCCCAGGCTCCGCCACCACCCCGGGCCAGGAGCAGCAGCTCTGGGCTCTGCCACTTGCACGGCTGGTGGCCAAAAAACACCTTTTTACCCCACCATGGTACATCAGACACCAGCCTGAGGGTCTGTGTGACATGGGAGGAGACCAACCCAGCAGCCTGCCTCTGCCAGGGCAGGGTACAGTGCTTGGTCCCCACCAGCAGCAGGACCAAGGCCAGGCCAGGCACCACCAGGAACCTTCCCCCAGGAGCCCTGGGCTCCATGCACAGCTTGGGGGCACTCAGGACTCCAAACCATGGTGGTGTCCCCAGCTCTGCCCGGGGGAGGCCCAGCAGGCTCTACCCAAGCCTGGAAGCCAAGGAGTGAGGAGGCTGGAGAGACAACTCAGCTTGGTCCTTGTTGGCAGCACGGAGAGACCTGTGGGTTCTGTCCTGCCAGAGCAGGGCTGAGTGATCCTAAAGCACTCGTGGGGCCTCGCTGTCCCTTTGGATTTCCCTGGCACCCAGCAGAGTCCCCAGAGCCTGCCCAGTCCCCCTAGGCTGCTATTGATCAGCAGCCACGGCCTCTCAAGTGTGCCAGGGCTCCCCAGACTCAAACCAAACAGGACTGTTCCCAACAGTCAAGGCAGGACAGAGCCAGGCAGCGTTTCTCCATGGGAAAAGCAGGAACACATCCCACTGCTGGAGTCATGGCCCTGGCTCCAGAGCTGCACAGGGCCTGGCAGGTTGCTCTGGTCTCTCACAAGCATGCAGGGTGTTCTTTATCTCCCACTACAGCCAAAACATCTACCAGAAGACCTCCAGGTCTGCACTCCACTCCCAGGACCACCCTCATGTCCGTGTGGTGTGAGAGGAACCCAAAACCAGCTCCTCACCCAGGCTCATTTCTGGGCAGAGCCTGTGGGGAGCTGTTCCTGTACACAGATCCATGGCTACTTACTGATTGTACCCATATCTAATTAACATTAGTGATTATTAGCCCCCAGGAATGCTTCAATACTCCCATAAGTGCTGGTGATGATCTGCCAGCAGGAGGCAGTGGCTGAGACAGAGCCTTGTGTGCCCATCACCCAACACCAAGGATGAGCCTGGGAAGTCAGTCACCCACTGAACAGACCCGGGCACAGGGGTTTCCCATGAAAAGAGGGGAAAAAAACAAACCAAATGTCACGTCCCACAGGGTGGGTACAGCTCCCCAAAGCTGGGGGTCCAAACTAAATATCTCTTTTAACAACCCATTCAGCGAGACGAAGCTCGGGAATTCTCTGCCAGTGCTCTGTGAGTAAGACCATGACCCAGGAGGCCTTCCCAGAACACACCTTGACTTAAAATTGAGTAAAATTATAAAGCTTGTCAAAAGGAAACACACAACCATATCACTCTCAAAACAACAGGTTACAACTGGGAAAACTTAGCAAATTAGAAATGATGTTACCCCTCTGTGCCGAGAATGAGGTTAGAAACAGAGAGACAGGAAGAGAGAGACAGAGATGAAGAAAGAGCAGGTAGGAAAGATATCACCACCCTTGGATCCAGCAACGATCTCAGCATGACTTTGTGGTCCTTGGATGGTGGGGCATCTTGTGTCTGCCTCTTTGATGGCACCTGGCCCTGCCTCTCCTGCTGAGGCTCAGCCTGCTTGGTGCAGACTCAGTGTTGGATTTGGGAATGTTCTGGTAATGAGTTGGTGGGGCACAGGGGTCCAGGTGATCACTTACCCCCCTATCTGGGCTGACCAAGCAATGACCTTTATTGTCATGCTTGCACTCTGTCCTTAAACAGGACAGGGGTCTTTCCAAGGTGGCACTGTGCCTCCACCAGGCTCCTCTTGCTGGCCACTGCTCCTTACCAAGGACAGTGTCCCATCGATCAGGGTGGCTGCCAAAGGAGGGGCTCCCCTTGCAAGGACAGTGTCCACTTTATCAGGGTGGTTACCAAACGAGGGGCTCCCCTTGCAAGGACAGTGTCCACTTTATCAGGGTGGTTAACAAACAAGGGGCTCTCCTTGCCAGAACAGGGTCCAGGTGGTTATTGAATGAGGGCCCCACCCGAGCACAATGTCCAGTTTATGGGGACGGCTGTTTTGAGACAATTACTCTTTTCAGGACTCTACACCAAAGCAAGGGATCAACCAAGCCAGGCCTGACCACAGCAAGGTGAGGGACCAGGCCTGTAGTTACACATTTATTTTAATTTGGTGGAAGTCGGGAGTTGAGCAAATCTCTTCCGTGCCAGCGCTGGGAGGAAGGCAGGAATTGCACCAGGCTGCCAGGACCATCCCTGGTCGCTCTGTGTCACCTCGTTGAGCTCCAGCAGGAGGGTGGGGTGATCCCTTACTGCTCAGTGCCTGGCACTGCCCTGCACGCTGGAAGGTGAGGCACACCCAGCCCGGGAGCCCCTGCTTGTCGTTACACGCACCAAGGGCCATTCGGGCAAGTTTTTTGCTCTTCCTCTTGGCCTGTGTACGTTGGGAACGGGGTGGGAGGACAAAGCAAGCTAATCCCCTCCTTGGCAGGCAGATCCACACGAGTTTAAGCTTCCCTCCTGGATAGGTTTGCTGTGCTGCTCCTGGAAGGCACTGGTGAGGCAGCCAGCACGGTGTCCCAGGGTCACAGGACTGCAGCCGACAGCCCCGGAGCGAAAAAGGTGACATTCCTGTCCTGGATCTTATACTGGTAGATCTGGACTCGATCCTGCACTGCTGTCAGCTCCAAGGATACTCTCCTGATTATTTTAATCTGCAAAGGGAAAGGAACAGGAATATCTTCCCTTTGGGAGCCTCACTCACAGCATCCTCCCTCCTCGGCCCTTGCTGGCCTGCAGGGAAGGGGGATCACTGATAAGGAACCAGCTCCCTTGGTGGCAAGATACCAGGCAGCAACCAGGCCCTGGTGACCCAGCTGCTCTCCCAGCCTAGAGGAGATCACCCCAGGCTAGGCTGGGATCCACCAATGGGACATTTTGGGGAAGCTTCTCAGGAACTTGTAGGGATAGGCTGAGGTGGAATGGTTTCAAGCTGGAAGAGGGGAGATTGAGAAATTCTGTGCTGTGAGGGTGGTGAGAGCCTGGCCCAGGTTGCCCAGAGAAGCTGTGGCTGCCCCATCCCTGGCAGTGTTGAAGGGCAGGTTGGATGGGGCTTGGAGCAACCTGGACTAGTGGGAGGTGTCCCTGCCATGCAGGGGGTTGGGACTGGTTGGTGTTTAAGGTCCCTTCCAACCCAAAGCAGTCTGTGATTCTAACTAGATATTCCTCTACCATCACCATGGGGCAGGGGACAGCGTGCACTCCTGTGTAAACCCCTTCCAGCTTCCAGGAATGGAATGGGGAATGGGGGAGTCCCCAGGTGACAGGATGTCCCTGAATGTTCCTGCAGAAGCAAAGTCACAGCCATAAGTGTCTGGGGCTCCTCAAGATCCTGGTGACCACAGCAAGCCTGCTTGTTAGTCCTTAGGCAGGCTGCAGATGAGTCCTGGGCCACCTCCCAGGGGCAGATGGAGCACGTGTCACCCCCAGGCCTGCAGGCAGTGTTGCCTGTGACATTAACAGGTGCCACCTCTCCATGCTGTCCTGTGCCTTACCTGCCCATGAACATCCTTGCAGAAACCAGTTGCCAGTCCCTCGACCCACAGGATCAGGTCACTGTGATGACACAGGGAGTTCACCAGCAGCTCATTCTCCTCATCTTCTGAATCCTTGTTGCTGTGAACCAGCACCACGATGTTCCCCTGGGATGAGAGCAGCAGGTGAGCCCCTGCCTGATTCCTAATCCACTCAGGGTAGGGAAGGGGAGACAGCCACAGGAGCTGGCACAAAAACCTGGCTAACTGAGCTACTCAGGTATCCCCCAGCATGGCACCTGGTCCTGAGCTGGGAAAATCATAGAATCATGGAATGGTGAAGGTTGGAAGGGACCTTAAAGATCATCCAGTTCCAACCTCCCTGCTATGAGTAGGGACAAGTCTGGCTAGCCCAGGCTGCACAAACCTCATCCAACCTGGCCTGGAACACCTCCAGGGAGGGGGCAGCCACAGCCTCCCTGGGCAAAATAAACAGCAGGCACACAGACAGAGAAAACCCCAACAGCTCCCTGTGTGTGTTCTGTGTACACGTACACACAGATAGGTAACATGCAGCCTAAAAATACATCAAGCCTTTGTTAGAAGACAGCTGTCTGGTTAAACCAGTCTGTCAGGCCACACACAAGGCAGCTCTGGAGGAGCCCACAGCAGCTCTGGAGGAGCCCACAGCAACTGAAGAAAGAAGGGGCTGAAGGGCTGCAGCCAGAGCTGCCACACTCCAACCTTCACAGCTCCCACGAGAAGCCAAGAGCTCCCTGACACATCACAACACACATCCCAGGAGTCCCTGCCTCAGCCCGTGCAGGTCAACAAGGACTTCAAATAGCATGAAATTCCCAATCAGGTGAAATGTATTTTAAAGCTTTCGGAACATCTTCGACAGAAATAGAAATGTGTGAGTAGGATTCATCATCTCTTGTAGCTGTTTTGGAGGTAAATAATTCTCAGCAAGCAGAACATCCCCTGGCAGCACTTCCAGCACAAACACCCTGTGCAGGGTAACAAAACCTGCTGAGAGGGAGAGAAGTGGCCAGGGTGGGGGATGCTGCCATGGAAGTAGGAAAGGCTGGATGTGAGTGGAATGATTTTTTGGCTACAATGCCCTGGGAAGCCAGCACACTGCTGGGGGGACCTTTACAAGTGCTACATTGTCGTGTCCCCTCCCAGTGGGTCTTCATCTCAGAATCACAGAATCACCAAAGCTGGAAAAGACCTTTAAGATCATCAAGTCCAGCCTATGACCAACACCACCACACCATCTAGACCATGGCACTAAGTGCCACTCTCTGCCCCCTGTGAGACTCATCAGCCCCTCACTACCTGCATTACCCATTTCCTTCCCTGCCCACCCACCCAAAAATCTGGGTGTGAGTAGAGAGCTCTGGAGAGCCAGGAGCTTTCAGAATTAATATTTTACACCTCAAATCCCTGCTTACACATCAGGGACAGAGAGGGACCTTCTCTGGGCAGCACCTCTTGGGAAACCAGTTGCAAAGGTCCTCCAGGGAGTAACACAACTCCTCAAGAGTAGCCCTAGAGTAACGATTTTAAATTCTTGGACATTCAGAGCCTTGCAAAACCTCATCACGCAGAGGTGGAAAAGAAAAGGAAGCCAGGCTGTGCTCCAGAGGCTCCTTTGTGCCCGTAGCATTCCCAGAGGGAGCAGTACCTTCAGCTGGGAGCACACCACGACCCTGCAGTAGTGGATGAAGTCCAGCACGGCCACCGGCGCGGCGCCCAGGCTGAGCAGGACACTCAGGTCATCCAGCAGCAGCACGGGGCCCTGCCAGGAACCACAGCCAGAGGGAGTCAGGGACGTCCGGACAAAATCAAACAAGGCTTTGAGGTTGGAAGGGCTTTCACTGGAAGAGAAGGAGGAGATCTCAAGGGGCTTGGCCCACACGCAGCGCTGTGTCCCCCTCCTCACCCACTGACCCAGGGTGGGGAGAGCCAGCCTGTGCCACCCCTGCTGTCCCCAGGGCTGTGACAGTCACTGGGTCCTGCACTTCCCTGCAGTCAGTGCTCCTCTGCTCCCCATGTGCAGTGAAACCCCCGTGCCCTGCTCCAGGGATCACAGCCTGGTTTGGGTTGGAAGGGACCTTAAAGATCATCCAGTCCCACCCCCTGCATGGGCAGGGACACCTCCCACCAAACCAGGTTGCTCCAAGCCCCATCCAACCTGCCCTTCAACACTGCCAGGGATGGGGCAGCCACAGCTTCTCTGGGCAACCTGGGCCAGGGTCTCACCACCCTCACAGCACAGAATTTCTCCCTCACATCTCATCTCCAGCTCCCTCTTCCAGCTGGAAACCCTTCCCCCTCATCCCATCCCTCCTGCCCTTGTCCAAAGTCCCTCCCCAGCTTTCCTGGAGCACCTTCAGGCACTGGAAGGTGCTCCAAGGTCTCCCTGGAGCCTTCTCTTCTCCAGGCTCAACACCCCCAACTCTCCCAGCCTGTCTCCAGAGCAGAGCTGCTCCAGCCCTCCCATCATCTCCGGGGCCTCCTCTGGACTCTCTCCAACAGCTCCATGTCCTTCCTGTGTTGGGGACCCCAGAGCTGGACCCAGCCCTGCAGGGGGATTTCTACTTTTTTCTTCTATGAAAACATTAGGGATGTGGAGAAAGTAAAGTGGGAATAAAAAGGAAACCCATCATGGTTCTCTTGGATAAGAATAAAACTCAGAATAATTTTTTTAAAAGGTATAAAACTGCTTGGATGGAGTTTTATTTGATGCAAACTTGTTGAGGGCTGAAATAAATCTTCTCTAGACCTACAATGTGCTTGGCAATGGGGATGGAGGTGGAAATTGCCCCAAAATGCTGGAGAAGGGGGACAGAATCCCTCTGTGAGCAGCAGGGAGTACAGGGTAGGACAGTCACAGTAACATGCATGGTGCTGGCAGCTCCCTTCACTTGGTGTGCAGCCACAGAGTCCTTGGGGCCTGGAGGAAAGCCCAAAGGGAGCTGAGCCTCAGCCATGGACCTCACTGCTGCAGTGGCAGGGGACATGAGAGGGAAGTCACTCCATGCTGAGCCCCAACAGAACCACCAGCCACTCAGGCTCACCTCATAAACTGGAGAGGATGGGGCTGTCCTGGCTGCTCTTCCTCATCTGTGAACAAGAGGTCAAGGCAGGACTTGAGGCCTTCCAAGAAGACAAGCTGTCCCCGTTCCTTGGCAGCTGTCAGACTGACTCCCTGGAGAGAAGAAAACGTTATGGAGTGAGCAGCTTTGGAGGAATGGTACAAACAGAACCGAGTGGATCTACAGCTGATTTGTATCAAGTCTTATCTAAACATGCTAATAAAGTCAGTGCCTCAGTGAGTCCTGCACAGGGGATGACAGAACCATGGAATGGTGAAGGTTGGAAAGGACCTTAAAGATCACCCAGTTCCAATCCCCCTGCCATGAGCAGGGACACCTCCCACCAGCCCAGGCTGCACAAGCCTCATCCAACCTGCCCTTGAACACCTCCAGGGAGCAGCCACAGCCTCCCTGGGCAACCTGTTCCAGTGCCTTCCTGCCCTCATGGGGAAGAATTGCTTCCTGATGTCTGACCTAAAGCTCCCCTCTTTCACTTTAAAACCATCACCCCTTGTCTGTTACACACACTCATGGACACATTCACTCTTGTGTATTTTGCCAGGAGATTTAAAAAACCCCAACAAAACGCTGTGATTTGGGGGGTCCAACATCCTGGAATTGCTGCTGGGAAGACAAGGGAGAAAATCAGCTTCTTATCAGGGAGAGGATGGGTTCAGGCTTCTCCAGGCTGCCCCAAGGACCCTGCTGTGAGCCATTCCTTCACCCTGCCTTCTTGGATGGCAAAAGGTTTTGGTTTTCACTATCTGCAGATGGTGGCTGTGGCAACAGTGACTCTCCAGCACAGCCCACACAGCCAGTGGGCACGGCCTGGATCTGGGAAGGCCACAGGCCTGGCACCCTGGAGCTTGCACAACGAGAGCAGCAAGGCCAGGGCTCCCATGGGAAGCAGCCTCAGCCCTGACTCCCCTCAGAGAAGGGACCATAACTCAAACTCAAGCCAAGATTTCCTGCTCCCCACTTCATGATGAGGCTGACCTCAAGAGCCATGTGCTGGCCACGTCCAGCCCCTGTGGAAGAACCCTTGGCAGAGCTGCAGAAGACACCAACTGGAGATCTAGTTAATGAAGTTCTTTAGTTCATCTAAAACTGGAGGAGGGGAGATTTAGGTTAGACACAATGAAGAAATTCCTGGCTGTGAGGGTGGTGAGAGCCTGGCCCAGGTTGCCCAGGGAAGCTGTGGCTGCCCCATCCCTGGCAGTGTTGAAGGGCAGGTTGGATGGGGCTTGGAGCAACCTGGTCTGGTGGGAGGTGTCCCTGCCCATGCAGGGGGTGGGACTGGATGGTCTTTAAGGTCAAACCATCCTATGATGATTCTGTGAACTGTCTCATCCTCCTTTCCTTCATCAGCAAGGGTACTTTTGCCAACCATTCTATAGCTCCTCAGCTTACTGGTAACAGCATCAGTCCACCTTCTGGGAGAGAAATCACTACCTGTTACTGCCATGATCATACAATGGTATCTCTCATGCACTGTCTTCAAACCTTGGCCAAACTGTGTGTTTCCCAGCAGGAAGAATCCCAGACTGGTTTGGGTTGGAAGAGACCTCAAAGATCATCTAGCTCTAATGTCCCTGCCATGGGCAGGGACACCTCCCACTAAACCAGGTTGTTCCAAGTCCCAGAGAAGAGCAAATCTGCTGGGCTCCACAGTGTGGGTTGCTTCCCACATTTCCCAATGGGACTGTGGTGTCTTCAACTGGAACCAAGGAGAAGTAACCCCAAGATTCGCAGCGTCTTGGCACCCTGGAAGTAGGATTGTTGTGCAACACAGAAGGTAGGTGGACAAGATGGAGAGATAAATGGTTTACAAGGAGTTCAGGAAGGTTTAGCTCCACACAAAACTGCTCAACTGGCAGAACTGGTAAGCCAGGAACCAGAAACAAGGATCCTAAGAAAGCAGTTCCCATATCCCCTGGGACAAAGCATCCTTTTGGGATGCTGTGAGGTTCTGCACCCTCCAACACTGGCTTCTGCCTGAAGGCTGGAGATGGAACACCAGCAGCACTGGTGCTTTTGAGTGGGCATGTTTTAAGTCTCTCAGAAAATACAGATTTTTGCTGATTTCCTAAGGAATCACGTTGGACAAACTTGGAGACAGAGGAACAAGTGCTCAAAATGGCCAACAGCCCCTTCCTGACTGCCACAGACACTACACATGTCCCTCCTGCAGAGCCAGGGTGCTGCAGAGCACCCACCAGCCTGCATCTCCAGCCCTGGAAGCTTCCATTGTCTCCCCATGACCAGCAGAGCACAGACATTATCTCTGGCAATGTCTCTGATCCATCAAACCCAGAAACATTCCTGAAACAGCAGCTCGGCAGCACTGGAGCTGCCAGCTCCACAAGGGAACACAGATGTTCTTCTCCATCCAGGATGCTGCCAGCTGGGCAGCATGGTGGCTCACCAGGTGATGTCCCTTCAAACAAAACCTGCCATTTGTCACTTGCCATTCCATGAGGGAAAGCAAACTATTTGCAGGAGAGAACTAGGAATGGGGCATGAGGCAGCAGCCACCCCAGAGCAAATGCAGCCATGGTACCAAGTGTGACCACCAGAGATCCAGCACCTGGCCAAGGTCACTTCTCCAGCACAACAGAGGTGACTAGAGGATGTCCTCTGGTCTCTGACCTCAGCAGGGGACAGGGGAAGAGGCAAGAGGGAGATCAAAGTGGGACAGGGATGTTTTTTCCTTTTAAACTAAGCAAATATTGTACAGATGAGGGTGGGGACACTGGCCTGGGACCTGCCCTGCTGCCACCAGCCTTGCTACAGCCCAGCACGTTCTCCACAAGGTCATGACAAAGAACATCAACTGTCCTTAAAATCCAGTACAGATCCTCATGGAAAGAGCAGGATCTGCAGATAAGGAAAAGCATGGAGCCAGTATTGCAGAGCCAGCACAGGCACAAAAATCCTGGGAAGCTTTTCCCTGTGAGTAAAACTATGTCACTGCCTTTAGCCATCAGGAACTGGTTCTGGACTGGTAAGAACTGGAAATACTGTGGGGAAGCAGGATGTAAGGTGAGCAGAGCTTCAAATGTGTGTAAATATTCAGTGTATCACCTTAAAGGAGGTGCTACAAGGACCAGATTGACAAAACATCACTGTAATGATAGAACAGGTCTATATTTCTGTATAATCCAACCCTGGCCCCAGGACCCTGGGATCACCCCATTCCCAGCAGGAACAGCAACATCACTCAGTTCTGAAGCTCTTCTAACTGCAGTCTTTCCTACGTGCATCATCTTCTGCTAGGAATGATTATCCATGGAGGTTTAACCTGTGGGTGGGATAACATAATGCAGGTGACCACCCATGGGCCAGGCTCCTCCTGTTTTTTTTTCCCCCGGAGGAACTACAGCCTGATCACCTGCAACTCTCCTGGGCAGCACAGAGCCAGGCAGCTGGTCTGGAGCTCACCTCTGAGGAAGAGGAGATGGGGAAGGAGCAGCTGGTGGGTTGGTGGAGCACAAAGCTCACCTCACTGCAGCAGGACACAGGTCAGGGTGCTGCCCGAGGTTGGGGTTTGCTCCAGCCACCAGGGTGATGTCCCAGCTGGTCTCCAGATCAGCAGCAAACTCTCCAGCAAGTCCAAGAGTGGAACTACCCTGCTAACACCCACCTCCCCGGAGCTGATGTGTTCATTCAGGCAAGGCAGGATTAAAGCACAGACAAAATCTTACTCAGGACAGATAAAAATAACTGATGTTATGACCTCCAGCTCCTCAGGGCTTCAGAAGAATTCACAGCAACCAACCAGTGAAGTTCTAATGGAACTGACTCAGACTTGACACCAACGGGACAGGGACAGCTCAGCGCTGCCGGCAAATGGAATCGCTTCCCACAGCCCTCCTGGGCAAGCTATTGTTCTTCTTATCTCCTCCCTTCAGGCCAGGAACCTTTTTGTTGAAACATCAGGCAGCAAATGGGTTGGATTTGCATCGCACGTGTGCTCCAGCTGGTCCCCGTGCCCTCTCCCTGCTCAGCCTCTCCCACAGGGAGATCACACAGCTCCTGTTCAAAGCACACGGGGGATTTCACCACACTGGGAAACACACCACCAGGTTCTGCTTTTAGAGCAGGCAAAAATCCCAGAGTTACCAAGTGGATCTCTAGCTGCTGTGCCCCTTTTCCTGTCCCACTCAGCAAGTCTCCCCCCCCCCCCCCAAGACTTCATCCTCTCTGCAACACAAAGGTCAGAATGATTTGGTGCTGGCAGAGGTTGGTTTGCTCAAAGGGAATCTTCTCTGCAGGGAAAATGCATGTTGAACACCTGCCTGTGAGGTAAAGCTCCACAGGGAAATGCTTTCTTTGCTCAGTCTGTTGTATTTAACTTTGCTTTCTTTGCTCAGTCTGTTGTATTTAACTTAGGGCTGAGCTCTCAGACCATTGATCTCCTTTCAAAAGGTAAAAACTGAGTAGTAAATAAAGTAGTTGTTTAGCAAGTACTAAAACAGGCTGCCCAGAGGGGTTTGGAGTCTCCTTCTCTGGAGACATTCAAAACCTGTCTGAGTGTGTTACTGTGGGACCTGCTGTAGGGGATCCTGCTCTAGCAGGTGGTTGGACTAGATGATCTCCAGAGGTCCCTTCCAACCCTGGCAACTCTACAACTGCATGAAACTCAGCCCACATTTAGAGTGGGGAACACACTGTGATTGCAATGCCCTGTTCTTCAGCACCTGAAAGTCTTCATAAGCAGCAGCACTGCAGGGACTTCCAGCAGAACCAAGGCAAGCCCTGGAAGGTCACCTGGACTCATGTCTGAACATTGTACAAAAAGCCAAGAGTTTAAAGCCAGAGCTCAGCCTGCCTTGCTGACACTGGGCGTGACTCTGCCACCTTGTTTCTCCATCTCCTGGTTTCAGGGTACACAGAATCCTTCCCTGACTCACCACAGGAAGGAAATCCATGAGAATGAAGGCAGCACCTGTGGCTCCTCAGATGGCTCAAACTAATGGCTTGGCCCAGAGGCCAAAGGAAGCAGACAGTGTCCTTCTGAACCTACAGATGGTTCAGCCCAAAGCACTTCATCACAACGACAGGACAGAGGACAATGTCACCTCCTGTGCCATCCAGCCAGTGCACCCCACAGGTGTACACAGAGCCCACAGGGACACTGACACCACAGCATTTTTCTCCCCAGAGCACTCAGGAAGCTACATCTACCAGCCTGGGCCTGCCTGGGGAATGCTGATCTCCAGAAAACATTTCTGAGCACAAAGGAAGCAAGCAGCTGCTCAGCTCTCTGCAGGGCAGAGCAGGGTGAGGCCCTCACAGTCAGCCTCACAGCCAAGTTCTTGCCCTACTTCACATCCCTTTCTCCAGCTTCCATCCCCTGCCACAGGAGCACCAATCCAGGCTGACCCCATCGAGATCTGGAGACATTTGCTCACATGCAGTTCCCTGTTCTCATTCCTTTCCACCCAACAGAAACTACCTGGACCTGTAATCATTAACCTACACCAAGAGACCTACCAGCTTCTGTGCCACAATGTTGTAGTGGCTGAAGGACTGGAGCAGGGCCACGAAGCAAACCTTGCAGCCAGCTGGGGGAGAAGACAAAAAGACATGTTATCATTTCCAATTCTGCAAGCTGCCATCATCCCAGCCCATAAATCACAGCAGCCAGGCTACAAATCCACCTGGAAAGGCCTTGAAGTGAGACAGGTCTAGGCAGCCCCTCACTTGCCCATGGCTGGGCTTTGAATTTTCCCCTTTCTACAGGAATTTCCCATTAGGGAAAATGCTAGTCAGTTTAAAAAGGAAAAGACTACATTAAAAAAAAAGTAGGAGGCCCATTTTCTGTCTCATGCCATCCTGCCCTGGGCTCTCCTGTTTGCTGGTACTGCTGCAAGGAGGGCAATGGCCGAGCGTGCCACGGAGGGGCCCAAAGTCCTGCTCTGGCTCTCACAGGGCAAGTGGCCTTGACTGGAAAAACACACAGAACAAGGACATTTGACAAAAAACACCTCACTGAAACATGATTTTGGAAAACCTGGCATGTGACAACGTGGCCTCCTGGTTCAGGTACAAGCACAAACTGTATCTGTTTCTCCAGGACATGGATTTCAGGTGGCCCCTGTTGAGCCTTCACTGACCCCTCGGGAGCTCCCAAAGGTTTTGGGCACCAAGTGGGTACTTGGAAAACATGAGGGTGCTACAGACACAGAGTAACTGGCACCCAGGTGACAGAAGGTGACAGCAAGAACACCCGCCTGGAGACCCATCAATAATCCCAGTAATCCCATAACAGGCTTTCCTGCAGCTTCACTCAGTTCCATTAAGTTAAATTATTTTTTTTAAGTAGGGTAAAGCCATAGCTGAGGAAGGGGTGGCTATGGGGGGCAGGAGGCCCTCAGCCCCCCACCTGCACAGCACTCTGAGCTCAGATTCAAGCCTGAAAGGTACATCCTGACCAAATCTGAAAGCTGGAGGAGCCCATGAGACCAGTGCTTGCTCCACAGGGCCCAGCAGGTTACTCACCAGTGAAGCTGTTAGCAGAAAAGCAATTAGGCAGCTTGCCAGGCTCTTTGTATCTTTACTCACCACTGGCTTATCCATTTGTTAGCTGGTCCTGATGTTTTTAATTACATTATAAAACACAACTAGTGAAGAAACTGCAGCCAACACCTTGCTGTCTGATGCCTGTGTGATTTGCAGCATTCACTGCACTCATGATGAAACAAGGTGCAGAGTCGTGACAGGATGTACCCACGGAGGCAGAGCAGGTGCCACGAACAAGTCAGGACTGGGATCCCTAAATCCTGGCCACAAAGCTCTGTGGAAATCCAGGGATGGCTCGTGCTCTGCAGCACCAGCCTCTGCTCACACAAACGCTTTGTGCTGGAGGAACCTCCAAGGAGGGGGCAAAAGCAAAGCCTGGCCTTGGAGAGTCCTGCTGCAGACGTACCCCTGAGGTAGAAGGAGAGGAAATGGTGCACCAGGAAGCTGCCATCTGTCCTGGTGTCTCGCAGGAGTGTGAATTTACCCTGAAAAAGAAGCAGCAAGATCCCTTAAGAGAGGCAGAGAAGGGTACCAACTGCTCCTGCCTTCATCTTGGCAGGCAAGGTGCCTGCTCAGGCTCGGGGACACTCTGCAGGACAAGTGCCAGTGCTGCCTCTGCACACAGCCCATGGCAGCCACCAGAAGATGCTTCCCAACAGATGTGCCCACCAGCTGAAAGCCCTGGTGCTAGACAGGGACCCCAGCTGGACCCCCACACTCTGTGCCCACCCAGAGCCACCCAGCTGCTGCAGAGGACACCAAGGAGCAGCCCTGTGCTTCCCAGCACATCCTGAGCACACACATATTCTTGCTCAGTCTGTCCCCTGTCCATCCTCCCACCACCAGCACCACCTGTGCTTAACATCCTAGGAATTCATTCTGCCATTCTATGACAACACATTTTACAAGGGCATGGAGCAAGAGGACCAGGGGGAAGGGCTTAAAACTGGAAGAGGGATATTTAGGTTAGACATTGGGAAGAAATTCTGTGCTGTGAGGGTGGTGAGAGCCTGGCCCAGGTTGCCCAGAGAAGCTGTGGCTGCCCCATCCCTGGCAGTGTTGAAGGGCAGGTTGGATGGGGCTTGGAGCAGCCTGGTCTGGTGGGAGGTGTCCCTGCCCATGGCAGGGGGTGGCACTGGATGGTCTTTAAGGTCCCTCCCAACCCAAACCAGTCTGTGACACTATGATTCTATCAAAACAGCAGCCCTGCTAGAGCAGCTGCTTCTCCTGTCTCCAAGGAGCCCTCCCTGTCCCCTGGCCCAGGCTGACCCCAAATGTGCCACATGCAGAGCAGAAAACCTTCTCATCAGAACACATGCAGAGCTCTCTGCATGAAGCACACACCTGGTTTTGATCACACAAGGAATTAATTCTCTTCATCCCTGAATCTTGTAACCAGACTCATCAAGGCATTTGTTTCCATTGAAACCTTAGCCAAGGTGCTTCTTTAATCAATACAAATCATAAAGGGGCTGGTTTTAACCACAAAGAATGATCAATGCATTTTTTTTTTTCAATCTATCAGAAGAAAACAAAAAAAACCCTCAGCAGCAACAAGCAATCTGCCCAGAGACAACTCAGGAGCCCTGAGTTAACCTCCTGGTGCCTAAAATGTGTTCAAAGTGGCACTGATGGAAAGGCAAAGATTGAACAGGCCTGCAGGGAGTGCAGAGCAGGAGGCAGGACACAGGGTGCTGCTCTGCCACGGCCGGAGAAAGCTCTTCCCCAGCCCAAAAAAACAGGGTTATGCCCCTGTGGCCATTGCAACAACAGGAGGCACCACCCTGGTGAGCATCTCACCATGGCCAAGCCTGGAGGAGCCTCTGGGTTCAAACTGCACAAATAATCACAGAATTGTTTGGGTTGGAAAAATCCTGCAGTCCACCCGTTCCCCCAGCCCTGCCAAGGCCACCACTGCCCCATGTCCCTCAGCACCACATCTCCACGCCTTGCAAACCCCTCCAGGGATGGGGACTCCAGCCCTGCCCTGGGCAGCCTGGGCCAGGGCCTGACAACCCTTGCCAGCAAGAAATGGGTCCCAAGATCCAACCTCAACCTCCCCTGGCACAACTTGAGGCCGGTTCCTCTTGTCCCATCACTTGTTCCTGGGGAGCAGAGCCCGACCCCCCCTGGCTCCAACCTCCTCTCAGGCAGTTGCAGAGCCAGCAGGTCTCCCCTCAGCCTCCTTTGCTCCAGGCTGGACACCCCCAGCTCCCTCAGCTGCTCCTGCTCACACTTGTGCTCCAGCCCCTTCCCCAGCTCCCTTGCCCTTCTCTGGACACGCTCCAGCCCCTCCATGTCCTTCTTGGAGTGAGGGGCCCAGACCTGACCCCAGGATTGGAGGTGCCCCCTCCCCAGTGCCCAGCACAGGGGGGAAAGAACAAGCTCCAACATTCAGTGGTTTGACTTCTGCAGGGCTCCATCCCCTTGGCTTTCCCTCTTCCCACCACGTCCCCCTGTGACATCAGGCCAAGTGCCACCTCATGTCCCCTCCCTCCCCTGCTCCCACACAGGCTGTGGAGCACAGCAGGAGGTCACCACTCACAGCAGACATCATTTCACTTCTTCCAGCCCTCACACCCTGCCAGCAGCTGCTCAAACAGCACTCCAACCTCGGCACCTCCAACACTTCAATTCCCTGCTCACCAGGGGTGGAAATGTCAAACCCTGCATCTCCAGAGGCAGCAGCTGCACCAAAGCACAGCTGGTGGAAGGAATGGAGGAAGGGAACAGCTCTGGGAAACTCCAGCATCCTGCTTGTGGCCACAGAACTGCCCCAAAGCCTTCACCAGCTCCAGAGCACAGGGACACACACACATTGTGTCCACCCTTCCACCAGTGGTGGCACCACAAGGAGGAAGGCACACCAAGCCACCAGGAACCTGCAAGGCTTTCCAGGGTCTGCAAGCCCCTGTGGTCACATTGTCCTCACAGGACAGGGCCAGGCACCCCTGGCACCCATCCCCACAGGCCATGGGTGTCACGTTGTCCAGCAGCTGGCTGGAAGTCACCGGGTGCCTGGAGGTCCTGAGGGTGGGCAGCTTCTCACTGCTGCCAGGCAAGAGGAATTCTCCTGCTGAGGAGCAGGTAAGTCCTGGCCCCACCACCAGGACCTTGTATGCTGCTGTGCAGAAACCCTGAGGCCCCCAATTTGCCACCACAGATGCAGGGTCTGATCCTCCTGTCTCTTCTGCACATCCTTCTCCAGCCCAGAAGGACACTGCTGGGGATGAAGCCCTCCCAAAGGCTCCCTTCTTGTAGCACCTTCTCCATCCCTCTGCCCCAGCCCCCTGTTCCCTCCACCTTCTGCTTTCCCACTCCTCCCACCTGCAGGCTACAAGGCAGGAGCTGCAGTTACACATTAGGAACTGCCAAAATCCCTTGGCAGGGCAGCAGCGGGTGTCACAAGTGCTCAGTGGTGCCATGTGTGACACATCAGATCCACCCACGCAGGCGGCAGCTCCACCACCCACCAGCCCTGTAGTGAAGAGCTCTGTCAGCACTTTGGCAACAGCACCAGCCACCCCTGGAGCCAGAGAAATGTCAGGGATGGATGAAGGGATTAGTTCCCTTGGCTCCCAAACCAGGATGTGGATGGCATCACCCCTGCCCGTCCCACAGCTCCAGCATCACACCTGCCTTGGAGCACCAGCTCCTATCTGCCAACACTCACACTCCGCTGAGGGCTCCTCACGTCAAGTGCCACGGGTGTTCAAAACCTGATCATCAACCCACAGGAGCCAAAGGGACTTGGGAATCAGCACAGTCGGAGAACAGAAAGATCTGAGTGGGAAGGGGCTGTAAAACTCATCCAGTCCCACCCCTGCCATGGGCAGGGACACCTCCCACCAGACCAGGTTGCTCCAAGCCCCATCCAACCTGCCCTTCAACACTGCCAGGGATGGGGCAGCCACAGCTTCTCTGGGCAACCTGGGCCAGGCTCTCACCACCCTCACAGCACAGAATTTCTCCCTCACATCTCATCTCCATCTCCCTCACATCTCATCTCAATCTCCCTCTTCCAGCTGGAAACCTCCCACTAGACCAGGCTGCTCAAAGCTCCATCCAACCTGGCCTTGAATTTAACACATGCATTTTATTCACTTTTTACCTGAAGCACTTCATGGCTTTTATACAGGGTGAGAGTGTTTGGTTACAGTGCGATTTCATTAGCACAAAAACTGCCGGGATTAACGGAATTAATGGAATTAATTTAGTGGCCTAAGGGAAGAGAACCCTCCAGAACACACCTCATGGCCTGGAGGAGCGCTGGGTAGAGGGTTTCACCCCCAGACACGCTGAGGGCCGCGGGGACAGGGCCCGGCCCCTCGATAGCGGTGGGTACTGAAGCCACGGGGGGCAGCGGAGAGCCAGGCCCGGGCGAAGGGAATGCCGCTGAGGACAGTAACGGCCCCGGGAAAGGACGCGTCTGCCGCCATGTAGTGTTCCCGCCGCCTGGGGAGCCCCGCCCCTCCCGGCATGCACCGCGCGGCTTCCGGCGGGGACCGCTGTCAGGACTACAACTCCCGACATGCACCGCGCGGCAATACACAGCGCAGTCCGGACTACAACTCCCGACATGCACCGCGCGGCAATACACAGACAGCGCAGCCCGGACTACAACTCCCGACATGCACCGCGCGGCAATACACAGCGCAGCCTGGACTATAGCTCCCAGCAGGCCCCGCGTGGGCCCTCACCGCCGCCACGGCAGCCCCGCTCCCTCCTCCCTCCCTCCCGACCGCCCTCTCACCGTCTCCGGTCGCTGCGGGGAAGCGTCCAGCAGCTCGTTCAGCTCCACGAACATGGCGAGCGGCCGCCGCCGAGGGGAAGCCGGAGGCTTCCGGGTACGGCGAGGAGGGAAGCGGTGCGACCTCCGCGCATGCGCGGCGAGGAAGCGGACAGCGCCCCCTGCTGGAGGGGCCGCCGCAGCCCGCCTGTCCCCGCTCCCTTCAGCGGCCCGGTGGGGCCTGGGGGCTGCCCGGGATGGGCTCGACCCAGCCGGTGCCCTGGGACGGGTCCCGAACCTCTCTGGGATGTCTTCACTGTCTTCCCGGGCAGCCTGTGCCGCTACGGCTGGCCCCAGGGCCGCGGCCCTCCCTGCCAGCGGTGCTCTCTTCAGCCGCTGGGGAGGAGGGGGTGAGAAGCATCGCTGGTCAAAGAATGATAGAAAGATTTAAAAGGGACCTTACAGGTCATCCAGTGCCACCCCTGCCATGGGCAGGGACACCTCCCACCAGACCAGGTTGCTCCAAGCCCCATCCAACCTGCCCTTCAACACTGCCAGGGATGGGGCAGCCACAGCTTCTCTGGGCAACCTGGGCCAGGCTCTCACCACCCTCACAGCACAGAATTTCTCCCTCAGATCTCATCTCCATCTCCCTCTTCCAGCTGGAAACCCTTCCCCCTCATCCCATCCCTCCCTGCCCTTGGCCAAAGTCCCTCCCCAGCTTTCCTGGAGCCCCTTCAGGCACTGGAAGGTGCTCCAAGGTCTCCCTGGAGCCTTCTCTTCTCCAGGCTCAACACCCCCAACTCTCCCAGCCTGTCTCCAGAGCAGAGCTGCTCCAGCCCTCCCATCATCTCCAGGGCCTCCTCTGGACTCTCTCCAACAGCTCCATGTCCTTCTTGTGTTGGGGACCCCAGAGGTGGCTCCAGCCCTGCAGGGGGGGTCTCAGCAGAGCAGAGTTCCTAGCACCCACCAGGCCTTTCTCTGCCTGGGGGGCACTTCAACTGGGCAGCCCCCAGCCCCTTCCCAGTGCTTTGGGTTCATCCTCCTGCAGAACTTGACTTTGTTCATGGCTGAGCTCCACAACAATCCTGTCAGCCCCCAGCCTGCCTGACCCTCCCAATCATTAGTGAAGGTGCTAAATAGGACTGACTCCCAGTTGCCACCACCAGTGACTGGTTTCCAGCCAGACCTAGTAGCAGTGGCCACCACACCAGTACCTGGACCAAAGATCCTCACCCCTTTACCAGCTGCAGCCCCCTGGGCTTATATGGCAGATACAGGACAGTGGGAGGGGTCAATAATTATCGTAATATTTCCTATTAAGTTATTAGCACATTCCAGGGTTGCTAAGCATTAATTGGCCATTCTCAGGAAACGAGCTGCAGCAGCTCCCAGTAGCAGCTGAGGAGTAGCAGCAAATTTACAGCCTGTAACCACAAACATCCACATTATTTAGTGTGTTTTTTGTCTATGTGCCTGAATTTGCTTTTTTTTTTTTTTCCACTGGATTCACCTTCCCATTTCATTGCCCCATCTAAGCTTTTGTAACCTTTGGTTTTCATCATGTAGCCAAGGATTGTCCAGCTGAGGGGGAATGTGCTGGAGCCCTGGATGTGCCAAGGGGCTTGGAGAGAAGATGCACCAGCCTGAGTGTCATAGAATCACAGAATCGTTTAGGTGGGAAAAGCCCTTTAAGATCCTGGAGTCCACCCGTTCCCCCAGCCCTGCCAAGGCCACCACTGACCCATGTCCCTCAGCACCACATCTCCACGCCTTGCAAACCCCTCCAGGGATGGGGACTCCAGCCCTGCCCTGGGCAGCCTGGGCCAGGGCCTGACAACCCTTGCCAGGAATAAACTGTTCCCAAGATCCAACCTAAACCTCCTAACATCCAGCCTAAACCCTTGCCTTGAAGTGTCTCATCTGCTGTGAGCATTAGGGGGCATCAAATGATGCTAATAAATGGCAAACACCAAGCAAGAGGGAGGAGACACCTGCCTAGTTTAGCGTGGGGCTCTTCAGAACCATCAGTGATCACTCCTGAAGGTTTCTGTGGGTTTAGGAGGGTGAATCAAGACCTCATCCTGGGCTGCATCAGAAGAAGTGTGGCCAGCAGGGCCAGGGAGGGGATTCTGCCCCTCTACTCTGCTCTGCTGAGACCCCACCTGGAGTGCTGTGTCCAGTTCTGGAGTCCTCAGCACAGGAAAGATATGGACCTGTTGGAGAGGGTCCAGAGAAGGGCCATCAAGATGATCCTTGGGCTGGAGCAGCTCTGCTCTGGAGACAGGCTGGGAGAGTTGGGGGTGTCCAGCCTGGAGAAGAGAAGGCTCCAGGGAGACCTTGGAGCACCTTCCAGTGCCTGAAGGGGCTCCAGGAAAGCTGGGGAGGGGCTTTTATTGTATGTGCATTATCTATATTTGTATGTATCTATGTAGAATCTAACATCCTGTTCTCCATCCCTCCCTCAGAGTGTTAAGGAATATGCTGGAAAAGCCAGACCCCAGCCCAGGCCCTGAGGTGTCCCTCAGAACCCGATGGTGTGTGTCAGTGTTTGGCTTCCTGTCTTTTAACTAGTTACTTAGCTGTGAAAGGGCTTCCTCTCTTACCCTTTGATGGCTTCGTTTCTGTAAGGGCTCCAGCTGAAAGCTTCTTTAAAAGTCCAAATCACTTTGCTTTTGTGTCGCTGCCCTTTCACAGAGCTGGGAACCTGGGTCTGGTCTCAGGGAGCCCAGTAACCAGCTCAGTCCCTGCTCTGTGCTGGTGCAGCCTCAGCTCCGTGGCCGCCCTTGGGAGCAGCCTGGCTCCAGCCCCCGGCCCCCTCGCTCCCATGGTTTGTCTGCAGAGCCCCTCTCTGCAGCTCAGACCGCGGCAGAGGGTGTTCACAGACAGAGGAGAACCCGGAGATGTTCCCACCTGGGAGCTCCCAGGCGGGCTGCATTTGTATGGAAGTGAATATTCCCTTTCCAGGACACCTTTTGTCCGCGCTGCCTCCCTGTGTCCATTTCCTCCCAGCTCCTTCAGGAGCCGCAGAGCCCTAAATGCCTTGTAAATGAAATGTAAAATCCTCTTTTTTTTTTTTTTCTTTTTTTTTTTTTTCTTTCTTTCTCTTTGCAGTGGGAAAGGGCCCCAAACCACTTGCAAAGTACAGCTGCATCTCTCAAAACACCTCTTGTCCTCCCTAATATATTCCTTCCCACATTCCCTGACTTGCCACCCCCGCGAAGGCAGCGAGAATGTCGCTGTTCAAAGCCCTGTCCCTGCCCTCCCAGCTGCTCCGTGCTGCTCTGCAGCAGGTACCGTGCAGCAAGACCTGCCCACAGCTGCGTTGTGCAGCCCCATGGCAGCCCGAGGGCACCGTGCTGCTCGCAGTTCAGCTCCTCTCTCTCAGACCAGCGGGTAAAAAGCGACTCGTGACCGAGAGCAGAGGGGAAAAAAAAAACAAAAACAAATCAACAATTGAACAAATCCAAACGATTCATCTTGTGTTGTCTGAGATAGTTCTTGAGGGGAATTCTCAAGGTGGCAGGGGAAATTAACTCAAAGTGTCTTGATGTGAGTGTGTGGGGAGCAATTTGTAGGGAGGAGGCACTTCGATTTACCTCCTTTGATTGTCCCTTTCTGGCATCCCAAATGCCTCCCTGGCCTGTTGCTGAGCTACCCGGGATATCCTGTCCCTCGGGATTGGAATCCACAAATCAACTGACCCCGCAGGGAAAGGAGCATCTCAGAGTGGGAGGGTTTTCTTGTCTCCTCAGAACTCCAGTGCTAAATGCTTTAGTGATGCTTGGAGTCATGGAAGATGGTTAGTGCTTGGAGGCCAGAGGAGGTTAATCAGGGAGCAGATGTTGGGCTGAGTCAATGGCCAGGGAAGAAAAGGAATGGGCGAGTTGTCCCTTTGACTCAGCTTGTGTGGGGGGATCAATCCAGCCCCCCTCCGTGCTGGGGTCTTGACATGGCAAAAAGCAGCTGGAAGGAACAATGGATGAGCTGAACCAGGTGCTGGATTTCTCAGAAGAAATGCAAGAGTCAGACTTTGAAAAGATTTTCTAAGCTGGTGGGTCCCTCCCTGGGACAGCCAGTGGGAAGAGGGAGCCTGGTCCTCACCCCCCTGCCAATAACAGAGCTCTTCTCCAGAGGAAAATTTGGGGAAAACAGGTTTCTTGTGGTCATGCTGGCAATGCAGACATCTGACTTTTTTCCAGCTTGTCTACACTGTGCAGATGAGCAGCAAACAGCAGAGCTGGTCATGGTTAGCTCCTCATGTCGAACAGCGCTGCCTGCAGTTGTGTTTGAACACAATTTTTGGACACAATTTGGGACATTTTCCCCATTTTTGGCAGCTTGCAGCTCTCACCTGTGCCTGCTGGAACTAGGGGCAGGTGTTACACTGACCAGCACAGGACTTTGCCAACTTCCTCAGGGGACTGGCTGGGGAACCCAGAGGTTTACAACAGCCCAAGAAACACTCGGGGAGCAAGCACTGGCCCCCACATTCCATTCTTCTGGCAGTGGTTGGGAAAGCTCTGCTGCAGAGACAGTCCCACAAGTCTTTACAAAGCCTCGAGTCTGTGACCCCCCGAGGGAGAAAGCTCCAGGGAGGAGGTGTGGAAAAATAAATATGAATTTAGATGCCTCAGGCTGTGGTAAAACAACCAGGATGTCTGAGCATGGAGAGCCCAGAGCTGCCTTTAAGAGACACCTACAAAAGAAAAGAAGGTGTGACAGCACCAAGGTGCACATCTTCTTCTTCCTCTTCTCCTTACTCTGCTTGCATGAAGCAGGAAGGAGGTTATAGAGCTCAGGGGTTAGTGTCACATCTGGGTATTTGTATGTTTTTAGGGGGGACTGATATGACCAGGACAGAAGAAATACAAGGTAAACAGAGAAAATAGACAGGAAAAGCCATTATTTTTATTCCTTTCCTTTTCATAGAACCATAGAATGGTTGAGGTTGGAAGGGACCTTAAAGATCACCACATTCCAACCTCCCTGCTATGAGCAGGGACACCTCCCACCAGACCAGGCTGCACAAGCCTCATCCAACCTGGCCTGGAACACCTCTAGGGAGCAGCCACAGCCTCCCTGGGCAGCCTGTTCCAGTGCCTTCCTGCCCTCCTGGGGAAGAATTGCTTCCTGATGTTGTTCAAATCTTGCTTTTTGCCTATTTGTATGCGTGTGCACATGCATATCCCCCTGGGTGTGTGCCAGCTACTAAAAACGGAGGAGAAAACGATTAAGAATTCCCACCCTGTCAGTCCCCAGTGAAAACAAAGCTCATCAAACTGTTTGCAGAGGCGACGAGTCTGGCAGGGGGACAGAAGAGCCAGCCTGACATTTCTGATGAGGAAAAAGCAGAAGCATCACAGGACCACTGAGCATGAGACTGGAGGGACCCAGAGAGGTTGTGTAGATAGAGCAACAGCTGCCACCAGGCAGGGCCAGCCCAGCTGGAACCTTTCTTGACAGGTGTTTGTCCAACCTGCTCTCAGAAGCCCTCAGCCACCATGACTCTGCACCCTCTCTTGGCATCTCCTTCTGGTGCCTCGTTGTCCCCTCTTCAGCCACTTGCAGCTGGTGATGTTGACCCTCAGACTCCACATTTAACCCTGGGGTGTTTGCTGGTTGCTGGGGCTGGGAAGAAGAATTTGCTGCATCCATAAAGCAAGAAAAAAAGACAAAGAAAAAAAAAAAAGAAAAAAAAAAAGGTTTTGATTCAATTTTCAGGTCACCTTTAAAATTCACTTTAGTGTTTTGAAGCAAAATGCCTGCTGGCTCTCCAGGAGGAGTCTCCAGGCCTTTTCCAGCAGAGAGTGAAAAATCCCTGGAAACCTGCTGAAACCAGCAGGGATCCAGCAGGAAAATCATCTCAACAGGGAAGCAGTGAGATCCTGAGGATGGCTGAGAGCAAAATGGATCAAAGCAGGCAGAGAAAACACAGCCCTTCTCCTCTGCCAGCTGCAGGTGTGTGGCTCTGGGAAGGCCCCGCTCTCTGCCAGATCCTCTGCCCTTCCCATCACTGTCACCCCTTTGTCCTTCACACTTCCCACCCTCTTCCTCTTTTTGCCCCATATCACACACAGAGTCACAGAGTGGTGGGGTTGGCAGGGACTTCTGGACATCATCTAGTCCAACCCCCTGCTGGAGCAGGGTCACCTACAGCAGATCCCACAGGAACACACCCAGGTGGGTTTGGAATGTCTCCAGGGATGGAGACTCCACAGCCTCCCTGGGCAGCCTGTCCCAGGGCTCTGTCACCCTCACAGTAAAGAAGCATTTTCTTCTATTTAGGTTGAACCTCCTGTGCTCCAGTTTGTGCCCATTGCCCCTTGTCCTGTCACTGGACACCCCTGAGAAGAGTCTGGCCCCCTCCTCCTGACACCCACCCATCCTGCTTTTCCTCTTGCCTCTCTGATCACCCCTTCCTGCAGCACTTCCTTCTCATCCTCCTGACTCTTGGGGCTCTCCCACTGCTCCTTTTTTCCTGCCTCCTCCTTTTTTTCTGCCCATCTCACATACAGCAAACTCTCAGCAGCCTGAGGACAATAAGAGGCAACTTCAGAGACCTGCTCCTCCTCTACACAGCTGTGTCCCTGGCCTGGCTCACCATAGAATCATGGAATTATGGAATCATTAAGGTTGGAAAAGACCTCTAAAATCATCAAGTCAACCCATCCCCACCATGCCCACTGAACCATGTCCCTCAGCACCACATCTACATGTACTTTGAAGACCTCCAGGAATGGTGACTCCACCACTGCCCTGGGCAGCCTGGGCCAGTGCTTGACCACTCCTTCTGTAAATAACTTTTTCCTAATATCCAGTCTAAAAAGAGACACACTAGACCCCAGACATGCAACCCTGAAGTCTGGAAAAGCTGGAGCTCTAAAGCTGCAGAGGAATCTCCTCATCTTCTCCCAGATTCCTCCCAAAATCTCTTCTCCAAGGTCTGGAAGTTTGGCTCGTTGTGTGCCGATCCCCGCTGCCTGCCATGCCAGCCAGTATTGTCTCACTGTTTCTTTGAACTCTTCTACCCAACAGATTGTCTCCATCTGCTGTCTCTTGCCTTGCAGTTAAATTCTGAGCTCTCTGGACCAAGAACCGTATTTTCATGCTGCTTTTTTGGAGCACCTAAAAAAAGGACATCATTCCAGGCTGAGACTCGGAGAAGCTTCTGCAGAAGGACTTCTAATTCAATTAATACATTCAAGTTGTGTTTCTTCTGGCAACTCAACTTCATCATTTGGAGTTCATCTTTTTTGGTGTCTTCTGACAGGCCACCACAGATCCTGGTTGTTCCCAGCCTGATTGAAGGAGCCCTTCAGACCCTATGAGACTGTTCTCATGTCTCCCATATGGAATCATAGAACCATTTTGGTTGGAAAAGGCCTTTCAGGTGGTCAACTCCAGCCTTGATCTTCAGTTCTCCATCCTGCCCACCCCACCCCTCAGAGACTGTCTTTTCTGGATCTCTCACCTTTCTCACCTCAGCCTTCTCCCATGGGCTGCATCTTTCCTGAAGTGTCATGCCCCAAACTGGACCTGGTCGTGTAAAACCTCAACTACCCCTTGTTGCTACCTGAGATGTCTGAGGTGGCTTTAACTGGTGAAGTTCAGGAACTAGTAGGTACCTCCAGCACCTGAAGGGGGTCCAGGAAAGCTGGGGAAGGACTTTGGCCAAGGGCAGGGAGGGATGGGCTGAGGGGGAAGGGTTTCCAGCTGGAAGAGGGAGCTGGAGATGAGATGTGAGGGAGAAATTCTGTGCTGTGAGGGTGGGGAGAGCCTGGCCCAGGTTGCCCAGAGAAGCTGTGGCTGCCCCATCCCTGGCAGTGTTGAAGGGCAGGTTGGTTGGGGCTTGGAGCAACCTGGTCTGGTGGGAGGTGTCCCTGCCCAAGCAGAGGGGTTGAGACTAGATGATCTTTAAAGCCCCTTCCCACCCAAACGAGCCTGTGATGATTCTCTGTGGTGGAACACCTAACCAGGCAGTGTGTGCTGGTTAGTGTCCCTGTTTATTGCAATTAACACTCTCAGGGAGAGCACAATATTTTATTTAGCACGGCAGACACCTGCTTGCAGTTGACATTTTTAAAGTCTGCTTTTAAACACAAACCCCAGCAAAACCCTTGAATTCTCAGCCTCCTCCGTCAGCAGCCTCCCTTCTTCCCAGGGTCTGCACCAACCCTCCCTTCCTCCTCCTGTTCCACTTAATGAAGCTGGCTCCTTCCATCTCAGTTGGTGCCTTGGCCTGGCTGATGTTTCCCCACGTGCTTACACCACTCTTACAACCATCCTTAGTAACTTGTCCTAGTTCCCACTTTCTTTCTTGAGCCTGAGGTCAATAAGGTCTTGCAACGTAGCCAAGCTGGTTCCTACAACATTTCCTACTGTTTGCACCATGTCTTTGAAGAACTGCCAGTTTCCTTAACTCCTTTCACCTTCAAACATGCCTCCCAGGACACCACTTCTCAAAGTGTCTCAGGGTGCCTTGTCTTTATTTCCCCTTTTTTTTCCCCACATCCCTTCATGAGGGTTGGGAGTTTGGTTGCTCCACGTTCAGTCTTGCCCAACTTTCCTCCTGCCTTTCCATTTCAAATTGGTTTCTGGTGGCTGATGGCCACCACTGCCTGCTCCTTGGGCTCCCTGTGCTCTGCTCTCTTCCTTTCCCAGCAGAACCAGTTAACCCAACACCTGTGCTGGCCAGGAACTGTTTCCCACAGCATTCTCCTGGAGAAACTGGCTGCTCATGGCTTGGACAGGTGTACTCTCCTCTGGGTAAAAAAAAAATGCCTGGATAGCCAAGCCCAAAGAGTTGTGGTGGATGAAGCTCAATCCAGTTGGTGGCTGGTCACCAGTGGTGTCCCCAGGGCTCAGAGTTGGGGCCAGTTCTGTTTGATATCTTTATCCATCATCTGGATGAGGGGATCGAGTGAACCCCCAGTCAGTTTAGAGGTGACACCAAGTTGGGCGGGAGTGTTGGTCTGCCTGAGGGTGGGAAGGGTCTACAGAGTGACCTGGCCAGGCTGGATCCATGGGTTGAGGCTCTGCAGAGGGATCTGGACAGGCTGGATCCATGATCCAAGGCCTCCATGCTGGGGGCTGCGAGAGCACCTCCCAGGGATGGTGCAGGAGGGTGTAGGAATGGTCCCTCAAGCCTTAGCCTCCTTTCCCCAGGTCCTGGGAGGCTGGAGGTGGGACAGCCAAGGGTGGGATTCATCTGACCACGTTTAGATGTGTACACCCAGAGTGAGGTCTGGGCTGCAGCTGCAGTCAAGGGCAGCCAGACCATGCCCTGGTGGTGGACCTGGGTCAGGGCAGCACTGACCAAGGGGGAAGGAGACAGCCAGCCTCATCTCCCAAACATTCCCCCAAGGAAAGCAAGCTGCCAGGTCCCACCAGCTCTGGGAATCAATGAAATCCCCAGTGTCTGCTCCCTGGGAAAGCTCCCGGCAGCGTGGGGAAGGACCCCAGGTCCCAGAGATGCTGCATCCTGCACCCAGGGCACTGAGCACCATCCCCTGCTCCCCTCCTTCCCTCTCCCTGCCGGGGCTCAGGCAGTGAATCCAGCCTCCCGCGACTTCGTCCCTGGCAGCCGGGGCCCGTCAGCAAGAAGAAAGGCTCCTTGTCTGGGGGTGGCAGCTCTGATCCCGTCCCGTGTCTGCCAGAGAAAAGCGGACGAGGCAGCGAGCAGGACAGAGCCGCTCCGGTGCCAACTCCCTTCCCTCGGCACCGCGTCCCGTGCCAGCCCCTGCCCGGCCACAAAAGGCCACCTCCCCTCCCCGCCAACTGGCCAAGCATTTCAATGTAATAGCTGCCCACGGCCCAGGGTGATTAGGGCGCTGGATTAAAGCCCGTGTGTTGCTCTGCTGGCTGGGAGGCAAATTCCTCCACCAGGCTCGGGGAATCGGCTCCGGTGACGGGCACATGGATGCGCTTCACCCTCCCCCCCTGCTCTCCCTGCCGGGGAGTCCGGCCCCTCGGGAACCCCGACTGTTCCCTCCAGCCCTTCGGCCAAGCCAGAGCAGGAGGAGAGCCGGAGGGCTGGGGATGTGCTGTCACCTTGGGGGGAAACTGAGGCACGGCGAGGGACACCGGCCCCGGAGCAAGATGGGGCCTCCAGGGCTGGGAACTGTGTGTCTCCACGTGGGAAGTGGGAACGCACCGGGTAGGTGAGTGGGGTCCAAAACAGGGGCCACAGCAAGGGGGGGAGTTAAGGGGGTCAAACTTGTCCCGCCAAGCGGAGGGACGGGGGACAACCCCCCCCCCCCCAACTCTTGTGATACGTGTTATGAACAGGAGCATCCTTAGACCTGCTTAAATCCCGATGACCCAGTTTTGCCTGGAATCCCGTTAAGTCCCTGCAGCCCGTGTGGGTGAGCAGCTGCCACCAGGGGGGCCAGGACAGGGTGGCACCCCTCCCTGCCACCCTTCCTGCTCCTCAAGAGGGGGGTGACACCCCGGAGTTACACCCAGCCTGGGGGAGAGGCTGGTCCCCCACTGCCCTTCGCTGCCCACCAGGGGCTGGGCTCCTCGGGAAGGCCAAAAAATGGAGGGGGAAAGACAAACAACCCCAGTCACCACCTCAGCCACCAAGGTGGGCACCTCTGTGTTGAGCCAGGGCAGATCCGGGAAGGATGGGCTGTGCTGGGATAGGGGGGGGCTGTGCTGGGATAGGGGGGCTGTGCTGGGATGGGGGGGGCTGTGCTGGGATGGGGGGGCTGTGCTGGGATCGGGGGGCTGTGCTGAGATGGGGGGGCTGTGCGGGTTTGGAGGGGCTGTGCCATGCCAGCCTCACCTCCACGCAGAAGGAGCACAGCAGGGGCAGCTGCAGCCCCATCTCCAGGCAGACCTGCCTGCTGGTGGCCACCAAAACAGGGATGAGGTTTCTCTGTCTGGCCAGGTGACCACCATTATGCCAGCTACTTCTTCCCCACACAGGAGATTTTCCTCTCTCCCCAGGCAGCGTCCGGCTGGACCCACAGGAAGGATCCCAGTGAGGAGTGGGGAGTTCCTGGAGCCCAGCACACAGCTGCCCCTTCACTGGTTGGAGTCACTCCTCAGCTGCCCTGTCCCACCCTGTCTCTCCCCACATCCAGCCCCACAGACTCCCTCCAAGGGCAGCTGGAGACATGGGATGGCCTCCCCCATCCCACCATGCCCCTTCCCTCCTCTTCTTCACAGCCCTGCAGGCGTTTCCCACCCACAACCCCACCTCATTCCCAATCCCCTCCAACATCCCTTTCCCTACACCACGTGCCCATGCCTCTTTCTTCTCCCCTCGCTCCTGCTACACGGGTCCTCTTCCTCACTCAGCCGGGCTCCTGCCCTCCCAACACATCCCTCTCCCCCCAGCCATCTCTTCCTGCTGTGTCCATGCTGCCCTGGGGCTGTATCCATGATTTCACCTGCCGCACAGCTCCGTGCTGGAAGGGGAACAGCAAAAAACCAAAGCCCTGCCGGTGCTGGCCAATTGCTGGCTCCACATGTCTGACCCCAGGGATCATCTGCTGCTCCCACCACCACCCCTTATTTTTCAGCCTCGCCAAATGGGCTGTAGAACTAATTATTTAGCAGCTCATGGAAAGCATCGGGAATGTTGGAAACACACAGAGCTGCGGCCTCAGCCCCCCCTGCCCTGGGGGGGCCTGGATCCACAGCCCGCCCTTCATATTGTGTGGTGATTAATGGCTTCATTTCCTCTCCCGAGGAGCCAATAGTTTTGGCTCATGGATTAATCCATCTTTGGAAGAAATCAGCTCCTGCGGGAAGCAGGATGGAGGGGAGGGTGGTGGGAATGCTGGGGTTCCCCAGGAAGAGACCCACAGGGCAGTGATGAAATTTGGGGGGGGGGGGTGGGGGGCTGCTTCTGATTTCCACCAGCAGAAGCCAAAGCTGCCAGGGATTTTGCTGGATGGAAACGAGGAGCTGGGGATGGACAATCCCGGGGCATTTCAGCCCCAAATCCCACTGATACCCTGGGCAGCTCCATGGAAAGGAGGCTGCCAGGGCAGGAGGTGTCTGGCAGCATGCTGCTGGTGATGGTCACACCCTTGGGGGGACACCCCGTGATGGGGACAGGGATGGGGACAGAGCAGACCCAGCGAGCAGGGTGCAGCCCAGGCACCTCCACCAACCATCCTGGGTGCATCCAAGCACGTCCAGATGGCAGCACTCCACAGGGTCCCTGCTCTGGTGGGACACGTTGCACCCCTGAGCTGGGGACGGGGACCTGCCACCTGCCACCCACCCTGGGTGACACTGAGATGGGTCCTGGGGCAGCAGGGACCAAACCTGCAGAGTCTGTGTCAGGAGGTCGGAGGCACCAGCAAGAGGCTTCACTTTAAAAAAAAAAAACAAAAAAGAAAATTTTTATTTCAAGATCTTTCCCTTTTTTTTGTTTGTTTGTTTGTTTTTTTCCTTGTGTTGTTTTTACTTGTCTTTCAAAAAAAGTGGGGTGAAAGTACAAAAAAAGTCAGTTGCAGGAGGGCAAAGGTTTAGAAATCACAGCGCTGAACTAACCCAAGCGAGGGACACGGAGCACGAACCAAACACCCCCACGACACCACGCGGCCAAAGACCATTTCCAGCCCTTGGCTTTGTATTATTATCACTTAATTATGACTTTTTTTTTTTTGTTTTTTTCTTGTTTTTCCTCTGTACAAAACACACCAAAGCATGCCACGGAGTGGGGAAAGAAAATAATAATGAGAGCCTGGCTGGGGACAGGAGATGTGTCCGGCTCAAGTCAGGTTGTTCTGCAGACAGTTGAGCTCGCCGCCCTCCTGCTCCCCTTTGCTGCCGTCGTGCTTGGGAGACGTGGAGTTGTGGATGTTGAACGGCTCCTCGTCCTTCAGGCAGGATTTCAGGGAATCCTGCAGCTTGTGGGGACCGCTGGGATCATCCTGCTAGGAGAGATGGGCGGGTCAGGAGGTGACTGTGCTGTGGGGGACGCTGTGGTAATGGTAGTGGGGCTGGGGGGAACTGATGGCCCAGCCAGCACCCAGAGCCAGGCTCTGCAACCTGGCAGGCAGGACACAGATTTCTGCCCCTCCCAGCACACCTCTTGGTACAGGGGGGGACATGGAGGTCATAGAATGGGGGAGGCCAACAGTAGACAGGGACTCTGCCCTTCCCCACCATGGGTTCCCCACCTTGGGTGCCAACAGCACCCAAAGCTGCTCGCCAGCAGCACCCAAGAGCCGCGCCAGCCATGGCAGCCACCCCCCCCCCAGCCCCTCCAGCCATCCCCCTGTTTCTCTCCCCACTTCCAGCCCAGCTCCTCTCCTCATCCCCGCACCAATTAGCAACTCCAGAGGGGTTGGATTTATTGCGGTTCGTTAGTGTACAGCCGGCCCCGCCGTGCCGCTGGGCGGATCCGCCGATGGCAAAGCCAGGGATGTCTCTTCCCAACGTCCCCCCATGGCTGCTGGAAGCATCTTCACCCCCAGGGCTGGGCTGTGCCCCGAGGTTGTCCCACATCCATGGGGAGAGCAGAGCCCCTGCACCAGGGCTGAGCTCCAGCTGCGTGGGGTGACGTCTGGATGGTCCCAGTGTCACCGGAGCTGGCGGATGGATGGATGGATGGATGGATGGATGGATGGATGGATGGATGAATGGAGACACTCAAGGACCAGCTGATATGGGGACAGGAAACCTCCATCTTCTGGGCAATGACCTTGTGGCAATTCCCAGCTGGTCCAGGGTCACGCCATAGGCTCCTTAGCAAACCCCACGGGTTGCTGCTGGGGCATCGAGCTCCTTGCCCATGGAGGGGCTGCACCACATGTGCCCAAAACCCCCTTTTTCCCAGGGGTGTCAACCCTGCTGTCCCCTCCACATCCTCAGAAGGCCACATTCCAGGCACCACACGCCATTTCCGTATCCCGGAGGGGATGAGGGAGGGTTGAACCCCAACAAGATGCTGGGGAGTGACACTGAATTCATCCCAAGACTTGTCCTCTGGGCTCCAGGAGCCTCCTGCCGGGGCCGGGCCCAGCGGCGACCGACGCTACGGCTGCTACGGGCGGTGGGAAGATGGGGAAAACCGGCTGTGGGAAAGGCTAGAGGGACCTATGCTCCTCCTCCAGCTCACGCCCAGCAAAGCCCTTCACTTCTCTCTGTTTCGGGTTTGAAAGAGAGAAGGTTGGAAGAGCAAATGTGGGGGGAACATGGGTGGCCACCTCTTGCCCACACCAGCACCATTCCAGGGTGTTTCCTCTTCCGACCACTGCTGGTGTCGTCTGATCACAGAATCATCACAGACTGGTTTGGGTTGGAAGAGGCCTTAAAGATCATCTAGATCCAACCCCCTGCCATGGGCAGGGACACCTCCCACCAGACCAGGTTGCTCCAAGCCCCATCCAACCTGCCCTTCAACACTGCCAGGGATGGGGCAGCCACAGCTTCTCTGGCCAACCTGGGCCAGGCTCTCCCCACCCTCACAGCACAGAATTTCTCCCTCCCATCTCATCTCCATCTCCCTCTTCCAGCTGGAAACCCTTCCCCCTCAGCCCATCCCTCCCTGCCCTTGGCCAAAGTCCCTCCCCAGCTTTCCTGGAGCCCCTTCAGGCACTGGAAGGTGCTCCAAGGTCTCCCTGGAGCCTTCTCTTCTCCAGGCTCAACACCCCCAACTCTCCCAGCCTGTCTCCAGAGCAGAGCTGCTCCAGCCCTCCCATCATCTCCGGGGCCTCCTCTGGACTCTCTCCAACAGCTCCATGTCCTTCCTGTGTTGGGGACCCCAGAGCTCCCCAGGATGCCACATGGACAGAAGGGGACAGGGCAGGGGGACAGTGGGGTGATGCCAACCCCCTTCCTGGCCTGGTTTAGGTACTGGGGGCAGGGTGGCACGGCAGGACCCCACAGAGAGGGGACAAGCGGTGGTCAGGGTGGGACGGGGACAGGAGGGTGCAGAGGTACCTGGTGGTGATGCCACCCCCCAGGGACTGTGGGGCCCGTGGGTGGGAGGGGAGGACAGACAAGATGTTACCAGACAGAGGGACAAGGGTAGGACACTGAGCAGGGGACAGCGCCACAAAGTGTCCTTACGTTTGGGTGGGAGCCCTCGGCGATGGTGGAGAGGGAGAAGTTGTCGTTGTGCAGCTCGGACGGGGTGCGGTATCTGCACGGGAGGGGAGAGAGGGGTGAGACCAGGGACCCCCCAAAGCACCCCCCAACCCCCGGCCACGTGTCAACTCAATGTCCCAGAGCTGGGGACCTGGGGGGGGCTAAATGTCCCCAGGGATGGAGGCTTGGGGCTAAATGTCCCCAGCTCCGAGGATCTGGGGGACTAAATGTCTCCAGATCTGGAGGTTTGGGGTAAATGCCCCCAGCTCTAGGGGTTTGGGGGATAAATGTCTCCAGGGATGAAGATATGGGGCATAAATGACTCCAGGTCCAAGGTCTGGGGGCTAAATGTTCCCACAGATGGAGGTTTGGGGCTAAATACCCCCCCCCGGGGAGCTTAATTTCCCCAGCTATGGAGATTTGGGGGCTAAATGCCCCAGATCTGGGGGCCTGGGGGCTAAATGTCTCAGACCAAGGGGTTGGGGGCTACATGCCCCCAGTTTTGGGAGTTTGGGGACTAAATTCTGTAAATGCCCCCAGGGATAGAAGTTTGGAGCTAAACACCCCCAGACCTGGAAGTCTGGGGGCCAAATGCTCCCACATCTGGGGGGTTGGGGCTAAATGCCCCCAGGGATGGAGGTTTGGGGGCTAAATGGTGCCACATCTGGGGATTTAGGGGTTAAATATCCCCAGCTCTGGGGGTTTGGTGCTAAACACCCACGGCTCTGAGGATGGGGGAGGGGGCTAAATGTCTCCAGATGTGGAGGCTTGGGGTAAATGCCCTCAAAACTGGGGACTTGAGGGGGGTAAATGCCCCCAGATCAGGGGGTCTGAAGCTAAATGCCCCGGCTCTGGGGTTTGGGGGCTAAATGTCCCTAAGGATGGATGGAGATCTGGGGGGCTAAATGTCCCCAGATCAGGGGTTGGGGGCTAAATGTCCCTAGGGATGGAGATTTGGGGGGCAAATGTCCCCAGATCAGGGGTTGGGGGGCTAGCTGCCCCCCAGGTCTGAAGGTGCAGGCAGGGCAGGCAGGGGCCGGGGGGGCAGCCCGGGGCAGGCAGAGCCGCAGGCTCCCAGGGCTGGAGAGTGAGACCCAGGGGCTGGCACGGATCTGCGCTGCTAATTACACTTGGCACTTCCAAACACTAATTAACAGCTCATTAGGGAGGGTTTTCTCCTCCCTGGCTCCAGGGAGGTGGGCAGCAATCGGTGGGGCTTGTCCCTGGGGACACGGTGGGGACCATCTCTGGTGGTGTCTGGGCAGCATGGCCAGCCCAGCCAGTGGCCCCAGCTCCCAGCACAGCAGATTAACTGGTGCCAGTCAGGAGAGGCTTTAAAGGATTAACTGTGGTGGAGCAGGAGCCACAAGCCACACCCCCACGGGGCCACCCACCTCCCACCCCACATCGCCCCGTGTCCCCTTTGGCACTGGGGGATCCCAATGGCACCACCGGGAAATGAGACCACCCAAAGTGCTGTGGTTATTGGGGTGGCACCAGGGAGGGGTTGGGGACATTTTTTGGCGGGGGGGGGGATGTCCCACTCACTTGGTCTTGCGCAGTTTGCTGTTCTCCGTCTTGAGCAGGTAGAGCTTCTTGGCGAAGAAGACAGTGAGCATGAAGAGCAGCAGCACCACCAGGGCGGCCGAGCCCACGGCCACGCACATCACCTGGAAGTCGGTGACAATGGCCTCGCAGCGCGTGCCCTTGTGCCACGTGTAGGCCTGCGTGTTGCACCTGAAAGGGGGGGGGACACAGTCAGGGACCCCCCCACCCCAAACAAACGTATCCCCGTCCCACAGAGCATCCTCAGGGGACGCCAACATCTGTAACCAAGGAACTATCAGAGCGTCCTCGGGGGGGATGCCAACATCTGTAATCAGGGAGATTATGGGGTGATGAGATTAAAAGGTCCCCAAGGGCCACCCTGAGAGGGGTGACCTCTCCCAAACACGAGGTGGGGGACACCAGGAGTGGGGTTGGGGTCCCCCCTCAAGATGATGCTCATCCCTTGCACCCCCAGATCCCACATGCAGCCCCAGCAGTGGTGGGGTGTGTGGTGGCCATGGGGGACATCCATGTCCCCCTGTGCAGGGGAGCTCGGTGGCAGCCACAGGAGCCGTGGGCATGTTCCCCTCCCCGGGAACAATCTGCCGGGGCCGATTAGCGCCGCGGTCCCGGAGCTCCGGCTGTGCAGCCCTGACCTAATTCCTGCCCAGCCGCCACTAGGGGGGCAGGGAAAGCCCCTCAGTGTCCCGGTGGGATGGGGCTGCATGGGGCCGAGGGGCCTGGGTGGGGTGCACAGGGGATGGGGAGACTGGGAATGGGGTGCGTGGGGAATGGAGAGGTCAGGAATGGGATGCAGGGGGGCAGAGAGACTGGGAATGGGGTGCAGGGGGGATGGAGAGGCAGGGAATGGGGTGCACGGGGAATTGAGAGGTTGGGAATGAGGTGCACAGGGAATGGAGAGCCCAGAGATCAGGTACAGGGGAATGGAGAGCCCAGGAATGGGGTTCATGAGGATGGAGAGGTCAGGAATGGGGTGCACAGGTAATGGAGAGGTTAGGAAAGGGGTGCATGGGAATGAAGAAGCTGGGAATGGGGTGCAGGGGGGGTGGAGAGCCCGGGAATGGGGTGCATGGTGATGGAGAGCCCCCTTTTCCCCCCTGCCATCCCCCAGGGGCCCTGAGGTCCCCGTCCCTTACCGGCAGAAGGCCCCGTGGCTCTCCACCAGGTAGCACTGCCCGCCGTTGTGGCAGTAGCTGGGGACGAGGTCGCAGAGGGAGCGGCAGGAGCTGTTGTGCCGCACGTACCCGCTGGGGCACTCGGAGCCGTTCTGGGGCTGGTCCCGCTCCCTGGGCCGCGGCCGGGCCGTGGGGCTGCTCCCCGCCACACCGGAGGGCTGCGCCCCGTCACGGCGGCCGGTGGGTCTGGGGTCCCGCGGCGCCGGCTGGACACCGGGCACGGCTGAGGCAGGTGTTCGGTAGCCATTCTCATCCTCTAGCCCGCCATCTTCTTCCTCCTCTTCTTCGTCCTCATCCTCCTCCAGCTCATCCTCGTCACCGTCAGCGTAGAAGGAGGTGGTGGGGTAGAAATCGGCTTCGTCGAAAGGCGTGAAGTCGTCGTAGAGCTCGTGGAGGCCCCACGGTGTGGCCGCCCCCTCCGGCTCCCGCCGCCGCGCTGAGCCGGCCGCCCCCTGGCTCCCCCCGGGGAAGCCCCCCAAGCCCTCGCCCCCCTCAAACAGGTCGTAGTAGTCGACGTCGATGATCTCCGCAGCTGTCCGGTCAGTGGGCAACTCGGCCGGGTCCGGGGTGATGGTGACGGGCTCCTCCAGCCAGGTCAGATCCGTCCGGCCACGAGCCCCCTGCGCCGGGGCCGGGCTGGATGCGGCCCCCCAGAACTCTGGGGGACCCCCCAAGTCCCCTGGCACGGGGCTGGGGTCACCCAACACGGGGGTCTGTGGCACAGCTGAGCCCCCAGCCGCCAGCAGCAGGTCGGATTCGGCCGAGTCGGTGGCCAGCGGTGGGCCAGGGGGGCTCGGCGGGGCAGCCGTGAGCCCCCCAAGCCCCCCCGGGCTGGGCAGAGAGGTTCGCGTGGGCCTCTCACCGCTCCCCGGCTCCTCGGGGCTCCCCAGCGCCCCCGCCACCGTCCCCCCGCCACCGGGCCACGTCACTGCTGCTTGGCCAGCCTCAGCCGAGCCGGGTTTGGGGGGCAAAGCGCTGGTGTCCCCCTCCCCAGTACAGCCCCGGCAGCCCTCTGCCATCGCTGACGGGTCCGTGGTGGCAGCTGTGCCCCCCTCGGGGGGCTCTAGCTGGGGTCCTGCTGGGGGCTCGTCGCCCATTGTAACCCCCTCGGGGCTGGTGCTGTTGCTGGACCCCCCCGGGGGGTCTCTGCTCGTCGGGTCCCACCGCGGGAGGCTGCTCTCCTCCCAGCCCTCGGCCTCACTGACATTTTGAGGGAGCCACTCAGATGCTGGAGGGGGACAAGGAGAGAAAGATGTATCAGAGGTGGCCCCTGCACCTCGGGGAGGCCACAGCCGCCTGGGGGGTCCCAGTGGGGCCCTGCTGGCTCAACCTCACACCCCCCAGCAGCGTGACAAGCCATTTGGGCTGGCGGGGGGGGCTGCACCCTGAGTCTTTTACAGCCTCCCCTGGGGACCAAAGGGGCAAAACCTGCAGCAGCCCCTGGCTCTGTGGGTCCCCCCTGCACCCACGACAGCCCCAGTCATCACCCCAAAATCTGCAAACCCCCTCCCCACAGTGCCCCCAGCGCAGCCCCCCCCCCCCAAGCCAAGCTGCCCCCCGACCCAGCTCTCCCAGCCCCCCTGCAAGGGGAACCGGCCTCTCCCACTCCTCTGCAAGGGATCCAGCTCCCTGCAAGGGGATCCAGCCCTCCCTCAAAGGGATCCAGCTCCTCCTCCAAGGCGATTCAGCCTCCACAAAGGATCCAGCCCCCCCTCCAAGGGATCCAGTCCCCCCTGCAAAGGGATCCAGCCCTCCTCAGTCTCCTGCAGATACAGCCCAGACACACCAGGGGATCCAGCCCCCCCCCCAAAGGGATCCAGCTCCCGGCAAGGGGATCCAGCCCCTCCCAAAGAGATCCAGCCTGCCCTGGAAAAGGATGCAGCTCCTTACAACGGGATCCAGCCCCTTTATAAGGAGATCCAGCACCCCCCCCTCCGCAAAGGCTTGTCACTGAGGGTATCCGAGTTCCCAGCAAGGGGATCCAGCTCCCGGCAAGGAGGATCCAGCCCCCCCGCAAGGGGATCCAGCTCCCGGCAAGGAGGATCCAGCCCCCCCGCAAGGGGATCCAGCTCCCGGCAAGGAGGATCCAGCCCCCCGCAAGAGGATGCAGCTCCCTGCAACGGGATCCAGCCCACCCCCCCACCCCCCCCCCCCCCCCGGATCCAGCCCCCCTAAAGGATCCAGCCCCTCCTCCAAGGGATTCCAGCCCCCTCCGAGGGAGCCAGCCCCCTCCCAAGGGGATGCCCCCCTCCCCGGGTGCCTGCGGAGGAATGCAGCCCTTGCCCGGGACCGCGGAGCCCCCCCGCGCCGCTTCCCGCCCGGGGATCCGGCCTCCCCCCCCCCCCGATCCTCCTCATCCCTCCTACAGGTGCTCCCCCCCCCCCCTCTGCTCCAGGATCGGTCCCTGGGCGAGGTGACCGTGCCCCCTGGTCCCCCCCCTCCCCCGGTGCAGGATGCGGCCCCATCCCGGAGCGCAGCACACCCCCTCCCGCCCCCGCCCCATCCCCGGTACCTACCGAGGGCGCCGATCGCCAGCAGCAAGGCCAGGGCCAGGGGGGCGAGGGGGGCGCGGGGCCGGGGGTCCATGGCGGCATGGAGGGACCGGCACCGGCAGCGGCACCGGCAGCGGCTCCGCCCGCGCCCCGCGCCCCGCGCTCCCGCCGCCGGGGGGGGAGAACCGGGGGGGGGGGGAGCCGGGATGGGCGGGGGGCGGCGGCAGAGACCGGCCCCGCCCGCGGGAAGGGCTGGGGACGGCGCCGGGGGACGCGGACAGGGAGCCGGGACACAGAAACGGGACACCCCCCCCGCCCCGCTACTCGGATTCCCGGAAGGCCACGGGGACCCCCAGGGACGGCACCGGGAGACCTATTCCAGAATCCCCCATTCCAGCATGGGGAGCCCCCGCTGCCCCCCCGCCCCCCCAGTGCTCCTGTGTGGGGGCATCCCTGCACCAGGACCCCTCCGCGCTCCTCGGCATCCCCGGGAGAACCTGCGGATCCCCCTCAGACAGCACCGGGGGATCCATGCCAGCACCCGCCCCGCCCCAGGATTTCTCATTCACCCCGCAAAAAACCTGCTTCTGCCCGGAGGGGGGGCACCCCTGCACTGGGAGCCCCTCTGCATTCCCCAAGCACTTGGGCCCCATCACTGATGCATGCGGGGAGCACCCCAAGCACTGGGCACATCCCCCATCCCAGCATCCCCCCAGCACTGGGACTCCTCCTTGACCCCCTCTCAAACTGCTCCTCCACGGGGGGCCCATTCCTGCCCCAGCACCAGGGACACCACCACCACCCCCCCCCAGGATCTTCAGCTGGTTAGAAGGGACCCCAAGCCTGCACCCCTGAGCCCCCCACTCACACACAGCCCTGGGGGTGCCAGTACCTCCCCCCCCCCCGAGCACCAGAACATCAAGGTGAAGCCACTGCCTTGGGGTCACTTGGTGGCACAGGGCAGGAGGGGCAGGGGGTACAGACAGTGGGGGCAGGCACAGGGTGAGGGCAGGGGGAACAGGCAAGGGGGTAAGGAGGGGGTGCAGGCAGGGGGTGGAACCACCAACCTGGGGCCCATTGCCACCCTTGGCCCCACCCCTGAGGGGTGGTGGCTGTGTTGGGGACAACCATGCACATGAGGCCACCCGGAGCTGTACAGGGGGGATCAGCTCAGGCCCCTGCACAGGCAAGGGGCTGCGCCTTTGCCGTTCCCTGCCCCCCTGCCCCACGGCCAAGTTGTCCTCCTGGGGCTGGCCAAGGCTTTCCAAGGTCACCGCGTGTCCTCCTCTGCCCATGGCACAGGAACGTGGCAGCCATGGCTGCTCCCACATCCCACACCAGGGAAGGATGCTCAGGGCAGGGCCAGGAGTCCTGTGGAGCAGTAGGGGCTCCTAGGGGAGCCCATTTTGGTGTCCCCCCCAGCCCCTGCGTGGGACCCGTATCAGCTCAGCCATGACCTCCCCACCATCCCCTGTCACCCCACACCACAGAGGGGCAACCATGGAGTGCTGGGTGGCTGGGGGTGCTGGGCTGGGGGCCCTGCAGGTTCCCTCTCCCCCCCAGCAGCCACCACTCTTGGCCAGGCTCCCCAGGCTGGGAACAAGCCCCACTCTGTCCCTGCTCTGTCCCTGCTCTGTCCCCGCTCAAAGGGGGATTGAAGGGGCTGCACCTGCTTAATATTCCCCACGCTTCCACCCCTGGATGCGTTTCCAAGGGGACCGGCCGAGGGGCCGCCGGGATGGATGAGGGGACATGGCTGTGACAGTCAGGGAAAAGGGCTGGGAAGAGGCACCGGGTGCTGCCTGGGACTGGGGGTCCCCGTGCCAGGACCCCCCATCGCAGCAGAAGGCTGAGGGAAGGCACGGGTGGGATTCCAGGGACAGGGATCGTCACAGGGGCAGGGAGATGGAGCCCAGGGAGGGCAGCAGCACCCATCCTGCACCCACAGCCCTTCCCAGCATGGGGCAGGGTGGCTGCACAGGACAGTGATGGCTCATGGTGACCACAGTCAAGTGGTTGGTGCTTGTCAAGCCCATGGGAGCTTCCAGAAACTCCAGGGAACAGGAAGCACATGGGGCCACCAGGAACCTCTGGAGAGCACCTGGGGCCAACCCCTGCTCATGCAGGGTCACCTAGAGCAGGTAGCCCAAGACCATACCTGGTTGGAGACCGTCTCCATGGCTGGAGGCTCCATAAGCCCTCGGAGCAGCCTGTGCCATGGCCCAGAGCACCAGCTCCTCCTCTCTGGTGGGGTTGGATAGCTCTGGCCCACATCACCTCACAGCCCTGGGGCACATCACCCAGGAGCATTCCCCCCCAACTCCTGGCACCCACCAAGGGGACAGCCTCCTCCCACACCTGGGTCACCAGCCGTGGTCAAGTGGCCACTTGCTGGTGTCCCCTTGGGGTATAGACACTGAGAACTCTGGCCTGTGACACCACAGGGTGCTGAGTGCCACGGAGAAGATGGGCCTTGCACTGGATCCCACAGGATCTATGGGGGACAACACCCAGCTGTGCCTCCCGTGTCCCAGGGGATGGGACATGCAGCTGGGGGAGGAATTCCAGGGTCCCTAAAAACCCACAGGAGGGGGTTTGCTCATCTCCCCCCCAGCCCTGCTCGGTGCTCCTGCCCACATCTGGCTCCAGCTGCCAGGAAGGAGCTCCCACGCCGTGGGGAGCACTCGGCTCAGCCCCAGATCCCAGCTCATCCCAGCTGGCAGCTCAGGGCAGCCATGGAGCAGCCCCACGCTGGCACCTTCCTCCTTCCACCCCGAGAGCACCCAGAGGCAGATCCACTCCGGCACCCGCCTGGGCAGAGGTGACAGGTTGGATTATGATCAGGGACCTCCTGGGGACAGATGGAGGTGCAGACCGGGCTCCTGGGCCTCATCTTCACAGGCTCCTTCCCATCAGCCTGGTAGGACGGTGCCCCCATTGCCCACACCATCTGCATCCAGACCTTGGGAATAACGGGAAATCGATGGAAGGGGCAGGACAGGCTGGGACCATCACTTCTCTACCAGCTTTTGCTTCTCCCACCATCTCCCCCCAGCCAAGCTTGACATCCTCCCTTCTCGCCCAGGTCCCAGGGATGTTCACACCACCCACTTTTCCCATTTTTTAAAAATTAATGAGTATCAGAAACGTGGAAAGAAATCCTGACCCCAGGAAATGTTGAACTGAACTGATGGGGGCGAGGTTGGTGTTTTCCACCCCAGTGCAGACACCACTCACCTGGGACACAGGAGTGGTTCCCTCTCTGGAAGCATCCTGAGCCCTGAGCCTGAGCCCAAGGCCAAGCTCAGCTCAGCCAGGTGGGGTTTTTAGGACAGGATTTTAGGACAGGTTTGCTCTTGACTGGGGCTGGGTCGGCTCCAAGGTGACAAGCCCCAATGTGACACTCATGGCTGAGGGGAGCTTCAGCCCCAAGACTTCAAAATCCACCTTCAGTCTCCTCCGTGCCTCCCTGGGCTGCCTGCAGCCTCCAACACCCCCAGAACACCCCAACCATTTCCACAGGGAACATCATCACCCACCACATACCAGCCACACGCCATGGCTGCTGCCCACCCCGAGCTGACCTGAGAATCACCATCACCCCAAGTCCCTGGGATGGGGGTGACACCGAGGATGGCAGGAGCAGTAGTGGGCAAAGCCCCATGGAGCTGCATCCTCTGTGTGCCCGGTGGTGCTGGGGCCCTCCAGGCCCTCTCCCACCTCTGGTCAGAGGGATAAGCAACCTGCTCTCTTCCCAAAAAAACCCCTCCCTGGCCTGCACAAGGACCTGGTGTGTTTGGCTCAAAGGTTTGAGCAAGGTTGAGCAACCTGGTCTGGTGGGAGGTGTCCCTGCCCATGCAGGTGTTGGGACTGGATGGTCTTTCTGGTCCCTTCCAACCCAAACCATCTGCGATTCCATGATCTGGTGTTGTGGAGGCAGAACCAGGCTCAGGGGGGAGGCAGAGCCCTGTTGTCCAAGCAGCCATGGGCTCTGCTGGAGGGACAAGGCCCTGGCTCGTGCTGTCACTGCTGCGGCCGCGGCCGAGCCCTGTCCCTCTGCAGCTGTGGGGCAAGAGGTGGGAGAGGTTGAACACCAGAACATCACGGCTCCGAGTTGCCAAGGCCAAGGAAGAACCTGAGGGAACTGGGCCTGAGCTGCTGCGGGAGAAGAGCCAGTGGACAGCTGGGCCTCGAGGGCTGAGCACCACAGCCTGAGGACTGAGCACCTCGTCCCAAGGACCAAGCACAGCACCCACCAGTTGTGTTCAACACCTTTTGCGTTTGTGAACGTTCACAGAGTCTGCAGGGAGTGACAGATCCAACTGTCACAGCCTGGGGTGAGGCAGCACCTTCCCCACCTCCTTCCCCGCTGAAGGAACCGGCTCAGTCCTTGCCGTTTTGCAGAGGGCACTAGAGGCACTTCAGAAATGCTTTTTACCTTCAAGGTTTTCCTTTCCCTACTGCTGCAAGGCAGGACCAATCAAAGCAGCTGTTTCACAGTTAAGGACCTGGAGTGAAGACACTTCACCCAACAGAAAATGAAGGAAAAACGCTTGGGAGGGCAGAAGAGCTGAACCCTGGTGGTGCAGGGAGTGGTGACCACATACCTTGTTCCTCACGACAGGTCAGAGGTCACTGACCTCCAAGACTGCTGCATCTGGAAGCCAAAATTTTAGCAGGACAGAACAATAAATCAGCTCCACGCTGAGCACCCTCCAAGGGCAGGACCTGCCTCCATTTCAGTGTCTTCTACAATGTCCTGGTCCCCAGCACCAGGAGGGAACAAGGGGCTTCCATGTAATGGGATCTGGTGGCTCTTCCAGCTCATGTCTGGTGGCTCATGTGGACAAATGCTTGGAAAGCAGATGTTCCTCACGGTCCCCAACTGGGGCTGGGCTGAACCTGCATTGTGGAAGGGGCTGGCCCAGGTTGTCATCCACTGGATTGGCCCCTGGTCCCACAGGCCAGATGCAGGAGCACTGCTCCTCCCCATGGATCCTGCTCCTCCCCATGGATCCTGCTCAGCTCAGTGACACAGACCCAGGTGGGCAACCTCAGTGCTGACACAGTGACCACCAACTCCACCGAACATCCCAGTGAGAGAAACCTGGGAATGTGCTAGAGAGGTGCTGCCTCTGAAGGATGCCAGGTTGTTTCCATCACACATCATCACGGAAGGAGGGAAAATAGGGCATTTAGGGGAAAAAAAACCTCACAAATCCTCACTCCTGGGTTTCCTGTTGCAGCCTTCAGGCCACACCCCACTGCCCAAGAGCTCCTGGAGCTGCTGAAAAGGGTCCCTGTGACCCCCAGCAGTGGCAGGAGGTTCCAATGAAAGGGGAAATTCTCACATGGACAGCAGGCAGGAGACAGCCCAGACAAAGAGCAAGTGTTCCTGGAGAGCAGGGCAAGGGCCTGGCTCTGGCACAGCCCAACCCTTGGCAGGTCACCCAGATCCACTCAAATCCTCACCAAATCCATGTCAATTTTCCTTTTTCTTGAACCAACAGTGTCAGGGGACGACTCACACTCCCACCCTCACCCCCAACAAACTCTTTGGGTGCCACAATGTATTTTTGGCTCTAAGTCAGCCAGGAAAAAAAAAAAATACCATGCAGCTTTTTAGGAAGCAGGTGGTGGAGCTGGTATCACTAGCCAGGACACAGCCAGCCCAGGGAGGGTTGGGGCAGTTTTAGGAAGTGGAGACAAGCACAGGTGGGGTGGGAATCCTGGTCCTGGTTCATGGTCCCCATCGCTCCTTCTGCCAACAAGGCCACAGTGTTGAAGGAAAGAAACCTGCCCACCAGACCTCCCTTGTCTGGGGGCATGAAAGGATTTAGATGAAGATGCAGACCCCACCCCAGCACTATTAGCAAACACAGCACATCTGTTGGACAAGCTGAGCAGGGAGGCTTCCACTGACCCCAACAGCATCTTGGCCTCAAAGGACCCTACTGCAGCTTTGGACACTGAGGCAGTTTAGAAGAGTTCAGAGCCTTGTCCTAAACATGCCTCCAGGGATCAATTTTCTCTCTACTGGCTCCCACCACGTCTTTAAGAGATCCAACATTCAGACATCAAAATCGTGGTCCTTAACTCCATCTAGACCTCCACCCAACTTCACTTTTAATTTCTGCCAAGACAACAGCCCATTCTTAGCCATCGTCCATGACTGCAGCGCTTTAAAGGCCCATAAATAGAAAAACCTGTTCAAGAATTGACACTGTGACCAATGAAGACAGGCTGGGAGAGTTGGGGGTGTTGAGCCTGGAGAAGAGAAGGCTCCAGGGAGACCTTGGAGCACCTTCCAGTGCCTGAAGGGGCTCCAGGAAAGCTGGGGAGGGACTTTGGCCAAGGGCAGGGAGGGATGGGATGAGGGGGAACTGTGGAGCCCACCAAGGGAGGGTTCAGAAGAAGATCCCAGCCCTAGGGACCTCCCACAGCTGCCAAGGAAGAATCCTCAGCTGGGGATGAGGTTGTTGTGGGGTGTCCTGGACCTAGGGGCACATCTCCACCCTTGGGCTTTTCCTTCTTCAGCATCAGGAAATGAGGGACATTACATGTCCAGGATGTCCAGGAATGCTTCTTCAGGGGGAAAAATGCCTTTACCTGGAGAAGAAGCAAGAAAATTTAGGATATAATCCTGCTTGGACTCCCTGTTTCAGTTTCATCAAAAAGGAAAACTATCCTGGCAGCCTCCAGAGCCCTGCAGGAGAGACCAAAAGATCTGAAGAAGCATCTGAAATAAAACAATTCACAGCATTTACAGTATTTGCTGTAGTTAAGATGTAGCCTCAAAAATAGTCCCAGATCATACCAACAGTTCTCAGCTCATCCACGACAAACCAGGAGGGAAAGGAGATTCCAGACAAAGCAGCACAAGCTTTGTACAAAAAACACTTTTTTTTTTTATTATTATTTATTTCACAAAATCGGGTGGCTGCGCTGCAGGAGTAAAACCGGCCCTGTACAGAGGATCAGATGAAAAAGTCAGCACAGGTTTTATTTCTAGAGAAACACGACGGTGTCAAGAATCCAGGGGTTCTGTAGGATCATCACTAGCACAGTAAAAAATAAGTCTCCATCTGGATCCTTTAGATTTGCAGTTGATCATGCTAAAAACAACCTGAGGTTATTTCTAAACCAGACTACGGTCTGAACCAGAAAAATCCCACGCTCACCCCAAAGATCCTGGAGGGAAAGGGACCACGGGGGGTGAAGTTCCTTGGTGGGAGGCAGAAGGCAGGCAGGCCCTGACCTCTGCTGTAGGCACTGTGGGTTCTCCAAGCTCCACGGTGGAAAGCATCGATCCTACGCACTAGAGGTACCAAGGCAGCCCAGAAATAGCAACTCCACACTCATGGGACCTGGGAAGTTCAACCTTTCTCATTGTTGAGGCAATCACCTGAGTGATTTCTTTTTTTTTTAATGGTCTAAGTGGTTCTGTGGGTTTCAGATTATTTGGGAGATCTCTCCCAGGTCAAACCTTGACCACCATCTCGCCCTGGGTCACCAAAGTTGCCCTGTAATTAAGCAAGCAATCTTCAGACCTTGGCAAGAAGACCTGTCAAATTCTCTAACGTCAGGAAGAGGGTGGAGAACCCAGACCACAACCAGCAAAGGACTTTCTGTTGTCACCATTGATGAGCAAACAAGCAGCTGGGGCAGCCTGGGGGTTGGGTGGTTTCACTCAGCAAGTGTCCCCAGCTCTGCTGGCTGAAGCTGGTCCCTTCCCCACGATCTCCCTGACCGACCAGCGAAGGTGACACCCGAGTTGTCCCATCCCACGGTCTCTGACTCTGCCCCCCTCAGCCATCCACAGGAGGTAGCTCTGGCACTTGCACCCCAGCCATCCCCACCCCTGTACACTAGCACTTCTTTGCTATCTACTTTATTTTTTAATTTTTTTTTTTTTTTTGTGTCTGTGTTTTGTTCATTTTAAAAAGTAAAAAGTAAATGTTCCAAAAAGAGGGACTACAAATCATGGTTTTATTCCTCAGTTGGCTACTGGACCAAACTACTCAGAGGGAAGGCTCAACTACCACCTTCAAAGGCAAAAAAAAAAAAAAAGGTAAAAACTGGAGCAAGAAAACTCCTAAAACTCCTACCATTGAGTGGTTTCTGTTCCAATTGGTTCGTTCCTGGCTCCATTCACACGGGATCGTTATTTTCCGTAATAAGTTAGCGAGGCAGCCCCGGCACCGGGCTGCTGTCCTGAATGATCAGGGACCTGTAACCCACAGGGCTGGCATTCCTGCACCTCCTGTGCAACAGCACGCCTTGCTTCTCCTTCTCTGCTCAAATACTGGTTTGGGATCCCATCCTGATGCTTTGTTCTCCACCTGGAGAACCCAAAACATGAAGCCCCAGGTGGAGCAGGTGCTGCATCCAGAAGCTCAGCCCGTGCCTCCACCTGAAAGGCTTTGTTGTTGGGTTTTTTTTTTACCCTTCCCAGGAGAACCTAAAGCTCAAAACACCAAGATGGAAGAAACCAGAGTCGAGCCCACGCTGAAAGGCAAGCAGACCAACGTGTAAAGGGCTTCCCACCAGCAACACGGAGGCACCACTGGCATCTTTCATCTAAGGAATTCCCAAAGGAATGCTGAGCACTGCCAAGGTTACGAGCGGTGGGGAGAGGGGGTGGAAAGACTCTGTGTAGGTGTGCTTGCAGAGGGGGGGTGTGCACACGGCCAGTGGGAGGTCAGAGCCTCCCAAGGGAACAGAAGGTAACTGAGGAGTTTCATTTTTGGTCACCACTATGTTGCTGTAGAAGTTCCTTCTCCCTGGACTGCTTAGGGAGCAGCTGAGGCTGGTGGGGCTCCTGCCGGAGGGGGGGTCACACCTTCTGCTGGTGGGGGCGGCTGGGCCGGAGGGGGATCTGCAAAAACCAGCAGAGAAACAGTGAGCAGGACCAGGAACCACAGAGTCCTTCTGGGTGGAAAACTCTTTAAGATGGTGGAGCCCACCTGTTCCCCCAGCCCTGCCAAGGCCACCACTGACCCAGGTCCCTCAGCACCACATCTCCACGCCTTGCAAACCCCTCCAGGGATGGGGACTCCAGCCCTGCCCTGGGCAGCCTGGGCCAGGGCCTGACAACCCTTGCCAGCAAGAAATGGGTCCCAAGATCCAACCTCAACCTCCCCTGGCACAACTTGAGGCCGGTTCCTCTTGTCCCATCACTTGTTCCTGGGGAGCAGAGCCCGACCCCCCCTGGCTCCAACCTCCTCTCAGGCAGTTGCAGAGCCAGCAGGTCTCCCCTCAGCCTCCTTTGCTCCAGGCTGGACACCCCCAGCTCCCTCAGCTGCTCCTGCTCACACTTGTGCTCCAGCCCCTTCCCCAGCTCCCTTGCCCTTCTCTGGACACGCTCCAGCCCCTCCATGTCCTTCTTGGAGTGAGGGGCCAGATCTGACCCCAGGATTGGAGGTGCCCCCTCCCCAGTGCCCAGGCACAGGAGGGGCTGACAGTGGAGAAGGAACCCAAGGCCAAGGTGTCTATAAGCCACACAAGACACATCTGTCCAAGGGGAAAGCAGCAAGGACTGGCCCCAGAAAGGACCATGATTGCAGTTTCTCCAACTCTTAAGCTCCACGTGAAGCTCCACTGAGTGTTTCATTGTGCTTTTCAACACTAAGCACTGCGTGGACTCCAACAGAAGAAAATAACATCCCTGTTTTTCACAGCAAAGCGTCGGGCACGCAGCTCAGTACCTGGCAAAGTTCACATCAAGCAAGTTCCAGAGCTGGAAGGAGCACATCTCATCTCCCAGCTCTGTGCTCCAACCTTCTGATTATGGCTCTTTTCTATTTAAAGTAGGTGGAACCATCCATGCACCTTCTACAGCCACAGCCTGCACTTCAGCTCTGAATATGGAGGTTAAAGGAGAGGAATCCACAGATGCAGCAAGTGGGAGGAAAGAAATGAAGGATACAAAAGGGCAGCTTTCATGCACAGAGAGGAGATGCTAATGGAACATGACTGACTTGTTCAGTAGGGGAGAGAAAAACACCAAGAAATGAAGATAAGGGAAGACAGCAAGCAGGAACACCACCTGACATCAGATATTCCCAGCAGTAGGGGCTCAGAAAAAGGGAAGGAAAACTAAGGAAAGCTGGAGCAGCAGCAGGAGCAAAGCAGCATCAGAATGGAGCATTTTATGTTGACACTGGTGAACTCTGATGGGTCAGCACTCAGCAACACCTTCAGCTGAAGCCCAAATGGGATGGTCTTCCCCATTAGTTTTTGGGAGAGGTACTACAAGGGATCACAATTCCTCCCCATCTGGTGCTAGTTACTCTAAATAACATTTTGAGGTAGGACTGGTGTGCTGGAGCAGACCAGCAGCTTGTCCCAGGCTGCAACTAATACAGACAAATTTCTTGAGGAATCTGTGACCCAGGATCCTGCTCCAGCCCTGCCAGCTTTTCTTGGGATTTCTGACTCTGGCCCCGTTCTCACACTCATTCAAGTCACGTTCACCCCATGGCTACTGACTTCAGTTCTTTTTTTTTTGGCTGGCATAAATCAGCTTCATTTCTGGAGATGGAGGCATAAATACCATGTAGGGAACATTCCCACTAAAACTTTTGCTTCTTCCTCATTAGGACTCCCTCTTTTTCATCCCACAGAGCTCAGTTTTCAGTAAGGCATTGTTGAGCTGAGTTATATTCTCACCTCCACTGTGTAAGGATTCAGCTACAGTTAATTCCCAAACCTCTACTGTGCATTCTTCCAAAGTCAAGAGAGAGGTTTTTGATAATGACCACAGAGCTTTAGTGTCATTATAAATAAAATAAGGGATGTTATAAATAAAATAAAGGACAAAGGAGTGTACATTTGGATGCCTAGAGGGGAGAGAAGCACTTAAAGCTTCAAGCACACCTCTGGCACCAGCCTTGGGCTGCCAATGTGCACAGCTCCTATTATTCTTGCAGCTGATCAAGGGGTTTCAACCACAATGACTTTTGCAGCAACGAGGCAAGTGACAGAAAAGCCACCAGAAAAGCCACCCCGGGTGGAACGAACACGTTTTCTGCAGCAGATCCACTTACACATGCCGTTGGGAGCTGCTAGAGGAACACGAGGTCCAATGAGATTCCCTGACATGGGGGACATGCCAGGTGGGGGTTGACCACCGCCGGCTGGATGGATGTTGGCTGACACACTTGGCATCATCCGGCCTGGCATGGGCTGTCCATGGATCATGGAGCCAGGTCCTGGCATCTGACCTGCAAAAGCAGAGGAGAGACATGGTCGTGAGACTCAAGTGAAACATGGAAGTGATAAGGAGAGAAAAACAGTCTAACTCTCCAAGCACCAAGAAACATCTTCCAGATGCACAGTAGAATAGAAATTCTTTACTATGAGGGTGGTGAAACACCCAGGGAGTTGCCCAAAGAGGTGGTGGAGGCCCCATCCCTGGAGACATTTCAAGGTCAGGCTTGATGGGGCTCTGAGCAACCTTAACTAGTTGAAGATGGCCCTGCTCACTGCAAGGGGTTGGACTAGATGGCCTTGAAAGGTCCCTTCCAACCCAACGCATTCCATGATTCCATTATTCCAAAAAGAGTCTTATGCATGAGAGCCAACTCCATACATGCTCCAAGCACTGAAGGAAACACCTTTTCAGCCCCGCAAAGTCAACACATTCCCTTCAGGAAGAACCACGGGGTCCTTGTCACCTCTCAAAAGCAGCAGCACAAGAAGCAAGGGGAAGGCAATTCAGTCAAACCCCAACATTTTAACTGAACCCCCACCAAGAAGGCATTTGATAATCATCTAAATGAAGGCACGGGAAACAAACTGCAGTAGAATAATAAGGCATCAAAATAAGAGCACTCGGTGAAAAAGAGCAGCTGTGAAGCCTAATGGATTAATTTAATGGAAGAACTGAAACCACACAGTTAAAAATTGGACTGTAAAGGAATTTCCACTATAAACCCCCCTGTTCTGACATGAGGGAGGGTTCCAGTGAGTACCCCCCCTGTACCAGCTCCATAAGAGACCTTCATGTTCCAGCTGCACGAAGGAACCGTTGGAATCACCCCGCTTCGGGCACCCACAACTTGCTGATTGATGCTTTAAAACCTCATTTGAAGAGATTATTTTGCATAATCCAATTACATTTATTTTTCTACACTTTATAAAGGTACAATATTTTAGTTGGAAAAGCAGCTATTAGGCATGGATTGTCAAGGCTTCCTCCAGAAGAGCTCGTTCCACCCCAAACCCCAGGCAATGATGTGGATTAAAGTGGGATGACAGAACCCTTGAACAGGAAAAATAAAAAAGGCTGTGAACACATGAAGAGCTTCAGAGCCACTTCAGAGTAAAGCCAAGGGAGTGGGAGCTCTGGCCTGGGGGCTGACTCAATACTTGGGCACAAAGATGATGACCTCTTCCTTCAGCTCAGCTTCAGAACAAGAGCTTTGAGGAATATTTGATTGAAATCTGTCACTTCCACGTTCTAGGGTGTCAGGGAATTGCACCAGCTCAGCAGCTACTGCCTGAGAGAGGCAGGTTACAGCCCTCAGCAAACACCCTCCAGTCAGAGGTAGGACCATATGGGTCCACCAGCACAGCCTGGACACGAGATGCAGCAGCTTCAGACACAGGAATGAGTGGGCTGGTCTGCACCCTGATGCTTGGGAATTAATGACCTAGAAGAATAACGATCTGCACTTTAAAATCACCCTGGTGGTCACAAGCAACCCTGCCCTTTGGAAACTGTCACTACACTACAGACACCTCTGCCTGAGGGTCACATCCCACACTCTCACAGAGGTAAAGTCCACCAACCATCTCAAATCCTTCTCCATCAACGCCCTTCTGCAGAAGGGCACTCCAAGCGTGCAGGAACATCTACTGACCAATGGTTAAACAAGAAAACACACAAGTAGATGAACTTGCTCCACTTGCTTCATACGGCCCTGGGGATCTGCAGCAGAGGTGCTGAACCACCTTAAATCCACACGGACTCTGAAGCATCAAACCATGAAAACATAATATTGGCTCTTCTGGTCATGCAAGTAAGAGGTCCATGTGCCAACCTGATGCCGCTTGATCACAGGAGCCTGCAAGCAGCTGATATGAAGCTCTACAGAAACCATCAGATTTCTCAAGCCTTTACAAAGGCAGAGAACTCTGGCTCTATCCCTCCACACGCTCCGTCGCTCCTTGGTGGCCACGGGGCACATCGTGGCCTTTCCATCGCTACATGCTAAAGAGCAGCAGCAGCCAACCAGAAAAGCTGCACAGATCTGAGCCTCTAATCCTCTCCCCTGTCCCCAGCATTAACAATATATTTTCTGCTCTGGTGATGAAGGTGCTTTGAAGAAGCCCCTTGGAATCCTCAGCATCCTAAAGGAGGGAGAAAACTTGGGACATTTCCTAAAATTACGTGATGTGCCTTTGTGAGTAACTTGAGGCGACCAAGTCCTACACACCACAAGAGCTCCAGCGTCTGGTTTCCCTTTTGTAGGCAAGTTGAGGTGACTGTTCTTCAGTATGGCCCGTTTGCCTTCCCCTCCTCTGCTGCAAGAGGACTGAAGTGTTGTCTCTGTCACAGAGTAACTCGGACTAAAAGGAACCTCAGGAAGTCTCTGGTCCAATGTTTTCTCAAAGCAGGGTCAGCTCTGAGGTAAGTGCAGGTTGCTCAGGGCTTTGGCTTTTCCTGAAAGCACCAGGAATTGAGACTCCACCACCTCCCTCTACTCCTCTACAACCTGTTTCAGTGCTTGACCTCCTTATATCCAGCTGGAACCTCTCATGTTCCAGCTTATGTCTCTCTTACTCTCACCACACCTCACTGAAAAGCCCACCTCTGTCTCCTTGATGACCTCCTCACAGGTATTGTAGGGCTGCTGGTAGGATCCTCCAAAGTCTTCTCCTCTCTGGGCTGAACAAGCCCAGTTCCCTCAGCCTCTCCATGGGGAAAGTGCTCCAGCTCTTAGATCATCTTTGGTGGCCCTCTGCTGAACTGCCTCTAGTTTATTGATGCCCTTCTTATAGAGGAGGACCCAACCCTCCAGATGTGGTCTAACAACCGCTGAGTGGTGGGGGAGGATAATCACAGCCTGTTTGGGTTGGAAGGCACCTTAAAGATCATCTAGTTCCAACCCCCTGCCTAGGCAGGGACACTTCCCACCAGACCAGGTTGCTCCAAGCCCCATCCAACCTGCCCTTCAACACTGCCAGGGATGGGGCAGCCACAGCTTCTCTGGGCATCCTGGGCCAGGGTCTCACCACCCTCACACTTAAGAAATTTCTTCCTAATGTCCAACCTAAATCTCCCCTCTGCCAGTTTAAAGCCATTCCCCCCCCATCCCATTGGTACGTGCCCTTATAAAATCTGTTCTTGTTGGATCTCACAAAGCTTCAGCCAGCCCATTCCTCCAGCCTGGCTGAGCCCTCCTGCCTGGCCACCAGACCCTCAGGTGGATGAGCAGATCATACTGGAGATTACAGTGGACAAGGCATGAATTTACTGCTGCTGGTATCTGGGCATCTGTTCTGCTCCAGCTCACACCGAGATGAGGAGTGGGCAGAAAGGGCATGGCAGGCAACACAGGAACATTGTCACCCAAAGCAACCACCAGCCATGGCTGAGACCTAAAGACATGGTTAAGACTTAATGACATAGTCACCTACTGGTGTTAGAAGTGTGTCGAGCTACAGCATCGGTGCCGTCAAGAGACAAAACGCTGCTGAGTTTGAAATGGGCCAAACCTGACCCTCTGTAGACTCTGTAATCAGTTCTGTACCAGTGCTGAGCTCCTAGGAAACTTCAGCTTGGAGCTTCAAGCAGGAGCAGACAGACAACAAGCAAGGAGCTCTTCTCCATCCTTGAAGGCAGAAACCAGGCTGGGGTAGGAACAAGCTCAGCCCGACCAGACCCGCTCGGAAGCGCAGCCCGTGGACAATGTCCTGCCACCTTCAACTCAAGGGAGTTACTTTCCAAGAAAAACTGATATTCTTCTCCATTTACCTGTGCAAGAAAATACCAAGAGCAGCTTTTATCTTCAGCAGCTGCTTCTGCAAATACAGACTGTTTCTCAGAGCCCGTAACAGGAGATCACTGCAAGTCCATTTTGTTGAGGCAAGGAGGAAATTTGAGCATCTGCCTTACTGTCCTGCTCAGCTGCACATTCCTGGTCAGTTTAAAGTCCTCTAGTGGACTTGAGATGATATTTAATAGAAAAGTTGACTCAGTGTAGAGACTCTGGCAGACAAATAAATGCCCATCAGGGAGAAAGTCTGCATGGGGGAAGAGATGACAGCTTATTATATGTCCAAGGGGCTGACCCAGGAGACAGACTCACAATCTGCTCCTGAGAAGTCCCATTTGCTGGAGAACAGAGCATTAGTATTTTTGCTCTAATGCCCTAAAGAAATCTGGCTTGAATAGATTTTTTTTTTGTTTATTTTTAATGAATTCCTGTTTTTTCAAGCCCCAGAAAACACCCCCAAAATTCCAGCTCAGAAGCAAAGGCAGATAGAGGGCAGCTCAAGCTGCTGGGGACAGGAGCTGAACTTGGCCAAGAAACTGGAGACAAAATGAGGCCCAAAGAAATAGAGGGCCTTGGAGCAAAAGGAGAAGATACAACTACAAGGGATGTTATTCACTGACAAAATTAAGATTGATTGGGAAATAAAAATGTGAAAACTGGAAAAATGGAGCTGTATTTCAGAAGACCAGGAAAGCTGGGAACTGAGAAATCCCCAGCCTGGGAGCTGCCTCTTGACAGGAGCCTCAGCCTCTCCAAGCATAATTTGGCCATCTTCCTTCCAACACCACATGCCTACAAGATTCTCTCTGCACTAATGAAGTGATTAATATTAAAAAAACCCTCTTCTGAAACACATGAAGCTGGATCAGCCTTACTACACACCGAGTGGCTTCACATGAGGTCTCATCTCTAACACTGAGCAAGATGTGGAGAGAAAGGATCTCAAACCCACAGGAATGCCAAAATTCAAGGACGTTTTATGTTAAAAATCAACCACTAAACAGAAATTAAATCAACTTTGAAATGTTGTTTCTTCATTAATTCCAAGTGTATCATGACTCCAAATCTCAGAATGATGCTCGTGGGGAAGCACCCTCCTACCTGGACCAAGGAGTCTGGAGAGCTTCCCCCCCTCCCCCCCCTTTAAAATCTTAGAGATTTAACAATAAGTAGCACTGCAGTTTTTCTGAAGACCCCCAGAAGCTGAGCTGCTCCCCTCTGTTTGAGCACAGGGCTGGCTGTCCATTTTTTGCCTTCCCGAGGTGCTATGTACAAATTTTATCTTAAAAGTAGCTTAAGGTGCTTGCAGAGGAACAATCCTATCACAGACCCAACTTCAAAATGCTCAAGTTGAGCAGTAATCAAGCAACACCCAAGCAAGCTGGGATTTAAGCAAGGGGAAATTGCTGCTGCTACTCTGGCAAAAAAATGAAGTCCTATTTCTATAGGGATGATACGTTTCTTTCCTTTTACAAGAGATACTGCTCCAAGACAGCAGCTCAAGCATAAAATGTGGAAGTGTGACCTACATAAGGGGCAGAGCTTAAAAACAGCAGACGCAGGAAGAGATAAAGCCAAAAGGTTCAATAAAATGAGATTTAGCAGACTAAAAAAAAAATCCTTTACACGTGTGAGGTTGTAGACATTTCCTGATGCGTGCTCTGAAGCATTCCACTATTAGCAACCTGCCTCTGCTGAGCCACATTCCAGTGAAACGGATGAGGAACGATTTTTAAAGGATCTCCAAGGTATTTATCTTTACTAAATAAACCTCCACCTCTATTAAATCAGCCACTTGAGGGGCACTGGAGTGGGAAACAGTTTCAGTATTTTTGTTTCGCTGCGGCAGCCACTGGAGCGCAATGCACAAAGCTTGGAGCCTGCTCAGCCCCTCCTGCACCTCTCCTCTCCCTGTTCAGCATTCCAAGGAAAACCTGGACATGCTGTGAGCACGATGTGAAGGGAGTCCCTCCTCTGGCAGCTGGGATTCCGGAGCGGGGGGAAAAGCAGGCTGCACTCCAGCATCCCTCTGCTCTGCGGAGGGGAGGTGCCGTGCTGGAATCTTGCTCTCCTACGACTGTTATTTCACAGTCCTGGGATGGGAAGAAGCAGAGAATCCCTCCTGGGAAGGCACTGCAGGATGAGCTCCTTCCCACCAGGAACAATTTTCGGAAGATGCAGAAATCTGTACCTCTACCCACCCTCCCTGACATGTCCTCTCCTTCGGCACGTCCTCCCCGACACGCACTGCAGCAGACAGTCCCAGAGCCAAGAACTGTGAATAATTAACCACGAGAACTCATTTAGCATCGCCTCTCGGGGGAGAGGCAGCATTTCCACTTCACTGGCACCCTGCATTTCTGCTGAGGATGGAGGCAGCAGCATCATCCCACCGCTGAGCTGCACCCTGCCAGGCTCTGACATCCACTCACCATTATTTTTCTACCACAAAGCACGTACGACGGAAGATCCTTTGTTGAGAAGTTGTGTCGCACCAGGAAGGACAACCATTCTGCAGGGCAGCCCCAGTAACCTTCAAATGTTAATGCACCTTCAATAATACATTCTTGTAAGGAGTCAGGAGCAGCTTAAGACTTGCTGGAGAAGCTCTGCAGATGTTAAGACAACTGTACAGTGGTGACACTAAAATATTCTCCAGCATCTTCAGAGGAATCACTGCTCCATTGTTGGCTCTTATTTTGTGTTCCAGCCCCAGAATGCCTCGTCCCCAGGCAGGTTTTCAAATAGTCAAGGATATACTGAGAGCACCCAACATGGCTTTGATGTTTCTGTACCACCTTGCAAGCCCACGACTACACAGGTATTATGGCCCCGTGGGCCAACACTGCAAACCCATTTACCAGCCTTGTATCTGACTTCCCCCTGCACGTCTCCTGCCAGCAAGTCAGAACGTGCTGTGGATGAAAAAGAAGCACTGACAGTTCTTAGAAAACATTCAGCAAAAGGAAGGGAAGTCCAAGATCCTTATATGCACCAAAAAACCCTGGAACTGCCATCAGTCCAATAGGGAAGTAAATCCAGTAGCCCCATTTAAAGCCACGAGTTTTAAATAATGAAATGCACACCACTTCCCTGGGAAACCACGAGCCCAGAATCACTTGCAAAGCATTCTTGGGAACAGCTCAGCCACCGACAGAAAATGATGCCAAATAGACTGGGGGAAAAAGCTGTTAAAGCTACTCATCCAGCTGTAGTGGAAAACATATCCTGACCTTATTCCATTTCTGCTTTGGGTCAGAAATTATTTACTCGCTGAAAATCCCCCTTGGAGGGAAGAGTTAATTAATGACAGCTATTAATACATCTCTCCCTTCCCACGAGGATTTCAGGGAGTTTCTCACATTACACACCACCAGTATCACTGAGCAGGGCACTTAGCATTTCACAGATAACCAGAACAGTGCACACAGAAATCAATAATGTGCTTCAAATGATCCCACCAGCAGCAAGGCTGGTGACACGGGAAGGCACTGGGCATTTTCTTTCCCTTTCCAATGACAAGGCAGAGCCTTGCACGGCGAAATTGGAATCCAGTTTCATTTTTCTATTTTAAATATCTTCATTCCAGGGGAAAGAACAAAATAAGCTCAGTCAAAATGATCTTAAAGTAAAAAGAAGTGGGAAAAGAGCTAGGAGAGGGACTTCTCTGAAATCAGTGGCCGTGCCCAAGAAAAATCTGGTCATGGAGTCGACCAGAACCTCCTCACACCCAGGCACCCAAGGACAAACTGACAGCAGCCAAGCACCAAGGACAGGCTGGCACTGGAGAAGCAGCATCAAGTTCAACTGCAGGTCCCAGCAAACTGGTCCCAGAGCTCTATTTCACAGAACCACCATAGATTCATAGAGTCGTTTGGGTTGGAAGGCACCTTAAAGATCATCAAGATCCAACCCCCTGCCATGGGCAGGGACACCTCCCACCAGACCAGGTTGCTCCAAGCCCCATCCAACCTGCCCTTCAACACTGCCAGAGATGGGGCAGCCTGGGCCAGGGTCTCACCACCCTCATAGCAAAGAAATTTTTCCTGATGTCTAATTTAAATTTCCCCTTTTCTAGCTTTAATCCATTACCTCTTGTCCCATCCCTCCCTGCCCTTGTCCAAAGTCCCTCCCCAGCTTTCCTGGAGCCCCTTCAGGCACTGGAAGGTGCTCCAAGGTCTCCCTGGAGCCTTCTCTTCTCCAGGCTCAACACCCCCAACTCTCCCAGCCTGTCTCCAGAGCAGAGCTGCTCCAGCCCTCCCATCATCTCTGGGGCCTCCTCTGGACTCACTCCAGGAGCTCCATGTCCTTCTTATGCTGGGGGCTCCAGAAGTGGTCACAATACTCTGGGTGGGGGTCTTGAGAGCAGAGTATAGGTGGGGAATCACCCCCCTTGACCTGCTGCTGGCCATGCCTTTTTGATGCAGCCCAGAAGAAAGGCTGTTTAAACTCAAATTTCAATTTCAGCTGGTTAAACTCAAAGCTTTGTAATCATCCAGCCTTGTTGCTTGCTACAACTAGTAAAAAGACCATTTAGCCAGACCCGGAAAGAACAGCCATGGGAGAAACAACAAAACCTTCAAGGAAGCTCCCCTGCTGTGTGATGTGTCTCGTGTCCACTGGAAAATTTCTGCTTGAAGTGGGATTCTCCAGGAGCTATCCTCTCTGGAGGGGCTCTGCTGGATCCCCTTCATTTCTGTCTCCCCAAACCCGCTCGTGGGCACTGGTCTCCAGACTCATTTCAGCTCTTCAGCCATGTCCCAAGGAATTCTTCAGTCCAGCAGAACCAGACGTGGCCATGCTCATGAAAAGTGGCCCACTGCAAAGACTGACCCTGGGCTGGAGATGTTCACCAGCTCTGCCCAGACTGACCCTTCCCTGACCCCTCTTTTCCTTGTTCCACTTCAATCATGTTCTCCAAGTGCATCCAGAGACTGACACTGAAGCTAAACAACATTTTTCTGCAAAGACCTTTACTATCAACTTTTAGTTAAGACATCTGCCTTAACTGCTTCTGCCTCTGGATGCAGAGAAGCAGTAAGCAGGAATTTATTTTTCTTTCCCTTCCATTTATAAATGCCTTTTCAGATCCTTTCATCACTCTGTTTCCTCCCATCTCTTCAGCTTTCATCAATCACTTTAAAGACATCAGACTTAGCATTTTGTTCATGGTCTACTGAGCCAACAGTCACACTTTCAGTCACTATTAAGGTCAGAAACCTGTTTGAAAACATCAGTGAGAACCAAGGTAAAGTCTGGAGCTAAACCCAGGCAGCTGAGCAGGAAATCATGCAAGGTATTTCCATCTCCAGCTTCGCCTCGGGGCTGTGTTGGAAGGTTGCCCACTGGTGCTTCTCACTGCTGGGTTGGTTTGGGATTTTTCTTGACTGCCAACTGAACTGCTCAGTTCCTCCTGAGGAGCTGTCAGAGCAGCAGGCAGCCACTTGTCTATGGCTCCAAGAACCTCGCTGCACCCCAATGAGGAATTACACCGTGGTATTTATCACTGAGGTTTCTTGGAATTGGCCACCTCAGGGACAGCAGGTTGTCACTGGAGAGAAGCTAAGAACTTGGGTAAGAAAACAGCCCCTCCTTCTTACAAAAGCACATCAAGCCAGAGCTTCATCTACAGGACTAAGAGCAGCAAAAAAGAGCTTCCAGTTTTCTTCTGCAGGTGTAGCTCAGCCCTTCCTAGCAGAAATTCACCTCCTCACACTCTCCACATGTTGGCATCTCCACCACGACTGCAGGAGACTCCTGGGCAGGCAGACAGTGAGGACACTTGGAGATGTGTGACCACCAAGGTGAACTTCAAGAGCTTGTTTCAAAGGATTCGGAATCAGCAATCGAAGAGCAAAAATTGCTGCTGCTGTAGGGATGTACAGGTCTGTCATGCCAATAATGGACTATCAAAGCTCCAAGACTTAAAAGCCCAATAAATACACTATAAATGCCCTAAAAATGTGAAGGTAAGGAAAATACATAAGATATGATAGTAGTACTCTAGTATTTATCACAGATTCAACACGGCGTGGTCACAGAATCCCAGACTGGTTTGGGTGGGAAGGGACCTTAAAGCTCATCCAGTCCCACCCCTGCCATGGGCAGGGACACCTCCCACCAGACCAGGTTGCTCCAAGCCCCATCCAACCTGGCCTTGAACACTGCCAGGGATGGGGCAGCCATAGCTTCTCTGGGCAACCTAAATAAATTAAAGATCCTTCTGCAGGTTCACCTACATAAACCTTGTTACAATAAGGATTATCATAACAAGGATTTGTAAGGATTTTAAGTGATAAGGGATGATTTTTTAGCATATATAATACATGTGGTGTGTGCACACCACAGACAACTGCTGCCTGCCTCAGAGGGCCATGGAGATTTCTGGAGACACTAACTTCACATCTGCTGCTCAACACAGACCTTTCCAGCAGCAATTCCCCCAGTGATGATGTGCTGATTTCTGAGGGAAAGCCAAATTCTGGGCATCCTGAACTACCTGAACAGTAAACGAGGCCAATTGGTGAGTCACTGCCCCTGGGGACTGAAGCCTCCCTACCTTACTATTTACACAGCTCCAGGGCAGGCTCAGACTCTGTGGAACTCACTCGAGGAAACACTGAACTTTCCCACTTCTTCCCCATGCCCTCAGGTTAGACAAAACTTCCCTGTGAAGCCAAAGGGCTCTGGCACTTGTGGACTTCCCAAGCCTTTCTAACAAACTTCCACTGGAGAGCCTGAGGAAAAGAAATTAGTTTGCTTTCTAGGCAAGGTCAGTTGGGCTATGATGGATGAAGCAGAGGGGTTTGCATTCAAGCTCTCAAAGAGCCTCTGAATTCTCACCTTCACAAAATATCCAACTGTCAGATGAGGTAAAAGGCAAGACACTGGTCCTCTATCTGTGTGGCACAAGGCAGCACCAGATGCTTGAGAAGTGCTGAGCCTCATCCCTCAGTTTGCCACCCTCTAACAGGAGAGGTGGTGGTGGTGGTGGAAAAGTCAATCTATTGATTAACTTTAATCAAATTTGAAAAAGAGATGTACTGACTAATTACCACTGTCCTGCACTCCCCCCTGGAAGGGATCACTGGGGATACAGGGGGCCTGGCTGCTGATGGTGGGGCTGAAGTAATAAGGGATGATGGGAACCAAGGCTGTGATTAGAAATGAAGTTTCATTAGCTCCCCAGTGAACACAACAATGCACTTCATCTTGTTACATTTCCAGTCTCAACAGCAGCTTGTAAGCAAGAGCCAGTCTAATGATATGCAATGATTCCCCCCTTTAATCCCTTTTTGCCATTTTTCCATTCCACAGACTGTTTCCCCATTCTGCTGTGAACAGACCTTGTCAATACAGACACGATGGACAGACTGAGCTACAACACCACTTGAATCTAAAAACCAGACCCTATCTCACCACACTCCCAATTAAAAGTCAGCAAAAACCAAAGCAGCTCCCAAAACAATATCAGCATTAATTTTTCACCCACAAGTGCATCATGACTCTAGCTCTGGACTCTTAAAAAGACAGCTTAAGCATTCAGATCACAAGACCTCCAACTCTTCCTTTCCCCTCCAATGAGCACTGCTCTGCATCTGTTGCTTGCATCAAGTCTATCACTGTGGAGATACACCCAGTTGGATTGGATGCCTCCATTGTCATGCTCTTCTGCAAACCCTGCTGGTTTACTAAGCACTTCTGCTCTTTCCCAAACCATACACTTGACATGGGTCCCTTCCCAAGATGAAAACTCAAGCTCCTGCATCCTGTCACCACATCCTATTTTTGATCATGACACCCCCAACATTTCAGCTCCTTCAGCAACACCCTATACAAGATCTTCCAAAATATTTTCAGCTAAAAATTGACTGTGTCTTTTTAGAATAGTTTTCTGGTCAAGCAGTTAAAAAGGGACAAAAGCTGTTCTTCTCTAGTCAGACAATCAGGTTACTCCATGCCAGGTGATGCTATTCTACTTTAAATTATCACTTCACCTCTTCCTAAGGTGACCTACAGTCACGTCACCACCTGATGTATCCACCCTTTGATATCAGGAATATCTCCATCCCTGGATGTATCTAAACCTCAAGAGGACAAGTCCCTTGCAGTCTGATCCAGCTGGCCCTGCTCTGAGCTGGAGGCTGCACCAGAGACTTTCAAGTGTCCCTCCTGACTAATATGGCTCTGCAACTCTCACCTGGTACCAAGGAACAACTGCACATTAGACCCAGATCACCTGCCAAAGGAAACTGCTTCAGGACCTTCCTGCCTCTGCTTCTCCTTCCAGTCCTTTCCCCTAAGTTTTTTTTACACAGTTAGGTGTGTCACAGACTCAAGAATTTGAGTGAGTTATTGGTTTTGAAGAAGCAAAGATCACTGGGCATTAAAAAAAGTCCAAGGAAATACAAACAAGCTAAAAACATTTGAAAATTCCATTTAGGGGCAGCTTCGTTTGTTAGTTCAAAGCTTGGTGTGACCATCTCCAAGGATGGAGACTCCACAATCTTGCTGGGCAGTTTGCTCCAGGGTTTGATGGCCCTCACAGTGGGAGAAAAAAAAAAATAAATTCCTGTGTCCTGATGGAATTTCATGTGTTTTAATTTGTGACTATTGCCTCCTGTCCTGCCCCTGGGTGTTACTGAGCAGAGTAGGACAGAAGACCCTGAAGAAGAGAAGGCTCCAGGGAGACCTTGGAGCACCTTCCAGTGCCTGAAGGGGCTCCAGGAAAGCTGGGGAGGGACTTTGGCCAAGGGCAGGGAGGGATGGGATGAGGGGGAAGGGTTTCCAGCTGGAAGAGGGAGATGGAGATGAGATGTGAGGGAGAAATTCTGTGCTGTGAGGGTGGTGAGAGCCTGTCCCAGGTTGCCCAGGGAAGCTGTGGCTGCCCCATCCCTGGCAGTGTTGAAGGGCAGGTTGGATGGGGCTTGGAGCAGCCTGGTCTAGTGGGAGGTGTCCCTGCCCATGCAGGGGGTGGGACTGGATGAGCTTTAAGGTCCCTCCCAACACAAACCAGTCTGGGATTCAATGGTTCTATGAAGAGTCTTGGCTCTTTCATTCCTTCCTTTTGGGTATTGATCCACACTGATAAGACATCTCCTCTCCAAACTCCATCTGCCCTTCTGGTACAGGACCAAAAGCTATAACATGAAGCTTTATTACAAGCAGAGCTCCTCTTTCCAGCAAAGTGTGTTTCTGTTTTGTAAGCAGCACCATTATAAACCACCACACAACGCAGACCACCTGTTACACCTCCTGCAGTTCCACCTGGCAGTGACCCTCCCTCTGCTTTTTACTCTGTCACCAACAGTGATTAACACCAGGGGATTTTCTCCCCCTGCCTCTTACCTGGCTGTGGTGGGTGAGGTGGTGGCATCTGGTGGTGCATCATGGGGTAGGGCGGGGGCTGCTGGTGGGGCAGTAAGCCTGGATGTGCTGGTGCCCCGAGGGGGTTGATGCCAGGCCCCCCGGTGTGCTGGTGAGGCTGCTGGGGGTTCTGGCTGTGCTGCTGCTCCATTTGCTGACGTGCCCTCAGCTCAGCATATTTCAGCTGCTCCATGTGGAAATTCTGACGTTCTGTCAGCAACTGTTGTCTCTGCTGCTCCAACTGGGTCAAAAATAGAGGGGGCAGAGGGAAAGGCAAAGGACATGTTTATCATGTGTAATTCATAACTAAGTTTCTGCAGATCAAAGGTCTATCCTGTGGACACAGATTTGTCTGATTTACTGCAGGTCTTGGTGAAGTGTCCAGGCCATTCTCCAGATGGAACAGATGAACTCAGCTTCTTTTCTCCTAAAGAATCTCTGGGTAACAACCAACACATCACTCAGTGAGCACTGTGCAGAGCATTTCACCTGGAACACAATTCTAGAAGAAACTCTGTTTTTCTCTCCATCTTCTGCGTGTTGGAACAAGGGGAACAGGAAACTAAGGAGATTTTCTAGGGAAAGACCAAAGCAGAATGTGTGCAACAGCACCAGCTCAGTGATTATGGGCAGGATCCCACTTCTTCCCTTTAGCTGTAGGACCTGGACATCATGACAACCAGCCAGCAATGGTTTGAACTATTAAGATAAGTATCATGTAAAAAACCTCATGTAATTTAGTGCAATTACCATAAAACAGGTTGCTGTGTTTAATTATGAAGTCATGTAGAAAGCAAGCAAGCCCAAAATGAGAAGTCAAAGAAGCTACAGAAAATCCTCTGCCTATTGGGCATTTATAGGACTGATGATTGTCATGGTGAAGGAAGTGTGAGTCATTTGACTTATTTAAGAAATCATAACTCATTTCTACATCTATTATTCTTAACAATTGGACACATGGATATGTGTGACTAGTTTACAAATATTTAATGAATTTTTTTAAGACACACTCCATAGTTTATCTGGGAAGCAGGTTGCCAAGGAGACTTCCACCTTGTAGAAGTTCTCAAAAAATCCCCAAGCTCCACCAATACTTTGTGTTAGCACTTTGACTGCTGACAAAGCATGGACAAAACCAGAATAACACAGAGCACACATTCACCCACAGAACCAGATGGGGCCAGAGCCTCATGAATAATACATCCTCCTTGTTGGGGGCTGGTTTTCAAGCATGTAAGGACCACAATGTGATTATTCATGCTGCCATGACTCTTTTTTCCTTGACCAATCTCATAGATTAGTGGGAAGAACTTGGTAAAACGAAGAGACACGTACACCAATGGTGCAATTGTGCATGTGTGGAAACAGCTTCAGAAGGTGGCAGGCAGTTCAGGGAGGAATTACTGCAAATGACCCAAAACAAAGGCTTAGGCAAGAGGGCTGGCTACACCAGACTTCTTATACTCTTTTTATGCTCCTTTGTATTCCTGCTGTGCTCTCTTCACAGCACCCTATCCTGCTATAGTTAAAAAAAACAAAAGTAGTCTTTACAACCACCCCTAAACAGCATCCAGTGCCTGAAAATACACCTTCTTCACTTTTTTCTTCACTTTGGAAAAGCAGTGAAGACTTCCCTGCTGCACACCCCCTCCCCTCAGGATGAGAAAAGACAGTTGGACAGAAGCACAAGTTACAACACAAGTTGGTCTTAAAATTGATGCTGAGCCCCCAAAACCTGGTTCTGTGCTAGGTTTTGTATTTCAGGAGCAGGTTTATGGCCACAACCTACTGCTGTAGCCCCAGATCAGCATGAACACAACTGGCAGTAACATTTTCCAGCAGGAATCTGCATTTGCTCTCCAGCTCCCCAGACTCAGACCTGCAGGGGGTGTCAGGCAGGAGGGAGGCAGCCCAAGGCAGGTCAGCAATCCTCAGTCTGCCACACCAGCTCCCTGCAAAACCTGGTGCCTGGAACCAGCCCAACCTCCAGGTTTCCACACACGAGCACCACCCCCCTGAGCATCTGCACCTTTGCAACAGTGTGCAGCGTTCCCAAGTGATCCAGTTAGCAGGGAGCAGTGGGAGGTGTCCCTGCTCATGGCAGGGAGGTTGGAACCTGGTGATCTTGAAGGCCCCTTCCAACCTTCACCATTCCACAATTCTATGAATGCCTCCTCATACAATAACCATCATTGTGCCACAGTTTCCTCTGCAGCAGGAACTCCTCCCCAGGCAGAAAGGGCAACGAAAGCATTCATGTGCTGTTAGAAATTCTGGGTCAACAAGGCTCCTACCAACAGGATCCCTGGTTATACACAGAGTTGGCAGCACTGGAATTACTTCAGTTGAAACACTGAGGGAAATGTGTTTTCCCTAAAATGTAACACCCTCCAGGTCTGCAGCACAGATTTAATTCAACACTCACAATCACCTCACCTTTACTACAAGAAAAAAAAAAAGCCAGCACAGCAAGTAACACATCTAGAGTGTGCAAGGGCACTCAGGTGTTTTGTTTTTTTTCCTTTAATTATTCCACTAAACATGCACAGTGACAGGTGAAAAGGCTGAATTTAAGTACCAGAAAGCCAAGGGAAAAATTCATATGCACATTTTTAAAATGTCATATGCCTCAAAATGGAAAAAAACCCCAAACCCAAACAACCCAACCTGTCACTAATGGAATGTATCACCCAAAGAAATATCACCCAAAGAATCTACAGAACCTTTTCAAAATAGTTAGGCCCATTTCTTGAGCTGCCAATCAGTGCCAGAGGCAAACCCCTCACTGAAATGGCTGAGGATGCTGAGCAATCTAGGAATTCTTGCTGCCATTCTGCTACAGCAAAAGACCAACAGTTTGTCAGACTCTATCAGTGTGATTAAGGCCAAAGTGAGGATGGAAATTCCAGTAAATTCACCTGGCAGGGCAAAAGTGAAAACCCCTCAAATTGCAAGTCAGTACCTTCAACACAGCCACAGGAACTGCCCAGTGACAAAAATGAGGCAGCTACACAACAGAAAAAGGATTTAAAATGATCACTGATAAAAATGGAAGTTTTGGGTTATCTTTACAGTAGCTGGAGAGAAGAGGCTTCTCCAAAAGCCTGTTGAACTGTATAGGAAAGAACAGCTCATAATTAATGCATAACCCAGCATCTCATCCACCTCCAACACTGATTTTAGGGAAACACCATTCTCCAGTAAGGTGTATATGTGCTCTTAGTGTCACTACCTTCTGCAGCTGGCTAGATCTCAACCAAAACCCATGTCCTGGCTTACAGCCTCCCTAGATTGAGGACAGGAACTAACCACCTTCTTGCTTGGCTTGCCCAGCTCCTCCTCCTCAGCCACACTTCATCATTACATTTGTCAATTCAACTTGTGTTCTTTTTTGATACTTTTCTGGTCCCTACAAGCAACCACCTTTTCCCACCTCTTCCTCTTGAAGCTGTTGTTGTCCTCTCCTGCTCAGCCAAACCCACCATCACCCCAAAAGGAGGAGCTGCTACTCCTGAGCACGTATCCTTCTGCTACTGCATTTCACTTTGAGGACTTGGCCAAGAGCTACTGAGAATGCCCTCCAAAAAAACCTGAACTACAGGCTTAAAACCAAATCTCCAGTCTAAATTGGCTCAGGAAGGAAAGGCAGCCAGAGCTGGTTTCCCTTCCCTGAGGGAAGCAAGGTTTCCATCCATTTCACTCTCTCTACATGGAAAAGCAATCTGTACATCAGGTACCATTCATGTGGTAAAGGCTCAGGACAAATTCCACATTCATGCTTAGATGACAGGAGAAAGGATTAGGAAGCAAATCTAGGCTATTACCAGTCTGCTGCTTATGGTAAAGGGAAGATGTGCAGAGAGGAGAGAGCTCAAGCACTATTGTAGGGGGTCATTATGAATTCAAGCTAAGGCAGGGAGACCTGCATAAGGTGAGGAACAGCTGAAGTTGCAAGTTTTCCAGCTGTTTGCAAAACCAGACCTTAGCAGTGACTGATTTAATGCAGAATTTCAGATTAGTTCCCCCCTACTTACTGCCTCTTTCTCTCTGTCCATAATGGTTTCCAGCTCCTCAAAATGGCGCAGTTTTATCTCCAGCTTCTTCATCTGTGTTTCCACCAGGAGGGCGACCAGGGACTTGATCTTTCTTTCTTCCACTGCTGCCAGGTGCTGAGGAGAAAACAAGCACAGGTTTTTGCTTCACAAACATTTCAAAAAATAAAGTGCTTTAAGGCAACAAATAATACCTGCATTTAGCTTCAGCCATCCTATTCCACTTCTGGACAGAAAACAGAGCATTAGATTATCCATCTTAAGCTCAGAAATGGAGCCCTTGGACAATTCAGCTTTTTAACCACATAAACAGGTGTCAAGTTTTAATACAAGAGGTACTGTGGATGCTCAGCCCTAATCAGCAACCCAGCTTGCCTCCAAGCCTCCCAAAGCTGCACAACAGAGAGCAGAAATGCAAATGAGGCAGCATCCTGACTGGGATGTTGCCCCCAGTCAGCTGTGGGTCATCCAAAAAGCTTTCACCCAACACACAGAGGAGGCTTTCACCTGGAATGACCCACCAAAACAGCAAGGTGACTCCTGCAGGCCTCTGCTGCTCAAGTATTTTTGTGCTCAAGTCAATGGGAAGCCACGTATCTAGTTAATCATCTCCCCATTACATGCAGCACCAGACCTCTCAACCATCAGCAGTTCCAGCTGGGGCTAGGGAGAGAAATCTCAACACAGATATTAGAAGAAACTGTTAAATAAAATAATCTCCAGTTTCCTTTTATAACCAGGTTGCACAGTATTCCTGTGGAGGAAGAAAGCTGAAGGCAAAGCTGTATATAAACTGCAAAAGCCAACTGCAGAAAAAGGCAAGTGGGTTCTTCACAAGGCTTGAGCTTCACCCCATTTACACAGACACTTACACATACAAATATATGCATATATGTGATAGATGAGGCAGCCTATAAAAGTGTTGCACATTCTCCAAGTGTGAAATGCATGTTAATGATGCCTTCTACCAGCTTTTGTTCACAGTCTGCTGTTCAAAATGAAAACACATTCAAAATAAACCAGCCATCACGTGCACTGCCTGGGAGCTGCTGTGTTAACAGCCAGAGGATGTTTCCCAGTCACGGTCTCCAAGCAAAGCCTCCCTGACACAGCCCCGGGCTGAGGGGAAGGAGGGCTGGCTTTTGAGAAGGGAAAGGTGAGGGCTGAGGGGGAGAAGGGAAAAGAAAAGAAAAAGCTGGATCTCATTCAGCTCAAGCTGCAAGCAGAGACTCATATTTAGCAACTGTGCCCCTAACCTTGGCTCAGAACTGGGAGAAATACTGAGCTGGAGAAAAGCAGCTTTATAAAACTCCCTGGTAATCCAAATCATAAACAGAACTTCTCAAAAACATATGCTGTTGTTTCCATCACTAACACCTTGTGCAATGTGACAGCACTAGAGCAAGTCTTCAGTAAGTCTAGGTAACATCCAGTCAAGATTCTAGGTAACATCCATTTAAGATTCTCACTAGATTTAATTTTATAATCAGGTTTGAGAGAACTGGAACCATCCAACTTCATCTCACAGCACGTCACCCTGAAATTCAAACAGGCTGCACAGTTGAGCAATGACCAGACACTGGTGCACAATGTGGAACAAAGTAACTGAATGGCTGACAGAACTAGAAAATACAATGTCAATTAATACTATCTAGCAAAATAAACTAATTTTTATGAAAATCAGAGTGCCAGAAGTACCTTTGTTGACACACACAACCTGCCAACAGTCACTGCTCCCTGCTTGATGTGTGCAATTTTAATAATGAAACTAGATTAACAAAATCAGCAAGGCACAAGATGAGGTGAAAGACAGATCTCAAAATACACATCAGAAAGGAAATAATCACTCAAGTTTTTTCCTAACGAGATGGTTCCTTAGCCTGTCACTACCCAGAGCTTTCACATGGACAAACAAGTCCTTACTGATTCCAGGGCTGATAAAGAGAAACAAGTAAGACAAAATTAATAGTGATTTAAATTGCCTGATAAACACACTGCTGCATCCACCTGACATCACAAAGAAGTGAAAAAGAAGATGGTATGTGATGACATGCTGGGACACAGCAATTGTGAAGGGAGGTGGAGCTGAGAGCAGCTACAACAATGCCCTGGTTTGCTGTTTGAACAGGGGAGCTGCCACCACCAGCCCTGCTAGGGGTGTCCCTGTGCCCGTTGCCACTGGCTCTGGTTTTGCTGCTCAGAAATTCCACTTTTGGGTAAATACTGATAAACCTGGGAGGAATCACAAGACTAGCTGCTAACCCAGTAACAGGGCCAGTAACCACCGAATTGTTCTGGTTGGAAAATACCTTTAAGATCATCGAGTCCAACCACAACCCAACTCTACCAACTATTAACCAACTCTCCCCAGCCCAGAGCTAACCCAGGTCCCTCAGCACCACATCTCCACGGCTTTTCAACACCTCCAGGGATGGTGATTCCACCACCTTTCTGGGTAGCCTGGGCCAGCGTTTAATAACTTCTGGTGAAGACATTTTTTCTAATATCCAACCTCAACCTCCCCTGGCACAACTTGAGGCCTGTTCCTCTTGTCCCATCACTTGTTCCTGGGGAGCAGAGCCCGACCCCCCCTGGCTCCAACCTCCTCTCAGGCAGTTGCAGAGCCAGCAGGTCTCCCCTCAGCCTCCTTTGCTCCAGGCTGGACACCCCCAGCTCCTTCACATTCATTCTAATTACAGGTAGTCTCCCAGAACCTAACCCATCCCCTAACCATCTTAAACCCAGCTTTAGTCATGCAATTAGCTAATCCCAGCAAGAGCACGGGGCTGACACTGCTCCAGGCAGCTGCAAAACCAGCCCACAGGACACCTCTGGACAATGGACAGCATGTGAGCACCAGCTCACTGGAATGCTGTGCTGAAGTTTGCTCCCCCACCTGCAAGAGGTCAGCTGCAACTGCAACAGGCAGAGAAAATTCCTCTTTCTTCCTTCCCTCTTCCTATTTTGTGACTGTGGTTTGCCAAGGTGGATAAGATCTTATCCAAGTGGGTAAGACTTGTCCTTCATGAATGAAACTGAAGGAACAAAGGTGGCAGATAACACAGATCTAAATTAAGGCCCACAATGGGAAGCCTAAGCCCTGCCATGCCTACGTTCAAGCATGAGATGAAAAAGGTCCTACATTGAGTTTCTAGAGCAGGAGAAAGGAATCAGTTAATGACAGATTTTGATTTGCCCATCAACAGAAGATGGGATGTAGCTGCCTGCCAAAAGAAGAAACATGATTTTAGCAAGTGGGTCCCTTCTATTCTTGAAGTTTCCATCTCTAAATATCTACAACACACAAAATAAGTGGGTGATAACCAGTGGGTTTTTAGTTCAGCAGGCAAAGGTGAGTGCCCAGTGGTACACTGGGTAGTGGCTGAAGCACACTGGATGAGGGATAAAGTTCAACAGCAAAGTTCACCACCATGGAAAACCTTATAGACAATTGTAGGATGTTTTGCATCACTGGCAGCTTTGGCACCAGTGACTTCTAGAAAAGCTGTATTCAATCACTGCCACCTCAAACCAGAAATCCAGGGAAGTCGTGAGATCAGTGTTAGGCAGGAAGTCAAACTATGACCAGAAAAGTCCTTTTTGGCCGTGTAAGTGATGGATCAAGAGCTATAGCAGAAGCTCTGCAGCTCAATCACAACCAGGCAAAAGCTAAAAGCCATCTGCAGGAGAGAGGACATCTTCTATCAGGTGCTACTTATGCCCAGAAAGGAAAAGATAGCCTACATTGATAAAGGAATCTGAAAAGCAAATGAGGAAAAGAGACTTAAAAAATTCTAGTATGGTTTGTACTGGAGCCATAACCCCTAAAAATGAATTCAAAATTGTTGCCCCATTCTACATGCAGGAATACAGCCCCACCCCTCAATGCAGCCATTCAGCAGGTAGCATTTCTCAGATAAATGGCTTCACCAGTAAATTGTCCTACCTGAAATGAATAAAAAACTTCAAGCTTTTTCACCCATTTCTCCTTAGAAGTCAACTACAATATTCTCTGATATAAAACTGTAAGGATAACCACTTTGTAACAGCTCTTCATATGGCCAGGTCTTCAGTTTGTTATGCAGAACTGTGTTAGTCCCTCAGACAAGCCACAGCTCACTGAAAGCCTTAACATTGTCTGGGTTTAAGTGCAAATGGAAAGAGAAATCCCTGTTGAACTAGAATTCCACTCTGAAGCACGACTATCCTAATTATAACATATTATTTCCTGTAATATAAAGCTAAAATTCTTCTCCAATATTATTATTACCATCATGAAAACTGCCATTAGCCAAGTCCCTTCTCCCTCCAGCACTGGCTGTCACCAAGGGAAGGGAAGTAGGAGGAGATCATCTTTATCTGGAGCAAGTAGCCTTCCATAAAACAGATACTAAATTTCATGCCTTCTTATATATATATATATAAGTGTATATGCAGGGTTTTTTTCAACTTGGCTGAAAATATCTAAGTCTGATGAACTGAAAGTAACTTACTAAGCAGTAAAAGACAGTCTTACATCTTGGAAATCCATCAGGAAATAAACAAGATCCGTGCTTTTTTGGTATCTATACACTAGGTGACTTGCAACTTGGCACTGAATCCAAGAGTGCTTAAGAAGCCCAAACTACAACTGGAATCAAAAGAAAAATTGTGGAGAGGAAAGATTTTGAAATAGATATTCCAAAAGAAGCAAAGGCAGTCTGGGTTCTGCAAAATGAGAATCAAAGACAACATGCAATTAGTAATTCTAGGGTAAAGAAAAGCTATTAGATAGGACACTGATTCAAACCACAGCTCACTAAGAAACTACAGACAAACAGAAGTGGAATGACAGGAAGAAAAGAAGGTGCTTTTAACCAAGACACATACCTCTGAACACAAACATCATGTAGCTGTCTATAACCAAACCAATGCTAGAATTGAGCATTGCCTTGTTTGTACAGAGTCCCAGCACAGGTGGCTTGTGTGAAGCCCACGGAACAGCCAGAGGCACAGTGAAAAAGGCAGCCTCAGGGTTTTATCACCCACATCTCTGTCCTCAGCATCACAGCCAGACCTACTGAGCAGGGAAAAGTCTTCCCAAACATGACAAGCTCATTCAGTGGCTATTTCTTAGTTCATCAACTTCATAATCATAAATGCAGCTGCCTACATTAAAATTACACCCCGTTTCACGTAGGAGTTCGAGCAGAAGAAACTGAAGATGGCACTTGTGCTCTGTCAAGGTACCAGAACATGAAACCACAGAGATCTGGACAAAGGGCCATTTAAAGAGAGTTCTCATGTGAACTGGAAACCAAGCCAAGGGAGATTTGCAAAAAACAAACCTTTGCTTTGGTGGCAGCTGAGGCCAGGGCAGCAGCTGCAGCTGTAGCTACGTTTCCTTCCGAGATTTCATGTTCCACTTTCTTCTTTCCAGCCTCGTTTTCTTTGTCTTTGCTTGCATCAACGTTCTCCTTGTTCTCTTCTGCCTCCTTTTCTTCTGGAAGAGATTTCCCACCAGGGCTGTTACGTCCATTTTCCCCTTGTTAACACTTTGATTAGTCAAACAAATTAATTCATCCACACACTGTCATGCTCCTACAGCATAGTGCTGCTACTCGTCCAACTGCTGCCAGGGGAACAGATCCCGAGAGGACCTGATCAGACAGGACAACTTTCAATGCTTTTAGTTTCCATCCTGTCAGTTCACCTTCTGCCATCAGCTTACTTCTCATCAGAACAATTTCAGCTGCATTTCCAAACCAACTCCTTTATTACATCGAATCCAAATGTTTCTTGTTCTACCTGGTGCTAAAACATTGAACGTCAGTTCCAGGAAAAGAACAATATATCCACGTGGTACAAGAAGAACATGTTAAAAATAAATAACAATAATGTCTTATGTAGGAAAACCCCACAGTACTCCTTAGCCTGTCAAAATGAAGGCTCTGCATCACTTCACAGGGAAAATGAGCCAACATATTAACTTCTAAGAGTAAAAATGAGCAGTCCCATTTCTTTGCATCAAAAATGATCAGTGTGTAAAATAGGCAAAAGAAAATGATTTCTATGACCTACACACACTGTGCTGTTCCAGTTTCTTCCCCCAGTCACTACACACAGGGACAGAAAGCTCAGCTGAGGTTGAAAACGAGCTCAGTAAAGAATTGAGTGCCTGAGCTTTGCAGTGAAATTAAACTAGAATATTTACTGCTGAACCATGAAGCTGCCTGATGTGCAGGAGGCAACATTTCTGCCACAGCTGAGTTGATAGTCTATTCCAAGCACTTTATTGAAGGCTATTAAAGCTAACACAGCTTGAGGAACAGCTGGGAACCATTACCTGGCTTGGGGTCTGCTGCCACTTCACTATCTTGCTCTTTTTCTGGATTTCTCTCATTTTCTCCTTCTTGTACTTTATCACCTTCCTCAGTTTCAGTCTCCGTTTTGCTCTCAACCTAAACGGGATAAAAGATTGAAGAATAACAGCTGTGGAACACATTCACTGTTAACTCTGTTATAGCTTTCAAATTCATTCACTAAGAGATCTAATTGTAAAGGTTGACTTTGCCACTAAAGCCCCTCTTGACAATCCTAACTGAGATCTGAATAAACAAAGTAACTGCCACACTGGACAGAAGCCTGTAGGATTGGGAAACCCAACCACCTTGGGTTCAGCTGAAGGTACAAGAAACCCTGAGCTGAGATGACAGATAAGAACATGTTCTGCCCCACTGTGCTGCCCTTATTTACTCCAGTCGTTTGTGCCCAAGTTTCATACCCTTTCCAGGATCTTTGACACAGTATTCACCTATCCACACAGCTCCAAACCCTGCAGAACTCCTGGTCACACCAGCATCCTGTGGCAATAAATGCTACAACTGAACTCCATGTGGCAGGAGGTGCTTTCTGTGCAGGAATGGGTGGAAGAGAGGAACAAAATGAAGTACAATAAAAATGTTTTTTGTTAAAATCTAGGTGCCTTAACTTAGTATTCATGAAATTATCTTGGATCTTGGGACCAATTTCTTCCTGGCAAGGGTTGTCAGGCCCTGGCCCAGGGCAGGGCTGGAGTCCCCATCCCTGAAGGGGTTTCCAAGCTGTGTAGATGTGGTGCTGAGGGACATGGTCAGTGGTGGCCTTGGCAGGGCTGGGGGAATGGGTGGACTCCATGATCTCAAAGGTCTTCTCCAAGCAAAACAATCCTGTGATTATCTTCTATGAAATCTGCAGCAGCTTTGTGCTTAAGACCAGAAGCATCATCTTCCCCTTGAAAATGCTGCAAACGGATCTGTATGATTCTCACTTACTCTGCTCTACAGAATCTTTCCAAGCTCTGACCAAGTCTTCTACACTTACACCACCCTATGTACCTGACCATTTATCAGAGAGGCAGCAAAGGAACTATCTGAAAACACAGCAAGAAGTACTATCAAGCCTTTACACAGCAGCCATGGGGTTAATGATCTCTCATTTATTTGACAAAGCAGGCAACAGAAACACCACCTGTTGCTGCAGTTTCAGGAAGTACCTACTACCATTTATTTAGCAGAGTGATGTTTTAATTCCAGGGTGTAAGTTTAATTCAAGTTTAGATCTGAAACAATCCCAGCCAGTGCCATTGCTGCAGACTGCCTGCACAGGGGCACTGGGTTTTATAGACACGGGCTTATAAAAAACCCAGACAAGTGCATTCTCACCACAGAATGTGTGGGGTTGGGAGGGACCGTTAAAGGTCATCTAGTCCAGCCCCCCTGCAGTGCACAGGGACCTTCTTAACTAGATCAGGTTGCTCAGAGCCTGGTCAAGCCTGACCTTGAATGTGTCCAGGGATGGGGCCTCCACCACTTCTTTGGGCAACCTGTGCCAGTGCTTCACCACCCTCATCGTGAAGGACTTCTTCCTAATGGCCAAGCTAAATCTACCCTGCTCTGGTTTAAGGCCATTGCCCCTTGTCCTCTTACTCCAAGTCCTTGCAAAGAACCCCTCCCCAGCTTTCCTGGAGCCCCTTCAGGCACTGGAAGGTGCTCCAAGGTCTTCCTGGAGCCTTCTCTTCTCCAGGCTCAACACCCCCAACTCTCCCAGCCTGTCTCCAGAGCAGAGCTGCTCCAGCCCTCCCATCATCTCTGTGGCCTCCTCTGGACTCGATCCAACAGCTTCATGTTGCTCTTGTGTTGAGGACACCAGAGATGGACACAGTACTGCAGGTGGGGTCTTCTGAGAGCAGAGTAGAGGGGCAGAATCACCTCCCTTGACCTGCTGGCCACACTTCTGATGCAGCCCAGGATGCCATTGGCCCCCTGGGCTGTGACTGCACATTGTTTGCTCATGTGAAATTTTTTGTCCCCCAGTACCCCCAAGTCTCTTTCTGCAGAGCTGCTCCATCACCTCATCCCCCACCCTGTATTGATAATGAAGACTGCTCCTACCCAGGTGCAGGACCCTGCACTTGGCCTTGTTGAACCTCATGAGGTTCACTTGGTCCCACTTCTCCAGCTTGTCCAGGTCCCTCTGGATGGCATCCCATCCCTCTGGTATATTGACCACACCACCCAGCTTGGTGTCATCAGCAACTTGCTGAGGATGCTCTCAATGCCACTGTCTATATCATTGATTAACCAACACTGGTCCCAGTACAGACCCCTGAAGGACACCACTTGTCACCCCTCTCCATCTGGACATTGAGCCATTAGTCACCACCCTCTTGATGTGACCATCCAGTCCATTCCTTATCCACTGAACAGTCCTCCCATCAAAAACATATCTCTCCAACTTAGAGTGAAGGATGTTGTGGGGGACCATGTCAAAGGCCTTGCAGCAGTCCAGACAGATGCCATCTACTGCTCTTCCTTGTCCACTGATGCAGTCACTCCATTGTAGAAAGCCACGAGGTTGGTCAGGCAGGACTTTCCCTCAGTGAAGCCATGCTGCCTGTCCTGAATCACCTCCCTGTCCTCCATGGGCCTTGTAGGTTGAAGGAATTAATTTCTAATGATCTGATCCTTATGGGCAGGATGCATCAGCCCTAACATCAAAACTCCACAGTGCACACCCCTATAACACAAAGTTAGGCAGGACTTGTAGCAAAGACCAGCTTTACGGACCAGTTCAGCTACAGGCTGTTCCCTATGGACACACACTGACCAGCAGGCTACTGTCCACCTTTCTCACACAACATTTTAGAACATCATAATTCCATAATTCAAGTTCCTAAGTGTCAGAGTATCTTTTCAGAACCAATCTTACCTTCTCAGACTGCTGCCCATCTGTCTCCGTTTCCATTTTTTCTTCTTCAGCTCCATCTGAGAAAACAAATTAATAAAGTATTTTAGAATTGCCATAATGTCAATTTATCATCCTCAACATTTATTTCAAGGTTATCTGAAATTTTCAGTTCTCCACTGACAGTGGTTTGAAGAAAGCCACAACACTGAACTCCTGGGAAGACTAAGAACTAATTTTAGTTTAAAAATCAAATTTCCTTCCAATTTTAAATATATCTGCTTTGTCTTTTCAGACCAAAAACAAGACAAAACATTATCTGGGCTCTGCTGAAACAACCAGTTTGCCCCTGCAGAAGAACCCCCAGCTGTATCAGTTTCAGTTTAGATAAAGGACAGTCTAAGGCCCAGTTCTGCAGCATTCAGGTCAGACACCAACAACCCTCAGTTAGTCGCAGTATCAGAAAATGTTTTTCCCCAAACAGCCAATTAGGTTCTGTAGATGATCATTAGGTACATGATTAACCTCAATTAAGGTGCTGCCAGACTGGCAATTCCTCCTTAGCACCAGATCCCCTGAGCTGCTTTCCATGGAAAGTCCATCCAGAGGCACTGTCATGTGCTGCAGGTCAACCCAAGATTTCAATTCCATTTTGCAGGTGGTGCAAATACCAGAATTCTCCAAAGCAGCCTTCAAGCTAATGATTCAACACCAGAGTAACATTCAGCAGCACCACAATCATTAAAGCACTGACCCTGTTCTTAAACATGAAGGATCTCTTGTTATTTCTGGCCCCAAACCCCACCCGTTCATGGCAGAGAGCAGTGATTCTCTGCACTGGTTTGATGGGAAACCTCATTCACACCCTGTGGACCTGCTGTGGAATGGGCTGCCCAGGGAAGTGGTGGAGGCACCGTCCCTGGAGGTGTTCAAGGAAAGCCTGGATGTGGCACTGAGTGCCATGGTCTAGACGGTGTGGTGGTGTTGGTCATGGGCTGGACTTGATGATCTTGAACGTCTTTTCCAGCCTTGATAATTCTGTGATTTTGTGAATCCACAGGAATCATAGAACCATGGAATAGTTTGGGTTGGAAGGGGCTTTAAAGATTATCTAGTTCCAACCCCCTGCACGGGCAGGGACACCTCCCACCAGACCAGGCTGCTCCAAGCCCCATCCAACCTGCCCTTCAACACTGCCAGGGATGGGGCAGCCACAGCTTCTCTGGGCAACCTGGGCCAGGCTCTCACCAACCTCACAGCCAAGAAATTTCCTCCTAATGTCTCACCTAAATCTCTTCCAGTTTTAATCCATTACCCCCTTGTCTTCTTGCTACAAGCCCTTGTCCAAAGTCCCTCCCCAGCTTTCCTGGAGCCCCTTCAGGCACTGGAAGGTGCTCCAAGGTCTCCCTGAAGCCTTCTCTTCTCCAGGCTCAACACCCCCAACTCTCCCAGCCTGTCTCCAGAGCAGAGCTGCTCCAGCCCTCCCAGCATCTCCGTGGTCTCCTCTGGACTCTCTCCAACAGCTCCATGTCCTTATGTGACTGCCTGGTCCTCCAGTCCTGTATGGCACTTCATGCTGTTCCACCCAACACATTTATCCCCAAACCACTCAGAAATTGTATCCAAGCTCTCAGAACTCCATTCAAATCACAGGCTTTGCTGTCTGAGCTGCACAGTGAAGCTTAAATCAAAGAAACTGGCCAAAAGGCACAGCACTATGGTAGATGTTCCCAGACAGTGCTCTCTCTCAGACCTTGTTGTTCATCCTCATCTCTTTGTCAGCTTTAATCACAAAATCTTTTTGGTTGGACAAGACCTTTAAGATCATCAAGTCCAACCACTAACTTAGCACTGCCAAGTCCACCACTGTCCCATCCCTGGAAGCACTCAAGGCCAGGTTGGATGCAACCTGGTCTACTGGGAGGTGTCCCTGCCCATGCAGAGGGGTTGGAACTAGATGATCTTTGAGCTTCCAAACCAAACCAGATTGTGATTCTATGATTTTAAACCACATCTCCCTAATGATACCAATACTTGTGGGTTTGTACTCAAGAGTGAATCAATGAGATGGTCCAAGTTAAACCCCAACACCTTCTTTGCCTTCTCACTGAAAAAAAGCTGTATTGCAGCTCCTCAGGAGCCAACTGCAGCTGCCCACTGAGGTGCAAAACAAGGTATGAATCATGTTTGAGCACAAGAGCTGGTTGTTGGTGAGAGATAAAGCAAGAAAAGAACATGAATTACCAGCTGAAGGCTCTGAGTTTCTTTTCATCCAAAATGCAGCCATCCAAACAACTGAAGCAGAGCTGAGGCTGACTGAACTCACCTCCTGACCCTGGGGTCACAGGACAGCCTGCTCAACTCCCAGTTTTCTAAAAAGCACTCTTCCCAGGATGCTCTGAAAAGCCAGAGCTGGAGCTGCACCTTCAGTGCTAATGCTGAAGAAGACAACAGCACTGGCTGAGCTCCTTCTCCCCAGTGCCTTCAGGTACTGCTGACAGTTGCTGTAAGATGTGCAGGGCTCTCCATAAAACGACCTGTTGGGCTCTCTGGGCAGTAACAACTTTCTGGACTTCTCCAGAAGATGGAGCTTCAGCCTTACATCATGCCCTAAATCTTCAGAGGAATCACATGAGACTGTCTGCCAAGGCTAGCTCCAAGCTGAGGCTCCTGTTCTGGAGTCATGGGGTACTTCCTTATGGAAAAAGTGCAGTGTGCTGAGCACACGCCCAGGAGGAGAGCTTTGGAACAGGCTGCTCAGGACAGTGGTGGAGTCACCATCCCTAGAGGTGTTCAAAAAACGTGTAGATGTGGCACTTTGGCACACAGTTTAGCAGGCATGGTGGGTTGGGTTGGTGGTTGGACTTGATTATCTTAGAGGTCTTTTCCAACCTTGATGATTCTGTGAGTCTATGACCTCTATGGAGAACAGAGGCAGGTCCCCTACACCACTGCAGCCTCCAGATCTGAACTGACCATCAAAACTCTCCATGCAGTGTCTGATCAAAGAACTTGTCCTCTCCTCACAGGTCAGAACAGAGGACTACAACCCATCTGGGACACAGTCATAAGAAGCTACAAGGATTTAATAGGAGCCATTGGGACCCTTGACATTCCCACTGCTGTGTGGGATGTGTGGGTCTGGACCTGCTCTGCCTCACACACCTTCATATCTGGAACCCAACACAAGTCTGCCAGACACCCATAAAAACAGGACCTTGACCACAGGCACCTTCAGAATGTTGAACCACCAGGCATGAAAACCCTGCAGCTTCAAAACCCAACGACGTGCTTCCTGCTGCTGCTCCATTTGTTTGTTTTTCTGGCTGACTAGACCGAGCTCTTCAGGCCTGTAACCTCTTATTTACTGTCTGTTTGGCATCCACACAGCTCTCTCAGATCTGAGGAGCTCTGCCAAAACACAGCCAGGCTCCCTTGCCTTACAGACTGCTTGGTGAGCAGCAGCTGACCAGTTACCAACCCAACTGCAGCATCTACAACAGACTAGTTAACAGCCTAACTGGTGCACAGCGAGACCAAAATGAAGAAGGGGAAAACAATTCAAAAACCCTTTAAAACCCGTGTGTGACCATGGGCTGGAGGCACCCACCTGGAGAGAAGAGTGTGTTTTAACAGCAGTTAGTGTCTTCTGGTGCTTAGTACCCACCTCTTGGTGCTAAGCCCTGGCTCATTAAATTGTTCCTTTCCAGAAGATGTTCCTCCTAAGGACAGCAAGGCTCCCCATAACAAGTACACTGATGGAGAATACCAGGAAGGTGTCTGAATAATGTATGTTCTCCTGATATTTAGCACATGGACTATTTAAAAGGCCATCAAATCCTGATCTATTTGCAGCACCCAGTTGTTCTGCAAGAAGGGACACAAGGGAAACACCAGAACAACCTCACACTCCTCCTCCAGGATTTCAGACCTGCATAACCAGAAACCCTGCAACAATTTTACGTAGAGGGGCATTAAAGAAGGAACTTTTTGAGATCATGGACTCCAACACATGCTGCCACACCAGTACAGAAGTGCTGGTGAAAAGCCCTGATCCACCTCTAAGCTTCTCAAGTCGTTAGCAGGTGTTGGGGGTTCATTTTCTGTAATCCTCATTTTACTGGTAATTCCTGTGTGCTACACTGAAGAAAAAGAGGTGTCCAAAGTGTTTTGCTTTAATAGTAACAGTTCTGTAGAGAAGTTTTATAGAAGTGCCTTCCATACGTAAGAAAAACTTACTAAAATGTCTCACTGAAGGATAATGGTTTTCCTCTTGGCTCATTTTAAGATGATAAACCTACTTATCTGAAGTATCTGCCACCATAATTCAATTTATGGAGGATGGAGACATACCTCCTCTGAAGCTTTATCTCCATGTTAGGATTTAGTGACCTAATAATGTCACAGGGAGAATCTAGATTAGATTTTGTCAGACAGCTATTTCCAGCCTAGAAGCAGAGCTCCAAATTGGGCTGAAAAGTGTCACCCCTCCTAGTAAATGAAAGGAAAAGCTTAACAAAGAAAGCTTTATTTTCTCCTTTAGCAGCAAACAAACAAACAGAGACAAAGTGCAGAACACTCCAAGCACGGCTGGGTTGGTAGAATAAAAGATCATGAGCTTAAACGAGGACAACACTGCCCAGGAATACACACATTTTCTTTCTGGTGTGACACAACCCAAACACCAAAACCTTCCAAGATCCCTTGGATTGGGATAAAGTGCCATTGAAAGAAAACAGTCTGTGATGTTGTCTAAACAACCCCAAACTTAACCCCAGGGAGAAGTGGAGCAATTCTGAAGATCTGCTTCCTACAAAACTCCAAGTCAGAAACAGGGCAGAAAAACTTGTGTCTATGGACAATTTTCAAATCAAAACAGGGAAGTTTCTGTCTCTTAAAAGTAAATGACTTTATAATTTATTCACTCTTCTGGAAGATAGGAACCTGGAGCCCAAGTTCTCCAGCCTAGAATCAGGCTGAGCAGAGACTCAAGCCTCAGCATCCCACACCAGCAGTGAACATCTTGACCTAGGCTACTGCCTCATCTCTTGAAGGCTCCTAGTCCAAAGGAGCTCCCACAGAAACCTACAGCTCCACATTTATGCTCCAAGGGAGTGGGAACAATTCCCTAGAAGGACCTTGTCACACAACTGCACATGATGTGCTCAGGAATGCAAACTTCACAGAGGACAACACTCCTTGCTAGATGCCGAATCACATCTGAGAGAAAGAGCAGGATGAGTTTGTGTACCCTTAGCAATGAGCTACATGCCCAGCATTATCACAGATCTAAGTGTTTGGGATTAATTCTCTGCAAGTATTAGGGCAAGGTTTATTAAATATTCCTTTTTTATTCCACAGAATCATAAAACGGTTTGGAAGGGACCTTTAAGGATCATCCAGTCATGGATCATCCACCTCCCACTAGACCAGGCTGCTCCAAGCCCCATCCAACCTGCCCTTCAACACTTCCAGGAACTGGGCAGCCACAGCTTCTCTGGGCAAATTTCTAGACTGCTTTGTAGACCACCAAGAATTAAGCAACAGCTCCCACAGATGAAGCTCCAAAGAAACCGGACACCCCAGAAAGTCAACTCCTTCACACGTACCCCTTAGAGAAAATTTTCTCAAAGAAAAAAGCACACAGAACACCTCACAATGAGGAAGATTGGCAATGAGGAAAAAATTCTTTACTGAAAGAGTGGTCAAGCTTTGGACAGGCTTCCCAGGGCAATGGTGGAGTCACCACCCCTGGAGGTGTTCAAAAAACATGTAGACATGGTGCTGAGGGACATGGTTTGGTGGGCATGGTGGGGCTGACAGTTGGACTTGACGATCTTCCAGGTCTTCTCCAACCTTAATGATTCTGTGATTCTATGAAAACTGCCCTTGGATCCTCCCTTGCATCACAATAGATTGACAGGCACTTTCCAAAGCCAAGTGTTCTTTTATATCCCACAGGGACACGTTCAAGTACAGAGAAGGTCAGCAGGTACGTACGTGTGACAGTAAGATTACTGCAAACATTCTGATTTAACTCAGGTTTTCTAGTCCTGGCTGTAATAATAAATGTTACTTTAAAGTCAGGATGACAACTTTAGGCAGGTTGTCGTCAATGGCTTTTGAAACCTGTTTTCTTGTGTTAGTGACTCAGCCCTTACTGGCAGTGACAGCCCGATGCCTCTGCAGCTCCCACTGCCAAAAGCCCTTCTGCTCTTGTGTACATCCAGGGGCCTGAGCTGAAATACCACCTTAACGAGGAAAAAGAACATGAAAGCTATCAATTACTAGTTTGGAGGTGAAACAAGTTCACCTGGGTGGAAGCAGGCTTTTGTTGCTGAGCTACAGGCTGTTGAAAGAACCTCAAGAGTCCCGTAAAAATTAACCTCTAAATGAAATGTGAAAGGATCAGAAAAAAGCCAAAACATCTCTGCCCCTCTATGTGATAATGAAGGAAACTACTCCTGCCTGTCAGCTGGATACAAACCCAACTGTACTGATTCCCCTGTATGATCTAATGAGGTTAATGAAATACATAACACAACACACAGGAATCGATGAGCTGGAGATACACGTCGCTGTTACAAAAGGGAAAGAGTTCACTGGAATGAGAAGGATGCTGTGATCCCCTTTCCACAGCACCAGTGATGCTCCCTAAGCCTCTTCAGCAGGATTGGTGTTACACCTTGCAGGCTGTGGGCAATCAAGTTAATCAATTTCTTAATTCAGCAAGAGGCAGATGGTCCTGAGACACCAGAAGACATCTTTCAAGAGGGAGAAACCACTTGCAGAACAGGCAGCATCAACTCTTCATGCCCCTCTTCAAACCTGAAGCAGCAAATATCTTCTGTCTCTATGGAAGCTTGTTCTGGTTTTATTATCTCCAAGAACAAGGAGCCCTGTTTCATAATACATCAAGAATTTATAACTGACTTCTGATCAAGCACAGTGAATTTACAGAGAAGTTAAACTGACTTTAGGTCAACAAATAAAACCATAAAAAAATACTTCCACAGTAAGAATTTACTGCATTTCCATCAACCAGACACTTGCAGCATAAGCAGATCCGTAACCTCCGTTGTCACCAGAAGAACAATAAGCAAAACTCCACATATAAATGCACAGAATCACTAGCGTGAGCTTCAGCTCAGCAAAGTTTAAAGATGCCCTCAAGACATCCCAGTCTCCTTTGTTTTCACTAAGGCAACACACGCAACCTGTCAGAAGGCAGCCTTGAATATTAATATTTAATTGAGAGGAAATCTACTGGCACTACGGAAAAATCCCGGGTCTGAAGATGATAATTTTGCTATTATCTAAACCATAATTTACATTTTCCACAGTGAGTCAGGACTCCACAGCCACCAGGGCTTCCTCTGTTTCTGCTTCATGCAGCTTGTGGGGTAGAGCTCTTCCACAGAGGCTGCTGCAGCTCTCGTGTCCATCATGGAGGATTGATGGGCTCAACCCTCCAGCAGTGCAGATCCAGCTCCCAGGCACCTGGACACATGCAAAGGGAACAAAACACTCCCAGGCTGCTCCTTTTTCAGCCATATTTGCATTATTCCAGAGCTCAAGCACACCCTGGGGAACACAAGAGAAATCTTCCTGCCACAAACGAAGCAAGATAACTTCTCCCCTGTACACAGACTTGTGGGCAGTTTTCTAGTGTGTGCATTTGAGAACGACACAAAATCATCCATAAAATGTTAAAATTCAACCATCCATTTAAGCTGCTGATGGCTGTAGTGGAGCCAGAACTTCAGAGCACTGTTCCTTCAGAGTTCCCTGCCACAGATGAGCTGCAGCCTGAAGCACCCCTACACTCGTGCCAGCAGAAATACTTTCAGTGAAATCCGTGGAACAATAAGACCCAAACTGCAGGAGTAACTGCCTCCAGCCCTGCACTGTGCACATGTGTGCAGCCCATGCACTTCATCACCTTTGGAAAGCCATTAAGAGAGTGCATGTACTCCATGAGGAGTTAATTGCAACTACTCAGTACCACAGGCAGAGGGAATATTTCCCTTCTCATGAGTCTGAAGAGCTTGGATCCCTTGTTGCCCTCCTCAGTTCATTTTCACTACAACAGACAGAGCACCTTCACCTCCCCACTCTGTAACCCATGGTGAGGCACTAGCCTGAAAAGAAAAAGCTTCTACCATGCTTACCACAGCATCTGAACCACTTGAGTCTCCTCTGAGCTCTACTGAAGCCTCACTAGATCAATTCAAAAGGAACCATCATCAGCTTTCAGAAAAACTGAAGATTTCAAAGAGGATATTCTTGGATATCAACAAAAGCTCCTGCAATCTACTTGGGTCATAGTATCCCCTTTCACATTCCACACTGCCTGTAATTCACCTATATTAAGAGCTTTTAAATTATTATGGAGCTATGATGTAATTTTCTTTCTAAAACACAACTGATGAACTTTTAGTATGGAACCCTAAGGAGACATTTTTAGTTCTCTATAGTGACATTAAAATAGAAACCTTCAGCTCTAGGCATGCAAACACACAGCTCCCTTTCAGCAGTTGCACCCCACAACGCTGCACTTGAACGAATTCCACACACCTCTGCAAGTGCAAGCCATGGATTCCCCCATGCCCTCCAGTGCAAAGCTGTTTTGGAGGTGGAAGGCACCACAGATTGTTGAGTGACCCAGTTCACTCTTGCTGAGCAGCTCCCCCAGGGAGAACCATCTGCTGTTGCCCTAATTTGTTCCATTAGTCACAGCCCAGTACAAATCGCATTAACTCTACCAGGACAGTCTGACTTGCAGAGCTCCCCACACGGCTCAGAGATCATCCTGGGATGGTCATCTGCTCTCCAGCTCCCCATGGTACATGACAAGCACTTCAAAACCTCTACCTGCAACTTGTGTTGCAAGGGTTAACTGACAGACTAGCAGTATCACCAGTGAGGTAGCAATGGTCAACTTCCACAGTCCTGCTGCAGGGCTGAGAATTAAGACCCAAAGCAGCAAACACGTTACAAGGTCCTTAACATGTGCATCCTACACTGAAGCCCCAGAAAAGGGAAACAAAGCCCTGTAAGGAAAGTTTAACTTAAGCTGAGCTTTTTAAAAAATAACTATCAACTTAAACATAAGTCTCAGATGGAGTAATTTATTTTTTTTATGGTAGACTTGAAGATAAACCCCAAAGCCTTGTCCTTTCAACAGAGCTTGGGTGCTTGCTGTCAGATGTGCACAACAGAGTGTGGCAGAACAGGGAGCAGCAGATATTCCAGAGGCTGGGGTGCCCCTTTCAGCAGGTACTCCCCATCTTCCCAACGTGCTGAGCTGCCTCACATCAAGTCTATCCCACTTGTGTAGAAGTGAAAAGTGCAGAACTGAAAAAATTCAACAGGAGTGTAAAAAATGCAACTTCTGTGTAAAAAACAACTTCATGAGTTAAGTGGTACTTTAAAATCTAATTTAAAAGTGCAGTTTTACAATGGACATTAAGTACCATAAACACTTCAACTTCACCTGTATGACTAGGAGCTGATAACTGAGCAGCTAACTAGAACCCACAGGTCCCTTATGATCCCATCACACAATCTGACACCTTGCTCATGTCTGCAGAGGGGGTGACAGCAGGTCAACTATGAGATGCACAAACACAGCCCAAATCAAACCCTCCAGTCAATCTAGATTACACTCTGCCCAGTTTACCCACAGCTATATGTGCCTTTAAACATCTAGTCACTGCATTCACTAACATTATTTGTGATAAGCTGAACAAAAGAGCAGCCAAGAATGCTGGAGATAAAAATAAAGATGGACAGACAAGTCAGTAGAAGCAAACTGAAGAGGTGAAAGTCTCTGAGAAAGTCAGTAGGAATGTAGCAAACTGTGTCCCCACTTATTTTACTGCTGAAGGAGACCAAAACAGAGTTAAACAGAAAACGTTACAAAAATTGGTTTCATTTTGTAGGCAATTTCCACAAGAAATGCTTTGACTCTCCAAGGTAATGAGTAAAAAATTTGCACCTGTCAAAGCTCCAGATAATGGAACTTCATACCAGAGTATCTGCTGAATGCTGCAGAAAACAGCTCAGCTGACCCTGAGCTCCACAGAAGGGGAACATGTAACAGAGCTGGGAACTGTGGCACCACCAAGTAAGTACCACTCCACCATTTCATAAAAAGTTCCTCTTCTGCTAGACCACCATGGTTAGCAACGTGCTCAGAGTGAGAGACTTACATTAAAACTGGTCAAAGTTGTGATCTCACATTATAGACTCGGCTGCAGCACAAAGAGCCAATAAAACTGTTTGCTTTATTGTAACTATAGCACAGCATCCTCTAGCAACTCCAATACCCACAGAACTGGCATGAAACGTTCTGCTCTGGTTATTTTTGCCCACTCAACTCCATGCATCCTAAGCAATGGCATTTCCAGGTGGTCAGAGCAAGAAAACTTATTTCTAAAAGTAAAGCTGGTCCCAAGTTCATTAACTCAGTGTCAAGAGTTGTTAATCCTGTAGCAAGCTGAAGTGGAATGATCTGTGACACCCTCCTTACCTGGGATTCCCACCTTGTACTGGAGGTGAACTTACAGTTTATTACGAGTCAGAAGAAAATCATAGAATCATTTGGGTTGGAAGGGACATTAAAGACCATAAGGTTCCCACCCCCTGCCATGGGCAGGGACACCTCCCACCAGACCAGGGTGCTCCAAGCCCCATCCAACCTGCCCTTCAACACTGCCAGGGATGGGGCAGCCACAGCTTCTCTGGCCAACCTGGGCCAGGCTCTCACCACCCTCACAGTGAACGATTTCCTCCTCATGTCTAAAAATGCCTAAGGCACCTCATCTGCAGAAATTCCTGCATTTTGCTGGACATCTTACCGATTTTCTCTGGCTCATCTGGACCTGTTCCAGCAATGCAGCTGCTCTCTAATCCATATGTTGGATCCACCTTCCCAGAGGCTCTTGCTGCTTCCTGTACTTTCTTGACATGAGCTTCCACGAGCTCCAGTGGCACCTCTTCTCGGACTCGAGAGAACTCCTCTGTTAACAAACACACAGACCATCTTACACTGTGAGGGTTTCATGGCAAATCAGAAGTTGGGATTTTCTCTGATCAATGTGTAGGTAAATATTGTGACAAAATTAATTCTCCAATACTTGAGTTCCTTTTTTTCACATTAGGTAGCCTATTTGCTCTCTCAAATGTGGTAGGAAAGCTTGTCTCCCCAGTTATATAGAATAGGTTTTTACATGGAAAAAAAATCAGAGTCATCAAATTGTTTTGGTTGGGTTGGAAAAGACCTTAAAGATCCTCCAGTCCACCCGTTCCCCCAGCCCTGCCAAGGCCACCACTGCCCCATGTCCCTCAGCACCACATCTCCACGCCTTGCAAACCCCTCCAGGGATGGGGACTCCAGCCCTGCCCTGGGCAGCCTGGGCCAGGGCCTGACAACCCTTGCCAGCAAGAAATGGGTCCCAAGATCCAACCTCAACCTCCCCTGGCACAACTTGAGGCCAGTTCCTCTTGTCCTATTGCTTGTCAGTTGAATAAGGACAATAGTGAAAGGAACTCTCTCATCTAGTTTCCTAGAGGGCACATGTAACTGTGGAAGATGATTTCACACAAGTAGAACACTGAGGCTGATCACTGTGCAGTGCCACCTTCAGATACTCGGTGGCCTTTAAGAGCTCTTCCAACTTGCCTGTCCATTGGCAGTTTCAGTACCAACAGAACACTAACAGGTATCAGCAGACCTGCTTTCTCTACACACATCCATTTGTTTCTACAGCTTATTTCCCATCCTGAAGAAACTCACACAATGGTTTGGGTTGGAAAGGACCCTAGATCAACTCCACTAGCAGTCAATATTAAGACAAAAAGAGAGCACAGTCATAGAGACAAGCTGTAGAACAACCTGCAGGGTGGAGGCCATACCTAAGGCAGCCTTTGCTGCGGCTGATGCCACCCGGGGATCCACCACCGAGGCCAGGAAGGCAACGGTGCTCATCACGGGGTTGCCAGACTGGCTGAAAGGCACGGGCTGGTAAGCCAGGGGGCCCAGAGATGCATCTGAGTTCTCCAAGTAGGGGTCTTCAATGGGGAGCCTCAGGAAATGGAGAATGCACTCGTCCTGGGTACGGCTCCCAACGTGCTCCGAGACTTTGTTCCAGTCATCTTTGTACATCTCCAGAGCCTGCAAAAGATGAAAATCCTTGTATCTACATTAACTGCTCTGGGGGGGGTGGGAGGAAATCAATTATGCAGAAAGATTTTCAGTGTTTGTTACTTAAAATCCTATTTTTCCTGGTAGCAAAATTATTCTGTAGAACAAATATGAACATCTCACTGGGACATCAGTTAGATTTCAACTGTGGGGATCAACACGTGAGTTTTATGCTGTTACTAAATAAAAAAATTGCCAGAAGATTTGGGATTTGCTTATAACATTTGTATACTTATTGTTTCCTCATTTTGCTTTCACATGAAAAGCTTTACAGAGAAATAAGTTTGCTTATCCTACCGAGTCTCACCAATCCTTTCAGTTCCCATAACTTCTCCCTCTGAGGGCACTCTTGTGTTCTTACACTTGTATCTTAACACACTGAGCTCTTTGGGGCAGGATCAGGATTTATATCACACATACATACTACAGAATCATAGAATGGTTAAGGTTGGAAGGGACCTTAGGGATTGTACTACCTGGGAGGGTGAAGCCCAGTTCTAGATCCAACAGATGTTAAATGAAAGAGAATCAAACCAATGTATCAGGGAAAAAGAGGAAAATATATTTTATGTCATGAAGCCAGAAGAGTTCAGTTCTCTAGCAACTCTTAACCAGTCTGATTTTTGTTAATCATTCAGGTTACAAATCATTATTACGTAGATAAGCCACCTGGCAAAGTAAGAACTTCCAGATTAGATAAAATATTTCACAATTCAGACTTAAACTTTAAAAGCGACTGCAAGCAAAAGTTTCAACAAAATAATTTAATGACAATGAGCTACTGAAGCCATAGAGTAGAACTACAGAACCATTTAGGCTGGAAAAGATCTTTAAGATCACCAAGCCAAACAGTCCCTGCACTAGTTCTTTAAAAAACTAACAAATTAGCAGTGCAAAAAGCCAAAGTGGGAGCCTAAAAGAATATTACACCTTAAGAAGCTTTTTTTTTTTGCTGAAAACTCTTTCAGTTACTGTGTGCTGCACAAATGCTCAGATAAGAGCTGAACTGTCAACTCTCACGTTACTGACATGATTAATGGTTCAATCACCTAGAAAAAGAAAAAGCAGCTTGACTTTTTGGCCAAGTATGTTAAATTTAAAAATGGGATAGGCAATTCAAAGGCATATCAAAACCCTTCTGAAAATAGCATTATTAGAGGCCTGATCAAGGGTGGTAGAGACCTTCGTGTTTACCAGAGTTGCAGATCTCATGTTCATTTTTAGGTTTAACACAGTTGGCTGAGAAGTCAAGCTGCTTTTTAGTCACACAACACTTACCTGACACCAAACCTAAAGGCAACTGGTGCCTGCAAGTCAGCAGGGGGTTAGCAACGACTGGGGGAAGGGGAAGGACAGAGTTTGAAGTCAGTGTTATCAGACTGCTTGGAAGAGCCCCAGGTTGTGTCCTCCCGGAGCTGCTGGCCATCAGGCAGGCTGCCTTGGGCTTCCAGGCACCTGTCTGCAGCTGTAATCCATGCCAAAGACACAGAAATCCTCCTGCTCCCTAACTGCTCGTGACAACTGAGTTTCCCTAAATAAGCAGGATGTCCATTTAAGCCTGAATGTTAAGAACAAATGAAGTTAATGGCTTTTCAATCCTTGAAGGCCGAGAACTACCTGAAATCAACCTTCAGGGTAACACGCCAAGACTGACTGAACTTTCCACGTGCACAACCTTTCATGGCAGAATTCAGAGCAAACGGGCTACTCAGCTGGACAGTGTCTGTCAGACATCACGAGGAGGATCCACCCAACGTGTCTCCATTGGACACACAAGTACAGCAAGTTAATATGCTGGGTGTTCCTGCAGAGTTCTTAGTGACAAGCAGAAGATAGAAACTGCACCAGCAGCCTCATGTGTTGAGCTGCCTGACCTGAGAAGGGATATGACCACAAAACAAGTGACTAGATACATCATGGTTGATATGTAAGATATTTGCCTGCAGGACTACACATAAACCAATCATTTTCATCAAGACCAAAACATTTCTTACAAAATCCAGGATTCCTGAACATACAGTTTTCTTCACAGCAGCTCTGCAGGAAAAGTTGGAGTGTTTTTGCAGCTAAAATGTAAGGTATGAGGATTCTTCAGGGAAAAGTAATCTACCTGAACAGGACTCTGGCATGTCATGGATGTTAGAGGTCAGCTGGGGAAAACAAGCAAGCTGAGTAACATTTCCAAAGCTGTGGAAATAGACTAACTAAAGACAGATGACTTAGAGCCAGGAGTGTTAGAGATCCAACAGGCACTGAAAAAAAAATTGAATCAGAAATCTCTTCTCCCTAGTAACAAGCCACAGGACAAAAGAAAATGGTCTCAAGTTGATCTCAATGATCTCAATCTAAACCAGGGCAGGTCTAGATTGGGTATTAGAAGAAACTTCGTCATTGAACACTGGCCCAGGCTGCTCAGGGAGGTGGCTGAATCACCCACCACCCCTGGAGGTGTTTAAAAACCATGTAGATGTGGTGCTGGGTTAGCCCTGGGCTGGGGAGATTTGGGTTAATGGCTGGACTCTATGATCTAAAAGGTCTTTTCCAACTAGAATGATTCTGTGGTTCTGTGAAGCAAAGACCAAGCTGCCTGCAGTGGGTGAATCTTTTAGCCCCCTGCTCTGAAAGTGATTTAAGCTTTACCTGGCTCAAGTTTTAAGTTTCTCACTCTCAAACTGCTTACACTGGGTGGGGAGGAGGGAAGAAACCCAGTATATCTTCAGATACACTGGCTGGAGAGGGCTGGAGAGAATAGGGTCTTTTGAGGGAACCTTCCCTCAAAACACTGTGTGTAGTACTGGGCAAGTACCAGACTATGGGAACGCTGTGCTCCAGTTGGATGCTGGATGGAAAGAACAATACAGGAACTGTTGAAGACCACGAGCTAGAGACCATTAAGGGTTTTGAAAGCTCAATGGAAAGAGTAATTTGGTTCAGGAATGAACCAAGAACAGTCTGGTCCCCAACTGCTTATGAGCCCTTCTCCTGACCTCTGCCTGATCTTGCTCAAGTGCTTAAAGAAATGAGGAACTGCTCAGTTCACAAGGTCACACTCATGGGGACATACTTATTCAATATGCAACCTTCATTTCATTTTCCCTAACACCTCTCAGTCTGTAAGTTGTGTGTCACTGTCTATCCATTTTTAATCACACCAGCATATTAGATCAGCTTTGTTTTTCATGCCCATGCAGGGTTGTTATTTTCTGCTCATTCTCCTTCGTTGCTTGTTACTTTTCTGCCAGACAAACTAGCTCTCACAACAGTTGTCCTGACTATAAATAGCTGAAAATGCACTTAACTATGCAAGAATAGTGCTCTGTGGAGATACAGAGAGGAGGTCTGGCAGGGAAGATGATTCTGGGAGGGAAACAGTATTTCCTCCCTCCAATTTATTCAGTCAACAGGCAGGACAATAATTATTTAAGATGAGATTTATTTGTTGGAACTTCACTGCATATATATTTGCCCAAAGCTACCCTGAGGATTTAATTGGACTGAGCTGGCTTGCTAGAGCTAAATTACTTATGCCTGAACTGATATACTCTTTACTGATTTATTCATATGTTAAATCCACGAAGAATGAAGAACAAGAACATCATTAATTTAAACTCACAATAAATTGTAATCTCAAGACTGAGGGGTTTTTTTAAACAAAGAAGAAAGTGTCACCTGGACTATTTCATCAGGCTACTACTTGCTATGTATGACCATAAGCTACAAACAATGAATTTTAAATAATAATACTAGTAAGCAAAGAAGAGATCAGTCTTGTTTCTCCACACAAGAATGCCCTTACAGACATTCTGGCTGTTTTCACCCTATAAGCAAGATTTTTCCACATGTCAATAGAAAAATATTGGCTAGACACTGTGTATCAACCTAACTTTAAAAAAATACCCCAAATATCTATTTTGGCTGTTGGATAAACACACTTCCCCCTCTGTGAAGGCTGAATCCAAGTACACTGCTGGTGAGACACGGTGTCTAGCTCCGAAAAGCAGCCCCACACAGAAGCTGAGTATTGTTCAGCTCTGTCAGGATCCATTGTCCACGCTCTTCCTTATGAAATTAACTTTTCAATGGGTTTACTGACACATGTACAGACAAAAAAAGCCAGGACAATCACACAACTGCTGTCTGGTTTAAGCTGTCCAAGAGAAAGCAAACACACAAACCCCAAACCAGAATTCCTATATCAGAACTCTGAGTTACGCACAAAAAAATCAAGCACCCAACCTCTACATCAGAAAAGGCTCCTGTAAAAGGAGGGTAGGGAAATGGTAATTTTTTTAAAGGAAGAGGCAGCACATAAATTATTTCAGGCCACTGAGACTCGTTTTCTGAAAAAACACTGTGGAAAACAATGCTGCCCTGATGGCAGCAGGACCTGCCTCTGCAGTGCACCTCATGGCATGGTTTTTGTCCTAGGCTGGAACTCCAAGAGACCAGACAATTACCATGTGGCTCATGAGCATCAAATTAAGCAATCTGGGGACAAAGACTGGATTCTAGCATGCTAACAGTTCTCTGACCTCATTTTTACAGTGCCGATGTGATTTGAGTCACCTCATATATATTTCTTGTAGACTTCTGGAAAAAGCTTAAAGAACACATCAAGTGCAGCCATGTGGCAAAAGGAATGGGAAGCTGGATGGGATCAAAGAGCTTCCCTTCTTCGTGGCAGGAGACAGGAAACAGCCTCAACTGTTTCTTAACAATTTAAACTTCAAAAATGAGCTGTTTCCCTAACATGCTGTGGCTTAGCCAGGAACCTGTAAAGCTGATCAGCATTTCAAAAGTATTTCTCTTCATGGCAGGTAAACCATTACTTGAAGCACACTTATTTTATACTATTAGTAACTTCTTTCAATGATAAGACCTCTCTGCAGTGCAAGATCTGTTCCTGAGTTTATTCCAGCATCCTAAAACAACTTCTGGTTTGCAGATACAAGTCAGAACTGAACCCTAAAGTACATGAAGCCCCTTTAGTGCACAGATGTTACTGCCATCTCTTTTTAGTCCTAACATTCCTTTAGCCATGATGGTCGAATAAAGATCTTTGTTTTGGAGGGAGAGCTGTAACCTTTTACCAACTCAAAAGCCACAACCACAACTGAAAGGCAGCCTTGTGCACACAGCTAATCAACCACTCCAGCTACAGGCGAGTCCCAGGAGATTGCTTCCCACTATGAACTCTGCTTCACTACTCCAGATTCTGTAAAAGAAAGCATGTGGTTGTCATCTAACTCCACTTGGAAAGATCTATTAACCTACATGTAGGGTTTTTTTAAAGCATATAATATCCTGTGTGTTTTGGTTTCCCAGCCTTTGGTATTGCCCTCATGAACTTACTTCTAAGAGCAGCAGAGTCTCTTGTTCTGTCCATTCTCTTCCAGCACTTGCACCTTTACTCTACAAAAGACAGGAAGGGAAAAAAGTGAAATACAGGTCTTTTTGCACAGAACTTTATAGATAATTAAACATTAAGAAGAAAAATTCTGTTATTTAATCCTCTCAAACATGTACCTTTCACAGCTGTCCCACTGCAGCTAACCAGTCCCTGGTTATTTTGTACAGTGATTCACCTCACATGATTTACTTATTTAGTTGAGGCAGGAAGGTGAGCACATTCCTGCAGTCTCTCCAGAGGCTGGGGGTTACAGATCCCACCTTCCCAACACATCTAGGAGAACCTGCAACTCCTCTTTTCTGCCAAGCGACTCGGTACCCTTTTCTCCTGGCTATCTCTGCTTGCACATACAGCAAACAGGAAAGAGGATTCTCCTAAATAATAAAAGCCCTTCGGAGTGCTGGTGGCATTCTGGTCAGCTTAGTTTTGGCCAGTAAAATGAAGCCAAGAAGAAAGCAGTAAACGAAGTTTACTACAGCTCACACCAAAGGACAGCAAGAGCCAATGGACACAATGGAATTTTATCTGAACCCCCTTGCCAGCTGCCCTGGAGCCCAACTAGGCAATGGTGTTCACCAGATTCAGGCTCACCTGGGATCCTCTCAGCTTAAAGGGCACTTTTCTTAACAGTATAGTGCTTATATCAACATAAATTTAGCCCCTCAAATTTCTGCTTTCAAGGCAGACAGACTGGGCTGTGCGAGGTGCATGCTGGTCCAAAAAAAAAAAAGTTCACCTAACAGCAGCAACTCAGTTTAAAAATAAATATCTTAATAAATGAGATAAGCCACCTGGAAAGACAGAGTAATTACATCCAGATAATCTGCATATGAAAGAACACGGCCTAGCGGGGATGTCTCCAGCAGGCCCAGAGCAAAGGCAGGCGGAGCCCGTTGCTATGGGGACAGCAGGGGCCCCGCCCTGTTTTGGCGGGAAGAGGCGCGTGAGGCAGGCGCCATGTTGGCCGCTCTGGGGGTGGTGTGAGGATGGGAAGGGGGGGTGTGTGGGACCTGTAACAGAGCCACACCATGATGTGTTTTCCCCAGTTATTTTTATAGCTCAATTTAATTGATTACACATTGTAATGTGTATCAGATGGCACGTTGTTGACTGTTAAAACTTTGAGATTTTGACTCTGTTTGTGTGCAGTACAGGAGTACAGTCTTCAATGCTGGGGTCCCTAACACAAGAAGGACACGGAGCTGTTGGAGAGAGTCCAGAGGAGACCTCGGAGATGATCCTTGGGCTGGAGCAGCTCTGCTCTGGAGACAGGCTGGGAAAGTTGGGGGTGTTGAGCCTGGAGAAGAGAAGGCTCCAGGGAGACCTTGGAGCACCTTCCAGTGCCTGAAGGGGCTCCAGGAAAGATGGGGAGGGACTTTGGACAAGGGCAGGAGGGATGGGACGAGAGGGAAGGGTTTCCAGCTGGAAGAGGGGAGCTGGAGATGAGATGTGAGGGAGAAATTCTGTGCTGTGAGGGTGGTGAGAGCCTGGCCCAGGTTGGCCAGGGAAGCTGTGGCTGCCCCATCCCTGGCAGTGTTGAAGGGCAGGTTGGATGGGGCTTGGAGCAACCTGGTCTGGTGGGAGGTGTCCCTGCCCATGGCAGGTGTTGGACTGGATGGTTTTTAATGTCCCTTCCAACCCAAACCATCCTGTAATTCAGGACAAGTAAATCTATCCTATCTGAAGATGCATTTCAAATAGATCATCAACCCACAGAGAACTTTAATCAAAGTGAGTCACCCAGCAGCTGATCAGTTCTCAGCAACTGCCACACATAAAACAAAAATGGAAATTAACTCCTGCAACCACATCTGCTCAAGTTCATTGAGATAGATGCTTGTAAACAGAACTGAAGTCTAGAACCAGTAAAGATTCATGAATCTGGTGAATATTTATACCTCCCTAAACCAAGTGAAAAAGTGACTCCATGAAGAAGGGATATGGAATCAGGCTTTATAAATGAATCTTCATCTCTTGTGGTTTGATTTTGTTTGTTTTTTAAAAAATAATCTCATGATCTCTTAGTACAATGAACACTGTACTTAAAGAAACCAATTACACAGAATTAGCCTGGTGTCAGCCCAAGAGAGGCTCTAATCAGAACACTGCAGACATCCAGACCAAAGGCTGTGCTGCAGCAGTGACTGGCATTTCTGCAGTAGCTCCAAGTACACACGCAGGTATCAGGCAGCAGGAGGAGTTAATGGCAACAGGTTGTGGAATGACTGACAAAAGGTGTCTCAGAACTGCAACTACACAGGTACAACACACTGCTAAAACATCCCCTGCAAAGGTTTTGTGACACTTCTTGTAATCGAGTAGCTTTCTAGTTCTCTCACACTTAACAGTGTAGTTAAAGACCCTGTGCTGAAAGATCTCAGTTTCTGTACTGAATTATTGGGTAGTTTGTTGATTCTGAACCATTCAGGTGAAATACACAATAAAGTGACAAGAGTTCAGAGTCTGAAGAGTGACAGAATTGACTAGCCTGGGATAGGTACACAGCTCTACTTCCACTTCCAACACAAACCTAAGTGAGGTACCTTAGCATCCTCCACTGAGACAGAAGACATCTAAAACAGGCATAAGTTGCCTCAAAGTCATCTAGTGGAGGACACTTGAGGAAGAAACCTTAATAGAAGGCTCAGAATAAGAAATCCCCACGTGCTTGCCTTTGCTAAAGTCTTTTTTGAGTAAATGTCCGTGCGAAGTCCAAAGTTCTGCAGATCAGTAGGCTTCTCTTTGTTTTTCTCAGGAAAACTCAGCATCTGCTGAGCAGCTGGAATCTGCAAGCAAACGTTACAAGAGAAAGGTGAGAGGGGCAGGAGCTGACAGCTACCCAGGGTTTTCAGACCAGTGTTGAGCAGAACACAGAGTGAACAAATGAGCTGAACACAAATCTACAAGGGGTGGCTGGATATAAGATCACTGGCACACAGTATTAGCAGATTTGTTTTGGAGATGCCAAACAGTGGAAACACTCAACCTAGATGGGCAAAACAAAGTGACTATTTTAGCAAATCATGCAGGAATTATTCTCGTGGGATGCAGGGTGGCTAGAGGCAAGGCAAGCACCCATCAGGGTGAGCTGGGGACCCACCTGCGGAGTGCGGATGTGGAGAGGCATGAGCCCGGAGGGGGTGTCAGCCAGGACGTTGAAGTGGGGGGTAGGGGGAGGTCCCATGGCCATGGGGCGGCTTTCTGGATCCACCTGGTAGTTAATGAGACCCCACTGCTCCAGAAATGCATGTACTCTGTGAAACAACACACCAAATTAAAGCCTTAAGAACGAAAGCCTTGCTTGACACTGCAGGAAGGAGACAGCAAAGGAAGAGGTTTGTGTTTCTGGATCAAACAGACATCCAGAATCTTCTGTAGTCCCTCACTAAGCACAAATGGCAAAATAGATCAGATAGCACAAGCTTTGTGCAGACTTCACTGCACTTCAGATTGTTGCATAAAACAAAACATGACATTCTTGGTTTTAGTATAACAGGAAATTACCTAATTAAGGACAAACGCAAAGCAAAGCTGGGGCTGCCTGCACAGAACCAACTGCAGACACTGTATGGATTGTGAGGGCTGCACAGCCATTGACTCCCTTCCCTCCTCTATCTGTAGCTGTTCTTCAATGAAGGGACATGTAGCAAGTTCCCAATTTCTAGGACTCTGCTGTGCCTCACAGCCTGACTGGAGAAACAGAAACCTGACAGAACTCAGCTGCAAAACTGGGATTTTGTTAAAGTGGAAGCAGTGGCTGGAAGAGGCTGGTAAAGGCTTTTACCTCATGACAGCACACACGTCCCCAGTCAGGTTCCTCCTGCAGGCAGTGCTGGTCAGGTACTCCTGAGGGTTCAAGCGGTAGGTGTCAATCATGAAGTTGCGGTAAGCCAGGTATCTGGAAGGCAATTGAGAAGCAGCTCCTGCACACTGGTATTAACAAAGTTCAGAATATGTATTTTCACAGAATCGGTTGGGTTGGAAAAGCACTTTAAGATTCTCCAGTCCAACTGTTCTCCCAGCCAAGGCCACCACTGACCCATGTCCCTCAGCACCACATCTCCACGCCTTGCAAACCCCTCCAGGGATGGGGACTCCAGCCCTGCCCTGGGCAGCCTGGGCCAGGGCCTGACAACCCTTGCCAGCAAGAAATGGGTCCCAAGATCCAACCTCAACCTCCCCTGGCACAACTTGAGGCCGGTTCCTCTTGTCCCATCACTTGTTACTGTCTGAGAGTCATAGAAAACCAGAATCCCAGGCAGGGATTCACTTTCTCCAAACACCTGCTATACTGACAAGTGAACACAAACAGGAAAGTTTTATTGATGAAATGTAAAAACCCTCTGGGAGCCTGGAAGGGAAGGAGCTGCCATCTCACACGCAGGGGGCAAAAGCAGCTTAACCAAAAATATAAATCATAAAGAGATGGAACACCAATGCCTTTCACAGGCAAGACCTGCAAATACACATTCCTGCCCAAATCCCACATCTTTATTCTGACCAAATCATATATAAAACTTGTAGGAAAAAACAATTATGGGACTAGGTATTGGGCTCCTCCATGATGAATGTGTGGTAGGCAAGAAACAACAAAGGAGCTTCTTCCATAGAGGAGCATTTAGGAACATTTCTGATTGCTCCTGCAGAGAACTGGGTTGCCACCTGCTCAAGAACAGGTACTTTGAAGTGGTCCTGGCTGAAGAAATTAGTTTAATATCTATTAGTTAATGGCACATTACCAGGTGAAGAGAGAAGCCTAAGATAGAAACATCCCTGAAGTTTATCCTGCAGGGAGTCTGTCTGTGACAATGACACAACCCATCAGCTAGAACTTGTCAACAGTGAGAAAGAGAAGCCAACTAGTATTTACTTAACATTCCTTTTAAGACAGAAACCAACCCCCAGGCACTGCTGTCACAAGAGTGAATCTGTGTGAGCTTTTCAAACGGGGTATTTTGTTTGGCCTGAAAACAGAGCTGGAGGCAAGGCACTTCCATTCAGTAGGATGCTTCTATTTTATTTAAAAAGAAAACACCAAGCCAAGACCACATGCTGCTCCTACAAGCCCTAAATGGCCACAAAAATACATCTCTAGGACTGTATCAGGATTGGGAGGGGTCCCTCATTGGCTTCACTCATGGGCAATAACCAGTAGCAGCTCACGGGTGAGTATCAGGGGTCCTCAAGTTTTGATGTCAACTGAAAAAGGAAGCTTGGGATTACACGTGATGAGCACATCAAGGGCAAACATGAAGCACAGCCATTCTTTCACCAATCAGTGTTTGCAGCCTTAGACAACAAGCCCTAGAAATCCCAAACCAAAAATACACTGAACAGTAAAACTGATGGAGCAGAGATAGTGTCAACTATTCTGGATCAAACACATTTTGGAATCACTATGGTGCAGCTGCAGGTACCTCTGCAACTCAGGCACATGGAGGAGCTGTGAGTAAAGACTGCAGACTGAAAATCACTCCTGGTGCCAGGGACCTCAGGAGGCCTCTAAGCCAATCTCCTACTCAGACCATGGTCAGCACTGAAAAGCTTCAACAGACCAGGTTGCTTAGGGCTTTGCCTAGCAAGGCATGAAAGAGTCCAAGGAAGAACATTCCCAGCTTCCCAGGGCCCCATCCCAGTGCTTCACCTTCTTCAGAGTTAAACATTTCCCTTATATCCAGACAGAACTGGCTGTGTTTCTGTTTGGCTTCTTCTCCTGCCACACACCTCAGTACTGAGCCTGGCTCCAGCTCAGTAACCTCCTTGGGCACTGGGCAACTGCTTTAAGGTCTCCCAACCCTTCTCTTCTGCAGGCTGAAAAAGCTTAGTTTCTAATTTCTATCTTAAGATTCGATCAGAAGCCTCACAAAGTATCAATTGTGCCTGAGGAGAGGAGATGGAAGCACAAGGACCCTCTCTGAAGTCTGCCTCCTGTACCTGCTGGCAGAGCAGAGCAGGATGGTATGACCACTACCATTTGCACTAGGAAGAAACTGAGGAATGAAGTTAGTTGAAGGAATGTTCTGGATGAAAAAATCAGCTTTGCTGATGTTAAAGCAATGCCCTGAGAAGACATCCCGAGTGCTTCATTTAGCAATTAATTTAAAAAAAATCGATTTAAAATCCCCCACAAGCTGCTGTGTGACTAGACCAGGATGTGACCCCAAGATAAAGCCTGGCTCCACTCTCCAAGTTCACAAGCATGCAATGGTGTGCAAATTCACGCTGGTTGGTGTTTTTGTGAGCTCTCAGGTTCTAGGATTATAATTTTCATCAAAACAAGCACGTTGTTCAAAAACCTGATGCTGAACATTCTTCCTTTCATCACCTTTCAAGATTGACTGGAATAACTTCATTTACTGAAGCGCAGAGAATTCTCAGAGGAGGGAGATGCACTTTTACCAATGCACCTGAGGAGCCTGGCAGCAGATTCTCAAGATAAGCATTTGATATGAAATCAGCAGCTTATCTCGTTACATTGCTAAGTCAGATCAGAAGTTAATCATTTGATGTATGAAAAAACCTGCAACACCTCAACACAATAATCAGCTTTTTAAACATTTTATTGTTTAAACAACTGTGTGTGTTTAATCTTGAATTAAGAACATTTAAGTTCTGCAATAGATCCCAAATCCCACAAGGAAATGAGATAGGTACAATCTGGATCTAAATTCAACAGAGAGAACTCCACCTAGATTTAACAGGCATGTCCAGGATTAAAATGTCACTAGAGGGTTTGGAACAGCTAAATAAAAATATTTTTCTTCTTGCACTGCCCAACTCCAGCCCTCTGATTTGAATCAGGCCACCTAAGATTTGAAAACATGGTTAAGATCTCAGGCCTGTGAAGATTCGTTTTCTGACCCTCACCTGCACTTTCAGAATTTCCCATCAGCTGCTCAGGGAAGCATGAAATCAAGACAGAGAACTGTGCAAAATGCACCCCACAGCCTGACACAGCACCCTGCAACAGGCTCAGTCATCAGTGCTTACAGACAAAACTCCTGAGGCTCAGAAATCCAGCATGGCATGAGGAGAGAGAGAGAAAAGGAAGCAGGGTTGTTAAGTTTCTACAGCATCATGGAGTTTTTCAGACGTCCTTGAAGGATGATCATGTTTTGTACCACAGAAAAAAGTTTAAGAACTTGTGGCACTATTACTTGGGAGAAACTAGTTTTATTTTTCCTGGGTAATCACTCTTAACTATTACTTTGATATTGAAAGTTATACCTCTTCTGCAATAGCACAAACATTACCAAACCAGAAGTGCCTGCACAGGTGCCCTCTCCCTCCTTCATGCCCCTACAGGCAGTACCTGCTTCACACACACACAGCTGAAGTGACCACAGGGTCATGAGGCTGGAGTCTCCTTCACCTCGCTGAACTCTTAGGTGCTTTTATTCACCTGCTTTACTTACATTTCTGGAGTCTTGGACTTGTTTTTTCCATTGAAGAATTCAGGAAGAGCACGACGTTCGATCACATGAATGCTGCAACACAAAGGCACAATTCAGATGCTAAATAACAACCTCGGGGTGCTCTGCACACCTTCAAATGACTATTTTGAGGGAGAAAATTTCTGGCAAAGGTCAATTTTCCTAGAAGCCTTAGTGTTCTTGCATGATCCTTTGAAACTAAGTGTATTTTCATCAAGCATGCAAAGCTGTATTAAAAAGATCCCAGAATTGAAGTCCTTGATCAAAGCAAAACTACACACCCAGTGCTGCCCTCATGATCCAACTCTGAAGGAAAAGCCCATTTTCAACCATACCTTCAGGAGGCTCTAATCTGACAGAGCATCTTTATTCTTCACCCTAGTTAGTACAAACATTCAGCCAGGTCCCAACACCTCAAAGAGACCCAGCTTTTATGGTGTATATTTAGAAGATGGGACTGCAGATAAGTGCTTTGAGTCCAGCCCCAAAGCTGGATCCACAGTAATTACTAGAGCTCACAAGTTAGCTAGGACACAGACTGGCTTCAAGAACTTAGCTAGTACCTCTCTGGCCAGCTAGGAAAACAAAATCTAAAGTATGGATATTTGGAGCAACTAAAAAATGTCTTCAGACCCCTTTGAACTCCCCAGGAAGAAATATGGAGCAAAATCTGACCGTGTATGGAAGGGCAGAAGAACTATTGACATGTGAGGTGCTCTGCAATATCTAAAATAAACTAAGGCAAAGATCCCAGCAAATTCAGCTTTAGTTATTTAGTAGATATATTCATCTTCTTTTTCCTTCCATAGCTGTTCCAGGTAAAGTATCATTAAAGCCTAAATGTTCTTTCAGTAGAATTTTCCATTCTGCAAGTACTAACAGCCTGACAATGTAAACAGCACTGCTGAAACGTATGAAATTACATTCTCAGATTTATTCTCAAAATATCTAAATAAAGGATTGGAGGAAGTGATTATTTTAACATAAGTAAGGAAACTCAGTCCTGAAACATTTAATTACAGGTGATTTCACCAGCAACAAGTGAACACGATCATTTTGTGTCATCCATGGTATATGATCCATTAGAGGGTTTTCACTGCAAAGCAAAATTGCAAAGTCAACAGCCAGAGTATATGGAACTTCATTAGTGAATTCAGTTCTTCTTTTAAGATCTTACTGTGCAAACTGAGGCACTTGAGACTTATCCCACCTATTGCTAAGTGAGGAGATAGCTCCAAGGTTAAAAGGAATTTCCACTTTAAAAAAAGTATCAGAAATGCAGGGCTTGTTTGAGTGGTTTAAGACAGAAACTCGTAGAGGGGCACACACTTAGAGCAGGTTAGACTCTGGAGAACTGCATTGGTCCTTTAAGAATTAGTACCTTTAAAGGAAACAGGAAGATTTTTTAAAATATATTTCTCTGTTTCTCCTGTATGTTCAGCTTTTAATCTCCCATGTAATTGTCCTTTCATGCCAACCCTGCTTACTCGTAACTTCTCATTCCTGGGAAAATACTCCAACCTGGAGATGAAGATGAACCAGTGACTTGTTCAGATTTTAGTAACAAACAAATTACACAGTTCTTGCAGTGATGCTGCCCAAAGCATTTGAGATCATACTGAGACTGAATTGAGCATTTAATAAAATTTTTCTTACTAGAAAATTACTTCTAGCAAGGAATATTCTAAAACAGCCATTTAGAAGACATTTTGAGAGTAGATTAGAACTGTTTTTCAGCTTGCTGTAATTGAGTTGTGATTGGACACATTAAGGAAGTATTTGCAATTTGGGGGGGCTGCACACAGTGGGGTTTTTATACATTCACACAACCCAAGGAGCATTTGCTGGCACAGCAGCAGCAGTAACACCTGCAGGCTGAGGTGGGACCGTGCTGGGCCTGTGCCCTCTGGTTCTCCAGGACACAAAAACCTCCCTCTGAAGGGAGCAGCAGTGCTCAGAGACAGCAAACTGTTAGTCTCACAGCTGTGCTGTTATTTCAGCTACAAATCCCAATCAGCTTAATGGGCTGTTTCTGGAGCACTAGAATCTACCAAATCAAAGCTTCTTTTCCCACCATCCTGCTACCTTGTGGATGCCCACTGTTCCATCACAGGGATGATTTAAGGTTGCCATTTACAAGGTCAGAACAGGTACACCTGATGCAACAGGTTTATTCTCTTTCTTCAGAAAGACTTCATTAGTCTTCTGGCTCACGTTGGTCTGTTTCTCAGGTTTAGCTCTCAGGAACTCCATTAGAACCGTTGCTGCTGCTACAAATGCACCAACCAGGAGTTTTCAACCAACCATTATCACCAGCCACTCCCAAAAGGCACTTACACCTTGTGACAATACTTCATTGTAATGATTTTCTCAGTAAGGAAGTATGATTGTACCTTCACTGTCCAAGCAAGGAACTGAAGCACAGAGACTGCAGGTGTCCCTACCTTTAAAGCAAATCTCAATTACAATCCCAGAATCATTTGGGTTGGAAAAGCCCTTTAAGATGATGGGAGTCCAATCGTTCCTCCAGCCCTGCCAAGGCCACCACTGACCCATGTCCCTCAGCACCACATCTCCATGGCTTGGAAACCCCTCCAGGGATGGGGACTCCAGCCCTGCCCTGGGCAGCCTGTCCATCAAGCTACACCAAGTGTCCTTTCCTGATCTCCAGCAGGTCCAAAGTTCCTGATCCCCTTCTGAAGTGCCCCAGTGGAGCGGTTCACTCTGCGTGCGTAACAGATGTACACCTCCAGCTTTTCCCCTCACACCTATCAATTCAGACTGTCTCATCCTTGGCTGCTCTGCTTCCAGGATCATCTCAAAGTGAGAGAGTCAAGGGACTGAGAAAGTAGATGGTTCTATTTATGGAAATTTAGGTCAACTCAAGCCACTAGCACAGATACGGGCTGAGCAACCCACTCCAGGTAACAACGTTTGCCAGAGCTGGAAACTGAACCAACCCTCACACTAACAGTTCAGATCCCATCTGAATTCACAACTATAAAAAGTTCTCCACTTCTGAAAGTTGCACAGGAATCCTAACACTCAAGTGTCACAACAGAGCTCTTTAGCTTCCAGCTCAAATGAGAGCCCTTCTAGACAACTGCCTCCAGTTTTTATTTTAGACAAGCACTATGTAAGAGTTTTCACTTTAGAGGGACTTGCATTCCCAATCATTTGCTTCTATTCCCACACCACAGAAGCCTGAGCATCCAGAGAAATTGGGATTGCTCTAGGGAGCTTTATGTTCATAGCACACCACCAATCTCTGACTCCATCGAGGAGTCCAAAGTGAAACAAGGATCCTCCTTGGATCATTCTCAAAGTCAAGATCTGAAGCAAAATAAAAAAGCCATCAGCTTTCAGAAGTAGATACAAACACAAAGATCATTACAAGGAATAGAGAAGGAGGGAAGTGAAAGGAATAATAAAATCAACGTAATGCAAAAAATGCTGAGAAGGCAGACTGAAGATCTATGCTGTCTGAAATTCTCTTCCTCATTCCCAATCCCTAAAAGCTGCCAGAAGTCAGCTCAGAAAGATTCTGAAATGGACAAGATGTACCCATACATGGGAACCAGACCTAAACAAAAAGTCATTTCTTTCAGCTCTCAGCTTGACTTGTGAGAAACAACCACCAAAACTCCAAGTCTTCCCCCACTTCCAAATGACTTCCTTACCAGTTGTAGTCAAACCAAGATGCATAGCTGGGAATAATGATGTGGTTGGTTTGTTCTGTGACATTATCTTCACCTGGATCAATTGACCGACTCTGATCACCTTTGTTGGGATCTTCATCTTCCTGTGTCAGGGACAGGACACAACAATTAGTAGGCAGCAAGAGACACAACTAGCAACTCTCAGCCAGCACAAACTTAGCCAAAACCAAGTGCTTCCCAATCCTGTGCAGATTAAATTTAATTTAGTCCAATCTCTGGTCAGTGAGGAAAATCTCAGGGACCAGAGAAAGTGTGATCTGTGTTTGTAAAAATATGAAAGGCAGCACGAGGGCAGGAAGGTTCTACAGAGCCAGCTCTCAAATCTCAGGGACATACTCAGTTCTGCAGCACACTGCACCCGTGTGTAATGAATCCAGCACAGGCCCAGAGCACCTTGTAAGCTGCCAGCCTGGCCCTTTCTGCCATCTCCAGCTACTGACACTGCACCAATTTGCAATATTGTCTAAGACAGGTTGTATTTTTTGCCACTCTCCCCCCATGAACCTTCTCACTCCTCAGTATTAAAGGAAATCAGACTCATTAGTTCTAGTTCCACTGGAAGACACTTGTCAGCACTAATAGTTTTGTGTCCACAGAACTGTGTTTCATTACTCTAAATTTTTGCTTGGACAAAGTCACTTTGATCAGTCTTAAAGCTGCTCTTGGGTACTTCTTGCAAAGAAGTTCAACTTGTGTCTCCATGTCCCTGTACCTGCTTCTACTCTGAGGGAGAACAGGCCCATAAGTTTGCTCCTAAAGGGCTGTGAAGACATCAGTGAGCAAGATTTTAAGATTTCCAAGAAGAGGGACATGTCCTAGGTTACTTTCTGTTGCTTCACAACAGAAGCCTCCTGTGAACACAAGATGTTCTGCAGCTGGAGTTCCAGCACATGCTCATCTCCTGATCCCAGAAGATAAAGGGCACAGAGGGGTCAGGACACTGAACTGTGTGAGAAACCCCCAGGTACTGTCTGAAGAGCCTGTAGGCAACTCAACACTAAATGGTTTTCTTCACCTGAATTACTAATCCAGGCAGATTTCAGAGAAGCAACAGGCCATTAAAAATAACTGAGCCCCTAAACCAAGATCAGAAGAGTCACTGGTGTCAATGACATCTCTTTAGAAGGAATAAATCCCCCCAAGGACAAGGTATTGTTCTAATTAGTGATCTGACAATAGCTATTCAGAAAAGAAGTCCTTCCTCTCCTCATCCCCTCAACTTCTAACACCCTTCTCCTCTCAAGATACATTCACTAAATACAGAAACAGACCATGTCCCAAAAAACCACTTTTCAGCCTAGGACATAAAGGTAAATCTCTTCCTAACTAAACATGGAACAAATGCTAAGGTTCCTGCATGGGTCCCACAGCTCCAGGTCATTCTCCACCCAGGGATGGAGAAGTGACACAGAAGAACAGAGCATTTCCCATACTGGACTGCCCTGCTGTCATGTTCCTTCCCAGTTGGTTCCCTAACTTGGAAACCTAATAATGGTATTTTGGGGATTTGTTTGTGTCTGTACCCGGGTACCCAACCCCACTGCTCCCCAGGCTGACACCTGTGCCTAAAACCTAAAAGAAAGGTTACTCTCTAGCCAGTGGTTTGCATACCTAGAGTTGTCTTCTCCCCCCATTTTAAAACCTGAGACAGGATTTCTGAGCACTTCTGAAAACACATTGGAGACTGGGTGTATGAACTGAAATAGGGTAAAACTAGAAGTAGGTCAGTATGGAGAGAAAGTCAGATTCTCTTCATGATGTTATACCCAGCTCCAGCTTTGTGTCTGTGCAGGAGAGCAGCTTGTGACCCTCACTGAGATGTGAGCTCTTCTGACCTGCCTGATCAGGCAGCCCTCTGCTTCTAGGCACTGTTAAAAATAGTGCCTGGCACACCAACGATGGAATAAATACAGAAACTACCCCTGTGACTCTACTAGAACTACTAGGAAGCCTTTCTGGAGTTTAGATTTAGTCCTGAAACATAAAGAAAAAGCATAAACTCTGAAGAATTTTGCATCTGAAAAATGCTCCTTCAACAATGCTTGGCATCTGTCTCCTCATTCTCATTTTTAACACACTGGATTTAAACATTCTAAATTATCTCCAGGTATTTGTAGAATCTTTGTTACAGCAAAACAACATTCCCACCAGTGACTAAATGAATCTTATGTCTCAGCTGAAAATCATTACAGGGCAAGTTTCTGAAGATGGGATGAAAATCTGAGTTTCCCCCAAACTCAGTAAGGAATGGCTGTTACCTTTCCTCCGGTTGCCACAGTCTCCTCATCCTGCTCATCTGAAAGGTAAAAGTGTTAAGAGTGAAACAAAATTAAACTAACAGAAGTGTCTGATTACTCAAAAGCCTTGCAACTGCTTAGCTGGAGAGAGTATTTCCTTTATCTTGGGAGGGTAGTGAGGAGGAAAGCAAAGATACAGCAACCTCCACCTTATGCAGGCACTCAGCTACCCCAGGTAAGGGAACAGGTAAGAACACAGAGGAAGGATAATCTGAATTTTTCCACACTTTGGAACCCACACCTACTTACTGCCCCTCCCAGTGCTCTGGGTGTAGCCTTGTGTAATAGGCTACAGGACACTCATTTGTCTCTCTCATGCCAAAGGCTTCACAAAGCTGAGGGAACCTGTGATCCCCCTTGATTCCCAGCAAAAAAGAAAAATTCTGCCAGGGAAGAGCTTGTGTCATTAAAAAAAAATTGCATCCGAGGGAACAGCCTTGCAGGTGAAAAAGAGGCCACCCGTTTCAACTTGGATATACAGGAAAACAATTAATTCAACAGAGGAGCAGAATTACGAGTTTCTTTTAAAATAGAGAGATTTAAAAATATCTCCTGTTGGCCTGCAAGGGAGACTGCACTATGAAATGGAGGGGAGGGGGTGCTGGGGGGCTCTGTCTGCTGGTTTTACCAAGGTCTGCTACGGTTCCTCCTTTGACAGGCGTGTTCTCACTGTCTTTCTTTGGGTTCACTACAAAAGGGAAGAAGATTGAAACTAATGAGTAACCACCAGACAAGATACAATTACCCAAGTTAACATCCTTTTCCTATCTTATCAATAACCAGTTTTGTTGGTCATGCCTTTGCAGTTCAGAAGAGTTCATCCGTGCAGTGGGAGTACAACAGACCATTTGTTTGACTTCTCTGTTGTTTCACATCTGAACACAAAGCAGCTTCTATTCATGCAGCTACTGGACCGTGTGTGCTCCCTCCACCTGTACAGCAAGTTCAAACCAGGTAAGAACCAGTGTGACACTCAGAAAGGTTTGGTGCCAAGGACTTGATAGAAGGCATTATTTTTCTGAGTCATCTTTACTGAACAGGTATTGCACAGACCAACACTTCCCAGAGGAGGATTTAGGACTGAAAGCACTGGTGTGTTGCTAGAGTTTCCACCCATTTGATGAGCTTATCTTGGGTACCTGGCATACAATTCTTTTCCTCCAGAAAACTCCCATCTCCCAAAACATGGAACTCTGTATAATGGGCAAGAAGAATCCTAAAATAGGTGAAACTAAACATTGAGGTGGATTGTCATAAACGTATTTTAGAAAGGCCAATGAAGAAGAACCTGCTGCCCTTCTCAGCCATCACATCCAAACCTATGACTAGAGAGATGTAGATGGGCACAGGTCACCTGGCCCCACGGCCACAAAGCCATTGAAAGATTTGACAAAATATTTGTGTATTTTTTCAGTGCAGTTTAAGCAAGTTTTAACATTCAGAGAAGCCAGTGTGTGCATATTTTACCATTTTTGGGAAGCACCACTTCTTCTATATTAGGTACTGGTGTGGGATCTTCCATGTCCTTTGTAAGATCTTCTTGCTCATCTTCTTCTTTCTGCCCTCTCCTTTTCCCATATAAGGCTGCTTGTCTAAAACAGATCACACACAAATGCTCTGCCAGCTGCAACTCTCAGATATCCTCATCTTGACATTGTTCTTTGGATACCAGGATTAAGGGACTGGGTTAAAGCACTTATGAAAACATCAGTGCTGTAGGAAACGGTGCTGGTGGAGTTAATGCAAAATATCCTCTGAATTACTAGAAGAAAGGAAGTTTAAAAAAAAAAGCCTTTCCCACTGTTTTGAGACTGGAGAGCACCACTGTGTATAAATCTTGATCCCAACCCAAAAGTGCCTCCAGCACATTGGCAGCACTTGGACTCCAGTGAGAGTCAAGAGAGCAGAGACTCACTGACATTTGTCCCTTTGCAAGTGGCAATAAGAGCATCTGCTGCAGAGAAGAGGCAACAGAGTGTTCCAAGGCATGGAATGCTGCCTTCTGTCAGGAAAAGGGCTGGATGAGGAACAAAGGCAGAACCACCCATGTCTCTCCTTACAAGATCTGATTCCAACTTTACGTTTGGAATTAAAAAGTAATGCTTTTACCTGGATTACCAACTCACTCTCTCTCACCTCAGATGATAAAATTCCAGTCTTGTCTTATCAGAGCCCAACAGGCCTATTAAACAAGATCTAGATTTTCAGTTCAAAAGTGCTCCCCTCCCTATCCAGACATAAACCCTCATAAATAAGCTTTTATTTGGATATAATATTGGCCTTTTTCTTTTTTTTTTTTTTAGGAGATCAAACCAGCATTAGGAAAAACCTCTAATCTGTAGGCCACCTGTAATCACAAATACAACAGTGTTAATGCTGCGTTTGAGAGGCAAACTCTAAAATACCTGGCTACACAGATTAAAATACTCCTCAATTAATAAATGCAGTCATTTATGGGGCTACACTTTCAAGAAGTGTGCATGTGCTACATGATTGCACTAACAGAAGTGGTTTGAGTTATTTTAGAAGCAGCTGAGCAACTTCCCATGGGTTAAGTTCTCCTCTTGATGCAACAATGAGCCCCATCCCTGGCACAGATGATGTGACAACCCAGCACTGGGTTCTCTCCCACACAGGCCACACGTTTCTACAGAGGAGTAAGGAAATCACAGACACTGCCCCAGCAAAATCACACAAGTCTATTGTAATCTAAGGTGAGATAAGTGAGAGATGACAGAGGTGACCACACAAGCACTTCTTGAAGAAAATTAGCCTTGAATTAAGACTTGGAAACTCACCCTTTCTTCCCTGTCTTCTTTCTGGACTCCACAGGAGTGGGGGGTGGAGAAGGAGAATGCTTTCTCTTCCTTGTACTCGCTGCTGCTTTCCTGTCTCTCCTCTCCGGACTACGTACGGGCTGTTGGAGAAGTGAAGGAGTCAGCTCATTCCAAAGACCAGTTATTGAAACGCTGTAGACCACACTCTTCCTCCCTGGAGGTGTCCAAGGGCAGGTTGGATGAGGCTTTGTGCAGCCTGGTCTGGTGGGAGGTGTCCCTGCTCATGGCAGGGGGGTTGGAACCTGGTGATCTTTAAGGTCCCTTCCAACCTTCACCATTCCATGGTTCTATGAACACATCTACAACAGAGAAGCTAAGAGCAGTACCACAACCTGCACTACATTCAGCTCCAGAATTCTTCCATTTGTCAATGTGAAAACCCCTAAATTTTCTACTGTGCTTTTAGAGCACAATTCAAAGGCAACATGTGACTTGTTCACTACACTCCATCAAGAGAGATTTCCCAGTGAGTAGCCTGGTCTTGAGGTTGAGCAAACGTGTCTTCAGAATCCTAACTTTGGGAGGCATCTGGGAGATACAAGTATTGGTTAACAAGGACTTTGGTCCAGAGAATTCAGAAATCAAATACTAACTGATGCTGTTTCATGCACCCATGGCTTTGGTCACGAGGAAGCAGAGCAGGTTCTATTTCTTACCATTCCCAGGAACCAAAAATCCAAGGGCACACTTACACTTCTGGATAAAGGATGTACATCAGAAAAGAGCTAGAACTATAACATGTTATCAGAGCGACCTCAAACTGTTTAATTGGCCTAATTTTAGCAACTCTGAGTGCCAAAAACTCTGACTTGTGCAGTGATGTAGTATAGTAGTGAAGGAGGCAGAGAACCACCTACCTCTTCATTCTTCATGGAGATTCTCTGTCGAAAACTCACTGATTTCCTGTTCTCATCTACCTCATAATCCTCTTCATTCATCCATTCATTGAATATATCCGTGTCCAAAATCCACTTGGCATGAACCTAAAGAACAGAACATTTCAACAGGCTGGTTTTTGAAAAAAATTGCTTCACGACAGACCTAAAGGGATGAAGGAAGCACCTGCAGCTTTGTCACCAGGGTCTGAACTTCAGAGCATCTCGTCATGGTTTCACACATGAAGAGACAAGAGTTCCATGAGGCAACACGATATGGGATGGATGGACAAGCCCATAAGTCTACTCAATGCCAGGTCTGCTCCTCTGTCATTTTTCAGCCTCCTGAAGTGTGAGGTCAGTTCCCACAGCTGGGACAATGGCTCTGTTTTAAGAGCATGCTTTGGATGCTGAAAACCATCATCAGAATCTTTGCCCGATCCCCTTGGCAGATATGCTGAGAAACACTAGTTGTTCAGCTTAAGAAAGAAAGTTTTAACTAGAATTAACCACTTAGAGGTCTAATACTGTGTGATGTAGCAGACTGTTTGCTGGCCTTGACTTACATAGCATGAGTTAGGCCACAAGCTGTGGAATTTCACATCATTTTCTTAGCCATTCTCCTAGCAGCTGGTACCGTGCTGGGCTCTGCCTTTAGTGTGAGAAGCAAGCTGGTAACACACTGATGTTGAGAAAGGTTTTCCCTATATCTAGGACCTTTCCATTTCCCATCTTCTGCTGATGAGCACAGGTGCACAAGGAACACAAACCAGAAGATCAGGAAGCCACAACCACCATCTTGACAAGGTAAGAACAGATAACAGCCTGCCTGGAGACAGGGAAAGAATCCAGTAAGGTGTTAGGAGACCCTGGATCACTGGTGATTTTTTGTTCTGCAGTCTTCTAACCCCTTATTGGATTCTCTCTCAATGCTCGGGCAGCAGCTTCTCCTTGAACAGTTTAGCAACCCAGATGGGACCCTCAGCCACCACCTTTGGATCCTCTCATCTCCAAACATCCAGTGGGTGAGCTCACCTGGGACCTTTGGAGCAGGAGGCACCACAGGGTTAGCATCAAAATCCCCTGAGCAGGCTTGGTGGAAATACAGAGAGTTTTTGCTGCAGCTTTTGGTGGTGTGTGGTCTGACTAAAGTAAATCACATGGAAATAAAGAGTGAGTGTGGCCTGGGCAGTGTAAAACAGACAGAAATAAAGAAAGTGATGGGAAATCCACCCAGCACAGAGGAGACCCTTGGCTGAGGTACTAAAAAATAGGGACAGAATTGTTGGTACAGCAAATCTATCAAAAGAGCACGCAGAGATTTTAAGCTGAGAAGACCAGTCAGATGTAACTGTAGGAGGTGAGAACCTGGCAGAAGGGTGGTTGCTGCACGGGTCCTTTGACCAGCAGAGACTGGGTTCCCATGGCAAAAGGGTTACTGGGATGTTCAGGAAAACTGAAAGAAAACAGGACAGCAAATGATCCAAATCTGGACTGTAATGGTGCAGGGGATTGAGCTGCTCACCAGACAGGGCTCTGGAACTGAGTAGGAGCCATTAGAGCATGTGGGGAACAGGGGTGACCTGGGCTGAAGTACCAGAGACCTGACAAACATCCTGCTGATTTCTGGGGATGGCTCCTACGGGCTCTGTGGTGACACAGAGCCATGATGGCACAGAGCTTTTAATGATGGGCTCGTGATTAGTGTCTTTTGTGGATCAGGCAGCCCCTGGCATATGGAAATACACATATGGAGATACACAGCCTGGGTGGCTGGGAGAACATCTGCCAAAGATTCAGAGTGTTACTGTGTCTGTGTCTGATGGGCATGAGGGAAGGTGAAAAGCTGAGCAGATTAAAAGTAGGAAAAAACCAAGATACATTTGCTGGTCATGGCTTTAGCAAGGAATTTAGAAATGAAAGGCAGGGGCTGGGGAGGAAGAAGACCAGATACAACATCTCAACTAAGACCAGGAAAAAAGGAAGAAGATCAGGAAGAAATGCTGGAAGGAAGTGTTATTATTGTGGGAAAGGACAAGAGGAGAAAATTATTACTGGGCAGAACTGCCCTGGGATAATGATGATGGACTAGATAGATTTGATGGTGTGTGTGTGTGACTCCTTGAGTAACATTTGCTGCTTGGGCAGCAGCTTCTCCTTCAATGGTTGGATTGTACCACAGAGGCAACAAAACCCAGGAGGACTTGGCCAGATCTTGGAAAGAAAAGATTGCCTATCTTGACTCAAAACATCCCCCTTCAAATACAGTTCTAGTTTACTCAGCTGAGTAACAAAATTATTGAGCTTCAGTATGACTTACACAATAACAGTGTCCAGGTAACTACTTGGAGTAATTAGTGTTTGAACAGACATCAAGGCTTTTCTGACCCAAGTTGCTCTTTTTTAACTCTGCTGTTCAGACCAACAGGTGCACACTGATCACTGCATGTCATGTATAAAGGAGCAAGTCCAATCAAAGGACACTAGTGTTTACACTGATTAGAACTGCTCTCTACTGATCCCTTGCAATGAGCTACATTAGAAAGACAAACCATTTCTGTAGAAAGGAAACTAATTTTGTAGAAAATCTAAGTAAGGCTCCTGATGTTGGTTTGAGTGCTCACAAGATGTTCAACAGACAGAGGAGCACTGACTTTTCCCATCATTGACACCAGTTAAGAGCAGAATTGCCATGAAATGGAACCTTTCCATAAAGAAAGGTGAGCTACAACCCTCAGGGAGTCTTTAAACACCTGCTGATTTTCTCAGACACTTCCACGTTGGCTCTAACTCCAGGGCCAGCTGCATTCACACAAGTCAGTCCTTTAGCCAGGCCAAGGCTTTGGGCATATTGAGTAAAATCAAGGGACTTGAACTGTGCCCTGCACTAGGAGCAGAGAGAAGCTGGTGTCTGCAGTGGCACTGAGCTGAGACAAACTCAGGAGCTGCCACAGCAGTGTGACACCAGGGGACAGCAGAGCCCATGGCCACACGGTCTGTCAGCCAGACCACAGCTCTCCTTTGATCCCATTAGCTGAAGCTGCTGGAAATAAAGCTGAGCTTACAATCACACAAAGAGAAGAGCAAGATTTCAGTTGTACCACAGACTTCAAACATTCAGATGTGCTCTCCTAAAGAAGCCTCTTAATTTCCATGTTACCAACTCCTAATATTTTTGGCAATATCATTTCTGGATTGTAGAAAAAGATGAACTTCCTGCACACAAAGTATGTTTTAAGCCCTGCAACACACGTGTGTGGGAACCTCACATTTCTAACCTGATAGTTATTTTCTCCAATAATATTCTTCCAAAAACACACAGCATTTCCCCACTTCCTCTCCTTCCACCTGGCACAATGCCACCATGCCACCTCACCAGCTGTCAGGTTTCATCCCAGAGATGCCTGCACTTCAGCAGCAGTGGAAGGACTTACCACCCTTTAACATAAAACACCTCAAGTCAGGCCAAAATCAACGTGGATATTTTGGCACTATCAGTCTGTCATTTTCGCTCACAAAATAAAGGATTTTTTCCAACAGCATTCCTCCCCAAAGCAACGAAGTGTTTCAGACATTGTTATTACAGCTCCAGAAACACCACTCTGCTTCTCCTTCTAGATAGAAATGCAGTCAGTGTTACCCAGGAGCACGTTCAAATGTCCATCTAGCAGCACCTGAGCGTGAGTGACACCAACACAGTAACTTTGGGCAACTGCTGCAGAGAGCCTTACCTTCCAGGGCTTTTCAGGAATTGGAGGATCCTCAATTTCAGCATCTATTTCATTGGCGTGAACCCAGGTGTCGTAGCTAATGAGAAGAGTCAGAAAAACAAGATTGGTCCCCTGGGCTGTTCATCCCGAAAGAAGAGCAGCAGGAATATTTACTCAGCAATTTTGACATGTGCAAATCATACTGGTGGGACAGAATAGCAAAGGACTTTGCACTCCATGAAGTGTTAAAGGAGGAGTCCCTGGTTTCTGCTACAGGAGCAGGACACACTGAAGAGGGAGGGGTCCAGGGCATCCCACACACATTTTTAACTCTCAGGATTTAAAAGTCAGCTCCAGCTTAGCCCTGCAGATCCACTCCCTAGATTCAGGGGTATAAATGCAGTTTGAGTCACCTCTTCAAACCCTGATATTAAGTTAATTAACTTTCTTCCTATTCTTAAGAGTTTAAAGCAAGAGATCCTGGATTCCTAGAAGAAAGGAGTTTGCATCCTCACCTTCAATCCCTGCTGCTGCAGAATCCATCTGTTATTTACACTCACTTTTCCATGTGTTATTCCCTCAAAAGCCTATTTATAAATACAAAGAAACTACACTCCCAGTAACAGCCAAAGCTAAAATAGTTTGGAACAACACTAGGCATGTACTGAGCAACTGGGAAAGTCCTATGCAAGGTGTGTATCCAGCATTCCTCAAGTCTACATGGATATTTGGAAATACAGACACACAGACAGAGTCAGTACAAACTTGACTGCCCAGTTGATATAAATATAAAAACGTTTCAAGGTTCTTCATCTGTATGAAGAAGAAACTTTAATGTGATTGTTGTTTGCTGTTTTCCACTGACACAGACTGATGGTTCCTGAGGATTCAGTGCAGGCACAGCAGAGCACTGTAGGACCCTCACAAGTACTTTAAACAGAAGTCAGGGCTGGGCTGCCAACACTTTGAGTTTTCCAGCACCTGGACTCAGACACCAGCTATTACCAATACATTCAAGTTACTAACAGCACACACACAATCTTTTAACATCTCCTAACACCTTCCTCAAACATGTGCTTTCAGCAGTCACTTGCACTCGAGCAGAGGCAACTTTTCTTTGTCCCAGAAACCCCAACTAGCTGATCAGAAGTTCTCCCTTTTGGCTCTAAATATGGAAAGCCTCACTCTGCCCTTTCAAAGTCTGGTTCAATTTGCAACCTCACTAGTGGCTCTGCAGAAAAACAGATTGTCCTTTTCTAACCTCATCCACGGGCCAGTATCACAGATGGGAATGCAGATTTCAGTTTTAAACCATGGATTAAGTCTTTTCATGATCTGGACACTAAGAGAAATGGTAGTGATGCCACATTACTGTGTGGTTATGCTCCAGAAGACAACCTCAGCTTGTGTCATAATATGAGCAGCAATGCACAACCATTCAGAACCAAACCATAGGAATGCACTACTGTATACTTGGGTTAAATTTTGAGATGAGCCAGTGTGAGCCAGGCCTGAGCCTGCCCCAGTCTGCAGAACACAGCAGACAGAGCACAGCTGCAGCCAGGACATTCCAGTACAGAGCACTGCTCTCAGGAGAGGCAAGACTCAGTGAGCCAAAGGACCAGCTTGTTTGAGCACATGGATTTTCCTACTTGCAAGTTTTAATGAAGGCTTTTCCTTCAACAGACTAAAGCTTAACATTTGGGGTCTGCTTTCTTCCCCCACCTTTCTTTACCTGTCTGGAAAAAAGCCCCAGTGTACCAGCACCTGCTTGTCTTTTTTCATCACAGGTCTCAACCATTCATCTGCAAAAGGGAAAGAGATCTAAGATCAGGTTCAGGTTATAAAGATCAACAAACACTGCTTTGCTTTTCCAAAGCCAGACACAGAAAAGTTATTAAAAAGCCCCTGCAGTGCAATGCCCAGGGCCTGGCTGCCACAGTACTACACTTGCCTGCACTGCCTCTGCCAGGGCTACACATGCACGTGCTCTGCCTGTATTCAATACAGAGGTGACATTAGAAAAATCATGTTAATGCTAAGAATTATTACATTCCCTTTCCTGGACACATACGTTCCTACCCTAACACACTCCAGATTAAGATCCAAAGCAGCTTGCAACAATCATCTGTTTCTCAACAGAAGCAAGAGGCATTTCTGGCTGGCAGGCAGAAGCACTGATCTCTGCCAGCTCCTCTTGGCACATCTCATCCCCCAGACTCTGTGGCCAGTTGGGCCTGGAACTCAGAATGTGACAGAACAAATGCTCCAAGATGACACTGAGTAAAGACACAACATGGACAGAGAGAGACATGCTCTGATCTGTCACTTTTTTTTAATCTCTGTATGGACAAAAAGCCTAAACTTCTCCCCAGATGCCTCCTTCTCAGTGGTAAATATTTCCCCTCTGCCTTTTTTGCATCCTTGTTAGACACCTGTATCCCCTCATTAACTTCTTATAGTGATTTACACTTATTGCAAAAGACCTTCTTCCCAGGATTAAATTCTACTCTCAACAACAGAGTTTTGAAGGAAGAATGTCAGGGCACAGGGTGGTGGTGAAACACATTCATAAAAAAAACTTCCCAGAGTCTAACAAATCCTGGGTTTAACTTTCTGCCAAGTGCTGCCACTTGGCTGGTGTGGCAGCAAGGCAGATACTCAGTCTGACTGGTGCTTTAAAGGTGTTTTTGCTTTTAAACTGCACATCTGACACAGTCTAATGGCCTAGTCCCTGCAACCCACGTACTGAGAATGTGCCCTAGAGCAGGATTAAAAGAGGAACCCTGAGGATTTCACCCTGTGTGAAGCTACACTGCTTGAATTCATGGCTGTTTTCTCCCCTCAGTGTAATAATCAGAATCTGAGAGAGCTCTAGCACATCTGCACATTCACTGACTGCAGGACAGATGGGACCTACTGTGCTCAGCCCTTTGCTGAGGACCCGAGGTGGTTAAAACAAACACAAACCGGTGGTGGGCAGGAGGTGAGAAGCACAGGACACAAACAAGGGGACAATTCACCCAAGAACAGAAGGGAACGTTTCCATCTAGTGGCCACCAGACGCCAGAGCACACCAGGTAAAGGCAGTTTGTACCAGTAAAGCTCAGGTCCAGCAACGACCCACTAGACAATTGAATGTATTTAAGATGATGAAATCAAGAGCTGTTTGTTTTGCCATTTGCTGAAGGATACAGCTGTTACATTGCTTCTGTGGAACCCATGTATTTCATACAGAGGCAGACTGCACTAGAATAAAACCAACAGTCCCCAGTTATCAGCTCTACTTGTCTCTGTATCCACCTTGCCACACCACGTGCCATGGTATGAAGCAGCATGCCCAGCCCATCACCTGGAAAGTCGAGAACATGGCAAAAAGCTTCTCAATTCTTATTTACTTGAGCATCTATCTGCCTTTCACACATCCAGGTGGTTCCTTACAACGTTTCACTCAACTTTCTGACCCATACGTGGAACTAGATGATCCTTAAGGTCCCTTCCAACTCAAACCATCCTACAACTGTATGATACTTACACATTGGGGGACACCAAAGGAGCAACAAAAGGAAAAAAACAATGGAAACTTTAGTTTCAAGCCCCCTACTTTCACTATCCTTCCTTTTAAATGTAAATCAAAGTTAATTTCTTCAAGTTCTTGCAGACACTTAGCTCTGCTCCCCTTCACCCTCCAAGTTATTTGGGACAAACACAATATCTATCTGCATTCAGCAATAAATAGTATCTCAATTTCCAGTGCAGTCACTGAAGAGCAGTCAGTGTTGTGCACCTTAATCTGAAAATTAATTGCATCAATTACAAATGTGACTGTTACACCCAGTAGTTAGAAGCAGGACACAATGATCTGGAGTTAATCCCAGAAATACTTTTCCAGTGGCTCTGAGGAGCAGGCAAGGAACATGGTGTCTGTGTGAAAGCTTCCCTAAGTGCTACTGGGATTTACTTCCAAGTTTATTTCCACTTAAAAACTGGAAAGCAACTTTACCATCATCCATTGAGGTAGGACTTGGATAAACATGGTGTGTAGCCTTTGATTTCTCTTCAGTTACTGTTCCCTGTGGGAAAGGTGGAAGAAAAGGAGAAACTGCATCAGAAACCTTCAACACACTATCCCAAATTTCTCAGATGCTTCTTTTTACCCACATCCCATGCAACCCAGAAACACTGCAGGGTAACCTCAGTGCAACTACAAAGTGCCAGAAGAAAGCAATTAATTATTTTAAGACTGCTGCCATCTCTTAAGACTTTGTCATCTCTTGCTCTTTTCATCTCAAATCCTTCCTCCTCCCAGTTCTTCTGCCCCAATTCTCATCATAAATTGTTCAGTTACCAGCTCATACAAACCTATTGGTGAATACTTTGTAAGAAAGCATTTTTAAGTTTATTCCCACTAAGTACACATGTAGGTCCAAAACAATTTCTAAATATGACAGATTACAAGATGAAGTCGAGGAGGAACTTCACTAGAAATGGCTGCCCTGAACACAACGACCTCAGTGCTCAAGAAAGGCTGCATGTCAAGAGACAGAATTAACAGCCCTTGTTTCAAAAGAAGCCTCCTACAGCACAGAACACAGGGAGTTAACTGGAACTGCACTCACATGATGCCACTGCTTGCCAGATACTCAAACACAAGAATACTTTTTCTTCTTGGTGGTTTAGGGCACCGTTTTCTTGGCATATGAGAACCAACACCTTGTGCTTAGGTAGATGCCACGAGCAGTGGGACATAAAGAACTTCCCCTACATCTGAGCACAGGCCAGAATTATATTCCTATTAGACCTACATCATCATGCAAGAAAATTCTACTACATATCTGTTAAACAAACATGTGACACTGCTTAGTGTGGCCAGTCAAGAAAACCCTGTCCTTCCCTCACATGGACAATACAGATCCTTATGGATTTATATAATCCAGAATATATATATACATAAAAATATATCCTATATATATAAACCTGTCAGGATTCTCCCACATGCTGCAGACACCTTCAGTCCCAATATGAAGAGTCATTCCCAAGGACAGCAGAAATCCAGTCTGCAGAGGAATTATTTTCATACAAACTGCTCCAAAACATGTTATTCAAAATTTACATTCCACAAATACTTGACAGATTTATTTAAAGGAATTAAGAGCACATGGGATGGGTTACAGCCAACAATATGCAAACAACTGACTTGGAAGACAGCAACAGGAGGAGGAAAATTCAAAAAGCATGAAGACACTTTGCACTATGGCAGCACCATCTGGAGACTGCTCTGGTGTCAGGGGCTGAAGGGCAAGAGCTCCTACACCCACGAGAGTTCAGAGAGGTGGGTGAAGGGTGAGGAGGTGCTCTGAGCAACAGCAAAAAAGAAAGTAAGAACAACTTAAAAGTGTTCAAAGGGAAAGGAAAGAGTGAATCAAGAACCTGCAAAGTGTTCAAGGAACAATAGTGGAAATTCTCCCATCAGCTAAAGACACTTCTCTAGGTACCTCATCTGAGCTTTGTGAATCTGATCAGTACACTTCATTTCTTTCCTATGGAGCTTTAAACCCCCCCCCACAAGAGAACAGGAAGTCTCTCTCAGCTGCTGTCTTGACTGAAAAGAAAGGGATGGGTAACTTCACATTAAAACAGCTTTCTGAAAGATGTCAGCAAACTGTAGGACTTATTCCCTGCCCCTGCTAAACTGAGTGTGACTGGGAGCTAAACACACAACAGGCTGGAAGAGTTCTCTACCCACAAAACACTTTTCTAGAAGCAGATAAATGCTAAATCTCACTCATTACTTCCTTTCAAGTTCCTAAATTATTATTCTGGCTCTTCTCAGAGAATCCTCAACATTCATAAAGAAGAATCAGAAAAAGTGTGACTACCAGAACCAACAACAGCATCTTCATCAGCAGACAGAACAAGCTTCCTACTGACACCTCTTTTTGTAAGTGCAGAGATCAGACCAAGACTGTGCTGGGACAAGAGATACACAGCCCTTGTGCACAGGCTGCAGGAAGGACTTGGAAACAGAGAGGAGGGAGCTACAGGTACCAGGGGTGGGATGGAGGGAAGATGACAACACCTGGTAAAAACAAGTATCTAGACATGGAGCAAGAATGGGTAGCAACACAAAACCAAGATGAGGATTCATGAGAGAGGGCAGCAACAGGACCAGGGGTCATGGTTTTAAACTGAGAGAGGGGACATTTAGGTTAAAGCTGAGGAAGAAATTCTTCCCCATGAGGGTAGGAAGGCACTGGAACAGGTTCCCCAGGGAGGTTGTTGATGCCCCTTCCCTGGAGGTGTTCAAGGCCAGGTTGGATGAGGCTTGTCAGCCTGGGCTGGTGGGAGGTGTCCCTGCTCATAGCAGGGAGGTTGGAACCTGATGATCTTTAAGGTCCTTTCCAACCTTCATCATTCTATGATTCTATGATTCAGAGGAAGGAAAGCCCAAAAAAGCAGAATTAGGGACAATTTCTGTTCTCAGTTCTTCACATCCCCTTAGAGACAAAGCTGCCTGCTTCAAAGTCCCTTAAATCATTCATGGATATAGCATGCTTTGAGTTCACTATAGAATTCCTTTATGGAAGGGAAATTCTATCAATAATTTAAACAATAGCAAGCATCCTGAGTCAGCTGAATAATTAAGAGTAACTTGTGAAAAACCACACAACTGAAGTTGAGATGATGGTTCAGAATCATGACACAGGAAATACATTTAATCTGGAAAAGAAATAGTTTATTTTGGCTACAGCCATGAATTACCATGACACAAAGAGCTATCAGACCTTCTGGAGTTCACATTCCAGGATATTTCTCTCCAGACAAGTGAAAGGAGTGTTTACATTTTTAAGAGATGAAGCTATTAATCTTGTTCAGCTCACCATTAGTATATTAAACTACAACAGCAAGATGTTGACTCTCTAGGAAATACACCACCTACCAAGCCAGAGCCCCTTGTTGCTTGTGTTCTCTTCCAGCACAAGCAAGAAAAAAGCAAGTGAAATAAAGCAAAATAGGTAGTGATCATTTGAAGGTTAAAGCTTCTCCTTATGCTGTCCCCACACATCTACAGCAGCTGTGTTACCACCTTCTTTGGTCTCCAGTATGAGCAAACAGGGAGCTCTGAGTCCTGTGTGCAGCTCTGGGCCCCTCACTGCAAGAAGGACATTGAGGTGCTGGAGCAGGTCCAGAGGAGAGCAACGAGGCTGGGGAAGGGACTGGAGGGAAAGTCTTATAGGGAGAGGTTGAGGGAGCTGGGGTTGTTCAGTCTGGAGAAGAGGAGACTCAGGGGGGACCTCATCACTCTCTTCAACTACCTGAAGGGAGGTTGTAGTCAGGTGGGGATCAGGCTCTTCATCCAGGCAATTAGTGACAGGACAAGAGGGCACAGCCTGAAGCTGCTCCAGGGGAGGTTTAGGTTGGATATCAGGAAGCACTTCCTCATGGAGAGGGTGATTAGACATTGGAATAGACTTCCCAGGGAAGTGGTGGAGGCACCATCCCTGGATGTGTTCAAGGCAAGGCTGGATGTGGCACTTAGTGCCATGGTCTAGATGGTGTGGTGGTGTTGGTCATAGGCTGGACTTGATGATCTTAAAGGTCTTGTCCAGCCTCAATGGTTCTGTGATTCTGCTTCCTTCAGGCACTCCACATTCCATCAGTGGGGCCTGCCCTCAGCTCACTGGGACACCAGAACTGCTGCTCACTTCAGCAGCCACTTCAGATTTACTTTTAGAACAGAATTATGATTCAAGTTCCACCTGAGGGTAACTACTAACAGCATTTTACAAATGGTGAATGTCTGCTCTTAAGTGACTCGTTGCTGCTGCCTGTGTTGTCAGGCACAACCCAGATAGAACTGATGTCTTGAACTCAAGCAAACACACTTTACTCAACATCTGACAAACCCCTTGTTTCAAGACATGCTGCTCAACAGTTACCTGGTGACGTTTGACAATATCCTTCAACTTATTGGCCAACTTCAGCTCTATGTCTGGAATGAGGTAGATGGTTGGTCTGCTCAGACAGTTGTTCTAGTGGAGAGAATAAGAAGGTAAATAAGAAATTAGCAGGCCACCTGTGCCATAAATAAAAAAATTCCCCTTAAAATCACCAGTGCTTCAGAAAGCTCAAAAGGAACATACATATGAGCTTGTGATCCAGCACACTAACCAACTTCAGAAACTATGACATAGTGTTTTCCTTACACACCTCCATGCCAAGGTCTTCTGCTGGGTTTCTTTCTGGTGCCTGCAGAGCTGCTGTTGGTTCCATCAGAGACATTATCATGGATGAAGGGAACATGACCCCTTCCAACCCAACCCATTCTATGACTCTGTGACCCAATGTAGCTGATCTCACATTCCTGCTTTCACACCATCTTTAATAGAAACCATGATTTAAAACAATTTCTGACAGGCTCTGGAAGACTCTGCTTGAAAGGGAATTTAAGTCCCTGTGTGTCAGCTTCCAAATCTGAATCTGTCCTGTTGCACTGACATGCAGATTCATGTGTTTCTGTTGCACCTGCAGCCACACATCCACTTAATACTGGATTTTAACATGTGTTCTATCATGTACTGAAACCATCACACAATGGCAATAGCTTTTAATAATGAGAGTACTGTTTCTTTTTGCTCTTCTTCCTCCTATTTCCACTTTTAACAAGCACCTGATAGTTACATCTTGACTATAACACACACTGAGCTTGGTTTTAGAGTTTGAAAAAAAATATTCTGTTACTCACACAGGGCAGTCAAAAATTTTTAATTTCCTATGAGACCCCACAGCTGTTAACTGCTCTCTTCTGGTAGCTACTTGTTTGGTAAAGCAAGGAAGAGTGTCTAAAATGGACCTGAGCCTGAAAGAAGCCAAACTTGCATCAAGCTGAAAGGCTCAAGAAAGTCAGCACTGGGATGGGTATGTACAGAACTGGTTGCTCAGTCCTAAGGATGGTTCTTTCACAGGAAGATGGAGACACTCAGGATGCTTTCTCCTACCTTACAAACAGGTTTTCCTCAGTATCAATGAGAACACCCCTCAGTTTTCAAGCAATCACGTGGAATTGTGACTGAAAGGGGTTGGAGAGGGAGGGAAGAGTGTAATATTCCTATAGAAAGGAAACTCTTCAGGGGGTCCCAGTACATAAAAAGCTGTACTGAAGTACATAAAAAGCTGGTGAATCCCTTCCCCTGAGCATGTGGAAACACAGAGCTCTGAACAGGAGTTTCTTGCCTGCACTAGTGTTTTCTCAATGTTCATGAACATCTCCACGTTCCGGTCCATCCGGGATGGATTCTGCAGGTCAAACCTCCGCCTGGTAAAGAAAGAGATTCAAAAATATTAAACTCAACTCTCCCCCATTCAGCAGCCAAGAATCTTTCACATTCCATATAAAAAACAGTATCATAAGAACACCTGAAACACAATCACAAATATTTTTGCTCCACTTGGTATCCCTCACAAGCAAGAAAACCCACAATGAACCGAATCAACACAACTGATTTGTGAGATGTTTATGGAAAAACAAGGTTGACATTGTCCAACAAAACCCTGCAGCAGGGCTGTGCACTCCACTAGTCACAAAGGGTAATTAAACAGAAACAGAATCAAACAACAACTAGATGAGAAAACTCCTGTACAAGCTCTCACGTTTCTCTCACTTCCAGTTGCACCATCCAACAGTCCCAGATTCTAACTCAGAAAAACACAGCGATTCATCTGCCTGAGATTTTCTAAACCACTGATCTCCTTGAGAACAAGCCTGCCCCCCCAGCACACAGGCAAATCATCCCTGTGAGCATTTTATGGTCTTTATTGGGCTCTGGTACTTGAAAGGTTACTACTATTTTATTGACAAGGTAATCAAAATCTCTGGAATATCCTTTTCACCAGAGAGGGCAGCGATAGGACAAGGGGTCATGGTTTTAAACTGAGAGAGGGGACATTTAGGTTAAAGCTGAGGAAGAAATTCTTCCCCATGAGGGCAGGAAGGCACTGGAACAGGTTCCCCAGGGAGGTTGTGGCTGCTCCCTGGAGGTGTTCAAGGGCAGGCTGGATGAGGCTTGTGCAGCCTGGTCTGGTGGGAGGTGTCCCTGCTCATGGCAGGGGGATTGGAACCTGGTGATCTTTAAGGTCCCTTCCAACCTTCACCATTCTATGGTTCTATAACAATGTAGGTTTGAGTGTCTATCAGAAATGGGGGGATAACACAAAATCTGAGACTTTCTACTGGGAAGAGTCCCAAGAGCCTCCTGAAGGCATCCTGCCAGATCCACCTGAATCACACACATATTCTGAAGTCTGAATCAACTCAAATTAAGAATCTGAATGGTGGCCCTAGGGAACCCAAGGTGGGGCAGTTAGCACTAAGGCCAGTCAGTCCCTCAGCAGGCTCAGGTGTCCTACAGCACAGGCTCATCCCCCCCAGCCAGGGTGGGCAGTGCTGGAGGAGCCTCTGGGACAGAGCTGGGCCTGACCCATAACAATCCAGCCTTTTCCACAGCACCGTGATGGGTTTAGATAATCACATTGTTGACTCTCAGATGTACAACACTGTCTGGTGCACATCATACCTCCCAAATCTTGGAAAAAGCTGTTGCTAGAGTCTGAAAATGCTCTTAACTGGAGTGCTGAGCTGGTGTTCAGGAGCAGCAATACCAGCACATGGGACTTCAGCATTTAAAATAAAATAAAAATCACCCTGTACACTTCAGACAGTGAAAAAGCCATGCACAGCACTCCCATGCAGTGACTGATACACTTTACCTCCAAAATACAAGAATTTATTCCTGTGCCCACACCTACTGACAGCTTCTCTTCAACACATGCTTGTTTCCAGCAACACAGCCAATCAAATTTTAAGGTTGAAAAATACACAATAAAGGTAAACCAAAGCACCATGGATTTGCAGTCACAAACCCACTACCACACAGCCTTGGCACCACATCCCTATTGCACTACTGAATGAAACAAAGACACTTCAGCTGAGACCATCAAGTTTTTCTTCACTTGAGGCTCTTTGATATTTTCAGAAACGGCCACATAAAATACGTTGTAGTGTTGGGCAGCACTGGAAATATGCACTATTAGTGAACGATGGTCTCCCTCCTCAAGCAGGATTAGGGGCTCTTCCTCTCACACTAAGGACCTGGCAAACAGTTCAAGGATTATATCCTGGCATATTTATTAGAACTGTCTTTCAATTTAAAAATAAATTGATGTCTTTAAATAGCATTGTGCCCGTTGAAAGGTTTGCACTGACTTCAAGAAGTAGGGCCAGTCATGAAGCAGTCTGTCAGCTTGCTGCACAACACAACTTAATAAAGTATTTTACACCTCTAATACATGGGATTTTAAAAGCCAGGACCAAGCCACTTCTCCAGCATTCACCTACTGACAGCCCCAGAGTCTGTGTTCCAAACATATGCTTCTCAGTTTCAAGGAAGTGAAGGGAGATAAAAGCCAAATAAACACCCTTTAGAATTTTCCTACACAGCTAGTGAAGTCTTCAGTACCTATGAAGCAAAGATACTCAAAACATTCAAGTCTGACCAAAATTTTTTACATTTGTTTGTGTAAAATCCACATTACTTATTCACTGACTGCTGTACATGCCCCCAGATTTTGGCCTGCTTGTGAAACCCATACTTTCAGAGAAGCATGTCAACACATTAAGAACCAGTACTTCTTTTAGTTGCCCACGTAGATAAAACAGTCATAATTCTTCCTGTCCTTGGTTTAACTGATACCCCCTGGCAGGTTTTAGCAAACAACTACTTGGATTGCAGGGAGAGACAAGGTATGTCCAGCTGCACTGGGTAAGTGCACTTGTCAGACATACCTATTGTGACGAGGAAAGGAACTTCTCCTATAAGACAGATCATTCACAAACAGGTTAAGCAAGAGTGACAATGCATACCAATAAAAATAAAAGCATATTTCAGGCAAAACACCACGTATTATTTGGTTGAGTCAGTGAAGGGTACATTCCAAGCTCTAAGTCTGGTCCTCAGAGTTAAATTCAAGTATTACTTCCCTCTACATCCCACATGCACAAGCACATGGCACTACCCACACTAGGCCGGAGGAGTCAGCAAGAGAGTGAGAAGAGAGGAGGCGATCACGGGTCTGAGTTTTGCTGACAAACTTTAATGACTGAAAACTAAATTTGGTTGGAAAAAATTGAATGTTTAAATATTCATGAAGTAGGAGCTGTTTAACTCCTTTATCTTAAGGCAAAGAGGTAGCAAGACACCCCTGAAAGACAGGCCACACAGAACACTACAGACACCTATCACACCCTGGGTGTTGGGAATGCTGGAGTAGAAGACAACCTGGCAGCAGTTGACTCGTACCAGCCTTCTGATACATCCACCTTGGACACCCATTTACCTGCTGTGAGCATAAACTACTCCTCAAAACAACCAACCAGACTAAAACTTCATTTTTGCCTTTTCATTTGCTCTTGTGGATAAAAGAAACAGTCAACCCTTGGAACGCTGTTCCAGGTCTGCACAACATCAGGAACTATTTACATTCACGTACAAGAACAATCTCTGCTTACTTTTCTCTATTAACTTTTCATCCTCTGATTTTTTCCAATGCTCCCAACAATGAACACATTATAACTTAGAAACACACAGGCCACAACACTACTGGGATGTCACAGGAATAGTTTCAAGCTCGTGTCAATAGCTACATGAGCAGTGTTTCTAACTTCTGACACTCCCCATTTATGGAAAACTGAGCATTTATTGGGATCTATGCGATGCTCCCTGTTTCCCCAGTTGTAACTAAACCCTAGACTCACCACAATAACAAAGATTTACATCTTATAGATAGGAAATGGCAATTCTAAGATACTGGTTAATTTGCTCACTCATACAGCAAGTAAATGGCAAAAGAAAGCGCCTCGAGCTTGTAATAAACTCCCAACCTACAAGCTCAAGCCCTCAAACGTGGACAACTTATCTTTACATTAGGAAGTGTGGCAGTGTGTCTTAGAAAAGCTACCATCAGCAAAACAGGAAAAGAATTTCCTCTTCCCACCTCCAACTCCCTTGCCTACCCCATTTTCCATCAAATATTAAACTTCAAGTAGTTTGCATAGGCATCTCGTGTGCTTAATTCCATGCAGAAAGTGTATAAATGAAAAATAAAAGCTTACCAGCCCTGTTCATTCTTGTACTTGTAAGCAGCACCAAGAATGTGACACAATGTACCTCCAGCTTTGAAATCCATGAAGCACTTGGCCTAGAACCCAAAAGAAAAGTGAAAACACAGTGACACGGACTTTTATGAATACATACAAGTAAACTTATACTTATTGGCAGAGTTTTAGACATCTAAGTTATCAAATGCATAGCTTCATTTTCTGATTAATCACTTTTGGAGTTTTACATTATCCTTTAAGAATGTTTTGAGAAGATTAAATGCATTTGGTGTAAGTAGAATTCTTCATGTTTACAAGCAGAACCTGGTATATTGGAAAGCTCAAGTCCTCTCTTACTTGAGTAGCTTGCAAAAAATTCCTTGCACAGCTGTAAAACAGAAATCCAAACTACTCTTTGAACATCTGTTTCACACTAAATTAAACCTAAAACTGTAGCTGTCAGTTAAGCAGCTCTTAATCTGTATTAAGAAAACCAAAACAAATCATTAGACAGGAACATCTAAAACCCAGGCTCCATGTTCACTACAGCTCCCCTCCATTCTGCTCCCTCCTCCACCACAAAAAAAAAGGTGTTTGCAAAGATTTGAAAAGGTCACTGTGCAGATCCACCCTAAAATACTAAATCCAGCTGCTTTATTCACTCTCAATTTTAGCAGAGCAGGCACACATTCATGAACAGGTACTCTGAATTCAGGAGCTGAAATTAAATCAGCAGCACAAGGAGACTGAAAAGCTCGGGGTCTCACCGAGTCCTTGCACTCAAATGTTACTAAAAAAGCAGGACAGTGTCCTAGACAGAAAGGGACACTTTTCTGACAAACTGTAGTTAGAGATTAACTAACCTACTGTCAAAGTCATCTTAGAAATGGAAGACAACTTGGAGAGCTGAGAAAGGCAACACCAGTGCCTGTTTGCAGCATGACTTGCCGGGCACACGGGGCACCCAACGGCCCCGGGGAACTCGCCAGTGAGAACGGCAGCAACACACGACAGAACAGAACAAATAAAACCTGTTTCTGTCACCAGGTACTGTTCCAGATTGTTTGCCAATATGACAGACACATCAATTTGACCACACCACAAAAAAGTGTGTTTGTTTTTCTTTTTAAGTTCTTGTAAAAAATAAAAATTGATTTACAAACACGCACTGAAGTAAAATGACCCTGGAACACTCCTGTCTCCTGACTGCAGATCCAAACTGCTTTGGGCAACTTTTATAGAGGATGAGGAGGCTTCTAAAAGAGCTTCTTGGGGCAAGCAGGTTCATTTCCCAGACACCTTCAGATATATTTAAAGAAAGCTGTTCTAACAATAAACTGAAACGGCAAAATGAGGCAGATCCATCACCTAATGAAGCTTCCACAACAGAAATGAGTGTTCTGCTGGAACCCTGTAGCTCCCGGCACTAACAAAGAAGGACCCACCAACAGACACAGACCCACACCTTCCTGCCCCACCAGAAGTGCACAAGGGGCACGCTGGAGCTGACACCTTCTGGTGTTGTTCCACTCAGTGTAAGATGCACAACTACTTCATGGAATCGTTTGGGTGGGAAGGGACCTTAAAGAACATGTAGTTCCAGCCCCCTGCCTGGGCAGTGACACCTCCCACCAGACCAGGTTGCTCCAAGCCCCATCCAACCTGCCCTTCAACACTGCCAGGGATGGGGCAGCCACAGCTTCTCTGGCCAACCTGGGCCAGGCTCTCCCCACCCTCACAGCACAGAATTTCTCCCTCACATCTCATCTCCATCTCCCTCTTCCAGCTGGAAACCCTTCCCCCTCATCCCATCCCTCCCTGCCCTTGGCCAAAGTCCCTCCCCAGCTTTCCTGGAGCCCCTTCAGGCACTGGAAGGTGCTCCAAGGTCTCCCTGGAGCCTTCTCTTCTCCAGGCTCAACACCCCCAACTCTCCCAGCCTGTCTCCAGAGCAGAGCTGCTCCAGCCCTCCCATCATCTCTGGGGCCTCCTCTGGACTCGCTCCAACAGCTCCATGTCCTTCATGTACTGCAATAGTAATTGAAACCTCTTTTCTTACACATGCTAAACATACAAACCAAGATCAGCCTACTTCTGAGTTGCCCAGTAGAACCAAAAGCTTGTCTAAGTCTCACAAGAGGATCTGGGGAGCTGTGTCATGGCTGGGCTGTGGTTACCAGCAGCTTTCCACGAGCTGCCTCCTGTGGGAACGAGAGGCAGCACCAAGCTGCAGACACTGCACACACACACCAGCCTTCCCAGTAGTTTGCCTACATTAGGAATGTTTCTCATTCAGCTTCTATCTTACTTTTTACATGAAAACAGGTAATCTTCTCTCAAGTCCACTATATTATGCCCCAGGAGTATTTGGTAACACAGAATGAACACCAAAGTGCTATCTTCAGCATTTGTAGTTCATTCTGCAGCTAAGATGACAGCCTGGGATGTAGATGAAACATTGCTCTCCTTGGCTGGAGCTCTAAGGGGAAGTCAAGCAGCTCTGTGAGACACCAGATACACCAGTGTCCAAGATCCTTCATAAGCACTCAACAGGAACAGAACTGCTCCGTCTGCCATCTGCTTAGAGCCTGACTGTGCATGGAGAGGAACAAAGAGCTCAAAGCTGCCACACGGGCACGTGCCAGTTTAGCAGCTGCAGGCATCTCAGGACTGGTTTTACCAACCTGAAGTCCACTGATGGAGCAGGCTCTGATCAGCAGCTTGAATGAAAACAGTGTGTTTGAGCACGCTCAGTGATTTTATTGCCCTAAGACTTGGCTCAGGGAACACAAGTGTTGGTTTACAAACCCACAAACACCGCTTGCTGTGAAATAAAGATTAAAATGATCTCAACATGAAGCCATCAGACCTGTTGCACAGAAGATTTGTGCAGCACTGCTACACGGGACCTAAAGTGGGCCCTGTAAGAAAGGTGGGGACAGACCTTTTAGCAGGGCTTGTTGTGATGGGACAAGGGGTGATGGTTTTAAACAGAAAGGGGAGATTCAGACTAGATAAAAGGATGGAATTTTTTACTCTGAGGGTGGTGAGACACTGGCCCAGGTTGCCCTGAGAGGTGGTAGATGCCCCATCCCTGGAAATACTTCAGGTCAGGTTGGACAGGGCTCTGAGCAAGCTGATCTAGTTGAAGATGTCCCTGCTCATTGCAGAGGGTTGGACTAGACCTTGAAAGGTCCCTTCCCACCCAAACCAGTTTATGGTTCTAAGTTGCTGTCACTTGCTTTCAGCTGTCCTACATACCCATGGTCACCCAGACTCAACCTTTCCCATTCTGCTGACACGCTGGACATCCCACACAACTGGCTGACATCACCAAGCAAAGCCCACCTCATCTGTTCTTGGGAAACTGCTGATCCCACTGTTGTACCCCACGCTCTCCAACTCAACCTCAGGGGCTGCTGCTGCAGCTTCCCCTTCATCAAGCTGCCCATCACTGGCCCACATTCAATCTATCAAGGTCAGACCCTCCTGCATGGTCAGGGCAATCCTGGCAGGCAGCCCTGCATGGGACTTGGCCATCCAGGAGCCCTTGGCAGCACCAGCAACTGCAGCCACTCAGGCCAGTTCAGATGTTACTGTCACACACAGCAAGTCCAGCCAACACTTAACCATGCAAACCAGTTCTTAAGGAGTGCCTGTAAATACACAGGGGAAGGAAAACTTACAGATCATAGGATGCCAGGTTGGAAGGGACCTCAAGATCATCTGGTCCAACCCTTCTAGGTAATAATACAGTTGATATGAGGTGGCTCAGCATCTTATCAAGCTGGGACTTAAAACTGTCCAATGTAGGGGAACCCACCACTTCCCTTGGGAGGTCATTCCAATGGCTTAACTGTTCTCATGGTGAAACATTTTCTTCTGGACACCAATTGGAATCTCCCCAGGAGCAACTTGTGCCCATCTCCCCTTGTCTTTTCCATGAGACTCCTTGTAAAAAGGGGGTCTCCATCTTCTCTTTCAAAGAAAAAAGCCACTTTTCAAAGTGTCAGCAGACTCTAGCAAGACCCTCTAGTTAAACTGTGGTCATTGCTACCAACATAAAAATAAATTGCTTATAACAACCAGATAAAACCTGTTTTGCTGAAGAGATCAAACTGCCAAGAAACCAGATTCCCATCAACATTTTTACCCAATGAAATCTATCACAACAAGGCAATTTATATCAATTTCCCATAAGAGTTAATATCTTAATATAGTCTTCAAATATGTGAAATTGTGAGTGAACTAATTAGGGGGTTTTTTTGAGCAATTTACTCTCAATCTATTCCCAGACCCTGTAAACCATCCTTGCCAAGAACAGGAGCTTCAACACAGAATTAACAACCCTCTCAAATGCAAGGTCTATGCTCAAAGCACTCAGTGAAATGTCTGAACTGTATTTCAGCAGCTGTAGTATGCAGATATTCAGATGCAGTCCAGGTCAGAGGTGTTTACCTCAAATACTGATGGAAGAGACCATGAGTATCCCCAGCTTCCCTTTGTCCCTGCCTGCTCCAGGACTGCAGACACTTCTAAGGGTGAGGTACACTGGCTAGTACTTGGAAAATAAATAGAAAGGCTCTAAGATGAACTGGAAGAACATCCTTGGTTTGACACATTCTCCTCAGGAGGTACTCCTGGTGAGACATGTCCCTGTGTTTTGCAACACCTGCAGTTCCCAAGACCCACACTTCATCTCCACTAGGCTCCATGGATAAGGGGAGCACTGCTGGGTGTTCATGGAGAACAGCAGCATGCAGGGAATGGAGCCTTTAGCCATGGCACTTGTGAGCAGTGGTCACAACTTGAGGGCTCCTGCAGTCATGTGTAGGTACACAGCATCCAAGGTTTGGGGGTTCTTTCTTTTACATGGCCATGACCTCCTCCTCTTCAGCTTCAGATGTTCCCTCACCAGAAACACAGCAACTCGGAACAGTCACTAAGATAAACACACTTTTAACCTCTTTTAGCTTCATTCAACTTCTTTAGTCTAGTGGGAGGTGTTCCTGCCCATGGAGAGGAGTTGGAATGAGATGACCTTTAAGGTCCCTTCCAACCCAAATCATTCTATGATTCTTTTCAGTGGAAGTCTGCAGCAGCTTTTCAATACATTTTTTGGAGATTAGTAATTTCACTTGAGCTATCCCTTTGTCCCTCTCCCTTCCCAAGTCAGACACAGTCTTGCAGAACTGAAGCATTCTGCACATCTTCAGAGGGCTATGGCACAATAACAAAATTTCCTTAGCAGCCTGAACCAGTACCTTGAATTACACTTCTGAAAAAGTAAAAGCTAACCTTGTCTTAAGAGCACATACTGCATTTTCTCCTGAAAACAATACAAAGGAAGATGTACTGATGAGTTGTCTTCTCTTGGAAGTAACCAGGAGCAGCAAGACCCAACTGCTCCAAGTTCAAGCTGAGTAAATGTGATGAGATTAGATCTCTGAAACAGCAAGAATGGTCAAACACAGAACAGTGTACTTACAATGCCTCTGACATCTTTACTAGTCATTTTTAAGAAAAGACAAACGGATTTAAGACTTGAGAGCACTCAAATGGTTTATCAGCTTGTTGGACACGGGTACAGTTTTACAGTCTATGCTGCCATACCAAAATCAAGCACCACAATGTTCACCTCTGAGGTATCAGGTGATCAGATGGAAGAGATGGTAGGCTGTAGACCCTGCTGCTCTCTTGAGCAGCATTCTTGAGCACCAAGAGATTCACCCAGTAAGTCTGAAAACCCTTCTTGTGGAGAAAACGTGCAGGAATTCACACCCTTCACAAAACAAGTTACAGAAGCAAAATATCGAGGGAAAAAAAATCGCCATAAAATAATCAAAGGTAGTATTCTGTGAGTGGTGGGACAAAGCAGAGAGCAATGGCAATAGTTTTCAGAACAACTTCACTTCATGATATTGCAATCTCTTACCAGTATTTTCAATTTAGTATGTCTATCTAAACAGACCCCTGGACTGCAGGACCTCAGGTTCCCAGTGAGCATCCTGTGGCAAAGGTGGGCAAAGTACCTGAGGGGGCTCCAGGAAAGCTGGGGAGGGACATGGGACAAGGGCAGGGAGTGAGAGGACAAGGGGGAATGGATTAGAACTGGAAGAGGGGAGATGTAGATTAAACATTAGGAAGAATTCGTCACTGTGAGGGTGGTGAGAGCCTGTCCCAGGTTGCCCAGAGAAGCTGTGGCTGCCCCATCCCTGGCAGTGTTGAAGGGCAGGTTGGATGGAGCTTGGAGCAACCTGGTCTAGTGGGAGGTGTCCCTGCCCATGGCAGGGGGTGGCACTGGATAAACTTTAAGGCCCCTCCCAATCCAAATAATTCTATGATTCCATGAAAGCCCTTCCTGCCTCACGAGCAGGAACCCTGCACAGACACATGCACAACAGCTGCCTGGGCCCACAAAACCCACCCTAAGTTGGCCAGCCGGGTGCTCGGTACCATGCTGCAGTCCCTGAATCCCTCTGTGACTTTGTCTGTGCCATTTGCCACATCCCTCTTCCCTCTGTCATTTGTTTAGTCTTCACACTCACTTGGGACAACATTCCTTTGGAGGCAGGCAGGGATCCAAGCACAGCAGGGATGGTCTCTGAACACCACCACTGGGGAACCACTGCTAACGATGTGCCAAGCTGGAGCTTTAAATAACCCCTACAATGTCCATACTGCTTCTGTGTACCAATGTTGTGAGTCACTGGAAAACCACCCCAGAGTCAGTAGGTAACTCCTGCTACTGAAGATGACACTAAAGCTGTTTGTCAGCCTTGACAGCATCCCAGGTTTGATGTTGAATCAACAGAAATGCCCAAGGAAAACTTGGATGGTTTGGACAGTGCATGTTGCTCTGTTTCGGAAGCATCAGCCCAAACAGATTTGACTTAAAATGTAAAAGTTTGCATAGAATTTTACTAGAAATTAAAGCCTTTCCACAGTATTCAAGAATCACTCCCAAACGTATAGAAAGTAAGATTACATTGAAAATCTGCTTTTAAGAGGAGTGGGCTATTTCACCCTTTCCATAGGATGCACCAACCAAAGCTTCAGGCTCAGCAGAGATCTCCCCAGCACCTGGAAGCCCACCAGCAGCACAGGTGCTGGAGGAAGGACAGAACAGGCTGTTGTGACAGCAGCAGGTTAACCCCAGTACTCACAGGAAGCTTTGTGAAGGCAGGATTGGTGACATGTTTTCCAAAGGCATCTTCCTGGAATTGCAGCAGCTGCACCACCAGCCCAGCCAGTGTTTTATTGGTAGGAGCATCAGCCTGGACATACTGAAAGACAAAAACCACATACTTGGTTGGAATAAAGGATAATTAAACATGAAGAGTGGATTACTAATTCCCCAGAACACTTGATGCTGAAGGATCGCTGTGGGGCTGGGAGGTGGGGGTGCATGCACAGGGGGAGCACCAAACATTTTCCAAGCTTTACTGTTAAAATCCAGCACAAACCTGTGAACCATCAGCAGTGCACGGCGGCTGCTGGTGTTTTACAGATGGAGATTAACTACTTCAACCTGATTTGTAGTTCCTAATAAAGGAACAGACTAATTCTGGTCTACACATACACGAAGCTTTACAGGAACTTTACAAGCTCCTTCTGTAATCAACCACTACACTTTAATCCTAAGATCACCCATTGGTGCTACACAGCACGTCACGTACAAAGAGAAAAACCCATCTGGACAACTTCTGCAAAGCTTTGTGCCAACCAAAGCATTTCCCAAGGATGTACTTTATTAATAATAAAACATCTGTGAAAGGGGAAACCACAGCATGGAATATAAAAAAAAAAAGTCCCACAGCTGCCGAGTTTTCATTACTTCTAATATTACAATATTCACTTACTAGCTATAACCTCCTCACCATGCCAGAAGGCTTCTCAGAGTGGAGCAAACATTACTTGCTCATGCAGAACATGGAGTAAAAGTGGTTACCCCAGAGTCATGTACTTGCTTATCACTAGGAGCTTTTCCCACAAATCAGACTCTTCTAAAGCCCCTGAAAAAAAAACACGGAGAGCCAGCACTCTCAGCAGTTTAAGGTGGTGGTGTTAAATAGCAATAAAATGTACCAGAGGTTTCCAAAGCATCACCCAGACAGAAAAAGATACTACAAAGACATTGACTTTTCCATGACAATTTTATAGTATCTGACTAACTCAAGATCCACATTCCTTCAGCACCTGTTAAGAGGCAGACAGACTTATCTGAGAAATCAAATCTTCACAACCTGAAGGACACAAATACCTGTAGGACTCCCCAGATGTCCTGCCCTGTGTATAAAACCTAACCTAGAAATAGGAGCCTCTAAAGAACAGAAGGCTCAAGTTTCCAAAGCTGCATTTTTCCCAGCCCTCTTCCCAGGACAGGGAGGCAACTGTGACAATGTTACCCAATTCATAACCCTTAACTCACATCAGCTATCCCAGAGTTATGAAAGCAGCAGAAACAGTCTTTATTGCTGTTAGAATCTAGTTGAAGGCTTTTGCTCTTAGGCTTTTTAGAAACCTCCAGCCCCTCATGCTCCTCCCAGCTGCCCACTGCTTTGGACCAGAAGCCCTGGGTGCTGCAGCTGAATTCCCCACAGCAGCTGAAGCAATCTTTAGTTGGAATTACTGATCTTAGACAGGATGACAAAATGAAGCATCTGACTCCCTCAGATGCCCCAGTTAATCCAGCATCTTTACTGGAAAGCCCATCCCAGCCCTGGCATTAGCTCACTGGTAAGCCTGCCCTTCCCTTTGCTGCGCGTGGGGGAATTCTCCAGAGGGGAACACAGAAACCCCCGTTGCCAGGTTGGCCAGACCCCTTTCAGCAGTGTCCTAAAGGGTGCAAAACCAAGAGGGATGATTACCACAACGCAGTGTTGTGTATTTTTAGACCTCTTCATACAAGATTTACCTTGTGTTATTTTTTGTATAGTTTAAAAACAAGTTGACTCTCACTCCCTGGACGTGCACAGGTTCAGCGCATCCATCGGGATAAGAGGGAAACAGCCCCAAAGCTCCCACCATTTTCCATTTGCACCAGCACCTTATACAAGTCTGAATAAAACCCTGACCTTTGAGTTCAGCTATGCTGAATATAGTGCAAAGAAAGGTAAATGCAAAGGTGCAGGCAAAACAGGTACCTGCTAAACTACAGACTTAAGATTTGCACAGGTGTGAAAACAAAAGCGTAGCAGCTCAAGTGCCAGACTTCCCACTAAATAATCCCATTTCCATGACCCAGACAGCCTTGGTCTCCAACACACCCACATGCCATGAGTGCTAAATGTGTTCAAAAAGCAAAGCTGCTGGGTTCCAACCGCAGCCCAGCCATTTCAGGCTGCCCACCCCCCAGCCTGAAGCACTCTCTCTGAACACACACCTAGAGCAACAGACACTTTTTTCTCAGTAAATCCCAGTACACTGTGGTCATACTCCTCTAGCTCTGCATGGGAGGCAAATCCCAGGAAGATAAAAAAAATGCAAAAGTAGCCGTTGCATATCTTCTCTGAAGGTACAGAGTCTTCATTCTGGCAACACTGAATAGAGAAAAACCCTCATAACCATTAAAACTCATTTAAGGGGGAAAACCTCACTACTGTTACATTTGCTTTTTTTGTACAGGTTAAAAGTCAGAGCTTTTTGCACATAGTTTAACCCAGTATTTTATATTAAAACTGCACCAAAATAAATGCATAAAATGCAACACAACAGCAAGCACCAACGGCTCCTCCTAACAGTGAAATAGAAGTATAAAATAATTCTGCATTTATGGCCATCACTTAAAATAAAACAAAAAAAAAATCACCAATGCAAAAATCTGGGGTGTCACTACCCCACCTCTCCATCCATATAGTCTGCTGGAACTCACAGCTGCTTCAGAGCACCAAGAACAAACCCACCTTCAGCACAACCCCTCTAGCTAAGGTTCCCCAACAAACCATGGGAAGATAATTCAGGAAAAAGATCACCAGAGGAGCTTATCCTTCACACAAACAGGCCAACAAAGGCTGAAAATGAAAGTCACTAAGGAAACAGTCAAAGTTTCAGGTTTTTAGTAGGGTTTCTTTGTCACTTGTAAAGGAGAGATACCAGACAACACTGCCTGCTGTAAATACATGATGGCCTGAAGCACCAACACCAGTCAGAAACCTGAATCCAGATGAGATGGTATTCTTGGACTCCCTCGCCATATTTTCTTTTCAAATGTTTTCCTTCTGAAAAACACATTGACATTGCAATACACCTTGGAAAGACTATTCTTAGACATGTGAAATTTTTCAGGCACTTCTTCCTTTGCTGCAGATCCCATTTTTACCTCTTGCAGGAGACATGGCCAGCTGGAAGCTCTCCGAAAGGACAGCATGAGGAACCCCTGAGTCTTTTCTGCATCACCACTAATCTGGCAGATACTTTACACAGTAAAGTCACTTCTTTGCTCGAGGTTCCTCCTGAACAATAAGGGCAAAAACCTCCAAAAGGAAACAAAAGACTCCTCTTACACATTTATGCACACCAACCAGCAGTACAAATAGATCTTTGAAGCAGCAAAGCCAGTGAGGTGATTTTCCTGGTGGACACACAGCAGGTCTGGGGGGACCACAGAGGACCAAAGTCACAACATATCTGCAAGTTTTCCACTAGTCTCCACAGCCAACAGAAGCAAAAAGTGATTCTGCAGCAGATCAAGATTTTTTAAGCAGCAAATTGCAGAAGACAGAAATGACACCCTGGTCCTGGACACACAGCTGTGGCCTAAGAGGATTTTGCTCAAGTGCTAAAATACCAAAGCCCCACTGACACAGTGAAGATTTTTCTAACATTTCCATATCAATTAGAAATAAAAACATCCACATAGAAAACATCTGTGGTCTTTCAGTGCAACTCAAATAATTCAAGAATAGAGAGAAACCACTAGCAGAGGGAACCTCTTCACCAGCCAGGTTTGCCCTTGTTGCTGCACTGGAAAGCCTTTGTCACAGGAATAAGGGACAGATTCATACTCCAAGCCCTGATGTGGTCACTGACCTCAAATAACCACATTATGGCTCTGCCTTGTGTAGCCCTGATGCAAAAAATCCTTTCCTTCCCAAAAAAAACAAAGAACACTTCAGCTCCGATCACTACATAAAAGGGAAAGGCAAATCAACATTAAAATACTTTGATTTAGGTTATAACCCTCGTTCCTTTTCTAAAGGCAAGAACACAAAAGGGCTGCAAACACAGAGAAAATTCTCCCTCAGATTAAATCAAAGTCAGTCACTGAAGAAATACTTGCTAAGGTTGGCACTGATATGAGAAGGCAGAGCCAGCTGAAAGACAACTACAAATCCTCTTAATTCAGCTCCTGGCTGGCAGTGAACAAGCAGGTGGTCTCCAGACAGACATCTTTGGGCAGAACAACTGCCATTTCATAACAGCTGCCAAGGAGCAGCTTGTCCCTCCTCGCTTTGGGCTGAGGCTTATTAATAGAAGGGCACAAGGGGCTCCCAGGCTGCTGCCTGGCCTGCAGAAAACCAGGCACCAGCATCCACCCAGCACCCTACAACTGCACCACACCATCATGAGGAGACAAAACTTACTATTCTACACTTGGTACTAGTGCAAGCAGGTCCCAGATACTCAACAACTGAGTGTTGAGTTTGGAGCCCAAACTCCAAGTGGTACCTCCTCCTACTCGCAGTGCAGATACAGACAGCCCGTGCTGTCTACTCCTCAAACCCACCCTTTAAGACAATGCTTGAAAAACCAAACAACAACAAAAATCAGTTTTCCAGCCTTCTGTCTCAGAGGGGCAGGGGACTGAGAAGCTCAAGCTCCTCTAGGCCAATGTATCAAACTGGATGGGATTAACACCCTGGGGACAACTTAGGGACTGAGGTTAGTCTCTGTAAGGCTGAGGTTGGTTGGTCAAGAAGACCCCACCCCAAACCATCTCAGGAAGATATTTTAAACGCAAGAAGTAACTCCCCTTTATGACAAGGCATTTAAATACAAGCAATTTGCTACTTAATGTCAGAGGAACTACCTAAACTAATAATATTAGACATCACTGAGCATTAATGCAGCAAGAAGTGAATTGCCCGGTTCACTCCTGGACTACACATTTCTGCTTGCAGTGGACACCTTGATGTGACCAGAGTTTAGTCTACCCAAACACTCTGAAAATCTGATCACCCAGGCCTTAAAAGCCACAGCACAAACCCCTTTCCAGCTCACAGGGAGGAAAGGCTCCAACATCCATACTGTGGTCCAAAGCCTGGGAAGAAGCAGGGGACCTCCTGCAACTCTCAACACAGAGGAACAGCACATGACGACTTCCATACATCACACACACAAAGAGGGAGCAGGAGGGAGCTTGTAATTCATAATGTTGTTTTCTGTCATCATGTTTGCTGTCACTAACAGCCCTGGCAGTGCTGGATATTAGACGATTAAATATTAGGAGTTCATTCAACACTAGGACAAGCTGCTCAGGGAGGTGGTGGAGTTACCACCCCTGGAGGTGTTTAAAAGCCATGTAGATGTGGTGCTGAGGGACATGGGTTAGCTCTGGGCTAGGGAGAGTTGGGCTAATGGTTGGACTTGATGATCTTAAAGGTCTCTTCGAACCAGAATGATTCTGTTTCTTCCACCTTTACCCAACCACCTGAGCCTCTTCCCAACACACTGCATCCATCTTTCTGCACATCCAGGGAAGGGCTTCCCTCACTGCCAGCCCTTCAGCCAAGGAGAAACAGGCCCAGAAGGTTTGTGTGAGGGAAAAAGCACATGCCAGCAGCACAGAGATACAGAACCCACACTGCTGCACAACAGCATTTACCATCAAAAGATCTCTGGCAGAGATCACAGAATTCTAGAGTGCCAGGATGGAAGGGACCTCAAGGACCATCTGGTCCAACCTTTCCAGGTACTACTCTAGTTTATGTGAGATGGTTCAGAACCCTGTCAAGCTGAGACTTAAAACTGTCCAATGTGTGGGAATCCACCACTTCCCTTGGGAGACTATTCCAATGTCTGACTGTCCTCATGGGGAAAAATGTACCTCTTGTCTCCAATCAGAATCTCCCCAGGAGCAACTTGTGCCCATCACCCCTTGTCTTCTCCATGTGACTCCTTGTCAATAGGGAGCCTCCATCTCCTTGGCAGCCCCCCTTTAATTACTGGAACATGGTAATAAGGTCTCCCCTGAGCCTTCTCTCCTCAAGGCTGAACAAACCCAGTTTTCTCAGGCTCTCCTCATATGGCAGGACCTCAAGTCCCCTGATCATCCTTGTGGCCCTTCTCTGGACCCTCTCCAGCCTGTCCCATCCTTTTCATATAGATGGACCACGCTGCCTAGGCAGCCGACTCCTCCAATATCCAGTGCTAGTTTCCAAACACTATTCAAACCTCTCATTTTTCAGTTGTACTCCAGAGACACAAAGAACTCGCAGATATGTGAAGACTCGACTAGTCTAGAGACAAGAATGAGATCATCTGTAATTGCAATTCTCTCTCCTTGCCCTTTGTGACTTCTGGATCCCTGACCAAGCTCACTGCAGCTCTCAGGATTCTCTCCAACTGGTCCCCAACATCCCCAGAGTGGGACACAACACCTACTAGAGTTGATGGCTTTGCCACTGTTGAGATGCACACGTATTCATTCTTAAGAGCATGAACTGGACAAAAGCCAGCTATGATCACCATGTACTTTCCTGAAAGAAGTCATGCACCTACAGCAAAGCTGCCACCTGAATGACAGGAAACAAAATGAAGAATGGAGTATCCATGGAACAAAGAAAAATAACACAGGATGAACTAGACCCCATTTACCACACATCAAAAAAGGAATTAACACTTCCATTTAGAGGTTTAAAAATACCTCCTTAAACACGAGTAGCAAGTATCACTTTCCTGTTTCCCAAAAGAAAAATATAGATTTTATGTACCTTCCACAGCAATATTCTGAAATGCCCTTGCCCAGCAGCGGTTTTTTCTTAGTCCAATTCTACCTCCCAGGGTTTAAGAAATAAATATAAGCACCTAATCTTTATAACCAATAACACCGATAAGGGTAAACCAACTATAATTAAGGAGTTTTGCTTTGGCATACAAAATGACAACTCCCATTCCTGAACTAGAGATAAGAGGCCCTGCCAGACAAGTAAGGTGAGAACCAGCCCCTCCAGACAGTTTTGATTCACAAGAGCAAGGGACAATAACCGTTAATGCTTTTAATAAGGTGACTTGTTCCTCTGCAAAATGGCAGGTGCCAGTTCAAAGTTATTTCAGAAGTTTATTGTGTTCTTGTGGGTATCCTGTTATGAAAATGAAATCAAAGAATCTCCTCCCCAGAAGTCTAGAAGAGGTAGAGAAAAACAACCAAAACAAAGCCAAACTAAAGATACATTTTTTTCCCTTACAGTTTCCTTATCAACCCAAATGGCTGGAGCTGCTGGCTCAAACTACCACCTCCCCCTCACTGCACGTGGCTGGGCTGGAACAAGCAATGTGGAAGGACCGGTAAAACACACTTCTGAATGTCTCCTGGTTTTTAACCCAGATCCCCTCAGACACCCATTTCACAGTTGCTGCCACACAAATAATCCCACCAACAGCACCCACAGAGCAACGGCCAAGCCTGTCTGTGGGTTCCTGGCACCAGACCTACCGAGGGATGGAGGGATGGGCTGAAGATCTCAGGAAAATACAGACTAAAGGACCAGGAGGGTGCCCATCGTCTCCCTTTGATGTTGTTAACCCTCTTCCTAGAATTGCCACAAAGCTTTCTAGACGAGTAACTTTTGGAAAGTTCACACCAGGTAATTTTTCAAGGTTTAGGTACTGAAATAAAGCTACAGAATCATCAAGTGGGGAAAACACTTGAACAGAAAGCAAAGAAATGGAGGAGACAAGCAGCTACATGAAAGAGAAAGCGGACAGCAAGGGCGCTGCCCAGCCGCAGGGGCACTGCCAACAAGTGAACTCGTTTGAGTACAAGCAACAGTGAAAATCGGTTCCGATCAGCACGAAGGGCTTTTTGTTGCTCCTTTTTTACGCATCCCGACACTTCAGGGGTGCGGTTGGATTGAAACCCGTAAATATCCCGCTGAGCTGAGCCCGGACTTGCCCGCACAAGAAAGTTACCGCTTCGGCTCGACTCGGTATAAGCACGGGCGCGGGGCAGGGTCCGAGGGAGACCGGGGGCCCACGACCGCCTGCTACCAGCCGCCGCTGCACCGCCTGGAGCTCCCCCACCGAAACGGCTCCGGGCCCCTCTCGGGCCCTCCGGGCTCCCCCTGCGAGGCCGGGAGCGGCGGCGAGGCCGCAACTAAGGCCAGCGGCGGTGCCTCGCCTACCCCCCCGGCCCGGGGCGCCGCCGAGGAACTCCCTCGTCCCCGCGGGAAGGGACCGTGAAACCCCCGGACCCTCAGCCGGGAGCCCCCCTCCGCCCGGAGACCCCCCCTCAACCAGAAGACCCGCCCCCCCAACCTCCACAGGGCCTTCGTCGGTGCCGCCCCCCATTCCCACCCGCCCAGTCCCCCCGTCCCGCGCCCCCACCGGGCCGCACCTTCTTGTAGTGCTTCCCCAGCCAGACGCGGACCGAGTCGAGCTGAGACACCGTCTCTGGGCTCTCCCAGAACTTTCCCGTGGGGCCACCGTCCTTCCGCCGCGCCACCGACAGCGCTGCCAGTCCGGGACCTCCGCTCACCGCCACGGCCGCCGCCGCAGCTCCAGCTCCCGTCCCGCCGCCCGCCGCTACCGCCGCTGCCATTGTTACCCTCGCCGAGCGCCGCCACCGCGGCCCTGCGCCTCCCACCCGCCTCACGCCGCGCATGCGTCGAGCGGCGGATGCCCCGCCCCCTCGGGCATGCTCGGCACCTCCGCTCCCCCTCCCGCCCCGGTGCTCTCCGCTCGCTCCCCGGTTCCCTCCGCTCCCCACACGGTGCAACCCCCCCCCTTCCCGCCCCCCTCACCGGCGGCCCACTCGCCCCAGCCGTCAGCGCCTGCCCCCCGCCGCCCCTCCCCCACTCAGCCCCGCCACCATCTTGGCGCATGCGTGGGCGGCCCTTTTTCCCCTGCGCGAAAGGGGGCGCCCGCTTCCTGCGCATGCGCCCGGGGCCCCGGCGCGCTCCCGCCGGCGCTGCCCCCACCCCCTGCGCTCGGGCTCTGCGCATGCGCGCTGCTCCCCCGCCTCCCGCCCGCCGTTAGCGCCGCCTCGCCTCAGCAGGTCCCGCCGAGAGCGGGGCTGGGGTGGGCGCATTGTGGGTTGTGGGGTCGAAAAAAAAAAAACGCCGTTGGTGTCTTTGGTACCGGCTGAGTGGCTGCCCGTATGCTCCGGACCCAAAGCAGGGCCACAGTGTCCTCGGCACCAGCTGAGGTGGGCTGACGGTGTGCATGTACTCGGGAAGAGCTGAGGAACCTACATGAGATCTTAAGGCAGCCCGTAGAGAAAGACAAAGCAGGGAGTAGTGGCTGAGCTTGGCTGAAAGGAGCTGACAGCACTGCTGTGTCATCAGGGGTATTTACAAACGGACAAAGCTGGGCTAATCCTGCCGAATGCAGATGGCAGCAGAGGAAAAGGTAGGCGGACAGAAGTAGAAGCAACTCAGAATAATACACAGATTCAGGCAGTATATATTACGGCTTCAAAAATAAAGTGGTTTAAAATAAAATGAACAAGTCTGTACCACATCTTCACTACTGGGTACATTCAGAAGCTTTATCTTTTCATAATCACAGCTAGTCCAATGGAGTAATCATGAAACAGTTTTGCCCTTGTTTCCTCCTTAAAAACATTTAGCCTTGACTGAGTCTCAACTATTGTTTTATTTGTGAACCCAACCATTCAAATTACAAACATTCAAAAAATGACAGGCAAAAAATTTGTATACAAACTACAAAAATACAACAAATTTTAGTAACAAAAATTGAGTACATGTCAGCATCTCAGAAGGTACCACTGCATCATGCCACTCACACTCCCCATATAAGAACACGCCTGGCCTTATTATGGGCTGCAAATGTTCTCCCTGCCCCTGAACACTCCGACCCAGAAATAAATACTTGCATGGAAGGACACTTGCAGAGAGAGAATGATAAAAACAACCAAACATTCAGACATCTAGACTTCAGAGACCATTTTGAAAGGCAAGGTGAGTATATTCCATTATGAACTGGTTATAATAACTATTTTTTTTTGCTCTAGATGTAAAATGAAATACTTTTTGCTCAAGATAATGATTTTGAGAAGTTTTAGTCAAGCTGGAGCATGGTTCCTCATCACCTTAATATAGATTTAAGATACATATTAGTTTTGATAAAATGTCTGTCCCCACCAGAATGTATCAGGCTGCTCAGGGTTGAAGCTCAGTCCCTGAGCACAGCTCACTGCCCCAGCACCTCAGAACAGGCAGGAGCTGCAGGTCCCTCCTGCAGAATGCAGGCTTTCCTCAGCTGTGTGGCTTTTCCTTGCCAAAACCCCTGAGCCAATGTCTTCCCTCTGAGGAGAGGAGGCAATTCAGAAATGTAAGTCAGATAATGGTATCAGTTTGTTACAAGGATACTGCAAGACAACTGTGTTATGAAACCTGCAGTTCCTTTAAAGGAAGCAGATACAAAACTTCAATTATGCAGGACAAGGGCAACCTAATTTTCATGTACTTAAGAGATTTATTTCTGAAAGCTGCATTTTAGAGTACATATGCAGCTTTCTCATTTCCTCTCCTTCACCAGGTATTTGGTTCATACCAAGTTCACAAAAAGGCTTCCTCAGACCTTCTGTGGCATTTGTAAATTGATCTGGTGGGGGGCAGCATCCCCCTGAAACCTGCTTCTAGCCACTAAGAACCCAACAGCCACCTGAGAGGCACTTCTGTAGAGATCAAGACTGAACAGCACTGTTTTCTTCCTCCTGTTAGAATTCATTTTACTCAAATCTCCTTTCCTCTCTACAGCACCACCTGAACTCCCTGTGACACAGCAGTTCAGCCTTGTTTTGCAGAGCTGGCCAGAAACTGGTCTTTTTTGAAAAGCACAATTTCTTGGAGGTCTGGCACCACAGCTCCATCAGGTGCCTAAGCCTCTCATCTGGAAATCTCCTCCTCTGCTGCTGAAACGAGGTGACAAGCAGCAGCAGTGCCACACACCCCCGGCGTTCCTCTGCACCAGTGCAGCAGGACAGCCTTTTGACACCACAGCACAGGCAGCCAACACTTCACACACACCACAGCTCGGGCTGGGCATTGCTGACCAGCTGTTCTGGGCTGCACTGCTGGACCACGAACTCCTTGGTGCTTGTCTTGCTGCCTGTTTTCAGGTGTGCACCTGAAAATTGTGACCCTGTGAAGCTGGGCAGGACGGTGTCTACAGAGGTGGGCCTGATGCCCTGCTTATTGCTAGAGACCCAGGGCAGAAGGTCAGCCTGGTCACAGCCTTCTTCATCTGAGTGCTGGAGAAGACCTTGGTATGCAGAATCTGAAAGTGGGAACGTGCGAGGCTCCCAAGGCTGCACATCCTGGAGTGAGGAGAGAAGGGAGAGCTGCTGAAATTAAAAGCCTAGAGTTAAGGACTCTAAGAACTCTGCAATACCATCCCCTCCCTGTCCATGCCAGTCTGCTGGAACACCAGCAGGTTCCTTTTGTCAGGATGCCAAAGCAAAGCCAAGTTTAAGAGCAATGAGCACTGAGCTATTCACATCACTTCCAGGATCACCACCAGTTCAGCTTTCCATTGGTGTCAAGACCTCCCATCTCCACTGACATTCCTTATTGTTCACAGCCTCACTATCTGAGAAGAATTAAAAAGCAAATGCTGCAGACTCGAGCTCAAACCAAGGCTGGATTTGGCATGAAGACTGTGCTTGTAAGTCATCTTAGATCATCCCTGAGGAGGGAGGGCAGTTCAGTTTTACAGCCCTTTTTGTAATTTCAGAATGTAATCCTTCACAAAGTTAACTCCTGCCAAAAAGCATCCTGTGATGTGAGCAACTGTCTGAAAACTACTCCCTGCCATGTAGGTGACTCAGTCCCACCCACCAGGAGTGATCTCGAACTCTGGGTCAATATTGGTTTAGAATTATTTAAATGATGACATAAATAACAATTCGTCCCCCTCTGAATCCATTAGGCAGCCCAAGCCTCAGCACACACACAAGCTGAACAGTTTGAGCAGTGTGAAGGCTCATGCAGCTCTGAAAAAATTTACTTTATATACCAGTAAAATTGTTTTAGAAAAGAACAGGCAAGCTGAAGCCAACAGATGTTTATTAAAGCACCACCTCACCTGTGTTTGCAGGGAAGATCTGGTGTCTTCACTGCAAGGCAGCACTATCCTGGTCCCACCACGGGCAGAGAGTGACTGCAAACTGCTGCAGGCCTCAGGGCTGTGTAAGCCAGGAGAAGAGAGCATGTACAGATCATTAAAGCAATTACACCCAGTAACTGGAGATGCTGGCTGAGGCTGCCTGGCCCATCCACCATCTGCTTTGTTGGAGGACCTGAAGCAAAGCAGCATTTGGAGCACAGTTAGTTGTCTCACAAGAAACATAAATAAAAACAAGATCACTGTACAGTGAAAAAGTGACCTTTATCCCCTTTGTACAATGAGATGAGATCATACTGCCCAATTAGTGCTTTAATTAATTAGCCTTTACTCTCCTATCATCTCTTCAAAAAGCATCTCATGGCTTCTTGGGTAATCACTGTCCATTTCACTCATCCTGATCATGAATAGAAAAATTAAGCATTAAGAGAGAATAAAACCTTGTGAAAAGAACTAAGACAGCAGAGACCCACACTGGCTACTAGGGACAGAACTGCCACAGCTGAAGCCACCTGGACACCAACATTCCTCCCTGGTGTGATTACACTATTTTGGCCTTGTTCCAGAAGCAAGGATCACTAAAGATATGACCTGTCAGTCCCTTCCCCACTCTACTGCTCACCAGCTTGGGAAAAGACTGGACAATTTCAGCTCTGATAGAGGCAGGGATCTCAAAAACATTAAAAACTCAAAATACGAGGGCAGAGACAGAGCTACTACTGCCCCACTGCAGGAAAGGCAGTGAGGAATTCACCTTTTACCCGTGTAAAGAGAACACATGTGCCTCTGGACATGAGGCATTTCCATTCATTTGCTTTATCTCCCTTACTTTTTTAACCTTTTGCCTGGACAAAGAACAATCTCTGTAGCACCAAGTTCTGTCAAATTTATTCTGTCAGAGGCAAAGATGTTGGGAAGAAGCATTAAGCACTAGTTAACACAAAGCTCTCAACACAAGCCTGAGCTTGATATGAAGCTGATTTTCAATGGGACTGGGGCACACTGCATTACTATTCTGCTGATTAGGCCCTATTTTCATCAGTTTTGCATCTATTATGTAATAGATTAAGTATATGAGCAAAATTATTTCTTCATTTAAAAGGACCTTCTTGAATCAGGATCTCTGCACAATTAAAAATTAAAAACAAATAAAGCCACCTTCTTCTGTGGCTCCTGCTTCCTCTTCTCTGGGAAGTAGCTGCTGCCAAGGAATCCCAGTGGGCTCGTTCAAGATCTTCATGTTTGGAGTGATGACTGGAGTACATCTCATCAGAAGTATCCTCCAACTAGGAAGAGAAGTTTTGCCTGAATACCCAGAGTGTGAAATCTTTCCTGCAGGCCAAGCCTACTGTTCTGAGAATTCAGGTGAGCAATAACCAACCCATTCAAACTCTGGGAACCAGCACACACTCCAGATCACTCATCTGCATACTTGCCATTACAAACAGAATTGGGAACCTGCTCTCCAGCCTGAGTGGCCAGGAGGCAGATGCAGGCTGCTGTAGGCATCACAGAAATAGCTGCCAGGCATTAAATCATGCACAATGACAGGGTGTGTTCTGCCTGCAGCCAGCAGTGCCCCACAGCTGATGTGCCACCACCAGCCTCAGCTCTGCTGGCCTTGCACTGGCTTCAGCTGCAGCCACCCTGGGCAGAACTGAGCACATGTCCTACAGCCACTCTGCTCCCTGGGCAGGACCTGCTGAAGACTGACTCAGCTCCTACCGTGCCACTTGCACACTCTCAGGATGGCTACAGACCTTTCAGACCAATGGACAACACTGGTTTCTCACCTCAGAGTCCACCTGATTGCAGGGCTCCAGGTCCTCGAGCTCTGCTATCCTCCAGCTGCAAGGGGCAACACAAGTTGGAGATCACTTCAAGGAGAAACACGTTTGGTACTAACATTTACATCCAAACAACACTAATCACTTTATTAAAATGGAAATACTTCCTTTTTTATCCATTAGGAATGATTTCCTTAAGGGAATAGCTAAAGCCATTTCCTTCTGTCACCCACAGGAGACAGGATCAACAGGCCTGGTCTGTAGGTACCTTGGTACTACAATCTCTTTGTACTGAGGCTTCTCCAACCGAGCAGCAGCTGTGATGGACACGGGGACCATGATGTTGTCAATGTCATAGGAACATCCTGCTTTTCTTCTTTTTGAGGACTGCTGAAACACAGAATGAAGAGGAAACTCCATGCAGAAATTTGTTGTTGGCACAAAAGCATATTTGAACACACCACAGAATGCAGCTTCTCTGTAACAGCAGGTGCAGTGGGCTCTGCCCCCTGTCACTGGGATTCAAGGATAGTTTGGACATGTCACACAACCCCTGTGGTTCCATTTATGAAGCAGATAATACTTACTACCTTGGTAGACAGGATTTTACTTATAACTTTGTATATATATTGGGTCATCCATGTAGCAAAAAATAATCCAAACAGGAAAAAAAGAGGCTATGATGATGAGTCAAGTAGTAACATCTTGTAATTTCATTAGACTAGAGGAGCTGTGCTTGTTTCACCTTGCAAAATAAGGGCTGAGGGGGTAAAAGTAAAAAAAATGTCAAGATGGAAGAAGCCCACCTTCCTGAGGCAGAGGATGCTGCTGGTGAGACAGCAAATGGGAACAGCCCATAGCATTTGGGCTAAAACTCAAAGCATTTCCAAACTGCGGAGCAAGGATCTGGAAAAACAACCTAGGAAGAGTGGGATGAAGAGACCCCTAAAGAGTTCTGAGATCCATTTTGATAAAGTGGTCCATGTGCTGTGGTTCCCTGCAGAACTTGATTAGACCTGCAATCCAGTATGGAAGTGTCCCCTTTACTTATAAGCCAAAATGTCTCCAAGACACTACAGTTCTTTAGTTCCATTCTCAAACATCCTTTTGTTTCTAGGTAAAAGAGGCCAACCACAAACCGAAGTTCTGTGGCCACAAGGCTCGCTACGTGTTACTACTGATGTAATATTATTTTAAAGCCTTAAAAGGCACAGGACTACTCAGCAGCATCCTTAAAAATCTGATTAGGAAGCAGAGATTGTACCTGAAAGAGCAGCTGACAAAAGAAGCAGCCAACTCAGAGTCATTGAGATTGGAAAAGACCTTTAAGATCAGAGTCTAACCCCTAACCCAGCCCTGCCAAGGCCACCACTGCCCCACGTCCCTCAGCACCACATCTCCACGCCTTGCAAACCCCTCCAGGGATGGGGACTCCAGCCCTGCCCTGGGCAGCCTGGGCCAGGGCCTGACAACCCTTGCCAGCAAGAAATGGGTCCCAAGATCCAACCTCAACCTCCCCTGGCACAACTTGAGGCCGGTTCCTCTTGTCCCATCACTTGTTCCTGGGGAGCAGAGCCCGACCCCCCCTGGCTCCAACCTCCTCTCAGGCAGTTGCAGAGCCAGCAGGTCTCCCCTCAGCCTCCTTTGCTCCAGGCTGGACACCCCCAGCTCCCTCAGCTGCTCCTGCTCACACTTGTGCTCCAGCCCCTTCCCCAGCTCCCTTGCCCTTCTCTGGACACGCTCCAGCCCCTCCATGTCCTTCTTGGAGTGAGGGGCCCAGACCTGACCCCAGGATTGGAGGTGCCCCCTCCCCAGTGCCCAGCCCAGGGGGACGATCCCTGCCCTGCTCCTGCTGGCCACCCCAGTGCTGACACCAGCCAGGATGCTGGTGGCCTTCTTGGCCACCTGGGCACACACTGGCTCATATTCAGGTGCTCTTGACCAGCCCCCCCAGGTCCTTTTCACCCCGGGCACTTCCCAGCTGCTCTGCCCCAGGGTCTGTTTCTGTCAGCTGGACCCCACAACTGCCTATAATCAAAAAGAGGAAAGGGACAGTTGTAAGGATGCAACTCTGAGCCTGTCCTTCAAGATCTCCTTTGCTCAACACACTTGGAGAACCAGTTACTCAACACCTTCCTAGAGAAGTGGTTATTGTGGGATGTATTTTTTAATCCTCTGCTACTTCCAGAAAAAACTTTATATGGGGAAGTCTATGGCAGCTAAATCTCTACTATTAATTTGTAGCCAAATAAAGCTGCAACATTATGTGTATATAACTATTTGTCTACCAAAAAAAAGCAAGCAGAATATTGTCAATGCTAAATCTGAAACCAGCCCGTCTGGCTGGGGGAGCAGTGCAGCAGGCACCAAGCCAGCCAAGCACTGCCTGAGGCAAGAAACCAAAGCAAGTAGCTGAAACTCTCTACACCAACATCCCAACTGCAACTCCCAGCAGTTCATTAGCAGTAACGACCCACCTGAATCCCCAGGGGGTCTGCAGCCCCACAGCAGTGCTCAGTGAGATTTATTCCCCAGCTCCCCTCTAAGGCTACTCCTCTGTTTCAGATTCGTTTTCCACAGCTTTTGTTTCAACTCACCAGTGCTGAGCTGGCAGTGGAAGGGGCCTGGCTGGCAGGAAGGGCAGGAGTCTCTGGATACAAGGACAGTGGGTGGTGTAAAGGACCATATTTAGGTGCCTGAGGACTGGGAACAGGGAAGCTGTGACTGGATGCTCCTTCAGGCTGCCTTCTCACTTCACACAGTGAACCTGGTAATGAAATGTGAAGAGAAACCCCAGGTGAAGTCAGACTGACTAAAAAACTGATTGAGGTCCATAAAAGCATCTTTGTGTTGCTTGCTCCCTTGAAAGAAACACATGGAACAGCAAGATGAATTTATTTTGAGTAACTTATCTGAGGCCAGTATTTCTGTGTCTCTCCAAGGGGCTCAGATTCCCTTTAGTTTGCAAGATGCTGGACTCAGTCACTTAGACATTCCTATAGAACAGTTCTAATTATCTTCCACAGGAACAGAGTGAGCTACCTGCTCCACCCTACCTTAGTCACTTGCCCTCAGGTCCTGGTTACAAGCCCACATTTCACTTTCTAACTCCATCTCAAACTCCATTTTGCTTGACTTACGGGAGGCAAGCAGGAGTGGAGAGTGCAGCTTTGGGAATGCACTGCTAGTTGGATCCTGTTTCTTGCCAAAATGGGACACCTTCAGAGTCTTGACTTCATGGCTCAGTAGTCTCTGCAGTCCCTCCTCTCGTAATAAGGCTTCAAAGCGCAAGTGGAGAGGGTTTCCTGAAAGCAGGAAAACCAAGTTATGTTGGTAAGCACACGACTTCCACTGTCCATATGCACAGCACACACACCATTAGCTACTCATGTCTGTCAGTCCCTCAGTGAAAGTGAGGTGACACAGGTAGACAGCTAACCACAGCAGGAGTGGCTGACTGTAGGCTCTCTGCCCCCACACATGCTGGGAGTGACCAGGATAAGAACATCCCCGGGAACAGCAGCCTCTGCCCCAGCCCTCTGCTGGCTGCAATCCCACACTTTGTCACTGATCTCCCTCACCCCTTGCTAACCTGGACTCATATCCAGCTACTACCACTTGGCACTTGTTTGTATCACTATCTGAGGACCAGAGGTGAGCTTATGCTTTTTTTTAAGTGACAAGTGTTTTTGGAGAGATGCTCTCATAGTTGCACAGCAGAAAGAGTATTTTCCTTGCAGTTCCTTAACCTATTAAAAAAACTCTTCATGCACATTCTTGCTCCTCCAGGCACTACAGGGCTGCAGCCACTGCCACCCTTCAGTTATTAAACAGAAACTAGATGTTAAGATTCTGCAGAGCAGAGTTCATAAAGCAACCAGAGAGCACAACTACAAGGCCACGGGTGTTTAAACATGAGCTTAGACTCAGTGATTTTGCACAAAGTTGGTGCTTGTTGTTTACCAAACAACTGCCCCTCAGCTTGTCCAAATCAGTGTCAGATTTCAAGTCTTTTGGGTAGTCCTCCAGTGCAGGGGTGTGACAGGAACTTAGAACAGTTGCTCTGCATGCCTCCAGAACATGGGTGTTCCTTGCAGAAAACATGGAGCTGACCTAAAGAAGTGATCTAAGCTTACATTAAACCAGAGATGGCAGCTGCCTCAGACACAGGCCAAGGCACAACGTGGCTTCCAAGGCTCAGAAACCTCCAAGGACTGCACCCTCAGACTGAAGGTATATGCCTGGTCACCAGGAAGAACGTCACCAGACATCTGTCACTATCCTCTAGAACACACAACTCTGTCAGCATATTTTCAGCCTCCTCGGATGTCAGGGGGAAGAGCAGAGGGCAGTGGCACAGGGAGGGATCCCCTTTCCCATCATAACCTGTGATCCACTCACCGTGAGACAGAGAAAGCACAGGGTGGAAGCCAGAGTCCAGGGAGGCGACGCGCTCTGCCAGGGACATGGTGTCAGGGTCTATGGTCTGGACAGAGGCTTTGCAGCTACACAGGATGCAGGAGCTGGGCCACTCGCAGCTGCACCTCACAGGGAGGGGTCTCGGGGGCTAGCAGAGGAAAGGAGAGCCCACATGTCAAAAGGGAAACGTGCCTCAGAAGTAAAACTCCAGTTCAGATCCAGTACCTCCTGTCTGCTTTCTACAGACTGCAGGTACGTTTCCATTCACCAAAACACAAAGCCAGGCAAGTTTTGGAAAAAGAGGGAAAAAGAAACGTCAAAACCATAACCAAGCAGATTTGCAGAGTGAAAAACGAAGGCAAGAGCTGTGGTCAATGTTGAAAGAACGTGCAGGAGTTTTACCACAGACTGTTTCTCATTCTGACCACGGATGAGCTGCCTTATCAAAATAATTTGGTGTATTAAGGGACACATCTTGTGTGATTCTCCACTGGTACTTCCAAGCCAGGAGAGCTTCTCCTCTGCAACTCCAGTGAAGCCATAATACTTCATAATTTTATTTTTCAAACTTCAAACACTTCTGTGTCTTTTCCCATTCTGTTCCTTCTCATCTTTCTTAAAGGCTTTTTGTAGCTCTGATGCTTACAAAGAACTTGATAAAAACTGTTAGGTGAGTAATCAATATTGAGGAAAAGGCTACAGAAGCTATGAGCAAAGCAACAAACTACAACCTGTCAACTGATGGACGTTACCACATGTATTGTTAGAATTAATATATTACACATCTTAATAATCAGGTAACTCACAGCTAGGTGTCCACCAGGACTGGTAGCTCAGCCTTCAAACAACCACAGCCCAGTGACACACACACCAGCTTGCCAAGGCTTCACTGAGGTTATGAATTTCTGGGGGGCTATTTTTGGGTGGCTGGTGGGCTTTGTGCTTCTTGGGGGTGTTGGGTTATTTTTCCCTGCACAATTCCAAGGTAATCAAAAGGTAACTAGCAGAAGGTTGCTGCCCACGCCAAAGTCTGAGGTATGATCTGCTCATTGTTAAGAGAAACAGCTGCCTGATATTTAAGAACAGAAATTCAGAATTAGTTTCTAAACCACAGTTAAATAGCAAACTTGTGGCTTTTTGACATATCATAGAATCATAGAATGCTTTGAGTTGGAAGGGACCTTAAAGATCGAGTTCCAACCCCCCTCATGGGCAGGGACACCTCCCACCAGACCAAGTTGCTCAGAGCCCCATCCAACCTGCCCTTGAACAGTTCCAGGGATGCAGCTTCCACAACATCTCTGAGCAGCCTGTTCCAGTGCCTCACCACCCTCACATACTGAAGAATTTCCTCCTGATCTCTAACCTAAATCTCTCCCCTTTCAGTTTAGTCTTTCCAATATCTGGGAATTTCTTCTAAAATTCTACACGCTTTAGAGAAGTGCTCAGAAAAAGCTGCATTAAACCAGAGTCAAACATCACGACAGTTTTAGCTAAAAATAAATAAAATAAACCAACCCATTCAAATTAAAAATGCAAGATAGTTCAGTAGCTACATGGTAAGACTTCCACTTACCTTCCTGCTGCAGTGAGACCCCAGGGCAGCCCAGACCAGCTGGCGCCTCCGGCACGCGCGAACCGGACGGATTCTGGCGGCCACGCAGGTCTCGTCCGACACGGCAGGTGGGCTCCATGGGGTTTGTTGGCCAAAGCTCTCCTCAGCCTTCCCACTGACCTGAGAACTGCTGCTGGAGGAGCTGGGAGGCAAACTGCAACCAAGAAAATCAACTCTCAGAGCAAGGGTAGCAAGGTGTAACTCTGTATTTATTCCTGTGGCTGTGATGCCCAAAGCCTCCTCAGGTATTGCCATCAGCAGCCAGGGCTTACCAGCTTTGGTCTCATCACATTTTGAGTCTTTGCTGCATTCTCTCTCAAGGGGTATGTAGATTCCTGAACATTTCGTTTTCAGAAATGGACACTGAAGGGTCTTAACAGCTATATTTTCATCAGTTAAGGGCAGAAAGTCTTAAAGCCAATGCAGGTGTGGCAGCCACTAATTGCATGTTCTTTCTCCAAAGAATGACAGAATGCCAGGTTGGAAGGGACCTCAAAGACCATCTGGTCCAACCTTTCTAGGTACTACTCTAGTTGATATGAGATGGCTCAGTGCTCTGTCAAGCTGAGACTTAAAACTGTCCAATGTGGGGGAATCCACCACTTCCCTTGGGAGACTATTCCAATGTCTGATTGTCCTCATGGGGAAAAATTTACCTCGTGTCCAATCGGAATCTCCCCAGGAGCAACTTGTGCCTGTGGCCCCTTGTAACTTCATGGGTAAGACCTTCAGTTGGCAACCCAGTTATCATCTGATAATAACAGTCAGTTACTTCCCATAAAAAAAGATAGCCATTAAACCTAAAAACACTGTCATTCTTTCCATTTCTCTGCCCACCACAGAGTTATGGTTAAATCTAAGGTTGTATTTGAACAAGCAGATATGGGTTTATTGCCTTGCTTTTGGGACAGATCACACTACACTGCACAGGAACTATCCACCAGAACTTACTGAGTTCCAAAATTGAAACCCACATTCTGAGTACATGCTTACAAACATTTGGCCTCTTCCTTGACAAGGCCCAAACGAATTCCCAGTATCTGAATCATTCCAGTTTGGTTACTTAGAGTTTCATGCTCATCTTGGGATGTGAGCTGGATACAACCAAAGTTCTCATTGATTTTTCCAGGGTTTGCCTAGTAGGAAACTGTCTCCCAATGCAGGGACTGAGCCAGTTCTACAGAAGAGTAAACAGCATTAAAAAAATCTTAAAAGCATTTAGACATCAGAAGAAAAAGAGCCCCCTGAGATGAGTTCAAACTTCCTCTACTTTTCCTCTTCAGACCTTTCATGGGATTTCCTGTTAACCAGAGGCCAGACTCACATCATGCAAAGCACAGCAACTGCTGCTGCCCTGCCATCCCAGCCCCTTCGTTTTCCACAGGCTGAAACTTGCACTACCAATTCAGTTTGTTTCCTCAAAGTTGTGAACTTATGTATAATAGAATTATAACTTATATTCTTAACTTGCAGTTAAGAAAATGAATTGCAAAGGGAGCAACCATAGAAGTTTCATGGAACACAGGAACACAGTTTTTCAGCTGAGATGAAGGTCACTTATATACTTCTTAACTCTTCTAGTATAAAACAGACCCAACACACCACACTGCAAGTAACTATGGATTTAAAAAAGCCATTTAAACAGATTTAGACTTTTACAATTTGGTCTAACACTTCTACAATCCTCTGGATTTCTACAATACAGATAAAGAAAAAATGAGGTTTATTATCCACAGAATTAACTCAGAATAAAACTACAACTACTGCAGTATCTGTCTCCACAAGATTAGCAGAGTTACTGCCTGAAGCTCAGGACTAATCTGCCACCAATTTGCTAACCTGTCAATCCCCACAGCAGAAACACAGAATGAAGTCTCTCTTTTGGATAACCTAGACTTTGTTCCCTCATTCTTCTGCAGTCCAGTGAATTCGAGGCTGAAACCTCTGCTAAAACACAAGCTAGTTTTACTGACCCAGTACAGCCAGAACCACCCTCACTGGAGCCACCCAGGAGGGCAATCTCTTCTCAGCCAAAACACAAGATGTTTTATTTCATTAGGCAAGGCAGCAGCCTGGATCAGATCAGGGGCCTGACTCCATAGTTGAACTGTTTGTGCTTCGCCCACCACAATGACGATGGCAAGAGATGGCCCAGGAGGACCTGGCTACACTAACAGAACAGCAGGTAGGTGGCTCTGCATGGAACAGAAAGCTGTGGCCCTGAGGGGATGCCTAGGAACTGAGAATAAGAGCCATGCAAGTATGCACAACACACACCCTCATGCTAAAGTCTCTCCCAGCACCTTTAGCTCAAACCACACTTGGCTTAGGCAGCTCCAGAGCACTCAGCAGCCTTCAGTGACTTCCCAACATGCAGCACAACACAGCCAGTACCCTGCTTTTCCATAGCTCCACAGAAAATGGAATAATAATGATGCCTTTACAGAAAATATCAGGAAAAAAACATCAGGAAGAAATTCTGTGCTGTGAGGGTGGTGAGAGCCTGGCCCAGGTTGCCCAGAGAAGCTGTGGCTGCCCCATCCCTGGCAGTGTTGAAGGGCAGGTTGGATGGGGCTTGGAGCAACCTGGGCTGGTGGGAGGTGTCCCTGCCCATGCAGGGGGGTTGGACTAGATGGTCTTTAAGGCCCCTTCCAACCCCAACCATTCTGTGATTCTATGATAACCCCTCATGATATAAAAGTGGTAAGTGCATCAAGTTTCACTCAACTTTATTAGCAACTTGCCATAAACCTGAGGTTTGTCTGAAATTATGCAAACTGCACCCCAGCTGGTACCATTCCTGGGGTGAGACAGCTGAACTGGAAATGGAAACACAGCATATCAAGGAGTTCTCAACAGTTTGTATCTTCTGAACCAGTGGGCTTCAACCTTTTCTCACTTTCAAACTTCTTGAACATGTCTCTGTTAAAGTACCAACCTGCCTTCTTGGGCACTTGTCTCCTTAAACTAAACTTGGTCCTCTGCCTTTTGCAGATCCCTTGGCTGTGCTGGGTTTATGTCCCTCCTATCACTGCTTTATCTGATTTATATTGGGAAGAAGAGAGGTTTTTGGGTTTTTTTAAGCAGCACCAATTCCTCCCTCTCCCAAGGACAAGGTGGCAACATGTGGAGAAGTCTTGAGGCAAAACAGAATGGGAAGGAAATGAGATTAAAAGCTTAAAGAGAACAGCCCAAAAACTAAGGAGAAACCACAAAGCTATACATGGAAAAAGATCACTTGGAAGAACAGCATAGTGAATCATTGGGACAAACAGCACTTTTCATGGCTGCATTTTCTAGGGAGGTCTCTTAACTGATATATCCAGCATTCCACTGGATGAAAAGCTTATTCAACAATTCTAAAGACTAAAGTTTGCTTCTTGCTACCAAGCTTCTCAAAGCCCACAGGACACGGGCCCCCAGATATTAAACCAGACAATGCTAGTTCAATTACTAATTGCTTATGAGATCACTGAGCAGCAGAAGGCAAGTTTCCAATTAGAAATTAGCATGCAGAGCCTCCCACAGTGCTTAACAAACGATCAGAAATATCCTTTTATTACAGATCCAAAGCTCCATAAACATATGAAGAGTTAAAGAGCTTATGTCTAGGTATCTCCATCACCAACAAGACAAGTAATAGTTACTTCTCTCTATTAAAAACTTAAGCAGAAAAACAGGTTCTACAACCTCTGCAAGGAAAGAAACAAAAAACTTGGAAATCCACTAACTCAAAAATAAGAATGAGGACACCAGGATGCTGAACAGCATCCAACATTAAGCTGGACAGGCAAGGTACACTTTTATCACCCCTTTATAAAGGGCAGGTAATGTCTTTCAACAAGCTGTCCACAAGACAGGCAACATCATATATATATTTGGCAGGGTTGAGGTTTTGGTTGTTGCTCTTACACAAGAGATCATAACTAGTAACTTTATATTAAACCAAAATTCCCCTCTAGAATCCTCCCACCACACATGAATTCTCATTTCAAATTCTCACAACTGAACCATACATACAGAAGTCTTCTGAAGATCCCTTTCTTAGCCTCTACTGCCAACACCTTAAATATTAAATTACTCTGATCCACCTAAAAGAGAAGGAGGACTAACCAGTTCACCACTCCATTGCCTTGGGAAGGTGCTGTGGGGCAGGCTCTGAGGGGTGCTGGGGACCCACTGATGGGGCTGCAGGAGGGACCTGGACACACAGGGATTCCCAGAGATGGTGTAAGATGGGAGCTCTGCAAGAGAAAAATTAATTCTCCAACTCAGTAAAGCTTCATGTGGCAATAACTGTAGAGGGATGAGGGCAAAGAGAAGAAAAGGGGAGTAATCTAAGGAGTATTATGCACTTATAAATAGCATTGAACTTAAATAGGCCCAATGTAATAAAATCACATGCGATTTAATCAATTGAATTTCAAATAACCTCCAAATCAAAGTTCATATTTTAAATGTACTGTTATGCATTGCAAAATAAGTAATAAAACAGAGCTCTTGGTTCTCTGTTTAATAAGCTGGTGATCACTTTCACAGGAAGATGGCCTCATTTTTGAGCTATTCTGCCTTTTCCACTTGTCTAAAAGCTTGTGTACTAAAATCTGTACTAATCTGACAGAAACTTTGTGAGGTTTTAATTAAATACTAATTTGTGATGGTTCACAATTATAAACTCACTGGACATTATTCTGAAGTATCAAACCCTAAAATACTTCTGATTTCCACACCATTACACCCCCATAACTCCAGTTTACTGCACGGATGTATCTATGCTACTGTTAAACAACAAAACCACACAAACAGAAGCAGGTTTCCTCATGCTGCAGGATCCATGTCACAGCTTCATCCCTTGAAGGAACCATCTGCACATCAACTAATTAACACAGGGATTTACTGTCACAGGAGTCACAGGCTGTATCTGGACCAGTGTTTAATTGGTAGAGCTTCCATTTACTTGTTTATTCCCTTTTTGAACAGTTTCATTTTGCCATAGAATGTTTCAAATCTGAATGTCATTATTGACCATACCTCCTTTTAGTAGACAGTTCCATCATACAGTGAAAAACCAATTAATCATCCCATCTTAATCTTCAATCTTATTCATCACAGTCTCTCTTTTGCTCCCACAAGAGTTCAGTTACTCAATGTTCAGATTCTGCAGCTTGACCTTACAAATATCCAAGTATCTTCCTTCAGAATTTGCAACTGGAAAAGTCAAAGCTGGCTTTCAAGAAAAGTAGGTTTTTTTTATTGTGTCCTTCAAAACATGAGTATTTCCCTGCTGTGCAGCTGCTGGTTGTGGCAGGGGACCCTCCATAGCTCCACAGAAGTTAAGGCTCCTGGTAAATCACTTGGTCTGGTGACCAACAGACCAGAGGCTACCCATCACCATTCAGAAACACCAGGTTCTAAAGACCACTTGGACCTGTCAACCCTTTAAAAGGGTCTTTAAAACCATCACACACACTTGACATGTGTCTGAAGTGCCATCAACAGCTCAAGATCAGGAATTCAAGTTTTCCTAACCACTGCTTTTCAGGGGTTTTTATGACTGCAGACTCCATCACCTCCCACAGACCTGGCACAGGAAGGTAAGATTCACAGTAGATTTCTGTGGTGGGGTTTTTTTTGTGGTTTTTGTTTTGGTTGTTTTTTTTTTCATTTTCGGAGGACTCTAAAGATACATAAAAGTACCAAAGTTTTTTTAAAAGCAACAGGTGAAGCAAGTTCAGTTATCATGTTTCAAATACAAAGTACTGGTAAACTGGTATCAGCTGATGCATTACTGTAGGAAAAAACAGCAAAAGTAAGTTAAAGGAACATTCCAATAGCATATAAAAACTGAATTATTCAATGTGATTTACAAACTCACTTCTACAGATGATACTACTCTTGATTTAAGGCTTGCTTTAATGAAAGCTGCTTCCTTCACTTCTGTCACTGCAAGATGATGTATTTCTTGCCTACTCACCTGCTTCTGCTTATTAAACAGGGGACAGGAGGGCACGGAGCCTACAGGGCCCCTTGGGACAGAAGATGAAGGTGACAGCCACTGATTCTTTTTGGAGGTCACCAGTGACACAGACCCCAGTTGGCTCTGCTTCTTCACCAGGTCTCCAGGCCGATGGTCACCATCAAGGACGACTGGGCCCTGGGGATAAAAAGTGACACTGAATTCCACTCAGAAGCCACAACACAATGAATATTTCTTAAGTATGGTCTAAGAGGAATGGAAGGTAAACAACTCAGGAGTTATATTTCTATGGTAACTTCATTAATTCAAAATCTGAGTGTTCTCTCTAGCCTAGGGAAAGCAGTTTAAGGAGGAAACATTGCTGGGCCAACATCAATGCTTGTGTTTTTCCTAGAAAAGCTGTCCACAGGCATGGCTCACAGTTCAGCTTCTACAGCTGCAGTCCCATCTCCTCTTCATCCTCAGCAGCACACACCTTGGGGCATACACACAACGCTCTCCACACCAACCTGCTTCTCCTGGAAACCTCCTCTGTGCTCAACAGCAGCTTAATAGTTTCTCACACCAGCAAAGTGTCCCTTTAGTAAAAGGGATCAGCAGAAAGTAGCTAGAAAGCTAACATTCCTTATAGGGAAATTTAATTTTATTCACTGTGTAGTCTACACTTTATAGCACCTGTGGTATCATTATGCACATACTTGTGAATGAAAACAAATATTATGCAGGACAATTATTCTATGCATTTGCATTCATGTCTGTATAAACATCACAACTGCTTGAGAACAGCAACTGCTTCACAGTGAATTAAAGAATCATAAGCTGATTTGATTAAAGAAATATAGCTAAGAAATTCCAGCTACTTAGAGAAGAGTTGAAGCATCTGAAAATTTAGTGTTCTCCTGCATCTTGCTGTGCTGTGTTAGAGATTAATGTTACAAAATCCTATCCCCCAGGAATCCTGTATTAGGGATTGATGTTACAAAAGTCTAGCCCCCAGGAACCATTTCCTGTAGCATTACAGTAGAACCAAAGAGCAATTTAGGTAGGAAGCTAAACCTGGAGGTCAGCTAGTCTAAGCCTCCACTCAAAGCAGGTCTGACTAACCTGGACTGAGAGGCTATTAAAAGGGGAAACCCCAAAAATGCATTTCAGGTTTGGAGGATGGAAAGCTTTATTTATTTATTTTTTTCCAGGAAATGTAGTCACACAGAAGCAGATACCATTCTAGTCAAGAAATGAGTATTCATGCTATTTTCTACTGTAATGCTTCTCAGTTATTGAGGGGAAACATTAAAAGGTCATGGCCTACAAGTGTCAAACTTGTCTACACAGTATTGAGATTTGAAGAGCCTTTTGCTTTAGATGGTGACACGTTCCAGGAAGCACCAAGGCTTGAAACCCCTGTGGTACCAGCAAGCAGCTCTGGTGGCACCCTGGCACTATGCCAGCATGGAAACCAACACTTGAAAGGACCAACTTGGTGTCTTACACTGCTATGGAGCTTCATTCCATCAATGAGCTGCTCTGCCTGGACAAAATGAGGAAAGCAGCCTCCCTCCCTTTCTCAGCAAGCTCTTGCTGTGATCTTATGAGGCAGACAGAAGCCACAGCCCTCCAAAGATGGAGGTAACACCTCTTACTGGTGTAGGGCTAACTCAAAAGCTTTTTTCTCTCACCCTTTTTCCTACAGAGAGGATACCAAAGCAGCAGCCTGTTAATGGCTGCCAGAGAACCCCCCCAAGCCACGAAGCAGAAGGTTCAAGCTACCTTGGCAGCCCGAAGTTGCCTGTAGATCCGTGTCTGCTGCCTTATCCGATACTCCAGGTGGGAGACCTGGGCCTGCAGCCAGGTCCAACGGCAGATGATGGCAGCTCTCTCCACCACCCACTGGCTCTCTGCACCACGGCTGGAAAGCAAGAGGTTGCTTGTGCTTATCATCCAACAGTCTCAACACTAAGAACCAGCTGGCAGAAATTCAAGAACAGTTTCACTATTAAAAAGTGGTTAAGAGTTTGTGGTGGAGACAGGACAAGTGAGTTTCCCCCCCAAAAAAATATGTATCATTATCTAGCTTTCATTTACAGTTCCTATCCCCAAGACAGAGCTGGTGAATGCAATTATTTTCTGTGCAACAAAATACATTACAAGGGAGCAGGTATTGTTATTTTGATTATCACAAACCAAGGCAGGAGTCCAGGTCTTTCTAGAGAAGCACAGAAACTACTTCCCTCCTCTGCAAACTCAGAGGTGGAAATCACAAGAACTGCCTGAAGGGACAGTCCTGGCTGTGCTGCTGACCACAGAGCAGGACTAACCCGTATTTGTGACACCCCCCAAGCCTGTTTGTCTGCAAGATTTTTAGTCTGTTGCTTGAATCTCTACTGCTGTAACAGAAAAGCATCACACCAGTGCCACCTACAAACCAGACATCAGAACACCCACACAGGTAATACTTGATTATACTCAAAGTATTTTCTTGTCTGAAAGTTACCATTTCATAGAACCATAGAATGGTTTGAGTTGGAAGGGACCTTAAAGATCACCTAGTTCCAATCCCCCTGCACGGGCAGGGACACTGATGCTGAAGGACCACACCACACACTATCAGGCTGTGCAGTGTTGAGGGGTCAGGCAGCTTCCCAGCCTCCCAACAACATCCCCATCCCTGCTGGTCAGGCAGATCCTTTTGCCCACAGGGAGGGGAGCACTGACCCCACACAGCACCACACTTGAACCAGCTGTCCCGCCCAGCACACACAGCCTGTGGCACTGCTAGAACACTTGGCACAGGGATTATACCTGTTGGAAACAAACAAAAGAGGAAGATTTGATCCTGTCTCTAACAGGCAGCTTGAATTTCTTTGGCTAAAATAGAAAAGTTACCTTAGATAACATGATTTTTCATCATTTTAGTGCTACCATTTCAGCTACACTGCTTCCTGAACAGCCCCACAAACTACTACTAACCCTACAAACTGAAGCACATGGGTGGTGTTTATTGACAAGAGCTTTTCCACAGAGGACAATACCTGATGGAAGGACATTCTCCATCCACAATGGGCAGTTTTCATACACAGCTCTGAATTCAGTGACCCCGGGCCCCAGGCAGCTCCTGGTGGCAGCACTGAGGAGGGCAGAGCTGGCACCACAACCAGGATATACAGCATAACGTGAGCCTTTGCAGGCTGAGGGGCATCCTACAGCAAGGTTCTATGAAATCAAACCCTTCTTCTCTTTCTTCTCCTGCACCCATAAATACATTTACAATCCTAAAGTGACCTTGTGGCTTTAAGACTGAGTTTTGTAACTTCTAAGCAAGTAGGTTAAGAAAGATTTTGGAGTCTAAATACACTTAGCATCTGATCTGACTTTATGGAGATTAAAAAGAAGCAAACTCAAATAATCCTCATAATATAAGCAAAATACAGCTACACAATAGGACTTTGAAGCAATGGCTAATGCAAGCACCACCTCCTAAGTGGAAGGTAATACCAAAATCATACACCAGAGCTTCCAGAAGTTTGCATTAACTTCAAACAGCTTTTTCTGCAGGCAGGAACCTGCCTGCATAGGAATACAGATTTTAAAATATATTCAGTTTAATGTTCTGTTCTTAACTCAAGCCCACTCAGATGTAATTCAACTCAAACCTCTCACTGCATAATCTGATATAATTCAACTCAAACCCCTGTTGCCAACCCCACGGTGGGTTTTTTTGCTCTCTTGTGTGAACTCCTTAACATCAGCAGTATGATGGCTAAAGATCAAAGACCAGGTAACAATTAGGGCTCAAACCACTTCAGGGCAACGTTAAGAGGCTCCTTCTCATCGGCATGGGGAGTCTCCTCTATCTGCAGAGGATCAGATGTGGCTACGGTTTAATTACTCTAATTTTAATACAGAAACACATCAAAGAATTACTTAGAGCAATGTAACAATTTGTAAGAACAGAGCACTGACTAGATGAAGAAAAAATCAGACCTCTCAAAGAAAAACCCTGGATTTCCTTTAAATTACAGCTTTTAGAAACAACTGGGAATCAAAGTGAGCAGAGATAAAATTCAGGTGGGGCCCAAGCCAACGATGTAGCTCTGAAGCAACCTCAAGGAGTCCAGTCAGCACCCCCCTGAATGAGATTCTCCTGACAGGTTCATGCCAAAGGGAAACCAAGCCACGAGCTGAGTGACCAAACACTTTGGAATGAGGTTTTTCCACAAGTTTAGCTGATATGCTCTCCTGAAAACAGAGCAGCATTTACTGATGCAAAGACCTTATCAACCCAAATACAAAAGTACAGTTTATCTTCCAGCCTGAAATCTGGTTTATTGCAGGCATTTCCTTTTATTTAATTCATTTTTTTAATACTACCATCTGTCTTTTCCAAAGACCAGGGTTATTTCTTTTTTGCTCCTCCATACTACTGGGAGAGCATGTTGTTTCCAATGCTTAAAAACACTAGAGCATCTGTTGTGTTCTTTCTTGGTCTTCAAAGGTGGCAATGCAACCTTCAGAAATTATGATCAACAAGCTTGCTTGACTAGATAAAAAAACAAGCACTGTTCAAAAGCAGCCAGTCAAAAAAAGTTTAAGAATAATTCCAAGCTAAAGATGTCTAAAAAGGAATTAAATAATAGGAAAGACTTTCCAGGCTACAAGTCCATTTGGAATTGGAGCACCACCAGAACTCCTTCCAGTTCCACTCTGATTAAATGGAATTAGAGATGCTAAGAGGGCAGGCCAGTGGAAGGTGTTCGTGTCCTGGAGGTTACTCAGCTTGAGAGAAGATCACTACATCAGTTGGGAACACAGAGCAATGAAAGGCAAATTGAAGGCTTCCTTAGAGCTGCTTCTTTAACCTAAGAATTCATAAATGCACCAGTATATAAATAGAAAAACCTGTAATAATGAATTACAACAGTCTATGCCTATAAAACTCTTGCTTATTTAGGGCTGGGCAAAGCAGCTCACCTTCAACACGTCAACTGACCACACTTTAACACAGAACCAAGGAGGCAAGTGTGCCACTCACACCAGGTTGCCTGCTTGGCTTGCAGTCCAGTTTTGAACTCCTGAAGAGCATGGTGTCCTACCTTTACTTGCACTTCTGTTCATAGCTAAGATCTGGGTTAATCTTTCCCAATTGCCCTAGAAGGGTTAACTCCAACAAATTCAGTACTAAAATTAATTCTTTAGATGCACCTTACTGAACTCTCAAACCCAGGCCAGTCCCCAGAACACCTAAACAAAAATACTATGCTGCAATTAGAGTTTTAAAAACAAGTTTCTGCACTGTCAGTGCTTTTCAGATTGCCCATAATATGAATCTATAACAACAGCAAATTCTTAGTACCAAATTACTCTTGGAGAAAGTCATAAAACAAATCAGATCAGATTCTGAAAAAATTCAAGACAACCCGTGGGAGCATTCATATGCATAATGAGCTAAATTGATGTCACATTTACTACTACATTATGCAAGTGTCACAAACAAGTACACACATCACAGCTTCCCACAGCCTTGATAATTATTGCTACACTTTAGTGCCACATCAATGAAGCTTGGATGACTGTAAACTGATTATTTCTTTTTTTCTCTAAAGAAAGAGCTGCAAACACAGGGGTGTTGAAGTCATCCAGAAATTGAGTTTGATTAAACTGACACATAAGGTAAGTGAGATGGTAAGGAACTGCTATTTAGTAGAATGTAGGGGAACTTCTTTTTCAGTGGACTAATATTTTCAGGGTATTACATGAGAAGAAAACAAATCCCAAACAAATGCACCAATTAGGTGGCTCAGTTACCTCATGCTTTTAAATCAAGGCAGCAAGTTTCCTGTTTTTTGCTTACACAGATCAATGGAATGTATGACTTGGAGAACTGGGACAGTACAGCCCCTGTCAGAGGCACCACTGGTGGATCTCACCTCTCACACACACACCTGCCCCACCTACCCCCAAGCTCTGACAAAGTCAGCACTGGTTTTGGCCATGGACAGTGCTCCCTGCATGTCTCCAGTCAGGGTTACAGCAGAAAACCAAGACTGCCAACACACGTACAGAAAATGCATTAAATCATCTATTTTAAGCAAACTTACAAAAAATCTTGTTTATAGACAAGTATCTCTAAAGCCTTCCACAGGACAGACACATGGTACTGACACTCACCTGACCAGGCAGAGCTGGTCACCATGCTCTGAACTACCTCCAAAGGTTCCTCTGGCAATGCACAAAGCAAGAACAGTCCTTCCCTTCTGAAGCCTCTTACCTGCAGACTCTCACTTTTGCTCCTCCTCCAGCTCTTTTATTAACACCAAAAAGAGAAAGCCTGTGTGCTTACTGACAGTGAGACAATGGTGATCAGTATCAGATAGTTTCTCTCTCAAACAAGGTATCTACTGCCACTACCACGGTATGGAAACACCTGCAGAAAGTAGCCTTTTGTATAAAGACATGATAGAACAATGTCTGAAAGAAATTATTACCTCACCTGTAGCTATTTTGATGAACAAGGTTGTTCATAGGGATGCACTAATCACAACTGGCTCTGCATCCCACAGCCCAGGTGAGTGTTCCACCTGGCAGAGCACCACTCAGAGGTAATTAATACTTTCACTAGGTTTTTGAAAGTCTATATAACTGAGGGTAGCACAATCCTCACAGCGTGATGATAGCAAATAGGATCACTGGCCTCAGGGAAGATCAGCAGAAGATACAGATGAGTCTCACCTGTACACACTTCAGTGATGACACAATGGGAACACAGATTTGGAAAGAAAGATACTGCCCCAGGAAATTCACAGCAGAAAAATAAAACCAGGCATGCCCGGATTTTAAAGCACTAAGCTTGTGACCACAGCTATATTAGGCATAAGTACTCTTCCTTCAAGGAAAAATAATTTCTAAGGCTAATTCTGATATTCTGATAAATTCTTTCCATTCTCATAAATGCTTACACTTCAGAGCATTTCCCACCCTCACTTTAAATCACAGTCTATGAAAAGTTCCTGAAAGGTTTGAATCTCCTCTTTATCAATCCATAGACTGAAAATCCATTTGAGTATTGGCTTGTGGTAGGGAGGTGAAGATCAGAAGAGTACAGTGGTTCTTGGCAACCAGAGACTTGACAGGCTTTTGCCATTAGTTTGGTACCTTACCACAAGGTAAGAATTGCCCAGGTGTAGTAACCCACATTTAGCTTTCCACAATATTGGGAGAGTTACTACAATATTAACAGTAATCATCAACACCAGAAAATTAGTATTTACAGAGATCAGTTGAAAAAATTGCAATTCCAAAACATTTTTGATAATCTGATGCGAGAAACAAAATAATCAATGTATAGGAGCATATTCAACACTTAAGCAAGAACAATTTTATAATAATCACCTTTTTTCCACTTCAAATCTTATCCTTTAGGGTTTGGGGTTTTTTTTAGAATGGAACAAATAATGCAGCAAGCAAAGAAAATAAAGCTTTTATCTTTATTAGTGGAAATGTAATTACACAAAGTATCTAGAAGTAGAGAGAGAATAAAACAAGGCAAGAATGCAGTTGATTTTCAGGCTCCTGTTGGGTCTGTCCCATTCTGCAGGCTCCATCCCCCACTCCACAACCCCACCTTCCCCCAGGACAACACACAGGCAGCACCAACTCCTCCACAACCAAGCCCCCAATTTCCACCCATGGGCTGGTCACTGCCAGCAGCCACCTCACTTCAGTGAAGAGCAGAAGCTTGAGCTGCTCCTCTGCACAGCCCGTGCACTGGGGGTACCTCCCACAGGTCCAGAATCCCCTCTCAGAGTTGTGCTGAGATAAACCCTGCAGCAGCTACAACAAGATTTCACTCAACCAAACTTCCCTGGTGGATCCAAGACAGCAATTTGTGAACACCTGCACGAGTGTCTGAGCAGAGGACACAGGGAGGCAAGCTCTGTGCAAATCCCAGCTGGGGTTTACACTGCTCCAGTGACCAAAAAAAAAACCCCAAACAAACAAGACTGTGGGCTCAACTTGAAAGCCTCTGCAGTTGAGAGATGTAAAAAAGTTGAGAGCACATCTTCAGTTGAAGCCAAAAATCAAAAGTTAAGCATGAAAATCACATATAACTTATTCTATAACTTTTCAAGCCATTACCCACACCAAACATCAGTGTTTCATTGTTTCTGCACTAAGTTATAAATGAAAAGTAATGACCTGCCTTTAGATAGGCTATTTTATGAAAAAATCAACTAATCTCTGATTAAAGAGTTGATATAAAAGTTAGGAACATGTACAGGGCTGTAAAGCCTCCCAAACAACTGTTTATAGCTCTCTCAGGCTTGGGTTTTAGCAGTTTGTTATACAGACCAGCTACCCCAGAAATGCTCACTGCAACTAAAATGATAACATGCCACAACAAATGCAGTAGCACAATCCCAGTATTTCCCATGGAAACAATCCAACAACAGTAGCTTTTAGAATATTCTTCTGCAAGTTTGGGTTTTTTTCTGTTTTGTAATACTTGCATTCAGCAAAAAAGTCAGGAAAAATACATGAAAACAAAACTCCATCTTAACACAGCTTTGCTACAAATAAACATAAATGCCAAACACCCCTCTGAAACATTTCAGTTTCCATAAAAATCCAAGCCAAGTTACAATAAAGGAAAACTATGTGGCAAAGCAACAGGAAGAAAAGAGACTAAATATAAATTGTGACTTTAAATACTTCACAGTTCTAACAGTGCAGTGAAAGACCTTGGGACCCATTTCTTGCTGGCAAGGGTTGTCAGGCCCTGGCCCAGGCTGCCCAGGGCAGGGCTGGAGTCCCCATCCCTGGAGGGGTTTGCAAGGCGTGGAGATGTGGTGCTGAGGGACATGGGGCAGTGGTGGCCTTGGCAGGGCTGGGGGAACGGGTGGACTCCAGGATCTTAAAGGGCTTTTCCACCCAAAATGATTATGTGGTTCTATAAGATGTCCCTGACAAATAATCCAGAGGAAGCCAAAAAGGATCAGTGCCATGCTGGGAAAGGCATAATTTTATGAAGTTGGTATATTGGATTTATGCACAAGAATTTTTTTTAATCTGTTTTTGACTGCCAAGTAATCAGTTCTGATATTTTTATTCGGTTTTAAGATAAAGAGGGAAGCAGGAAAACATCTATACCAAAACCCGGGACAGGGGACTGCGGATCTAGCTCTTCCCCGCGACACGGGACAGCGTGAAGCTCAGAGGAAGCCGCCAAATGATAAACAAGAACAGCAGAAAAAAGGTTTTCTCACTCTTTTACCACAAAAAAAGAAGCCGATATTCCCAAGAAGCACCACTCAACCATGCTTTAGACGTAACCACCCCGAAAACGCACGTTTGAGCGGCCAGAACACTTAAAACAACTCTACAGCCACCGCGCGAAATATCCAAGGGGCACCTCCCCGGGAAAGGGCCGCGGCTCCCCCGTACTCACCACAGGGAAGCCGCGGCGGGGCGCCGCTGCCCCACGCCGTCCTCCTCGCTCTCCTCGCCGGAGCCGCTGCTGCTGCCGGTGGCATCCGAGTCGCAACCGCTCTGCGTGGCCCGGAGGCGGGCGGTGGCGCTGGCCGCCAGCAGCCGCAGGTCGTGCCGCAGGGCGGGCGGCAGGCCGCCGGGGCCCACCTGCCTCAGGTACCGCGCCAGCCCGGCCAGCTGGTGCCGGACATGCCGCTCCACCTGCCGGGCTTGAACCGCCCGTAGCCGGCGGCAGAGGCGCCGCGCCCGTCTCCACAGTGCGGCCTGGCGGCCCCGCGCGGCTGCCGCCTGCCCGGTGAGCAGCGGGAACGACCCAGGGGCCGTGACTACCGTGACCGCCGCCATGCGGGCCCGGAGAAGCAGCACCCCGCCTCAGCGACGGGCGGGTCCCTGTCAGGGCCCGCGCCTCAGCGCTGCGCAGGCGCACACCGGGACCGGCGGCGGCAACACCACCTCCCCCCCCCCCCCCCGGCCGCCTGGCTGTTGTCTGCTTGGAGCGCGCGCTCGCTGCCGAGCCAACCAGAACGGGTAAATAGCGCCAGCACGTGGGGGGGAGGAGCCGCGAGAGAGGCAGGCTGCCCAGCCAATCACAACTGTCAGCCCGCCCCCCCGAGTCTATATAAGGCTCCGAAGGGGGAGCGGGTCGTTAGTGGGGCTGGCAGCCATCTTGTCTGCGCAATTTGGCTCCGGCGAGCGCGGGAGGGGTCGGGCCTGCCCGGTGCCGTGCGGCCAGCAGCCACCCCCCCGGCCCAGCTGCACCAAACAACGCGTCCAGTACAAGGCCTGTTTGCAGCGCGGACTCCATCGTCCACCCTCGATCCGTTCTATATGCTAATCCGATTATAAAAGCGTCTCAGCCAATGATTAATGCAATCCAAGTCATGAAAAGTCACCGTTCAGCCAGGTCTCTGAGGGCTTTCTGGCTTGTCTGGGCATGAGGGAAGGAGGTGATCAGCAGCTCGCCCACAGCCCGCGGGGCCGTGCTAGGGAAGAACCAGGTCTCCACAGCAGGTACCTCAGAAAACACCATCTTACCAGAGCAGAATTCTCAAGACAGGTAATTCAGAAAAACTCCCTTAAGTAAAAAAACTAAGACTATAACCCTTTGCATCAGTAGATCCTGGATGGAGTCAGGGAAAGTCTCCTTTGGCAGAGGCTGCATGGGAAATTGAGACAGCAGCCATCACCCACAAGGCCAATTAAGCAGGGTTAGTTTGACAGGTCTGGGAGAGGAACCTGTAGAAAATAACACCTGAAAACCATACAGAGAAGGTGCAGAGAGGTCCCAAAGCACACAGGCCACCAAAATAAGATTTAAGACTGAAAAAGCAATGTTTACACACACGCTCATCAGAAGGTGGGATGGTTTCTGTTAGTGAAGGGACAGCGATACTTCTATTTGAAGTTTTACTGAAAAAAGATGACAGAATTAGTTATTATACCCTGTAGTGTTTTATGAGGAGTTTGTGGCAGCTTGATTTATTGATGTAGCAGATTTGAGAGCATGGTTTCTAAAAATGTGATTTCATATGACTATTTTTGCTAAAACCAAAAGCAATATTAAGAATGTAATGTTCACAACTGTCTCATTCCCCATGCAAAACCTTTTCCCAAAGGTTTACTTTACAGTACAGCTGCAGCTGAAGAGACTGTGTCATTGCTGGTTGTATTTTCAGACCAATGTAATTCTGAAGAAAATTGTACATTTAAAACAAGTATTAGACCACAAAAAGGTGGCTGAGACAAGCCAAAAAATGGGAAAAGAAGGAAAAGAGCATTTAAGAATGCAAAGAAGAGGTGTTTCCTTCCAAGATCCCTTGTGAGCCAGTCCACTTCCAAGGAATTAAGATTTTTCTGTTTCTCATGTTTCATAGGAAACAGATTATAAAGTTCCTTCACATAGTGAGATTTCACTGGGTGTTTTATGGCTGTTTCATTTTGGGGGCTGGGGGGGAAATCCATCCATTTTTTTCCTGCCCAGTGCAGAGCTCAGCCCATGTAACATTTTCACTCTCCCAGAATTACTGAAATCCTGTCACATCTCATCACCAGAGCCAGAAAGAGATACTAAAAATGAAAGCATGGAGTTCCACAGGAAAAAATTAAGACATGATGTATCATCCACTGACAATCCAGTCTAACAGCTTCCATTAGAGGCACTTTTTTTTTTTTTTTAACTTGACTACACAATTTTCTTTCACAATTCTTGGACTTAATTGAAAAAGCAATTTATCAGCTTCCTCCAGTATCTACTTTTCTGAGGTTTAATATGTTACCCAGATTACCAGCAGCTCTAAAAGGTATGGCAGGGAATTCTAACATCCTCCTTCACAGCAGAGGGGTCAGGAAATGCTCTTTCTTAGTTGTTCCTTTGATTGCAACCACTGTACAAGGCCAGACAGATTTTCCTTTTGTGGCTCTGTGATTATTTTTTTCAACCAGCTTCCTGCTTCTAGTTTCTTTAAAATACTTTTGTTTGGTAACAACTGTAGTGATTCGTTCATCAATTTCCATCTCAGAAGTTGAATTTTTTCCCACATGTTGCTTGCCAGCCTGCTTGGCTGCAGTAGAGTCTTCTTTCCAATTATGGAGCAGTGCAGCCAGATAGAAGAGAGCTCTTGAGGGGTGCTATTTAGATGGGTTTACTTGCTTCTCTGCCTCTTGCCTGGGTGGTTATGCTCTCTTGCTCAACAATTCAGGTTCTGTAAGCTAAATTCAATTGTTTTTGTATTTTACTTTTACCACGCTCCAGCAGGTTGCCTGTAAGATCCCCCACCACTGCAGCAGCTGTTGGTAGCATCCCATGGAGAAAGATCCCTGACCTTATAGTACCAATGGGCTCAACAGTTGCAGTAATGACAACTGACCTTCCAAGCAAATACTCACAGTAACTTTTCAATTAATCCCCACAGCTTTTCCAAAAACTGTATTAACCTTTTAATATAGAAAAAGTCTAAGAAATCTTGAACTAAAATGGAAACACTTTGTTCTGTGTGACCATATTGTTCAGTATCCTCCAGGTACTCTGTCAGGGCAATCAGTCTGAGCTCTTCTGCCCATAAGCTCCTAAAAAATGACATTAACACAGTAGTAGGTCCTTTGGTTTTAGGACTGCAACAAGGAAAAAAATTAAAAAATAAAAAAGCCAGGTATGCACACTCAGAGAGGTATGAGTAAGCCTGCAAGGAGGTCCAACATACCTGGATTGTAAAGGTATTAGATCTTAAAAGGTCTAAAATTGAACAGCTGCTCATTTAGTTCACTGAATGAGAGCTACAATGTCTGGTTTGAACCAAAGACAGTAAATGAAATTACCAGATTTACAACAAGACTGAAAACTGAACAGTTCTGAAAAAAAAAATATAAAAAAAATAAACAGTTTTCAGTCTCAAAAAACAGAATATTAATTTTTCTGTGTGTGCTTTTTTAAAAATACAAACATTTTCATTATTTGTTAGGAACTTCATTTGGGAAATAGATCTATCCACTTGAGAGGTCTCTAATTTTTTTTTTTCCTAAAGCAACACTGCCCCTCAGATAGTGCTGATCTCTTGGCACCTTTCCTGAGAACTTTTAAACTGGCTCACTGGTTTCAAATAAGCTGAACTAAGGCATTTAAAAAATGCAGAGATACCAAATTTCCTGTGGACATGAGGAGTGAAACCAGCCCCCTTCCCCTGGGTGGTGGGGTGGGCTCAGGCAGCCTGGGCACAGCAGCCACACAGGGGCTTCTGTGGCCTCTGGCACATCCTGCTGTCTGTCCTGCAGCTGATGCTGAAGGGATGTGGGCAGGAGGGGTTCATGGAGAAGGGACAGTTGAGGGGATGTGGCTGGTGAAAATCCATGGATTTTGAGGTGTCTAGATGAAGATCTCAGGTCTGCCAGGTGGTGGATGGGGCGGGGAGACAGAGGAGCTGCAGTGGTTGCACACCAGTTTGGTTAACTGGAGGGCAATAGACAGACTTTTCTGGTACTTCTGCTGGATGTGGTTTCTTGTGTTTGTTTGTTGGTTTTTTTTTAGAACAGAAATAATTATTAGATAGACAAAGCTTGGGAACTAAATAAAACTCAAAATACTGCCCGTGGTTTTATCTTCCTTTCAGAGTCCCAAGGAGTGCTATTTAGTTCCAGTTCAAAACCAGGCTTTGCAGCATCCCTCAGGTTACCTGGAAAAGAGGCTACCAAGTCATACTAGTAAAAATAGTGTAAGGAGTAGGAAGCAAGGGAAGAACTAAAATGACATAATCAAATTGTAGATGGTTTGACATGTTCTGGACAAAGTAATTGTATCACAGCAGGGTTCCAGTCTAAGCCCCAGAGGCAAACTGCTGGCCTTGGTCCCCGAGAGGTGGCTTTGGAATGATTGTGCAGGAGTTTGGAGCCAAGCTGGCACTAGTGGCATCAGTTACTCCCTTGATCTTAACACTGTCTTTTAGTGTCTTGTTCTTCTCTATAAATGCTACAGGGGTTGACAATTACCCATTAACCTTCTGGCCTTCAGAGTCTACAGAACACACTGGACTCGATGCTCCATTTTCTGAAGAAAGGTGCAGTAGCTGGAGACCCCTAAGCAAGAAAATGCCAATTGTCTGTATTCCTTGCCCCTTCCTCCCATCCCACGTGTGTTCTGCAGCTTGTGTTACTCAGACTTTTGATTCTGTGAGATAAATTTTAGGGAATTCCAGTTTTACACACTCTTACCCTTAGGTGACTTGCTTTTCATCGTGTGTTCCTCATGTCCTTTGTACAACTGACACAAAGATCACTGTGGCCTGCAGAGCACAGTAAGAAATCAAGACATTCAGGAAGCTTAAATCATCCCGGGCATCTCAACACTCAGAGTAGTTTTGGTTGGAAAAGACCTTTAAGATCATCAAGTCCAACCATTAACCCAGCACTGCCAAGGCCACCAGATCTGTGAAAAAAGCTTTGAAGTAGTAAGAAAGTTTTCAAATGTCATTTCAGCCTCTCCAAAACAAAGCTTTTCTTGGGATTAGGACTCTGAAAGGTTTATTTTATAAATATCTGGATTATATGAAAAATCACAATGACTAGAAAAGGCCAGAAAAAAACAAGTGAAGAACTCATGCAAATAAACTGTTGGTGGTAATTGCTAAAACTTGTATCAAAACCATGTTTAGTGTTAAATTATCCCACAGAACTTAAAATATCAAAATTTTCCCTAATTTACACCTACCTTTTCCCAAGTGTGCCTTGCTCTCCAAGTTCAGGTTGCCAGGCTCAGCCATACAATGGCAAATCAGCACACCCAGGCTACAAGGATTTTCCCTCATGAATTCCACTGCCCTCATCACACCTTTGCTGCTGACCATAAATAAAGCTCAACATTCACCCACGTTTTGTGGAAGGCAAAGCCAGAACCCAAGGGTGACTGGTCATAGAATCATAAAATGGTTTGGGTTGGAAGGGACCTGCAAGAGCACCCAGTCCCACCCCCTGCATGAGCAGGGACACCTCCCACCAGACCAGGTTGCTCCAAGCCCCATCCAACCTGCCCTTCAACACTGCCAGGGATGGGGCAGCCACAGCTTCTCTGGGCAACCTGGGACAGGCTCTCCCCACCCTCACAGCACAGAATTTCTCCCTCACATCTCATCTCCATCTCCCTCTTCCAGCTGGAAACCCTTCCCCCTCAGCCCATCCCTCCCTGCCCTTGTCCAAAGCCCCTCCCCAGCTTTCCTGGAGCCCCTTCAGGCACTGGAAGGTGCTCCAAGGTCTCCCTGGAGCCTTCTCTTCTCCAGGCTCAACACCCCCAACTCTCCCAGCCTGTCTCCAGAGCAGAGCTGCTCCAGCCCTCCCATCATCTCCGGGGCCTCCTCTGGACTCTCTCCAACAGCTCCATGACCTTCCTGTGTTGGGGACCCCAGAGCTGGGCACAGTTCTCCAGGTGGGGTCTCACGAGATCCAAATAAAGGGGGAGAATCACCTCCCTTGACCTGCTGATCACGCTTCTTTTGCATCCTTGCACATTCCCACTGCTCTGGCTTCTAACAGCACTGAAAAGCAAAGAGATCTCCCCAGGATTTTATGGGTTGCCACTAAGTACATTGGGGCAGTGTCTGGAGCTGCACATGGTGCTTAATTAGGTGATTAGTACAAACCAGGGCCTGAGTAACACAGGGGACAAATGCTGCTTCTCTTTGCTCACATTAGGATTACTCCAGCAAGAAGCAGCAGGGAGCCTTGTCCTGCACCAGAGGAGGAACTAGGCCACTCCAGTTCCAACCTGCTCCAGGAGGACAGGGGGCACCTGCACTGGGGATATTCACTGGATCAAACGAGTAAGTGAATATTTATGATCAGGAGTTAAATTTCTACCTATAGATACATACAGCAAGTTGGTTAAATATTAACATGGTTAAAGCTGCTGGTTGCTTAATAGGTGGATACATTAATGATGCACGTGGCTTCCCCTGACCCAGGCAATGTTAAACACAGCAGCGTTTCTGAGGTGGCTGTTGGACTGCCCGGGAAGAGCTTCCCCATCTCCTGCTGCTGGTGTAGGCAGTGGCCTCACCCACACACCCAGCTTGAGTCCAGGACAAGTTTATAGGTTCTGAGAATGTCGGTGCTGGCAGCACAGAACCACAGACTGGTTTGGGTGAGAAGAGAGATTGAAAGGTCACCCAGTCGCAACCCCCCTGTATGGGCAGGGACACCTCCCACCAGACCAGGTTGCTCCAAGCCCCATCCAACCTGCCCTTCAACACTGCCAGGGATGGGGCAGCCACAGCTTCTCTGGGCAACCTGGGCCAGGCTCTCACCACCCTCACAGCAAAGAATTTATTTCCAATGTCTCACCTAAATCTCTCCTTTTCCAGTTTGAAACTATTCTCCCCTCGTTCCCATCCCTCCCTGCCCTTGTCCAAAGTCCCTCCCCAGCTTTCCTGGAGCCCCTTCAGGCACTGGCAGGTGCTCCAAGGTCTCCCTGGAGCCTTCTCTTCTCCAGACTCAACACCCCCAACTCTCCCAGCCTGTCTCCAGAGCAGAGCTGCTCCAGCTCCCGGTTAGTGTTCTGGACTCGCAGCGCCCCGCAGGAACGGCACCCTGTCCCGGCCCTGCCCCCAGCAGGTAAACCCGGCCCGGAGCAGCCCGCCCTGTCCTGGGGTAGGCCAGGCAAGGCCAAGCGTTGTGCCCCGGGGCCTGAAGCGGCAACGCCGCTCTCCGCCTGGCCGCCTAGGCAGGACGGTGTGGCCAGGCCCTGCTGCCCCACGGACACCCGTGACTCCCTGCAAACCTCCAGCTTCGGGGAGCCGAGCGGGGACCAGGCCCGGCTTCACCCCAGCCGCTCCCCTCAGAGCCGCGCTGTGGCGGAGGAGGCGACAGAAACGGCCGCAGCGAAGGGCGCTGAGGGGCGGGCAGAGAGGTGAGGGCAGCGGCCGGGGCTCACCGAGGCAACGGGACCGGGACCGCGCTAGGAGGAGCGGCGGCCGCAGCGCCCAGCGGGCTGCGCCGGCCATTGGCGCCACCCGTTGCCATGGGGACAGGCCCCGCCCCTCCCCACGTGCGGCCTTGCCGGTGTGGGAAGAGGGAAGGAGAGCGAGCGGGTGGTTCCACATCCGGGGGAGAGGCCGGAAGAGACGGCGGCGGCGGCCTGCGTGCCCCGGAAGTGGATCGCGGGGGCTTTTGGGAGTTGTAGTCCGAGCGGCTGCGGACCGGCGCCAGAGAGTTGGTTGTGAGGAGGTCGGTGTCGGGGAGCGGGACCGGCGCCGCTCCACCCGGGGGGCTCGGGCCGCGCGGTGCGTGGTGGGACTTCGGTCCGGAACCGCGGTCGAGGCCCGGGGAGCGCCGCGGCCTGAGGAAGGGCGGCGGGAGGAAGGGGAAGGAGGGGGAAGGATGGCTCCGAGACGGAGCCGGGCGGCGGGGCGACCGGCGGGGCCGCGCCGCACGGGGCTGACGCGATGGGCCGGGGGGGGCCGCGGTGGAGAAGAGCGGCGCGGAGCCCCGCGGCCTCGGGGAGGGGCGGCGGCCAAGCGCGGGCGCGGTGCCCGCCCAGGGGGGCGGGAGCCTCGGCCTGAGGGGAGCCCCGGCCCGCGGGAAGGGGCCGAGCGGGGGCCTGGGCCTGTGCGGCCGGGTGGGGCCGGCGGGGATGCCCAGCTGATGAGGCACCGGGTGTGTGTGAGGAGGGGGCGCGGGCTCCTGCCCGTCGCTGCCCGGGCACCGCGGTGCGGAGCCAGGGAGCGCAGCCGGCGGGGGCGCGGAGCCGTCCAGCCCAGCTCCCGGGCGCCGGTCCCCTCGGCTCTTGGGTGAGTGGCCGGCGGGGAGAGCCCCGGCTGCCGGGGGAGCTGAGCCCTGCTTCGGGGAACAGCCCGGGGCGGCCCGGGGAGCGGGGCTCTCCCACGGTCTCCTGATGTGTGTCACGGGGAAGCCCTCGGTCCTGTTGCAGAGCTGTTCTCCAGCATGGTTCGCAGCCCTTTTCATGGTTTTGTCTCTCTCTTGCCTTCCTGTAACTCTCTCCGTTGTCACTAGTGGCACCATTTTCCCCCCGGTGGTCATTGGAGCTGTCACTGGCTTGCCCGTTGATTCCACAGTGTTTGGTCTCATGAACCCAAGAGCATCCAATGCCCAGTCCTGCCTCCAGCGCTTTATTGCCCCCCCCTTCCAGCTTGTTAAAGGTTCAGCAATGGGAGTCCTGCAGAATTAAATTTGGTAAAGAAAGGTTTCTTGCACTGACCTGCTGCTTCTTCGGCCCAAATAGCAGAAAGTCAAACTTGCTTTACAGTTTAGGTGATCCTTGAGGATGAATGGTTTGTAGGACAACAGTTTCTCCTTTTTTCTCATGACAAAACACATGAGTTCTAGCTCTTCACACACTGCTGGAATATCACAGTAGAAATCAATCAGAAATTCTGTGATATTCTCTGCATCTTGATGTACTTTCTTCTTGGGATATGGTTTCTCCTCGTACCCATGTGTAGCTGTATGTAAGTGGATCAATGAAACCCAAGAAAGACCCGATTCCTGAGATTTTATCTAGGAGTTTCCAGTGCAACGTTCACCCTTTGCCTTTACAGTAGGGGCATTAAGTCAATTTCTAACAAACTTTAGTGTCTTAGTGTGTTTTGCCACCTGGGATTCTGGTATTTTGTCAGGTGGGAGGCACAGGGGACTCTGCAGCCTGATCATTGCACGGGGTTGGTTCTCCTTCCAAATGTGCCCTTGCCCTGTCCTTAAGAGTCCTGCACCATCATCTTCACTTTCCATAAACCCAGCACTTGGTGAGGCCCCACATCTCTACCCTGTCATCAGAGCCCAAACAAAGTGTATGTTGACTCTTCCACAGTGTCCCCCTTTCAGTGTTGTTCATCCCCTTTGTTTCCATGAGCAGTGAAGATGCTGCCATCATTGAGCACCTTTTTTTTATCAGGATCTTCATCAACAAAACCCTGGGATTTCCCCCAGGCTGTGCTGTGCTAAAACTGATGGTTCCTGGTTCAGGATCCCCCAGGTCTGGTCCCAAGTAACCCAGTGATGAGGCTGCAGGGGCTGATCTCTTCATAACCTGTTCCTTAAATCTCAGCTTACCTGTCATATCATAGAATGGTTTGGGTGGGAAGGGACCTTAAAGCTCATCCAGTCCCAACCCCTGCCATGGGCAGGGACACCTCCCACCAGACCAGGTTGCTCCAAGCCCCATCCAACCTGCCCTTCAACACTTCCAGGGATGGGGCAAGCTCTTCTGTCCAACTTCCTCTCTCTGTTTTGACCTTGTTCCTACTGGATGCTCAAACTTCTAAGTACTCAAACTGCTCTGTGTAGTTGAAAAGGGACCCCTTATCAGTGGGACAGCAAGAGCTGGATTCTCTCCATGGACCTCATTGGGATTGTTTAATCCCTCTACACCTTTATCCTCTGTCCCCACTCCCACCCAGTCTGACTTGAGCTCTTTGAGCCTTGGGGTGGTTCCTGGTGGCCCAGTAAGGGTCCCCATCTCAACTGGGGAGCTACAGGTGCAATTATAAACAACAACTTTGTTAGAGTCTTGCTTGTCAGTGGGGCTCATGGTTGTCAGCTCAACCATGAAGGGTTTTCAGTTCTTTTGTTCTTGAGCTGCAATGACCAATTTCTTCAACATTATCTGGCATTTACTTTTGGAAGGTCCCTTCTGCCCATCCCAGCCTCGGTGAGACGTTGTTTTCTCTTCCACTAATTGTGCTCCATAGACAAGCCCTGCAGTTCATCTGTCTGCATGGTACATTGCCTCAGAGGGCTGTTGCAGACTCACTTCCCTGTTTTCTCTGGAACACACCAAGTCTCTGAGCAAATGGTTTCCCCCTTTCTGTCCTGCTTCCAAATGTGGAAGATGCAGCCAATCCATCTGTGACTTAGATTTAAGAACGTTCCCTGTCATGCTCCTGGTTCTCTCTCCAGTGACTTCAGAGTGTTCAAGGACTTACTCTTCTGTATCAGAGTAATATTGAACTCACCTCATTTATAAAAACTACTTTTGCCTGTAAGATGGTTTGTGCCTAGACTGGGATGATCCCTGTGTGGAGGGGCCATGTCCTCTCTCTGCACTCCCAGTTTACATTCCTCCTCTGACTTCGCTCCACGCTTGAATGCTTCAGCCTTAGGAATCCCTGGGCTACCACAAAAGAGCTCCCTAACTTTCTTCAGTGCAGTGAGTTAGTTACACAAAGGATGTTTTCCTCGCTCAGCTTTGAGAATCACTGCTGCCTGTATGGTTTTTATTTGTAAACAGGTCAAATAACTGCTCTTTTAGTTCTTTAGTCACTGAAGAAGACACAGTGCAGATTTGTTGGAGGGATTGTTTCCACGTGCCCCTGGGGGGGTGACTTGCTGAACAAGGTGTCATGTCCACCGAGTTCTGTTCTTCTAGGCCTTGTCTGCTGAAGTAAACAGTAATTTTGTCATTAGTTTCACTGAAAGCAAGAGTAATTTGGGAGCATAATAATTGTAGGCCATGAATTGTGTGCTCAGGAATAGCCATTAATACTGATAGTGAACGTTAGCTTTGTGTACTTGGGGACCCTGGTGCATCTGATCCAAGTTTGTTAGAAAACCCTCATTACTCTGTTGCCAAGAAGGCCTAAAATGTGTTCAATATTTTGCATGACAGATAAAGTGCCCCAAAACAAAGCTGATTTTTTTTAATTTATTGGAGTAAAAGCTGTTAATAATAATGGAAAGTTTAACATAACTGCAGCAAAGAACACTATCAAAAGCACATGTTCCTTTCCTCCCCTGTTTTCCTTTAAAAAGGGGGAACAATGGCAGTGGTCTGCTGGCTTCTGGCATCCTGACTCTTCCTCCCTTTGGGTGCAGAGCTGCCAGTTCTGGCAGGATGGCAAATGGTGCAGGCATGATCTGGGTGAGACCTGCCAAATATCAAGTGAGGTGGAATTTGCTGAGGACCATCAGCTTTGTCCTGAGCTAAGGACACGTTTTAAATTGTTTCAGAAGCATTAAGCACTTGAAACATCTCAAAAGAAATATTTATCCTAACTTCCTCTTTCTTTTTGCTACCTCTTGCTTTCCTAGGAACCAGCCCTTTCCACTGGGATGGAGATGTTCTCGCTGAACTCCCTCAAAGGTAAGGACCTGAGACAAGCCTCAGTTCGACTCATTTTGTTCAGAAATGTAATACTATAGCAGATTGATGAAGAAAATTAATTTGTAGCAGACAGGGCTGTTCTTTTCTGTGCTGGATAAAGGAGAGGTTTGTCCTACAAACGTCCTTGTCAGACTTCCTTCTCGGAGCATTAGGGACCAAAGAGGGGCTGGAGTGACTGTGCCTGAAGCCAGGGAAGCTGTGGGAGGTCTGGCACCAGCTGGTGTGTCTGGGACACACTCTGAGGGGACCCAGCGTGCAGAGCTGGCACTGCAGGTGTGAGGCAGGGTGGCTGTGACCAGTGGCACTGGTTTTGTCCTGGTTAGTGTAGCACATGGGTTAAGTGTTGCACCTGAGTGCAGTTACAGTAAATACAAGAGGGTATTTCAGGGAAACAACAGAATTTGGAAGGGGAGAAGACCTGTGGTGTTATCCAATAGATGAAAACATCGACTTGTTTGCTATTTCACTGAAAGGCTTTTTTTTCTCTTTAAATTTTACCCTCCTAAACGTACCTGTTTGGTACCAGTTCAGGGAGTGCTCTCTCTTTGGTGTCTGCATGCTTTCCATTTCTGTCAACTGTTGCCATATCCTTCTTTTCCCTGTCATTGCTTTGCCAACCCCTTTCTTTAGATCATCTTTTTTCTTAAGAAACCCCTCTAGTCACTGACTGGTCCTTGTTTTCTTCTGTTGTTCTTTTCTGAACTCCATTACTTGGTCTTAAAATGAGGTGCAGAGAAGGGAATGAAGGATCCCAAATCCCTGCCTCCTGTCCCAGGGAAGCTGGAGCACTTGGGGCTCACAACAGTGCACAGCCATCCTTGTCACACTGCCATCCTCATGAGTCACCAATATTGTCAGTTCCATGTTGAAAACAGAAGTTCCCAGAATACTTTGTATGTTCAGGGCATTTGTTATGCACAAAGTAATTTTAATTGGGAATAAAAACCCTCTCATCTGTTAACTAGTCTGACCTGGGTTGGAGTCAGAGAGAGAGAAGGATCTTTTCCTGTCAGGCTTGGTGGTTTGTCATGGCCAGGCAGGGTTTGGGACCCTGGGTGCTGGAACACTTGTGCTCTGGGGGAAAAGGGAAGTCTTTAATGAGGTTGTTAAGGAGCTGCTGCCTCTGCCAGGGCCTGGCTAACGAGGAGCAATGAACCAGAGCTCATCCAAGGCAGCCTGGACTGCCCAGCCTGGGAAGATGGCTTGGGGTCAGGCTCCAGATGCTGTGTAATGCTCATCTCTGCAGGATAAAGATCTTGGGATTGAGCATGTGGAATCTGGGACATCTGGAATGTTTAAATACATTTAATTTTAACTATTTTTCTATGCTCATAAGGTAATTTTTATATCATTTATGGTGACAAACCACTAACCCTACTCATGCCTAACTTGCTGTGCACCAGCACACTGGCTCTCAGCATCTTCTTCTTCCCACTGACTCTGTGCTTCCAAGACGTTCCTCAAACATGTACTTTATTTATCTGTTTTCTTTTGTTTGTTTTTTGCTTTTATTCACTGTGCTCTCCAGCCATGGTTTTCATCTCACAGGGCTCTTACTACCCTTTGTGTTTCTTCACTGATGTTCACAACCTGAAACAGTGCAGTAGCCATTCTTCTTCTTCTTCTTCTTCTTCTTCTTCTTCTTCTTCTTATTATTATTATTATTATTATTATTATTATTATGTGTTTTTTTTCCTTCACTGCTGGACAGCTTATTACCTCATCTAGATCTTGGGAAAATAAACCACCAACTATCTCCAATTAAGTAGTTTCACAGTGGGTTCATCCTCCCAGAAGGATGTGTTAATGTTTACACGCCATTTCCAACCACCTTTTCTTTGTAGTCCTCCTTGAAGCTTTTGTTTCCAAACCAGCTGAAGTTTATTTCTGAAAGTAAAAGTTCGTGCAAGGAGCTATCAAAAGATTTACATAGAATTCATTTCCTTAAATTGAGTCACTTGTCTGGCAAGATCGTTTTCCTTTTTAGTGGACCAATGCTCTTAAAATTTGTAATCTAAGCCTTTATAATTAGAGTTCCAGAAAAACTTTCATGTTTTTCAAAAAAGTCCCTTTTTTGGGTCTTCTGGTGCTGCTTCAGGTTCTGGGGGTTTTTGTCTGTTTTTGTTTGGTTTTTTGTTTGTTTGTTTTGGATTTTTCCTATTTGTGGGTTTTTTGTTGTTGTTTGGGTTTTTTTTTTTTTTTTTTTTTGTTTTGTTGTTTTTTGTTTTGTTTTTGTTTGGTTTTTTTAGTAAAAATTAACTCCAGGGACAGATCACTGGCTAATTCACAGAGGTCCTGGAAAGTGTGTGTAATGGAAAAGGCAAATTTGGTGTAGTAAGATTGTTTTTGAGTGTCTCTGTTCCATGAACACTCATGTTTTGCTCATGTTTTTGACTGTTCAACTCTTCCAAAGTTGTTTTTCATACAGGGGTTTGTTTGATAACTGCCCACTTGTTGAACCTCTGCTTGTGGAGCTCAGGCTTTGTAAAACTTCACTATGCAATTATCTTAGTTAATCCTTTTGTGACTTATTGAAGATTTCCTGATTTAAAAGCAGAGAAATACCCACCTGTCCTGCTGCTGAATGTTCAGTTTTTTAGTGTTTTCTCTGCAGTATTGGTAAAGGATGGGCTGTGAGTGGACTTCATTTGTCTGAACAGACACTTGAGCATGAATTGCCTCGCCTCCACCTGCGTGTGCTGGGCTGTGTAACAAGAAACCTAAAAGGACTTTGAGGTCCCAGAGCAGTTTCTGCATTTCCCTTTTTGAGTCTTTCCTGCAATTTCTGGTCTTAAAACGATCATAACGATCGCTTGGACTGAATCTGCAAGGATTGTAAGAAGTGGGTGCAGGAGGGAAACCAAGGGCAGCCAAGTTCTTGGAAGCTTAGGAGAAATTGCCTGTGTGTGTGTTTTTCCTCTAATTAGAGGAAGTTAGTAACGAGTCTCAAATAAAAGCCATATTTGGAGGACTTGCCCATGGATTGTGTTTGCAGGATCATCACCAGGTTGCTCAGATCTTGGAGCAAACGGCTCATCTCTTTGTGTAATACTTCTTTGAGTGTGTCTGAAGACAATCCTGGTTTTGGGGGCTTTGTGTCACCTACAAAATAGTCTCAAAACCCCTCAGGCTGACCTGTGTGCATGTCCTGTACTGTGGGTGTGTGAGCACACTGTGACTCGCAGTGTTGTTTCTGTGTGACAGCAGCACAGGCAGCTCCAGGCGGCGCTGGCAGGGCGCAGTGATGCGAGTGCAGTTGTTTTTTTTAAGAAAAAAATAAAATCTTTCTGCAGGTTTGGAGCTTTGGTGGGAGCCCTCTGTCTCCCCACGGCGGCTGGCGCCTCGCAGCGCTCTCTGCCTTCACGCCCTCTGGTAGGGACATGAAAGCAGCTTCTTTTCCTTTTCTTTCTCCCTTCCTTGGCTGTGTCACGGGGAGGTTCCGGGGGTCCCTGCCCGCGATCCCCCCCGGGGGCTCCGAACCCAGCGCTGACAGTTAAGGGGGTGCAGGAGAGTTCGCCTGCGCCGGGTCCTCCCGTCCGCCAGGGGGCGCTGCGGCGGCGGCTCTGCCTGAAGCCGGTGCTGGGCAACCTCAACATGGCGGCGCTGGGGTTCCTGCTGCAGGCGGCGGCGGCCTGCGGCTCAGCCGGGCCGTTGCGCCTCTGCCGGTGCTACCGGGCGGCGCCGGGAGTGCGCGGGCTCTGCACCCGGCTACCGGCGCCCGAGGACCCCGGGGAGGCGAGGCAGGAGGAGGAGCCGGGCGTTGAGGAGGAGGACGCCGCCATGGTGAAGGGTGAGGCGGGGCGGGGGGAGCAGGGGGGGGGGGAGAGGAGGAGGAACAACCGGCGGCGCCCCCGGTGTGCGCGGCCCGGCTGCCGGGGAAGCCGCGTCGCGCCGGCCCCGCAACGCAGCGGAAGGGAGGAGCGAGCCCCGCAGCCCGGTGTTGGGAGGAGGGAGCGTGAACGCGCCGCACGTCCCTCCCTCCCCCCCGCACCTGCAGCCGGGCCGCGCCGCCCGCCGGCCTCCTCCCGCTCCGGGCGGATGGGCTAGGCCGCATCGGGCCGCCCGCAGCCCCCCCCTCACCGGCTGGGAGGGGCGACCGGCACCGCCGGGGCCGTGTCGCAGGCAAGCGGCCATCGCCGGAGAACGACGCGGCGTTTGAGCGACTCTGTCCCGCGGAAAGGGCTCCCGGCCGGGATGCGCGGCAAGGGAGAAGAGCCGCCGAGCTGCGGCGGCGTCTGCACGCACGGCTGCGCCGCTGCCGCCGCCGCAGGTAACGGGTAACAGGCCGGTGGCTGTCGGTGCGCCTCGGGGGGCGGGAGGGGGATGCTCCCTCGGGGGGGGGGCGGAACCGGCGGCCGGTGCGGGCAGCGAGGGCCGAGGCCTTTGTGGTCGCTGCGCGGGTGCGCGGGGCTCTTTGTTGGCTGCGCCTGGATGGGGAGAGTTGGGGTTCTCCGGGAAACAACCGGGGTGCCGAGCCCTTCGGCTCAAGGTCGCCGCTTGAAGCCTGGCCGAGCCGGCTCTGGCTGAAAGTCTTCGCCGCTTCTCACCGCCCGCTGTGGCCTGACGCGAGAGAAAAATCGTAGACGGATCTTTCGCTAGAAATCCCGATGGATGGAGCACGCCCCTGGAGCATCCGCCAGGAAAACTGCTCTGTCGCCGCCGCGCAGCAAGTTCCGTTAGGTCAGAGGCAGAACAGGCTGCGGGCGGTTCCAAGCGTCGCTTTATCTGCTGTCCGCGTACAAAGGGCTTCGAGCTGCCCTTCCACCGTGGAGTCTGGCTGCCTGAGCCGAGTGGAACGCTGATCGAGACACGGGCAGCTCTTGTTAACACAGATCCTGAGATTTGCAGTGCCCGCAAATCTGCCTGGGGATGATGTGTCTATCTAAGGCTTGGAAGGTTTCCTTTCTCTTTTGGGTGTCAGAGCTTCAGCCCATAGCAGAGTCGTGTGTGAGAGGGCCTGGGGTTCAGGCGTTTGAAGGGTAAATGCTTTTCTGCCGTTCAGAAGGAACTGTTACTTTTAAAAAGAATATTTGAAAGTGTGTCTTGATGTCATGTTTGGACAATTGCTTTTTGTTAGATTACAAAGCATGAAAAACACTTGTAGTTTTGAAAGATAAGATAGTTTTGTGCTGGAGGTTACTGCTGCCAGGCTGTGACTTGAACTACTGCATTTTCCCTTTTGAAATCACTGGTTTGGTTTGAGTTTTATTTCTTAGGCTGTAGTCTTCCACTTCGAGTATTTCTCTTTTATTACATAAAAACTTCTCTATTTTTTTCCCCCCCTCCCTTCCTCCTGTCTTTTCTGCTTCCTTTCCAACCTCCAGCACTTTAATTTTTTTTTTTTTCATTTTCTCTCAAGGTTCTGAATTTGTTGGGCCTTGGATCCACTTTAATTTCAGAAGCCATGCTGAGCTCTATCTTGTAGCTCAGAGTCAGGTAGTCTTTACTTGCATTCAGGGTGTTCAACAGAGCAAATTAACTTCTGAAGTAAATGCTAAACCACCCCAAATTATTGTTTAATGAGCTGGTTCAGGTGTTGCCTGAGAAAAGCAGTAAACCAATTTTTTTTTTTTCCCCTCTTTTGTGCTTCATTCCTCAGCACTTTTTCTAACATGCATTTTCAGAGAGTACTTGAGTACTTCCATGTTTGGACTTCCTGGAGTGATGGTTTCCCCTGGTGGGGAGAGCTTGCTGGGACTGGCCTCATCCTCCTAATTTGTGGGCTGGATTGACCATGGAAGGCCTTTCTGGTGAGAGTTTGACAATATTGGAAGATAAATTTCAGATGAGCAAATAAAAAAGTGCTCAGAGTTTCACTGGAAGTCTGTCCTACCTGTGCAGCTCCAACCTGAACACGTAGAGACCATAGAAGTTAAGTCAAAAAACTGTTTATGAGGGGAAGTTCCAAGCTTTCAACTTGTAAACTGATGTCTTGTTAGCCCTTCTGATCTGACAGCTTTTGTTATTAGCCTTGGAAACAAACATGGAAAAGTCAGCTCTGCTCTGAGGCCAGCCTCAGCTGGTGCTGTTCTATTGGTGTTCATACCCAGGGCTTCGAGTTGTTGGCCTAGATGGTGGGATTTTGAGCAGGATCTGTGAAGAACAGAGCTGCTCTGCCTGCTCAGTCAGGTCTGGGGCACCTCTCGCTCGTTACTGAGCCTTCCATGATCTTGACCTCTGTTTTGCTCTAAGAAAGAATATCTGAGACTAATTCAATTTGCTGTCTCCTAGTATCACAGAGGAATTGAGGTTGGGCTGGAGCTCTGGATGCCGTGTGGCCTGCTCCCCTTCTCAGGGCAGGGCCAGGCTGGAGCGGGTTGATCCGAGTGTCTCCAAGGCTGGAGGTTGTCCACTGGGATTCTTTCTCTCGTGATCTCACGTGCTACTGAAGGAGCCTTGGCAGTTTTACCAATTTTTAAGTTGGTTCTTGTTTAGGCAAGAACTGCGTGGGGTTTTTATTCCTGTGTATGCTTGAAAGAGTCTTGGTCAGGGTCGCCGGATGGTGGCTTAAAAAAACAACCCAAAAAAGCTGTTTTGGTGTACTGCAGACTAAACTGCCAGGTGGAGCCTTTGCTGTCTCCCTCCATTTCTCCCTAGTAAAACATGCCTAGGCTAATTCCTTATGAAATGGGTATTATGGAGCCAGAGGGCTTTCTTCCTCCCTGTGAATTTTTGATGCATTAGGAGCATTCTTCACTGCCTTGAATTTATTACTGCGGGGGCTTCTATCTTGATGAGTGTTGTGTTGAGTAGTTTGTCCTTGCTGCTCATTTGTTGTTTCTCTAGGGGAGAGAATTGGAGGGGAGATGGGAACTGTTGAAATCAATCTAATGCTCCTCTGTCTCCCCTGAACAAGACTACGAGCCATTTTATTTGTGCTCTTGTTGTACCTGACAGTGCCTTTACTTGTCAGATTTGCTGGGGTTAATGGAAGGCTTGGCCACTACAGCTGAGAGTTGGGGTTTATTTTTTTTCTTTCAGTGTTGCTTGGAAGGATCATTGACTTTCACAATCAAGTTAAGCTAAAGCACTCACCGGCTTGGAGGAACTTAAATGAGTTAATTGGCTTCTTTTGATGGCCCCACCCTGAATTGTCTGCAATTCAAGACAGGCTTTTAATATTTCTTCATGATCTCGGAGCTGCAGTGTGGGCATCATACGTGGTTCTGGCTTGATAGGAATTGGGTGTGAAAATCAACTCTCTTTTGTTTTGGGAGCATTAGGTTACACTCCTTGCCTCCACGGGGCTGTGACTGCTGCTAATATGATTCCTACCCAAATATCTGTTCTCAGCAGTGAGGCAACTAAGACACTCTTTGGAAGAAGATGCCAAGAAATCAAGTCTGGCAGGGAGGAAAACATTCTGCAAATCCAGGCCTGCAATTTTAGGTTGTTTCTTTAAAAACTAGGAGCGAGGCATGGCGTCCTACAAGGTCAGATCCTCCCAGCTCTCGAATTTGGGACCAGGATGGGCTGAGGGTGATCCATCAAACCTTGGAGTTGCTGTTGGGATGTCAGATGGCACTGCTGAATGTGGCATTGTCAGCTGGGGAGAATACATTGTGTCTTGGTTGGTAATTCAGAGTCTGATCTGCAAGCCAGAGCTAGGCTTTGTTATTTAGAGATCCTATTCTTCTCTGCTCTAGGATGGGTTAAATGTTTAGTCTTCACTGAGGAGTCACCTCAGTATGTGAGAAATTGGCTCTGTCAGTAGGTAATTGCATTTTGGGGGGCATTTAAGAAGAATGTACTTCTTCCCTCTGCCTGTTACTTATAAAAAAAGGTCTCATGGTATTGTTTTTGGAAGGGGAAGCAGCCAGAGGCCAAATAATACAGGCTTGCGTTTTTGTTGTGGGTTTTTAAAAAAAAATATTTCTCATTTATTAAGTGAATTTAATAGTGCATTTGGGAATTGTGTTACTCGTCTTCCCTCCATGCATCCCAGCCATGTGGAATGGGATAGAGCTGCAGTGCCAAGCTTTTAGTCACTTTTCCAGTTTCCTTGAACAGGTCAAAGTCTGAATATGGTGCTGGTTGCTGTATGAGCTGGTAGAAATGTCACATTTGATGTATAATTTCAGCAAATTGGCTTGTAGTTCTCTGTTAGGCTGAGGCCATTTTCATGCTTTCCTGGCCAATACATAGAAGATAATTCATGGACAAATAGTGTACCTAAATCAGAGCACTTCCTGCATCTTCCCCTGTAATTGTCCAAGGGTTTTGCCCAAGTATGTGTGAGAATCAGCAGGCTGTGGGCTCCTTGATTTGTTCTTCCCAATGGAAGGTACCCAGGCTGACCATCAGGCACAGGAGAGGGGCAGGAGGCCCACTGTGTGCTGAGCAGGCAGTTCTGAGCTGTTCTCTTGGGTGCTGTCCTCAATAAAGGTTGAAAATTCAACATTCAACAAATGTTGGAAAGTAACAGCAGCCCCAGCCAGTCCCACTGCCCATCAGAATCAGACAACTGTTGAATTGCAGTGCAACCTGTCCTCAGGTGACACCAGCTCTGCATGTCCTTATCAGAGCCCACGGAGGTTGTATTTCAGTACCTCCCTCTATGTGTTAAGGAACCCAAATTCCTTCTGTACTTGGACTGTTTGGCCTCTGCAGGAGGTTTCTCTGAGATTCAGTTGGTTCTTCTATGGAAGGATTTTCAAAGCAAAGTGTCACCAGTCATGGGATCAGCATGCTGGGCTTTTCTCTTTTTTTTGGAGAGGGTGGTATGTTCAACAGCATGGTTTTTTGCTCTCTCTCACCCAAGTATCCACGGTCTGACAAGGGTTGGGTCTGCCATGGTACAATGTAACTCTGTTGTCTCCTCTAAAACTCCTGTGGTTTCCCTGTTGGTCAGCTTTCAGGTGAGCCCTTGTAATACACCCAAATAATTCAGTTTTCCCTTGTTGAGCAGCTTCTTGGAGAATGTCTCTTCCACATGCCTGCGTTGCAGACCCTTTAATGCTTCTCTGGAGCCAGTTACTGGGTGTTTTTATTATAGCAACTGCAATCAGAGTTTTGGCAAAATGTGATGGCAGATCTTGCTGATGCTCTAACGAGTATGACTTGGGTCATTTCTTGTTGGATTTGGTTGATCAATCTGAAATGCCACATTCTGGCAGTACCAGTGATAGTGCCTTGCTGACTTCTCACTCGTTGCTGAAACTTGCCCTGAATTAGAAGCCTTCTAAAAACTGGTGCCCAAACCCATTGATAGTCTACAAGATTAATGAAGTTCTGGCTGCCTGGGGAGCGTGTGTTTGTGACCAGAGTGGCCTGGCTGTGCTTGCTGCTGCCAGAATGGGGGAGCCTGTTCCTCTCTCCTGTGCCCTCACACTGGTTTTGGGGACCTGCAGGACTGGGCAGTTGGCTGACTTGCTCAAAACAAAAGCTGTGTGCTCCCGTTTTCTGTTGGATTAGGGCTGCAAATTATCTCCCTGTAGATTTGGGTTTGTGCCAGAGCTGGAGCAGTGGTGGTGGTAGAACTTGGGAGAAGTGGCACCTACCCTTCCCCACAATAGTGAGCTGTTAGATCTGCCTGTTTGTGTAGTGTGGCTACACCCAGAACTGTGACCACATGAAACTTCATCTGGTCTCGCTTGGGCTGCTGCTTCAAAATAAGGCTCAGCCCTGCAGGGCTGGATACAACGGGGGTGCCTGTGAGAGGGGGTTAGAGCAGCCTCCTCTCCAACCACAACTGCTGGTGTTGGCATCAGGGAGGAGGCTGGCACACCAGGTGGGCATCACGTTGCTCTGTCTGGGGGCAGTGTGACTTTTATTAATTTTTTTTAAATTTTATATTTGAACTGATCATTATTAACCCCTTTCTGGAAGTGCCACAGCCTGAGGAGGATTTCTCACCTGGTGGGGCAGGGGCCCTGTGCTCAGGGGTCTAGGACAAGAACTCTCTGCTGCCATCTCTGCACTGGGACAACTCTCCATGAGTCAGCAGATGACACAGGGCTGTGCTGGTGTCCCGGTGGAGAGATGTCCCTTCCTGGTGCTCAGCTAGCCAGCCCTGCCTGCCCTCAGTACCCCCTGTCTCGGGCACTGCTTCCCAGCTTCCTGCTTGGGCTGCTTGTTCTCCAGAGGCTGTTGGCAAACTTCTTCCCAGGGGGTTCTTGGAGCGATTTAGTACAAAACTACATTCCCAGCCTCTAGCCAAGCCATCTCAGTGAATTCAGGGAGAAGCCCTGGGCAGTTATGTCACCTTCGTGCCAGTGGGTGGATCTGTGATGTACCTTGGGGGTTGTGGAGACCCTTGATTTAACCCCGAGGTGATACACATGGTTCAGGAGGGGGATGCAAATACCAAAGTCTGTTTGAAATAGAATCATAGAATCATGGGCTTGTTTGGGTTGGAAGGGACCTTAAAGATCATCCAGATATAACCCCCTGCCATGGGCAGGGACACCTCCCACCAGCCCAGGTTGCTCCAAGCCCCATCCAACCTGGCTTTGAACACTCCTAGGGATGGGGCAGCCACAGCTTCTCTGGGCAACCTGGGCCAGGGTCTCACCACCCTCACAGCAAAAAATTTCTTCCTAATGTCTAATAGTTACTGCTCAGTTTGGTTTGGATATCAAGGGATGACAGAGCTGCTTTTGCCTCCCTAGTGAGGAAGCAGCACCAGCTCCTTGTGTTAATGTGGGCTTTGAATTCTATGCTGGGATATTTGTATTCAGAGTCAGCAGGTGTGTGGAGTCTGTCAATTTTTTCTGTTGATACTGGATTCTTTTGGGAAAAAAAAGCCTTTGCAAACTGCTGCATGATTGTGAGTGAATCATGGAGTTGGTCTGTGTCGGTGCTGCAGTTCCAACTAGAGGATATCCATACTTTTAATAAAGGAGGAAACAAATAAGTTGTGCCTTTCAGGGGAAGCAGGGGACAGCCAGCATCGCTGCCCTTTTGGGGTTTGCAGGGTCGTGTTGCACTGGAGCTCAGGAGCCTTTGCTCTCCCCTGTTCCCTTTTCCTGGTGCCTGCAGACCCTGTGGGTGAGCCCCTTCATACCTCTGCTCACTGCTCTCTGGCTGCAGGGACAGTACTTACTGCTCCTAGGGCTGCAGTGAAGCAGGTGTTAAAACACGTCTTGGAACAGGACTGCACAAGAATTGGAAGACATTCACTTTTGTTTTGTTTTTTTTTTTCAGATTCCAGAGACTTATTAAAGGAATTTCCACAGCCCAAAAACTTGCTCAACAGCGTGATTGGCCGAGCCCTGGGCATCTCCCATGCAAGGGACAAGCTGGTGTACATCCATACTAATGGGCCAAGAAAAAAGGTAATCCCTTGGTGCTGGGGATGAGGGAGGGGTAGGGATGTTGCACACAGAGTGGGAAGTGAGCCAAGAACACTGCTAATCCTGGAAGCAACTCTTTAATAGGGAAAATAATAGAAGTGTTGTAATTCCACATAAAAGTTGTGTGATAATCTTTCAAACAAGAAATACTCTCACTTTTCCCTGCTTCTCTTTATTTTCACATGCTTTAATAGGTGAGTAAATGTAGGTCCTGTCCCTCTCCCTTTGTCTGTGGAAGGATGGATTTGTTTTTTTCTTTTAAGTAGCTTGCTGTAACCTGCTCTTCTCAGCAGGAAGACACTTAGTCTGTGCTCAAATGTCTCGGGCTATGCACCCCCCCACCTTAGATAATTAAAATGTAAATGCTGTATTTTAGACCTTAGTAGGCCTAGATTTAATTGTAGATTCTAATGGAACAAATGCCTAGGCCTAAAATGTTCAATTGCAGCCAGAAAAGAACTTGTTTGTGATGGTGGGAGGCTTCTAATGCTACTTCAGGGCAAAATGAAATACAGACTCGTTTTTTTGTGAAATGAAGCAGAGGAATTCCAAGCAAACAGTGTGCCAAGCAGCTTGAGCACTGCCTGGGATGTGAGAGGCCTACATCCAAATCTGCTATCAGCTGAGCAGGAGTTCTTAGCTGGTGGATGCTCTGTGTTCAAGGGCTTGCCTCCTTTTATCAGCCCAGCTCTCATCCTAGAGCTGGGAGCCCTTCCCAGCTGAAGCTGAACTGCAGTGTACATTCCAGGAAAAGACTCAGTTCTGATGGATTAACATTTTCCAACAACGTTCTGTCTAAAATTTCCCAGACAGTTTTTATTACCACATCCTTTTTAAGCATCCCCGTGTTTCAGGCAATACATTGGTAATGGTTACTTCAGAATTCCTTCATTATCTGTGTTTTTGTGTGTCTTGCTCTTCCTTGAGCAGTAGTGCAGTTTCCTCACTTAAATGTTGGCATGCCATAGGCAGTGGCTCCTCGGCTCAGTTTGTGTGATGAGTTCACATTCTGGCTTAAACAGATGAATGTTGAGCATAACTTCAGATAAAAAAAAAAAAAAAAGACAAAAAGCAAAAATAAACCCCCAAACAACAACAACAACAAAATTAAAACCAAAAACCAATAGAGGAGCTCTTGGAGAAAAAAGAGGGCTGGATCACAAAAAAAAAAAAAAAAAGCCAGAAGAAGACAGAAGGGCAGGTGAGGCAAACTGGAGAAGTCTGGGTTGGAACTCAGTGAGGTTTTTTTCATGACTTCCAAGGAACTTGGCCTTCATGAGACAACTTTTTTTCTCAGCAGGTCTGTGCCTTTTCCTGCAGAGCCCCTGGGCAGAATATAGAGCAATTTCCTACAGTAAGATGAGATTCAGATGGCAGGCAGGCAGCCAGATGGAGGCTGTTGAGAAGTCAGGGGCCTTTCCTCTAGCCTTATAGGTGGGGTTTTCCCAGCAGACCTAAATGCCACCTTTCATCTTTGCTGCAGAAGCAGGAGAGAATTCCTTAGGCATTTCCCTCCTTGGAGCCTTGCAGATTCTCAGCTGCAGCATCTGCAGGGCCAGGAGTAAAACAAGTTCTTGATTTGGAGCAGTGTTTTAGGAAGGGCAGGGTTCAGCTTTCAGTGTGCTTTGCCTCGACAGGTTTTTCAGCTGCTCTCATCCAGCTGTGCTGGTACCAGGGGACCTCTGGTGGTGCTGTTCCTTCTCTGAATAGCTTGTGCTGGGCAGCATAAGCTGCAGGCTGGGTTCTCCTGTGCCCACAGAACTGTGATGCAGTGTGATGCTAGTTAAAATTACAGCAAGGAAGCAGTTGGGAAGAGCTGCTTGCCATTGCAACTGGAGATGTTTTGGAGGGTGCATGTTGCTTCTCAGGCATGGGCTGGTGTGCTGCAGTGGGCACAGGAGCAGTTACCCTGAAACTGGATTGTTGCTGTAAGGAGCTCTTGGCATTTGATTCCCCTGAGCTCCAGCCCAGAGTATGAGGCACTGTGCTGGAAACCAGCCTGGTTCTGGGCCTGGCTCAGCCCTGCAGCTGCTCTGGGACTGTGGGCACCTCGGATCCCTTTTTCAGGCTTTTCTTTTTAAATCACTGGACTGGCACTTCTTCCAAAGGGACTGAACAAGGAGTTTGTTTGGGATTTTCATTTGTAGTTCCCTTCTTTGGGATTTTCATTTGTAGTTCCCTTCTTTGCCTGAAGTTAGAGATGTTTGAAATGGGTACACTCCTGGTGGAGAAGAGAGATTGGTCTCACTTTACTGGTTATTTTTGCTTTTCAGAAAGTCACTCTGCATATAAAGTGGCCTAAGAATGTGGAAGTGGAAGGTTATGGGACCAAGAAGATTGATGCTGAGAGGCAGGCAGCAGCTGCAGCGTGTCAGCTCTTCAAGGTGAGCTTACGCTTCTCCTCAGCTGGAAGGAACAAGCCCTTGAGTGTGCAGGCCTGGGCCATTCCTTACCTCTAACTTCTGAACTGCCTGTTCACTTTCTCAGCTGGCCTGTTTATCAGTAGCAGAGGGTGAAGTCTTGAGCTGACTGAATCCATTGAGCTTAAAAGGCCACTTGCTTCAGCCATTGCCCCCCCTGGGAGAGTTCAAGGGCAGGTTGGAGCAACCTGGTCTGGTGGGAGGTGTCCCTGCCCATGCAGGGGGTGGGACTGGATCATCTTTAAGGTGCCTTCCAACCCAAACCAGTCTATGTTTCTCTGCATTAACTCACTGAATTCTTTGAGTTCTGATCTTTGTTCTTTATCAGCTTCTATGTTAGTCTCAGCATCTATGGAGTAGAAACAATGGCATCTTCCTACTAAGGAGCTTGGAAAAGATGTTGCAGGTGCTCTGACAATAAGAGAACTTTCTGATTTGCTTGTAGATCAAGAGAACTACATTAAGAAATAACTAGTTTTTAGATCAAGCCTTCAGAAGTTACAAATTGCAGCATTAAAACTAGCAGTTTCTTCAGCTGGCATCTGTGCTGGGCTTGTTTCTGTCATCCTGTAATAAGATTTGTTTCACTGACTGACTGCACTGCACCTGAAGCTCCCTTGGTGCTCATTCAGGTACCCCTCACTGGCAGTGTGTTCCTGTTGTATCCTCACTAGTCAGTGTGCAACAAAAACATTGTTTCCTGCTTCCTTTGGGCGCCTAGAAGTTTTCAAAGGAAAAACAAGATTCTACTTTTATGTTTTTCTCCACATTTTTGGAAATGGCTAAACTGTATTTTCAGTATAGAACGAAGAAAACCCCCCAAAAACCCTGAAACCATAGGTTGAGCGTGCAGAGTTTTGAACTCATGCTTTGGCTGCTGAACCTATAACCTAACAGAAGACCACCATGCTGGGAGGCCTTGGGCAATTTTAGCTATAGAAATAGCTACAAATGCTGCTTTAAATAAATAGTAATCAGCTCAAGAAATGTAGTAATGCCTAATTGGTGCAGAAACTGTCTGGCTATAGTGACTTTGAGTACAGCAGCTAGTGTCTGTGGCACTCCCACTGCACAAAGTAATGCAGCCTTGTCTAATAGGGGGCCATGGAGAGGCTTAAAAATGTGACTTCTATTGTGTTGCAGCAGGCTGGTGGGACATGGTGTGTGCTGCACTCCAGATACATCTGGAGTTTCGTGTCATTTCACCTCTAAATGTGGGTGTTTGGCCAGCAGGGAGTAGGAGCTCTTCTGTTTCCAAACTGCTTGGTTAGGGAGGACTGACTACTGCTTACACAAAGAACTGTTCCTGTGAAGAGAGAGGACATGAACCATTCCTTGAGTTCTCATCTTGTGTTATCCCAGATTACACTTGGTTAGACTCCCTTTTCCAAAAAGGTGCATTTCATGCTCTGAGGTGGGCTTCAAAGCTTCAGAATGTGAAATACAGACAGGAGTCCATAAATACCAGTAAATCTTGGCTCACCCTTTCTGGCAAGCTATCTGGTGCTAAGCAGTTGTGCTTTTGGGAGTGAGCTTAGTGAACAGATACCTTTTCTTTTTAAAGACATAATTGCAGGAGGAAAGCTTTACGTTTCTGAAAGTCTCTTTTCCTTCTCTCTTTTTCTGTGGGATACAAAGAAATTCCTCCTGCCTTTCTCTCCTTTACCAGATGTGTTCGTTTCCTGCACAGTTACCTGTCTCTTTACTGGAGCTAACGATGCATTTTTCTCTCCCAGGGCTGGGGTTTGCTGGGGCCCAGGAATGAGCTCTTTGATGCTGCCAAGTACCGGCTCCTGGCCGACCAGCTGGGCTGTCCCGACGAGAGGTGGTGCTCGGAGGGCAAGTGGCGCTCCAAGTCCGGGCCCTCACTCGCCGACCTCTCCACCTGCTGGCGGCGGATGGAGCCCGACGATTCCATCCAGCCCATGGAACAGGGCAGGATGCCCAAAGCAATGAGGAGAGAAGAGCTGGAGGAAGGGGAGCTAGAGGAAGGGGAGCTGGAGGAAGGGGAGCTGGAAGAAGAAGCAATCGACGTTTCTGATTATCTGCCCATGGCACATCAGGATGCTCGAACCCCGGGCAGAGACGCCAGGTACGTCTGCCCTGGTAGCTGCTCATACAGCTTGTTTGGCCACCCTGGTTTGGAGGGCAATATTAAATCTGCTCCCTTTCATCACCATGGTTGCTTGCTTGACTTCATCTCCTATGAGCACAAATCCCTGATTTTGAATAGTCAACAGGAGTAAGATCACTAAGGACCTGGTGATGGTGGTTGTTTTTAGGGATGTTCTTTGGATTCAGAAGTATTTATGTATTAATGATGTTAGAAGCTGTTGATGTTGTGTGGTTTGTAGTGCTAGTGTTAAAGTTTGATTGCTTTTTTAGTAGGTGTCTTTACTGGGCTGGGTGATCATTCCATGGCTGGCAGATTTTAGTAGCAAGATGCAGCTTGACTTTTCAGATGACCAAAGTTATCTGTGCCTGTAACTGCTCAGAGCTTGGTAGCAGACCTGAAGTGAGGCAGGTCTGAGCACAGAGTGGGTGTTTGTAGATCAAACTGTTCTCCTCTTCCATCCAGCCGAGGAGGGAGTTCCATTGAAATGACAGATGACAACACTGCCATCCGTGCCCTGACGCAGTTCCCGCTTCCCAAAAATCTCCTGGCCCAAGTGATTCAGATTGCAACTTCTTCCTCCACAGTCAAGGTAACGTGCTGTCTGACTGGCCTCTGCCAGGGACCTGTAGGGTTGAAGCTCAAAAACTCCAACTGGAATTACTTGGGATCCTTTTTTGGGCAGCTGAGAAGTGGGGAGAGGAGGAGGTTGAAACTAGGCCTAGAAATATACCAGCCTGGAGAGTGAGAAGAAGACTTTGTGGTGAGAGTTGAGGAAATGTGTCAATAGAAGCATGAGGAATATTGTTACTTGAGGCCAAGGTGATGAAGAGAAGGAGAATATTTTCAAAGGTGCTAAGTTTGCATTTCCTCACACACCTGCAACAAACACAAGTTTGTGTTGCTCAAAGTAAGGTGCAATTTCGGTGCTGACGGAACCTTTCTATAACTCGATCCTTGCCAGTACTTGGTGATCCTTCTCCTTGGGATGTGTCACCCAGCTCCTTTGCAGACCTCACGGGCTTAGCCAGCAGTTGCTGTGCTCCACCCCGAGGCTCTCAGTGACATCCCACACAGTGTCTGCTCTCACTTCAGCTCAGCCAGTGCCTTGAGAGCTGGGGGGTGGAATTCAGGGCAGTAAAACTGTTCAGTGCGCCGTTAAAAAAACAAACACAACAACAACAACAAAAAACAACCCACAAAAAAAAACCCCAAAACCCACACCCAGTAATTTAAGCTCTGCTTAGAAATACCAGGGTGTGTTTGATGCCTGCCTAGTTACGTAGGCTCCTCTCCCCACCTGATCCTGTTCCTCTGCCTTTCAGGAATACATGCAGTTCCGCACGGTGGGCACCAAGACCAAGATCTGCAAGCTCACGCTGCGCTGGCCTTGCCCCATGACCTTTGCTGCCAAGGGCCGGCGCAAGGTGGAGGCAGAAAACAAAGCAGCAGCACTGGCCTGTCAGAAGCTGAAGGTAACTGCTCGTGGCTCCCACATCCTGTGTCTGTAGTGCCTGGGAACAGAAGCTCCTTCCACCTGACTTGCCGCATTTGAGCCTGAAACTTTCTGATCTTTGGCTTCACGCTTAATGAACGTGTCGTTCCAAACCTCAGGGCTCAGTGCAAACTGCTGTTGTACCCCTCTGGTGTCTAATCTGGGCTGACCACTTGAAGGCTGTCGTGCTTGTTCTGGCAGGACAAGGGGCAAGGTGGAACATGGGAAGTTCCATTTAAATATGAGGAAAAAACTTATTTACAATGAGGGGACAGAGCCCTGGGACAGGCTGCCCAGGGAGGGCGTGGGGTCCTGTTCTCTGCAGGTACTCAAGGCTCCCCCTGGATGCAGCCCTGTGGGATGTGCTCCAGGGGATCCTGCTTTAGTGGGGGGTTGGACTAGATGATCTCTAGAGGTCCCTTCCAACTTTGACAACTCCAGACTCCATGAGCCTTCAACAAAGGGATGTGTCAGGATCACCCTGGAACCATTACCTGTTCTCTTGGCCACCTTGCTGCTGTCTGCTAAGACAATCTTCTCATTCCTGTGGGTGGACAACTCCAGACACATTGCTGCAGTAGCTTCACTGCAGACTCTAGAGCCAGCAGAGGGGAAGTCCAAGAAATGGTGTAAGACTTATTGAATTGAATTGCCATAATATACCAGAACCATAGCACAACAGTTCACAGCCCTTGCAAAAGGGTTTTGTCAGAATTGTGGCCTGCAGGTCAAGGGAAGTGATTCTTCCCCTCTACTTGGTTCCCGTGAGACCCCACCTGGAGGAGGTCCTGGAGCAAGTCCAGAGGAGGCCATGGAGATGATGGGAGGGCTGGAGCAGCTCTGCTCTGGAGACAGGTTGGGAGAGTTGGGGGTGTTCAGCCTGGAGAAGAGAAGGCTCCAGGGAGACCTTGGAGCACCTTCCAGTGCCTGAAGGGGCTCCAGGAAAGCTGGGGAGGGACTTTGGCCAAGGGCAGGGAGGGATGGGATGAGGGGGAAGGGTTTCCAGCTGGAAGAGGGGAGATGGAGATGAATCATAGAATCACAGAATGTCAGGGGTTGGAAGGGACCTCTGAAAATCATCGAGTCCAACCCCTGTGCCAGAGCAGGACCAAATCTAGGGCAGGTCACTCAGAAAGGCATCCAGACAGGTCTTGAAAGTCTCCAGAGCAGGAGACTCCATGACCTTTCTGGGGAGCCTGTTCAGTGCTCTGTAACCCTTACAGTAAAGAAGTTCTTCCTCATGTTGAGGTGGAACTTCCGTGCTCTAGCATCCAAGTCTCATCTGAAGATGAGATCTTGGGAAGAAATTCTTTGCTGTGAGGGTGGTCAGACACTGTGGGCCAGTGTCTCAGAGACACTGTGGCTGCCTCATCTGTAGAAGTGTTGGAGGGCAGGTTGGATGCGGCTTGGAGCAACCTGGTGTAGTGGGAGGTGTCCCTGCCCATGCAAGGGTTTGGATCTTCATGATCTTTAAGGTCCCTTCCAGCCCAAACCACTCTGATATTTCTTCAGTGGGTCTATTTAAGACCCTCTCATGAGCATTGTGATGGGGCAGGCAGCAGTTGGCTCCCGTGTGTCTGTTTCACCAGAGTTGAGGGGGGATCATGTCATTTCTGACTGTGACAAAAGCAGGAAGGGATGGATTTGGGACATGGGGTAGGAGTTGGCCCATTTGGACCTGCAGGACCCGCATGCTCTGTACCAGCTCATGGTGTGCAGCAGGCTTGTGCTTGAGGGGATTGGCCTCTTCCTTTGCAGAGCCTTGGCTTGGTGGACAAGAACAACAACCCCCTCAGCCACGCGATGTACAACATGACTTCCCTGCGGGAGCTTGGGGAGAACCAGAGGAAGCCCTGCCACATCAAGGTGCCCGAGGCGACCCTGCGCAAGATCGAGAACTACCTGAACCACGTAAGGCTTGTTCAGCTCCCTGAGAGCCACGCTGGCTGGTCTGGTGGCACTTCAGGAACTGCACCTGGGTTGAGAGCTTCGTGACAAAATGTTGAGGGCTTGATGGTTTGCCACAAAAACTGATCAGTGTCTGCTGACCTGTGTGGAAGGGAGAGCCCTTCTGGGCAGTGGACCTTCTCTGTACACTTCTGTGACATTTGTCTGCTTTATTTGGCTTTTGGGATGTTAGAGAGCACAGGTTTGGCTCACTTACAGCCTCCTTTGTAGGCTTATGGATGCTGCCTTGGTTCCATCAAACTCTGGTTGTGTCTCATAGCTTTACAAGGACCATGTGCTGGTACTTGCATGATTCCCTTGGGAGTATCTCTCACAGGATTGTACGTTGGTGGGTGCAGGTCCCCAGGCACCTGGTGGTGCTTCCACCCTGGAGATCTCTCTGCCTGGTGGATCTATGGTGAGCAGACACCCATGGGAGCTGAAGCAGTGCTGAGACAAGGTTCCTCAGGAGTACTCACTGTCCAGGCAGGAGTTAGCACTGTGGTAGGGTGAGGCTGAGCATAGCTCAGGTACAACTGTGTGTAGCTTATTGGAGTAATGACAAATTAATGCCCCTGTTTGGCAGTTGGCAAGACACTGATGCAGCACTCTTGGGCCTGAAGGATAGAGATCTCAGGTGGTCCTACAGATACTGTAAACAAAGCAGTAGTGAGTGTCCTAAAAAGCCCAGACTGCACCTGAAACAGCAGCTGCTTCTGAGTGACCTGAGTCATTCTGATTTGTTGCTGAACTTCTAATCTTGCAAACATTGGGGCCAATGCTTTGATTTGTGTTCCAGACAATTCCTGACCTATTGTGGCTTCTTTTAGTTCTTCCTGTGGGATGTGGGGCTTATGTCTTGTCTTTTGCCAAGATGGAATGTTTCTGGCTTAGCTGAACACTTGCATTTTGTGTGAGTTATGTGTCTGGGCTTCCTGAGGGAGAGAAGGGTGGTGGTGGAACTCCATGGCTTCCAAACATCTTTGAGGGACTGTTGGATCACTTGCAGGCAGTGTAGCCTCTGACTTGGAGAGCTTCAGTTACTGGTTTGTTTCAGGCATCAGCTCTGATACCTCTCTTAAAACAGGGGACACAATGAGGAAAGGCAGGGAGCTGCCCAGGTAAAGAACCTCAACTCAGAATGTAAGCGGCTGAGTTAGAGACTTTGGCAGAGCTTCATGTTCACAGCAAAAGTTCCAAAGTCTATCTGCTGAGTCTGTTCCAGGCACTTGTTTCTTTCTGTCCTTCTCAGGAGTGGTACTAATTTCTTTGTCCCTGCCAACTTTCTCCATCTCTCCCAGTATCCAGTGGACATCAGGGAATCCAGGCCCCGGATTGCCGATGACATGATGAACCTGAGCAAGGAATCTGGTGCCATAAGTGATGCAATCACGGGGAAGACCTACATACCCATGTTGGAAGCCGAGGAGGTGCGCCTTAGCCAGAATCTCCTGGCCCTCTGGAAAAGAAGAGGAGCCTCGTGGCAGGAGAGCCACCCACTGCCAGTAGATCCTCACAAGGACACCATCCTGTCAGCCATTGAGCAGAACCCTGTAGTGGTAATAGCAGGAGACACAGGCTGTGGGAAAACCACGAGGATCCCTCAGCTCCTGCTGGAGCACTACATCCTGGAGGGACGCGGCGCCCGCTGCAACGTAGTGATCACCCAGCCAAGGAGGATCAGCGCCATCTCGGTCGCCCAGCGCGTGGCACAAGAGCTGGGTCCCAACATGAGGAAGAACGTGGGCTACCAGGTGCGGCTGGAGAGTAAGCCACCTGCCAGGGGAGGAGCCCTGCTCTTCTGCACCGTGGGCATCCTGCTGCGGAAGCTGCAGGGGAACCCCAGCCTGGAGGGGGTCAGCCACGTCGTGGTCGATGAGGTCCACGAGCGAGACGTCAACACGGATTTCCTGCTCATCCTGCTGAAAGGCATCCAGAAGCTCAACCCTGACCTGCGCCTGGTCTTGATGAGCGCCACAGGAGATAATCAGCGTTTCTCACATTACTTTGGGGATTGCCCTGTGGTGAAGGTGCCAGGTTTCATGTACCCGGTGAAGGAATACTATCTGGAGGAGATCTTGGCCAAGCTGGGCCGGTACCGACACCGGCACTACGAGATCAAGGTGGGTTTGCAGTGTGATGGTTGAGCTCTTTCCCTTGGATGAGGTGCTGACTCCTGGCATATCAGCAGGGCACAGTTTGGGCCTGGAACTGGTCCCTCTTCCCTGTAGTTTTTTGGACAGTGTTTGCTTAGCTTGAATTCTACGTCAACCCTCGTGAGGTAAAGTCAGCTTAGGAGAATTCCAGAGTATTTAGATTAAATTATGGATAAAGATGATTTCAGATTGGGGTTTAAGTTACTTTTGCCCCTCTTTAACGTGAAGTTTGTTTACGTTTGAGTCAGCTAATGGGTGGTTGTACTGGCGTGTGTATGTACAGAGAGAGATGCAGACCTGAATGTTTGTGTGCTCTGGGCAAGCCTGGTCCCAGGGCAGGCTGGTCATGGCTTGCAGCAGTGTGCTACCAGAGTGCTCACTGTCCTGCATGACTGACTTCCCTGATTGCTGCTTTTTGCAGTCTGAGTGTTCCTCTGGAAAATGCCCTCCAGACATGGACTCTGCTGTGGGTAATCCTACTGCACTTGGGGGTCATGAAGTCACAGAATTGTTGAGGTTGGCCATGATGTCTAGATGTTTTCTCATCCAGCTTGCTGGACTAGAAGCCATCAGCCCATTTCTCCAGAGGTCCCTCCCTGTGGCTGAGCAACCATCTGGTGTATCAGCCACTCTCCCCAGTTCTGTATCATCAGCAAACTTGCTGAGGGTGTTCCCTTGTCTTCGGGGCAATCTTCCTCTTTCTGTTGTGGCTGGGATTTTTACCTGAGCTTTTTAAGCCTGATGGGAGTGTTCCAAATTACTGAGAGATCCAGAAGCTGCCACTCTCTGCCTGGTGGGTTTGAAGTCCCAGGTGCATAGAGCACAGTTTTGTCCCCAGGAAGGTCACGTTAAGTTTTGCTGCTTGTTAGGTGCTGCTCTGCAGAGGTACACAGAGCTCAGCTCCCAGATCTGCAGAAAGGGAAGGGGACTGTGTATTCTCACTGCTCAGCAGAGGAAACTGGCAGCACTTGTGACCACAGCAGCTTCCAGATGGAGCCAAAAGCAGGCTCCTGAGGTTCCTGGCTCCTAGTTCTGGGCAGGCTGTCCAAGTACAGGCGTTTGCTCTCTGCAGAAGATGCTCTGGGAGGCTGTGTGCCTTTCTGCTAGATTGCCCCTCGCTTACCTGCCTGTGTCCTTCTGTTTTATCAGCAATCAGATGATGAATGTGTCCTTGATCTTGATCTGATCACTGACCTCGTTCTTCAGATCGATGCCCACGGAGAACCAGGTAGGTTCTGCCTTCCCCCTTGCTCTTTGCTTTTGCTGGAGGGAAAAAAGTGAATCCTGCAGAGCCCAGACCCTTTGCAGAGAAACCATGATGCTGAGCTGACTTGTGCAAGGCCACCTTGGAATTCCTCTTGAACTGGGTGGTCTGGAGCAGTGTGGCATGAGGTCATTTGGAGTCTTTGGTTCAGACAACATCTGGGTCCTCACTGTCTCAGTGTCCTGAGATATAACTGCTCCTGGGGTGAAGGGCAAGAGTTGTCTGTGCTCCAGCTTCTGCAACCTTGTGCTGCACAGTTTGGGTGTATTTCTGCCTTGGAGACCCATCCCTGTTAAATATCTTTGCCCGGGAGGTGATGTTTCTGTGAAGAAGGCAGGGCTCTCGGATGGGTTCTGAGACTCTGAAGAGTTTCAAAGCTAATAGGAGGTATTAGCTCTCAAACTGCAGGCAGCCTGGTTTCTTTCTATCTTTGAGACCTTGCCCTAATGAACCCACAGAAGCAGACAGAGCACAGCAGGTATCAAGGCTAGATGAACCCTCCCCTGGGTCTGACTTCCCATCGTGGCTGTATCTGTCACTTGTCCACCATAAGTGTGATGCAGGTTTCTTTAGAGATCAGGAGACATCCCAGGCCCAGGACCTGCTTTTCCTTGGCTTTCTTGGGCTAAAGCTTGCTGAGGACTCAAGGAAATCATGGAAGTCATGGGTGGCCCCTCTGGGTCTCCAGCTGAGGAAAAACACTGGGATTTCTAGGTCACTTGTTGTTAACTCGTGCTGTGTTCCAGGTGGGATCCTCTGCTTCCTCCCGGGCTGGCAGGAGATCAAAGGAGTGCAGCAGCGCCTGCTGGAGATGCTGGGCTCCCAGAACAGCCGCTACCTCGTCTTGCCAGGTGGGATGGCAGCTCTTGCCAGGTGGGATGGCAGCTCTTGCCAGGTGGGATGGCAGCTCTTGCCAGGTGGGATGGCAGCTCTTGCCAGGTGGGATGGGAGTGCCAGACCTTTTCTCCCCGGGATCCAAGGGAATGGAGAGGCCAATTGACTTGATGAGCCCCTTCAGCTGTTGTGTGAGCTTGTATGCTCCGGTGTGGGTACCTGTTGTGTAATTGTGCACGTTAAGCACAAACAGCTCCTGGCAGAGGCCATCCCAACCTGGATGTCATCAAAGGGACTGGCTTCCCGGTGCCTCCAGCAGTTCAGAATTAGGCAAGGAGGAAACTGCTGAACTCTGCATTGCTGGAGCTCCATGCTGAGCCTACATCAAGATCTTCAAGACCTGTTCTGTGGCATGGAGATGTAGTCTAGCTCAGTTTTGATTAATGAATTTAGAGTTCTCTATCCCGGGAGGGAAATGTATAACAAAAGCCAGTATTACTCTGCAAGGCTGTAGGATTTTTGGGGTTGGTTTGTTTGTTTGGGATTTTTTTGTTTATTTTTTGAATAGTCCTATCCAGGTGAAGTAATTCCAGCCAGGAGCACAGCTTTGAGCAGCTCAGTTGCTAATAAATGCAGGAGTTCTGCAGGAGTTCTTCTGTGACACCTGCATGTTCCTGTGCTCCCCTGCTGTTCTGTGCCATTGCTGGGTGTTTGTCTGCACCACTGACCTGTAATAGGGCAAATATGGGAGACAGAAGAGTTACAGGCCCTGCCTGAGAAGCATTTTTGACCAAGTGCAACCAAATGACAATGAGGATACCCATTCCTTTGCTCTGGAGACAGGAGAAATGAAAAGGAGGAGCTGCAGAACTGGACTGTGGGAGGCAGTGGGACTTCTGCTTGGGGCCTGGAGACATCCTGGTGGGTGGCATTAGCCTCTGGTGGACAGGAGGTGATCAGAGCTCCTGCTGACATTGAGCCATAGGTAGAAGCAAGTGAAATGAGGCCTTCCCAGATGATGTGTGGAAGAGTTTTCCTGGGGTCTGGCTATCAGGAAACTCCTAACAGTGACCATCAGTATTACCAGTGATGTCCCCATCCCTGTCCCCCATTTCTGGAAGCGGGGGGTGATGGTACAGAAGGGCTGAGAACCTGCCCACCTTTGCCTTGTATTGCAAAGCAGCTCAGCAGGGCAGGACTGACTATTTTATCTCCTAGTGCACTCCAACATCCCCATGATGGACCAGCAAAACATCTTCCAGCGGCCTCCACCTGGTGTCAGGAAGATCGTCCTGGCCACCAACATTGCTGAGACCTCCATCACCATCAATGACATTGTCCACGTGGTGGACAGTGGCACACACAAGGAGGAACGCTATGATCTAAAGACCAAGGTACTGATGCTTTCTCCCCTCTTAAGTGCATTGGGACATAGTGGAGCTACTGGATGGTTTCAGAGCAACTTCCAAGTTGCCATTAATGGGATGACTGAGCTGCTTCCCATTTGGCCCTCAGGGCACTGGCACCGTGTCCCTGTTTGAGGACAGAGTGTTTGCCTTCACCACCCTCCCTGCCAGACTCCCCATTGGCTTCTGCTGAACAGGCCAAACTCTGGTGTCTTCAAAGAAAATGAAAGCAAACCCTCCTCCCTCCCCATCCCTCTGTTACACCATCTAACAGCTGTAGCTTTTCTGTTCGTTTTCTGCCTTTTTCTAGGATTTCATCATAAACTGCTCTTGTTTGAAGCTATCTTGTCCCCAGAGTCTGGGCTTGTCAGGCAGCTTTGAGAGGGATGGTTGACACTGTTCTCAGGCCACGTTGCTGGTGGTGTCAGGCCCAGCGTGTTGACTTCCATAAAACATGAAGGCAGCTGAGCCATTGTTGCTCCTGGAAGAAGGGATCCCGGCCATACACTGCTGCCACTTCCCTCCCTGTGCTAGAACATGGGATCACTGAATTGTTTGAGTTGGTGTCACAGTCACCTCTGCTGGCTTAAAAGGCATTTTGTTTGGTCTTATGTGGGGGGAGAAGACAGACCATTCTCCACAGCTGGAAAAGACCTTTGAGATCCTGGAGTCTACCTGTTCCCCCAGCCCTGCCAAGGCCACCACTGCCCCATGTCCCTCAGCACCACATCTCCACGCCTTGCAAACCCCTCCAGGGATGGGGACTCCAGCCCTGCCCTGGGCAGCCTGGGCCAGGGCCTGACAACCCTTGCCAGCAAGAAATGGGTCCCAAGATCCAACCTCAACCTCCCCTGGCACAACTTGAGGCCGGTTCCTCTTGTCCCATCACTTGTTCCTGGGGAGCAGAGCCCGACCCCCCCTGGCTCCAACCTCCTCTCAGGCAGTTGCAGAGCCAGCAGGTCTCCCCTCAGCCTCCTTTGCTCCAGGCTGGACACCCCCAGCTCCCTCAGCTGCTCCTGCTCACACTTGTGCTCCAGCCCCTTCCCCAGCTCCCTTGCCCTTCTCTGGACATGCTCCAGCCCCTCCATGTCCTTCTTGGAGTGAGGGGCCAGATCTGACCCCAGGTCGTTTTCCACCAGGCACTTTCCAGCTGCTCTTCCCTAAGCCTGGAGCATTGCCTGGAGTTGTTGTGACTCTTCTTAGAGGGCCAGGTGACCATTCACACGTTGGAACAGTTCTGGTTTAAAACCAGCCCTTCTATACTTGCCCAGTTTTAGCCCATTGGATCTCACAGTGCAGACTCTGCAGTGCCTGTGCCAGCACGCAGCAGGACTGGGGTGGAGGAGGCAGGGACCACGCTCCACCGGCAGCTCCCGGCAGGACAGGGTTGTTGTGGAGCCGGGGCAGGTGTCCAGCAGATGGCATCAGGGTCTCACCCATCTTCTCTCCTCGGGCCTTCACGCTGCTGCCTGCTAGAGACCAGCATGGCAAGGTGCAGGAGGGCGGGAAAGGCTTTTGTTGACCAGTCGTGAGGAGTTCCCAAGGTCTGTGGGCTGGGTGGAAGGCTGCATTTAAACAGGACAGGGAGCCATGAGAGCCTTCATGCCTCATCCTTCTCCTAGGTGTCCTGCCTGGAGACAGTGTGGGTGTCCAAGTCCAACGTGGTGCAGAGGCGAGGCCGTGCTGGCCGCTGCCAGTCGGGGTTTGCCTACCACCTCTTCCCGCGCAGCCGCCTGGACAAGATGCCAACTTACCAGGTTCCAGAGATCCTGCGCACCCCCCTGGAGAACCTGGTGGTTCAGGCCAAGATCCACATGCCGGAGAAAACGGTGAGCCCCTGGAAAACTGCAGCTGGCTGAGGCAGCGGGATGCAGCCTGCCTGCTGCCCATCCCAGAGACAGGATTTGCCCATAAACACAAGTAGGAAAATCCCAAGGTGCTGCTGACTTCTTGCTTTCCCAAACGCAGTGCTGTCTAGGGGAAGTCAAGAGCAGGAAATGTTGGGATTATTTCGATTACAGAGCATGTCTGAAAGACCCTGCAGGAAAGGAGGGGGCTGAGCTCATATCCCTGCAGGCAAACAAAGGGAAGCGTGTTGCAGTCTGGGACCCTGGGGCAGGGCAGTGGGTTCCCAGGGGCTCTCCCACACTCCTGTATGGGAAACATGCCCTTTTTTTTCCCTTTTCCCTTCCCCCTGCTCTGCTGCAGGCAGTTGAATTTCTCTCCAAGGCCCTGGACAGCCCTGACATCAAAGCTGTGGATGAAGCAGTGATCTTGCTGCAGGAGATTGGTGAGCTGATGCTGCGTCCTGGTGTGGGTGTGATGGAAACGTTTTTGCTGTCTAAACATGGGAGGTGGGAGTTGGCACAGGATCCTGTGGGATAGACTGGGCAGGATTCTCCCTAGATGGGGATGGCAGCTGGTAGGGACTTCCCAAACCACACACGTTGTGGGGCTGTTTTGTTTCCCACGCTGCTTTGCTTAAGAAGTGGGAAGAACTTCCCAAGGTTTAAAAAATGTGGGAGGGGATGACAGAATCCTAGAATCCCAGACTGCTTTGGGTTGGAAGGGACCTTAAAGATCATCCAGTGCCACCCCCTGCCCATGCCAGGACACCTCCCACTACACCAGGTTGCTCCCAGCCCCATCCAACCTGGCCTGGAACACTTCCAGGGAAGGGAAGTTGTGATCTGGAGTTCCCAGCCTGGGTCTTGTGGATTGTCATCTGGCTGGTACAGCCTTTTATTTGGCCTTGGTCAGTTAGACCCAGGAGGTTCTGGGTGCTTATTGCAGGCACCTGTGCTGAGCCTCTTCTGGACGTTACACCCTGTCAAGCTTGGTGGATAGGGTTCTCCTGGCAGCTCCCAGAAGCCAGCAGCCATCACTTTGGCCCCACTCGGAGCTGATGGATGTGCCCTCATGGGTGGCTCTGTTGCAGGAGTGCTGGACCAGCGAGAAGCCCTCACCACTCTGGGCAAACGCCTTGCCCAGATCTCCACAGACCCTCGGCTGGCCAAGGCCATCGTCTTGGCCTCCATCTACCGTTGCCTCCACCCTCTGCTTGTCATCGTTTCCTGCCTCACCCGGGACCCCTTCAGCAGCAGCCTGCAAAACCGCGCCGAGGTGGACAAGGTGAGGAGCCTCTCCTAGAGGAAAGGAGAAAGCAGGTGGGGAAGGGGCTGACCCTTGGCTGACGTGTCTGTGTCTCCCAGGCCAAGGCTGTCCTGAGCCGGGAGAGCGGGAGCGACCACCTGGCGTTTGTCCGGGCCGTGGCAGGCTGGGAGGAGGTGCTGAGGCGCAGGGACAGCCGTGCCAGGGATAACTACCTGCAGGACTACTACCTGTATGGCCCCAGCCTTCGCTTCATCAATGGTGAGTCTGCCTCCTGAACAGGCTGAAGCACTGGTGAGGAGCCCTGGGCAAAAGTGGGGTGGACTGGGCAGGTGACAGCTGGAGTGGGGGCAGGTTCTGGCACTCGGGGGTGCAGGTGCAGCCCTGGGTGCTAGGGAGGCCACAGGCAGGACAGGTCTCCTGTCCTAGCATCGAGGCTGAGCCTCCAAGGCTAGAGCTGGTGCTGCCCTGCTGAGGTTATTTCTTCAGTGGGGTGAAGAAGAGGGTGAGTCTCATTCCCTGGGGCTGTCTTCCCCCTGCAGGCCTTGTCAAGCAGTTCTCTGAGAACCTCTACGAAGCCTTCTTGGTGTCGTCCCCATCTGACTGTACCATGCCCTCGTCCGTATGTAACCAGTACAGTGAAGAGGAAGAACTGGTCAAGGGAGTCCTCATGGCTGGGCTCTACCCCAACCTCATCCAGGTACTGGCTCCTTGCTCTACCACCACTTTCCTGGGCTTGCTGGACACTCTGGCCAGCACAGGGAAGTGTTGAAGTGCCAGAAATACTTGTGCTCTTTTGGGAGTGTGTGTCCCAGGCCGGCTGCCTGCTTGTGCTCCCGTGTGCTGCTCCAGTGCTGTCCCTGGATCCCTCCAGAGATGTGAGGGGTGGCCCTCCAGCCTGTGCAGCTCCATGCTTGGGTTCTTGTACCTTGATCTGGGAGCCATCGAGGATGGCATCTTCCTCCTCCTCCTGTTAGCTGCTCCTTGTGTGGCATTTGGTGGCTTCCAGCTCTGGTCACCCCCATGTATGTACTCTGCTAACACAGCAGAGCTTGTGAAAGTGGAGGAAGATATTTGTTCCCTACACACACATAGGACAGTTGTGGGAAAAGCTGTGCTGGCTGCTCATGGGCAGTGCCTGCTGGTTGGGCAGGTGGTGGAGATGATGCTCTCCTTTCAGGTGAGACAAGGCAAAGTGACTCGTCAAGGGAAGTTCAAACCCAACAGCTACGCGTATCGGACAAAGGCTGGCACTGTCCTGCTCCACAAGTCAACCATCAACAGGTGGGTGCTCGCTCTGTGACTGTGGGAGAGTGGGGACCACGCACCTCCCAGCACCAGCTGGCTGTGCTGAGGACCCTGGCACTCCTCCAGTGTGTGCCAGGCCCAGAGAACAGCAGGTCTGCCCATGGCTGACTCAGCTCTCCCCGTGCAGGGAGGCCTCCAAGCTGTACAGCCGCTGGCTGACCTACTTCATGGCGGTGAAGTCCAACGGGGGGGTGTTTGTGAGGGACTCATCCCAGGTCCACCCGCTGGCCGTGCTGCTCATGACCGACACAGACATCCATGTCCGAGGTGAGTGCTGCAGGGCTGGCACAGCTGCACGTCCCCCTGGCACCCCAGGCACCCCACTCCCACAGTCTGAGGGGTTGCAAGGTGGCTGCTCCTCATCTCTCTAGGCAGCTCTGCTCGTTGCTTTGGCCAGCTGTCTTCTGCTTTCTAAGCCTCTTGCTCTGGACTGGGTGTTGCTGTATTTGGGCTGCAAAGGTGCTAATTTGTGAGTTGTAGCTCTTCAGGGAGGCAGGGAAATGGAGCCACAGGCAGGCTGAGCAAGCAGGCTTGTGCCTGGAGGCTCATCCCTGGGGATGAGGAGTTGGGCTGGTCTTCAGCCATGGCTGGTGTGTGGGGAGGAGCAAGCCTTCCTCCCCGTGGCTGTGTTGATGTAGCCTATGGGTTTTTGGCAGCACTGCAGTCGGTCTCCAGCCCTTGAGCTCAGACAGGCTGTGCAATTGGCTCCTTTCCTGTGGGAAACAGTGGAGGATCCCAGTGAGATGGGTCAGAGAGCTGCCTGGCTTTGGTGGAAACTGTTTGGTCTGGTTGAGTCCCCTTGTCTCTGGGCTAAAATGAGTGTGGGGAGGACCTGCACTGCCCTTGGTCATGGTGGTGAAGAGGGCTGAGTGGCCAGCAGGGCTGGAACAGGTCAGCACCCTTCCTGCTTCTCACCTCCTCTCTTCTCCTCACTAAGATGATGGCTGGCGAGCAACAGTCTCCCTGACAGACAGTGACCTCCTGGTGCTGGAGGGAGACTCCTACACCATCCGCCTCCTGCGTGATTTCCGTGTGTCGCTCTCCAAGATGGTGGAGACGTGCCTGTGCTATGAGATGGCGGCCATCCCCGGGGACCTGCACCACCAGCACAGCCAGCTGCTCGACATCCTGGTGGATCTGCTCAAAGGCCCTCCCGGCAGCTTTGGCGCTTAGGCAGAGCTGGAGGATTGTGTGGGGACTTGTAATTTGTATAAAGATGTTCACAAATGTTTATTTAAATAAAAGTTCTATTTATCCCTTGTGAAGTCATCTCTCTCCATCCTAGAAGATTAATGTTGTCTGAATCTCCTGCTGTCGGCTCCGTGCATGGTCACCGCGTAGGAAGAACCGGCGCAGCATCGCCTGGAATGGACTGGGAGTGCTGATGGACCCTGACGTGAGCTCCATGGACACCCACCTCCTCAGCTCCTCGCAGCGTCGGTCCCTCAGCTGGGAAGCAAAGAGGCAGCTGCTCCGGGCCCCCGCGGCCCCGTCCCCACGGGCCGGGCTGGAGCAGCTCCGGGCCAGGAACGCTCCCGGCTCCAGAGCACGATGGACGTGGCGGCTGTGCCGGCTCTGGGGGCCGGGCAGAGCGTGGATGCAGCAGCTCCGTGCAGGGTGGTGATCAGTCTCATCATCTCCACTCCCTGAGGATGTCGGAGGGGAGGAAGCCCTGAAGGTGCCGCCGGATGGACGTGACGTTCCAGGCGGGATCTGCGAGCCTCCCCGTGGGGCCCTGCGCCCCCCACAGCGCCAGCACCCTGGTGGCATCGAGTGTGAGATGTGACTTGTTCCTGAGCTGCCTGTACTTTTTGTCCTCTTGCGTTACTACTTTTGTTATTTTATTTCTTGTTCTCCCTACGTCAAGGAGGCCGGATCCCTGTAACTTGTGCAACACAGGACGTGATTGTAGATGCCAGTCTGCCTGTGAGCGCCTTCTCCTGCGGGAAGCCAGGAGCATAGGCACAAAATCCTTTGTTTTCTACGAACAGGGACCATATTTCTGTGGAAGGAGGATTGTGACCCGTACACCATTAAACGAGAAACCTGGACTTTAATCCCAGCTTTGCCTTGGATTCCCTGTCAAACGAAGACAGTGACCTACCTCACAGGGCTGTTGTGAGGCTTCGTTAGTGTTTGGAGCACACGGGGAGGAGCCCTGGGGCCGGACAGGGCGGGCAGGAGCACGGACTGCGCACCTGGCTGGAGCCTGGAGCCCTCGGGGGTGGTGCTGGAGGGCGGGCTGAGCACCAGGGCCTGGGGTCAGTTGTTTTTATTCACCATTTCTTACACTTTGTATCTGAAATCAAGGCGGGGTTTGGCCGCGCCTGCCGCGGGGCTGGAGGTGGCAGAAATCCCTCGGCCCAGCGTGGCTGCCAGGCCGGTTCTGCAGAGGGGAAGGATGGCAAAGGGCTCCCTGCCCTGGCAGCTCAGCTTTCCTTGGGGGGGGGGGGTGTCACCCTTTGGTTCTCCCAGTTGTTCTCTACTAAGATTTAATTTACTCCTCATGGGCTTTAATTAACAGAGCTGCCATTGGAGCCGATGTGCTGCAGGGGGGTGTGTGGGAGCCCCATGGCACCAGCAGCTGGGGGGGCAAAAAGCACAAGGGTGGGAGGCTGGGGGGCAACTCCGGGAGCAGGAGTCAGGGCCGGAGCCATTTCTGTGCTCTGTGGTCCTGGAGGCACCAGCACGGGGCCCTTGGGAGTCCTGCAGCCTGTGTTCACACAAAACTTTTCATCTTCATTTCACTTGCTTGAAGTTGTCACTATTATTTGACCAGTGTTTGTTTCTTTTGGCCTGTATAATGGGCAGGATGGTTTTCCCTTCCAGCAGGTTTAAAAAAAAAAAAAAAAAAAAAAAAAGGAAAAAAAAAAAGACTAAGCTATTGTCTAAATGGTTCAGAACTAGTGTGATATTGGGATACTTCAGTGGCTGTTATGTGATACTGGATCTTTTTACAACATAGATTAAAGACAATAAAAAGGGATAGAGTAGGAACTGCCTCTGTCCTCTTTTTTTTTTTCTATTTATTTTATTTCAATAACTGAGCAAAGTCTGAAGCTGCTTGTTCTTTTGCTCTTTCTCCTGGGACTGGGTAGAGCAGTGGTGGCAGAGGGGGGAGAGGTGTGTGGGTGCCCCCACCCACCCGTTATGTGAGACCAAAGAGTCAACAGGGCCCAGGGCCACCCAGGAGCACCTGAACGTGTCCTGGTGCTGTGGGTGTCCAGGGGGAACCAGCCACTGTGGCTGTGGCTGCCAGAGGGGTGGATTTCCACACAGGATGGGAGCTGGGTGCTGCTGCTCAGGGCACAGGGACCTGGGTGAAGCCTCCCTGAGTGGCCAGTGGCCACAGGTCTAAACCCTCCCAAGGGCTGGTTGGGATCTTGGGCCTTGTCCATCCTCTGTGCTCAGCTGAGCTAGAAAAGCTCTCCTGAAGAGCTGGCAGGGGGGGCAACTTGCTGGGGGGGGGGGGGTGGTGGCCCCTCGGGGCCCCCTTCAGTCACAGCTGGAAACAGGACCTCGGGCTTGTCCTGCTTGGCCGCTGCTGCATGAGGAGCCAGGGGGTGGGCAGGAGGAAGAAGCCCCCATGTTGGTGCCAAGTGTGTGTCTGTGTGTGACTGCCTGGCCATGCTGCTCCACGCTGCAGCCACCAAGGGCTTGTGTTGGCCATGGGGTGGGTGGGGGTGGCAGCCCAGCAGCCCCCTCCCCTCCGAGCCCAGGCTTGAGGAGCAAAGCCAGGGAAGGGGGGATTTTCCAGTTGTTGGAGACATCAGAGACTGCAAAATTACCTCACCCCTTTCTTCATGAAATGTCCCCTGGCTGTGCCACCACCTCCCAGCCCGGCCTTCCCACCCCCCCACAAACGCAGGCCCAGTCTGAGCAGGAACATCTAGAAGCTTTATTTCAACCCTTACAATAGTCAGAATCACAACATCAACTCGGGAAATGTTGCTAAGGAGACAACAGTCTTAGAGCCCCTCGCAGGAGGGCGAGACAGAAAGGCAGAAGCAAACTGGTCTGAATTCAGCCCAGGGCAGGAGGGGCTCTGCCCCGGCTCCCCCCGCCCCCAGCCCCAGAGCTGTTGTCTCAGGTCTTGCATCCATGCACTAACCTCACCTCCCCAGCCGCCCACCCCTCAGCATCCCACCAGGGCACAGGGACAGTGCTGCCCCCACCCCGGGCAGTGCCTTGTACCCCCCGAGGAGCTGGGGCTGCTGCTGAGTCATCCTATGACACAAAATAATAATAATAATACGTCACATTTAGAGAACACTTCACACGCTGCTCACGCCCCACAACAGCCCGGTGAGGTAACAGGATCATCCCCCCACCTTGCAGCTGGGGAACCCGAGGCGGAGAGAGGTTAAGTGACTTCCCGAGACCACAGGGAGCCGGGATCAGTGCTCCCGGGTCCCCGCACCCCGAGCTCTCGTCTCCAGCCTCCCGGTCCTCTCGGCCCCCCCCCCTTCCCTCCACGCGGTCATGTCCCCACTACGTGGTTACTCCTGGTACCTAAGTTAGGGGGTGAGGAAGCTGCAGGCGATGATGAGCGCGGGGGTTGGGACGAGCACGACGGGCGCAAAGATGGAGTCTCGTGTCTGATCTGACTCTAGACACCAGCTGGTGGCCAGCGAGACTCGTGCGAGAGGGAGAGCTGAAAGGCAAACGCTGCCTCCAGCCGGAGCTGGGGTGGTGAGGAGAGACGGAGCACGCTTCCCGCTGCTGCCTCCCGGAGCAGTTTTCCACCCCACCCACAGGCAGCCCCCCCGGGCCAGGAGGGCTTTTGGGTGACATTTCTCCCAAGTCTGGTGGCCTCCTGACATCTCCGGCCACTTGGCCTCTCCAGGGACAGTGCTGACCATCCCAGGAGGGGCTTGGCTGGTCCCTCCTTCCACAGGGCACAGGAGCCCCTGTCACCCCGAGGATGTCACCGACATCGAGCTCCTGCCACATTCCAAGAAAAAAACTAGAAATTCTGCCTAAATGACACAAACACACGAGGGTCCCAGAGTCCCAATCACACCCCGACACGACGCGGGGGACAACGGTGAGGGTCAGCATAGAAAACTACATTCAGTTTGTGGTCAGGATCCCGGCCCAAGGGGAGGCACATGCTGGGGTGGGGGGGAGGGAGGGGCCCCCCAGCCTCTTGCTCCTGTGGCCTCAAGCCCACAAACTTGGTTACGTGAATGTACTTGAACAGTATAAAAAGCCCCAAAGTAACTGTATATGCCACTGATATGCAGGGAGAGGCTCCAGCCAAGCAGCCCAGGCCATGGGGAACCCTCTTGCCTGCCAGAGCAGCTGGGGGGGATCCCAGCCCCTGTGGGACAGGAGTGCCCAGCCAGCCCTCACCCCACAGCCTGCACTGCTTGCTCAGCCCTCCAGCAGCCCAGACACCTCCAAGCCAACGCTCACCCCCACCACCAGCTTAGGAAACGTTTTTTGTTTTTTGTTTTTTTTTTTGAGCCCCTTGCCCAAGGCAGGAGCAGAGTGCTCAGAGCTCGAGTGCAGCCCACGCCAGCACTGTGCCCCATCCAGCAGGGACCGAGCCCACCAGCCCCCAGCTCCTCCCAGCTCACCAGGGCCTCGGGGCTGCCCTGGCCCCCCCAGCCCTCCCCTCTCCCCACACTGGTTCCCCAGGAGCCGCCTCACACCAAGCGCGGCTGCAGAGAAAGCCAAGCCCAACGCGAGGCATCTCAGGACAGGAACATGTACATTCAAGTTGCACCTAATTCAGACCACAACTTTTTTTTTTTTTTTTTTCCCCAAGAGAATTTCCTACCTCTAGCCCTAGATCAAGCCAACAGCAAACACAGCTCCTTTCCCTGCTCTGCCCAGCCAGCAGCTTCTCCACAGGATTCATTTAAGGTCTCAGCACTAACCAGCTCACTCCCATCTCTCCAGACAGGAAACTAAAATCATTTTCACCACACATGGATCTCTTCCCAGGCTAACAATATGTACAGTCGTTTCCTTAAAATAAAACAAAATTTTAAAAATATCCACATTAAAACCGAAGCTGTCCTAGAAAAACCACACCGAACTAGTGGCTCTGGATTGAGTTTGTCAGCTACACACAGGCACAACAAGTGTTAGAGAAAGTGGCACAGAAGCACAGGCCGGTCGGGCAGTTCAGCTGAACCGTGGGAGAGGCTGGGGAGGTTTGTGCAGGGTCACACAGGCCCGAGTGCTGCCGCAGCCGTGACAGCCTCAGCCAGGGCTGCCGAGCAGTCAGTACCTCTGATAAAAGCAATGCAGGGGGGCGGTGGCAGTACTGTCCCTTTCAGGGTATTAAGAGGTTTGCTTGCTTTGCTTTTTTTTTTTTTTTTTTTTGCAATCTCAGAAGATAAAGTGCAATGTTGCCACTTGCCTTCCTCCTGCCGCACCTGAACTAAGACCTGGCCCCGGCTGCCTCCCTCCCTCTGCCGGCACCTCAGCCCAGGGCAGAGCAGCAGGAGGAAGGACCACGCAGCTCCCACCTGCTCTTTGGTTAACCACAACCACCACCGGCCTTCGCTGTCCCCACCAGCACAAACCTCCCTGTCCCTCTGCCCGCCCGGGGAGGCTGGAGCTCGGCTCCAGCCCGGCCTGTGCCCCAAGGACCCGGGCTCCAGGCTCCCCCCGCAGGCACCGGCCCCTCCGGGCAGCCCGAACCCGCAGCAGATCCACGTTATTGCTGGGGAAACGCAGCCCCTGCCTTCCCCTCCAGAGGGATCCGCCTGCTCTCAGTCCCTTTCCTCCAAACTTCCCCTCAAATTCAAGTGTTGCAAAAAAACAAAGAAACAACCAACCCTCAAGACTGAGAAGATCAAGCTGGTGTTTAGAATTTAGCAGTAAGAGCAAGAAGGAAGCGTCAGCGAAGGGGCAGTGATATATACCGGGGGTCGGGGGGGAGGGCATGCGGGGGGCGGCCACGGGACCGGCCGGAGGGTTTCCAAGCATCACCACAAAGCTCAAAAAAAAAAAAAAAAAAAAAAAAAAAAAAAAAGAGGTTTCCAACCCCAGCCCGAAGCTGGAGCAGCATCTGCTGCAGCCCCTGCCCCGGCTCCGGCCCTGCCAGAGCTCGGGAGAGCAGGAGGGCCCGGGGGGGTTAGTGCCGGCTAGTCTAGGGCTGAGTGGGGACACACAGGACAAGGGCAGGGAGCCACCAGCTGGGCTGCATCCCCTGGTTTGGGATTAGAGGGATGTGGCACGGAGGGCAGAGGTGGGGAGGAGGAGGTGGAAGGGGAAGGGAAGCACTGGGAGTGATCCGGGTATATATAACCGCCCCTTTCAGGTGCAAATTTGCATCGCTCATTTAAATTTGTATCCAGAGGAAAAAGCACTTACGAAACTAGCAGACGACTTTGATGCAAACTAGTACATTTTAATGCCATTTTATTAGAAATCATGCAAACTTTAATATAAAAAATACAAGTGCAATAAGAATCTTTGTGTGTAAATACAGATTCCGGGTTATCGTGTCATTGTCAGCTTCCCAAAGAAAGATTCCCACAAGCATGAGAAGCTGCAGGCTTCCCTCTGTCCCTCCTTGAGCAGCCCCCCCCTTAGCACACGCCTGGTTCAGTTCACTTTGATCCCAGTGTTTTGTTATTCCGCTTTTTTTGTTGGTTTTTTTTTCCTTTTGTTTTTTACTTTAAATTAGTTTGACGACCCAAGAACGCGCTTTTTTTTTTTTTTTTAATTTATTTACATTTCATTTCTTTAGTGTCATTCGCAACATGAAACGAGGAGCTCACACCTCAAAGGTAAATCTCCTTCCTAGTCAGAGCTGCAACTCCCTGGCACTAAAAACCTGCCTCCCCCGCCCCAGCCCGGGGCTCTGCCTCCCTCCCAGCCCTCCGCAGACCTTCTGCTGCCCCCTGCCTCACACCCCGGGGGGGGGGAGAGATGGCCTGTCCCTTTGTCCCCACCTGGGCCTCTCCCCCACCCCACCCCGGTCACCCACACACCTCAGCCTCTGGTAAAACAACAACACACAACAACCACAGACCTGCTCCCCGCGGGACCTGCCTTCACCTGCACCTCCACCGCCAAGCAGCCTCCTGCCCCTCCTCCAGACCTCAGGCCCTGACTGGAAAGAAGATAAATCCCAGGGCTTCGGCTCTGCAAGTTAATAAATAAACCATCTTTGCCTTGCTAATGCGCAGAGGCCCTGGCCATCCTCCATGGCTGGAGGTTTGGCCCTACAGGAGGGTTTTTTTACGAGCATCGGATTCAACGCATCTCGTTGCGGTCAACACAGGCTCCACCTCATCTGTTTACAGCGAGTTTTCCTTCAACACATTCTTGTGCCTTTCATTTCAGACATGGCTTAATCCCATGAATTTGCTCCATCGTTTTAAAAGATTAAAAAAAAACAACAAACACAACCAACCAACCAACCACCAACAAAAAGAGTTACAATTGCTGGATATGTCAGTAAGAAGCCAGCACTGCAGCAGCGGTTAATGTCTCTACTCTCCTAGGGTTAGGAAAAGGAGGAAAGAGAAAAGGAAACTTAGCATGGGGTTTGTAGCACGATAAATCATCAACACAGCGTCACAAAGAATAAAAGGTTAAAGTCAACAGTTAAAACAGCCTAATGTGTGTGTATAATATATATCATCATCAAACAGGATCAGCAGAAACTGAAGCGGCGAGGAGGAAAAAAGGTGTTTTTTTTTAAAAAAAAAAAAGACAGAAAGAAAGATCACAGCTTATCCCTATTAACTCTGGCCTGGCTTCAGCCACCAGCAGCTTGGGTGTGCTCCCACCCGGCCACCCAGGCTCCATCTGCAGCTCCCCACTGCCCGGGACAGCCAGACACAGCCTGGACGTCACACCGTGCCCGTCCCCGACACACGACACTAACACTCACTGAGGGACCCCTGAAAAGCAAAAGGGAAGGGGAATGGAGAGGGAAGGGAGCCCCTTTCCAGCCAAAAAAGGGACCAGCAGAGCCCGGCCTGCTTGGGCAGGGGTGAGTCCCCAGGCTGCTTTGAGGAGGCCCTGCTAAATGCTGTCCCCTTCCCCACCTAGAGCCAGAGACCGGGTTAAGAGGGCCAAGCTGCATCACTCTGGGAGCCGGGGGGCTGGGGGGGTCACAAGCCTTGCTGAGGAAGGGCTGCCAGGGGGGCTGGCTGTTGCAGCGGTGACAAGGAGGCGACTGAGGCCAGGCTCTCGCTGACGGATGTGCTACGCCAGGGGGAAGTGCTGCTGGAAAGGTTGGGGGGTTTGGAGACGACGATTTCCGCTCCGTGGTCTGTCCGAGCCTTGGCCTTCTCACGGAACGTCAGCTTGTGAGATTCAATCTGCAGGACACAAGGGCAGGTGAGAGGGGGAAGGGGCAGGGGGAGGGAGAGAGGAGGAGAAGGGGGGGACAGGAGGGGAATGGAAGACGATACCATAATGTCATCATTAGATGCCTGGAAAATAAAAGGCAATTTTCTGTATTAAAAAAACAGGCAAAAAAAGCAACCCTACAGACATGGCTACAAAGAGCTGGGAGGACGGGGGTGTGCCCAGTGCCCGGGGGGGGGGCTGCTCTGCCCTGCTGCCGTGCTCCCCCACCCCCTGGCAGCGTGCGGTGAGGGTCGGTGCAGGCACTTACTTGTTTCTTGTATCTGAGTCTCGAAGCTCTGAATTTCCCTTTGGTCACCCCCGCTCAGGGCAGCGGGCCCTGCCGGCCCTACGCCATTCTCCCGCATCTCACTGCCTGCCTGGGCCGCTGTCACCTCTGTCACCTCTCCGTTCTGAGGGGCTGGGAGCTGCCCTGGCTCCGCGCTCCCCTCAGCCTACAATGAGACAACGGGGTGGGGAGGACGACAGGGACGAGTCAATAGAAGATGGGGGCGTGGGGAGGGGGGGAAAGTGGGGGTGCCCGGAGCCCCCTCCGCCCTCCCCAGCTTGCCGAGACACACACAGGGATGAGGGGGGGTTGGAAGTGGGAAGCAGCCCCTCTGCCCCCTGGGAACAGCCCCTCTGCCCCCTGGGAACAGCCCCTCTGCCCCCCGGGAACAGCCCCTCTGCCCCCTGGAAGCCCCCATCCTGACCAGCTTTCCAGCCTCTCACAGTGCTTGGGGCCCTGCAGACCCCCCCCGCCAGCCGGTCCCAGCGCGGTGCCACGGGCCCAGCCGTGGGTCCAGAGCCCAGCACCCTCTCCCCAAAGACAGAGCTGTGACACCCTGGGGACAGAGGACAACCAGGGCAAAGGCAGAGCAAGGCACAGGGACAGGACCAGAGCAGAGCACTATGGGGTCAAAAGCAGGCAGGTGGTTTGGGGACATGGCAGTGAAGAGAACTCCAGTATCTGGGGACACGTTTATATCCCAGACACAAACTATACTTTTCACAGGGGCAGGGAGGGATGGGACCAGGGGGAAGGGTTTCCAGCTGGAAGAGGGAGCTGGAGATGAGATGTGAGGGAGAAATTCTGTGCTGTGAGGGTGGTGAGAGCCTGGCCCAGGTTGCCCAGAGAAGCTGTGGCTGCCCCATCCCTGGCAGTGTTGAAGGGCAGGTTGGATGGGGCTTGGAGCAACCTGGTCTGGTGGGACGTGTCCCTGCCCATGGCAGGGGGTGGGATTGGATAGTCTTTAATGTCCCTTCCAACCCAAACCAGTCTGGGATTCTGTGATAATACACAGCAGACCCCAAAACAGTTTGCCAAGTTTGCACAAAGGACCTCATCTTCACTTGATGCTGGACTGTGAACTTTAGAGAAGAGTCTCTCCTGGTTTGTTCTCCTACTACAGTTGGTGCCTGGAGTCACCAACCTCTATGAGCCTTGGAGAAGAGCCAAGTGCTTCTGATGATAAAGAAGTGACTAATACACTGGTGGGAGCCTGCTGAGAGTAATGCAGAGTTGCTCGGAAAGATATTCAGCCACCACCAACACTGCAAGCAGACATGATGTCACGTTGGACCAGCCCAGCTCAGGAAGGAGCAACCCATCCAGCCAGGACACCCCCTTGCTGGGGAGGGAGGAAGTGGCACGTCCACTCCAAAGCAGCTCTGCTTTGACCCCACAAAGTCTTATCCATGGAGGATAAGGCTGCTGTGCTCTTCTCAAGACCAGGTCCAGCCCTCCCTGCAGCCCAGGGAGCCCAGGCCTGGACTGGCTCTGGACCTGCTCGCTCCACAACCAGTAAAACCACTGGCCTCCTTCTGGGGTCCAAGTTCCCACCCCTGAACTGACAGCAACATCAGTATCTAGGTGCTTCTGCAGGAACTACAGGGACCTGGATGATCCTCACACCTCCCTGACAGCCACAGAGGGTGGCTGAGCCAGAACAACCAGCCCTCCTGGGCATGGGTGACAGTCCCTAAGTGCCACCTGCCCCGATGACAGCACTGCCTGAGACCTGTGGGATGCAGCAGGGAAATGATCTGGCCTCTGTTTTGCCAGGGTAAATATTAGAGCCCAAAAAAGTAGTGGGTGAGAGTGTCATGGACAGAGACTCTGTGCACCTCTGGAGATGGGGGAAAAGTATTAAAACATCAGACTAATCCTGACCAGGGAAGATGGTAGAACTTCAGTGAAAACCCCAGGTACCAGCACCAAGAGATGGCCTAGACACTGCAGTGAACTGAACAGCCAGGCCCCGTGACAGAAGGGTCCCCACCAGAACAGCAGCAGCTTCTCTGCTTCCTTTCAGCTTTTCCCTGAGCCCCATTAGAAGTTCACATGAAGGGCTGGAGACAGGAGAGTCCTGACGTGTCCCCAGCACGTTCTCTGCAGTCACCTCAGGCCTGGTCTGCTTGGGGGTGATGAAGCACATACTGAACATACTTGTGGACTCTGCTGCAGGGATTATTCTGGACTAGGATTATTCCTTTCCAATTCCCACAAGGGGTCAACCCAGCTGGACTCCAAGCCCTTCCACAACACAACACTGCTCCAACAAAACAAAGCTGAGACAACCCAGGGAGCTGGTGTTCAGGAGGGGTTTCTTCTCCTCCCTCTCCTGCTGGGGGCAAAGGACTAAATCACATTTTAACAGTTATGATGCTGGAGCACAGGATTGTTTTCTGCTCTTCCAGCCAGTTCAGAAGCAAGTGACATTTCACATAGCAGTCCCAGCACTGGTGACCACCTAAACATCATCCCCACCATTCCATGGCACCGCAGGTCAAGCCTAGAAGTCCAGGTTGTGGGCTGAAAACTGCTCCTCAGAGCTGCAAGGTGCTATCTTGCCATCTCACCTGCTTTCCTCCGGTTAAAAAAAGGGGGAAAGGGCTACAGAGAGCTTCTCTGATGGGCTTGTTGTTTAGGGAGTGATCTCTGCTCTCAGATCCTCAGCAGATGGGTGCAGATGAGCAGAAAAGCCCCCTGAGTAACACCTGGCAGGGAGCCCAGGCCATGGAGCTGGTTCACAGCTCTCTCCTTTTCAGCTCCTGCTCCTGGGGTTCACAACAGACATCAGAGAAACAAGTAGATGGCTAAAAAAAAGGCTGGGGGTGGAGAAGCTGCACTAAATCAACAGCAGGACAAGGAGAAGAACCAAATTTAAACCCTCCCCCGATGTGCCAGAGCTTGCTGCACCCACCTTCACGGTTCCTCCTGCTGGCAAGTGTCCCACGTTGTCCAGAGAACCCACTTTGGCTTGGGCCTTCTCCTTGAAGTTCAGCTTCTGGTTCTCAATTTTGACATCTCCTCCCCCTAGAACAAGATTGTGCAGGAGTGAGTTAATTAATGATCCAGAATGGTCCCACCTGAGGTCTGTCCCCTTCCCAGCCCCACTGAGGAACTGTCGGGGACCCAGTGAACTTTGGAGGGACATGACCAAGTGATACCTTTAGTGTCTCAGTCTTCCTGCAGTTAAGGTTCAGTTTACAAACAGGTAAGGCCAAGGCTGATGTCCAGCTGTGCAGGCCAAGCAAGGCTGGAGGCAAGCAGAGCTGCATGGCAAAGCCCTGGAGATGCCCTCAGGTGGGCAGACAGGCTGGAAGAGTCCTCCTGCCAACTGCCTCCCTGCATCTGCTGGTGAAATCTGCCTCCCCCAGTGGAGGTTTGAAATGCCAGTTCCACCCGAGCCCACACTGGAATGTTCCTGATGGCTAATGCCACCTGCCCACTCCTACCCCTGTCCCTTGCCAAGGTCTCTGCCGGCTCAGCCCATCTGTGCAGTCCTTGGTGCTGGGACATGTTCTGCTCCTTTTCATCAACTTCCTTTGCTCATTATCCCTTCCCACTCCTCCTCCACCCCTGCCACCAGCCCCAGGTGCCACAGCTTGACCCACTCCAGGGGCAGCCACGCAGGCAGGAGAAACCGAGCGTGGGAACTGGGTGGACACTTCAGGTTCAGGAGAACACGGAGGTCAGAAAAACAACTGTAGATTTCCAGCAAGATTTCCTTACTGCAGTTCCCATAAATATACAAGACTGTACATGCAGTCCATGTTCCAGTAGGTTTCTCAAAAAACCCACCCTAAGCACAACTTTGCCTCCCAGTGCCATCATCAAACAGTCCCCAGCACTTCTGGAAGCTTTTGCATGGCCAACGATGGAAACGACTGATTTGGTCTAACAAAAATCCATTAAAACATCTGCCAGGAGAGAATTCTGGATGGATTATTCTGCTTCCATCAGCCCTGGAGCAGGACAGGTCCTGTCAGGCTCAGCGTGTTGCTGTGAGCAGTGTCCAAGCAGGGGCCATGGCTGTGGCACCTCTTCCCAGCAGGAGCACGCTGGGAGGCACTGGAGCCTGGTGCTGGCTGGAGAAGGTTGAACTGCTCTCAACCCACCAGGCTGGCAGAAGGGGTGCAGGAAACTCCCAGGAGCAGACAAAGACAAGCTTGTAGTATTTTTATTTTTTTTTTCAGCTTTGGTCAGTGAATTTTGTTCTTCGTGCAGGGACGTTGGGTTGCCAGGAATTCTCCTGGGCAGATAAATGTCCTCCTTCTGTCCAGTGAACTGACCACGTTTTAGGATGCTACAAAGGTGCAGTTCAAACAATCTCCTCTAGTACCTTGAACTCCAGACTTGCCCAAGCTCCAGCTGAGCCATGGGCTGGTCCTTGCTGGGTGAGGAACCCCAAGAGTCGCAGGAATTCAGGCAGAGGAATTGCTGTGTCCTCAGTGGGGAGCAAAGAATTCCTGCATTCCCATGATTTGTCCTCAAAGAGCCACAAGTGTTTTATCCAAGCCAGGAGCTGCTGCTGAACTGCAGGATGAACAGACCCTTGCATCTGCTTTGAGGAACTGGAGGCAAGTGACTTTATCCTTTCACAGCACTCGTGTGCTGAGAGCCCCAAAGCCCTCCAACATGGATGAAGCTTCCAGACTCCTGGAGTCCTCATGGTAAGTATCCAGTTTTTTTAATATTTATTTTTTAAATCAAATGAGGAGGAAAAAAGAGAACTGAACTGAGGCACCAGGTTATCCTCAGAGTCAAGATGAAATCCCACATCTCCTAGTCTCCTTCTCCCCTGATGAAACCACCAGGAACTGCTAAGAAGTTGGGCAGCATTTCTAGGAATACTCCCTGAAAGCAACAAACCCCTTCAACTGTTTCAGTGACAACCCAGGACTATCTTTGAACCACCTGCAGGATCTACAGACAAATCATGAGGAAACGGTGAAATTCCCACCTGGCTTATGCTTGATGTTTGCTTTGGAGCCACACTTGGAGGACACTTTGGAAAGGTCAACTTTCTTGTTCTGGATCTGCACCTGAAGAGGCAAAAAGAAACAACTCAACACAAAGAAACACTTCCTGGGAATCTGGAGGCCAAGGGGCCACCTCAAACATCAGGTGACACTTCAGGAGCTGCACCCCTTTTCCACCACATTATTTTCTCCTGTCAGCTTCCCAGCCACTGTTTGCCCAACGTTGGAGGCAGCTTCAGGGCTATTTAAAGGTCTGCACCAGCCAGAAGGGGTTAATGTGAGCAGAGAGAAGCTGAGACCAGAACAAACTAACAGATGGGCAGCAACCAGAAACTGAGCCTTGAGTTCCTGGAGCATTCATGGAATACAAAAGCACTTGGGAGAGGGACCAAAGAAAGCCAATCCCATCACCATGTTCCTCAGATTGTTTCTGCCCAGGGGTGGCTCTGCCTCTGAGGACATGGGCCACTGCCTGGGCACCTCCAGACAGTCACCAGGACTGGTGTCAGGGGTCTACTCAGTCTTCTACTCTACTGCTGTAGGGCCAGAGACATGCCACCAGCTCCAACATTTTCTCTCTACCATCTCCAGCGTGCAGACCCATGTCTCACAGCCAGGCCCCTCACAGGGGTCTGCACTCCCTGCTGGCAACAGGACACCAGGAAGGATCAGAGTGCCCAGATGGAATAAACTGCTCAAAGAAGCTACCACAGAAACAAAGAATGGTTTGGGCTGGAAGGGACCTTTCAAGGTCATCTAGATTCAACACCCCCTGCCATGGCAGGGACACCTCCCACCAGACCAGGTGGCTCCAAGCCCCATCCAACCTGCCCTTCAACACTGCCAGGGATGGGGCAGCCACAGCTTCTCTGGGCAACCTGGGCCAGGCTCTCACCACCCTCACACCAAACAATTTCTTCCTGATTTCTAACCTAAATCTCCCCTCTTTTGCTTTAAAACCATCATCCCTTGTCCTATCACTGCCCTCTCTGGTGAAAAGCCCCTCCCCAGCTTTCCTGGAGCCCCTTCAGGCACTGGAAGGTGCTCCAAGGTCTCCCTGGAGCCTTCTCTTCTCCAGGCTCAACACCCCCAACTCTCCCAGCCTGTCTCCAGAGCAGAGCTGCTCCAGCCCTCCCATCATCTCCGGGGCCTCCTCTGGACTCTCTCCAACAGCTCCATGTCCTTCCTGTGTTGGGGACCCCAGAGGTGGCCCCAGCCCTGCAGGGGGGTCTCAGCAGAGCAGAGGGGACAATCCCCTCTCTGGCCCTGTTATCCAAAGATAAACCCTGGGACTGGGGAAGCCATTTCCATTCCCGTGTTATTTCCTTGAACCTTGTTTTACCAGTGAGTTGGTGCTGGCACAGAAACCTTCAGTGAAAAACGTGTTTGGTGATGCAGTTGTGAAATCATGAGACACTCATGACTTAGTAAATGACCTTCTCCTAAGTCAACAAGTCAAATATTCCAGCACAGTGTTTGTGGACATCAGTTTGAATCTGGGGAGAAGTGTCTCCTCTGGGGTGGGACAAAGGTGGAGTCAAAGTATTTGCCCAAAAGTTCATCTTTGACACCTGGACCAAGTGCACTGCACAGAGTCTCCTTCCTGACATCTTTAGAATTCCTCCTGCAGCTCCAGGTGGATGAAAAATTCCTGTCTTCCAGAATGAACTGCTTGTCTAACTATCTGGAGATCTTCCATTTCATACAAGCTCAGGACAATTTATACCAGAAGGAACTTCTGGTCATCTGGTCTAACCCAGTACCAAGTTATAACTAACCTTCCATGAGAAAAAATCTGGGGTGTTTTGGTAGAACCTCGAGGGAACCACCTCTCCCAGTTGGGTCAGCAACCACCAGCTGACACTGCATGCACAGAGAGTTCTGCTCCAGATCCTCTCACAGAGAAAACGAAAATCTGTCTCTTTGAATGTGACAAGAATTCATTCCCTCACTCCAAAAGCTTGCAGAGAACTATCACGATGATTTGCAAGACAGGAAGCACGAATCCTCCCAGTACTTGTGGAGAGGGATGAGTCAAAGCCCTGGTGTCTCGTGTGCTCAGAACTGGAAGCACAGCAGGGTGCAGGCTCAGGGACCCCAGCCACTCTGCAAGGTCAGACCATGGCTGCTGAGTCTGACCTGGAACAGGAACGAAGGTGTGTTTCACAGAATCCATTTTAAACCAGTAACGTTTGTTACTGGCCAGGGCAGACATACCCAGCCATGAGTCCTCGTGGTTCCACCAGGGAATCCAGTCATTTCTACCTAAATGGAAGTGTGTGCTGGTAATTGAGTTGTTGTGTTGGGCTTGCAGTGGGAGACACGTTTAAAGGCTTGGGCTTGAATTTATAGAGCCCAGTACCCAGAGTCTGGTGCCAGGAATAAACTTGAGCTCTGAAAGCTGGATACAGAGGCTCAGGTGGGAAATGTGGTCCTCATCTCTCTTTAGATTTTCTTTCTCTCACCACTTCCCAATCCATCTAAGCAGGTCAAGCCAAAGGGCAGAGAAACACAAGTACATTCCAAATCACCTTGTTAAACCTTGAGGAACAAGTCCACTACCTGCATACCTGCACCTTGGAACATCTACCTCTTTACTGGTGCTTTCTTTAAAATGAGAGGGGGAAAGACTAAAGCACAACACAAGCTTTTACCCAGGAGATCTAACTATGTTTGTGTCTAGATATCTTTTGGCAAATATAACGTGAGTAGGAACAATACCTACTGCTTTTGAACAAGTCTTTTTGGGTCTCTTGGAGGGGAGAAGATATTACCTCTGTGTATAGAGAGAGGAACCACCAGCTAGGACCCACCTCAGGTAGGTAGGACATCCATCACTCCTACCAGAGCAACCCTAAAGCTGAAGTGTAATTTGCTACTAACCACAGCTCTTGTCCACAGGATTTCTGAAGGCTTTAACTGAAGCCAGAGACTAGAACAATGGACCTTCCAGATGTCCCCACCAGCCGTGAGGTTCAGGGATCAAAACACTCAGAGGTCTTCTACCAGAAGTTATCATCTGAACTATTTGAACAAGAAAACATCTTGGAAGTGGACACTAATCTTCCAGTGCCTCAAAGGGAGTGATCAGATGTAAAAATGAAGAAAAGGAAATGCATTTCCAGAAAGCTAGGCTGTCCACTCACACTGGCACTGCCTGGGCTGGGCCTGGGGGTGCTGGGGGGCTGGGAACCACTGCCTGGACCTGCTCTGGGGACATCTGGAACCTGGGAATAAGCAGCACTTCATTCTCTATCCTCAAAGCAAAGAGCTTTGGTAGTTGAGCAAGGAGAAAAAGTGCAGTGGGAAAAGGAGAGTGTGGAAGGAGAGAGAAAGCAAGCAGGCACACACTTGTCCTCTAGAGCTGGGAATGTCCCCAGGACAGGACAGCTTTGGTGATTGGTTAGAAAAAAGAATAGTTCACTAATGTAGTTAATCAAGTAAGAAAAATATCTCCTGCATTTAAATCATGTTGCTGTTGGCATCAAAAGAAGGAGAAGTGTGTCTGGCCCATTCCACTACCAGGCTACACAGGGTGGGAGAGGCAAATTACAGGGGTTTCTAAAATACAGCTGCTTTGGGTGCATTTTGTTACAGCAGCTGCTCTTTAACAGTGGAGCCAAAGGGACTCCTGCCAGAAGACACTGGTCATGTACAAACTGCTCCAGGCTTGGGGGACAAAACCAGCTGAAATACACAGCAGGAACAGAAATGTCCACAGCCAAAAATATTATGAGGGCACCTAATTGCCATGATGGTCTCAGCATCAGCTTTTCTTTCTGTGTCACCAAGAAACCTCCTGCAGGAGCTCCAGAAGTCATGGAATTACCAAACAGGAATGGCAAACCCCACCACTGGTGGGAATCCACAAACTGGAAGGCAAGGAGAGCAGCAGAGACTCCCAACAGGGAGTCAAGCTTCAACATCTGACTCTTACCTTCTTGGCAACCAAGCTGTAGAGAGCAAGTTTAAGAAGCCAGCTTTGGTTGCCTCTTGTAAAGATGTAAGGAAGAGTTGGTCATGGAGAGTGAAGGTTCAGCCAAATACAAACGTATTTCCCAGGAAAAGTGGCCAGGGCAGTTGGCACCACAGGCAGGTCCTACGTAGCATTTGCATCCGCTGAACCAGGCGTCGAACAGAGCACACTGACCATAAAGCAACACTGAGACTGGCCCCAGAAATTTTGACTATTTGCCCCAAAAAACAGAGTATTTGCAGTGTGAACCCTACCCAAAGCAAGGACGCAGGGAGCTTCTGTGCTGCTGGCCCTCAGGCACTGGGCACAGAGGAGACATCCCAAGATGTGACAGCTGGATGTGGCTCCTAAGGAACCAGGTGTGTTCAGATATCAATGGAAAAAACTCCCTTGGGCTTAGGGACTCCAGTGTCTTTTTGAAACCATCCAACCTTTGTATTTCTGCAACCCATCCCTAGCACAACCAGCCTAGAGTGGATTTGTTCAGGCAGTGCAGATTTACCCCCAGGAAACAAGCCTGCCAAACTATGGTCATATTTTCAAACAGTTTAGTATCTAAACAGTTACTTGAGGTTTTTTGTCAGACACTTTCAGGATCTAATTCTCCAAACCAAGCACACAGACATTACAGGATTAACCTTCTAGTTTCATAAGCTCAGCTCTGCTGCCAGAGAACCCAGTAGCCTTTAAATTTAGAAATGAATTGCAGCTCAAAGATTAAATCCCAGAGTCTTCTCCTCCTCCTTGTTTGAAGTCTCCCTTCTTGTGAAAAAAGAAGTGAAATTAATCTGCCTCAGACTTGCTCTATTAGCCAGCAAAGAGTAACGGGTGCTTCTAGGGCACATTTTAGTTCATCTAAAAAAAATCAGACATCTAAAATAGGTCAGAGGACTGATGAGGTGCCTCCATTGACTGCAGAGGGAATCCATGGTGAACTGTCTCCTGGGGTCAGCGACGTGCACACCCTACATTTGGTCACGACTGTCACACAAACCATGTGAGAAATAGGTCAGGTGTATCTGCAGTACTATGAAACAAACACACACAACATCCCATGGGGGGAAATAAATTTAAATTCTCCAGCCTACATTATTTCCAGAAGAATCGTGTCTATGATTTCCAGAAGCCCTGAAACTCTGCCACACTTTTCTGCCTGAAACACAGCATTTGTACGACTGACACATGAAAACATGGTACAAGAGAAGGAGTTAGTAGAAAGACAGCTTGCCCACAGCCCATACTTACATTCCCACCTCCAGGGACATGCTTAATATTGTCCTTGGAACCACACTTGGACTGAACATGGCTGTAGTTCGCTTTTTTGGAGACTATCTGGACCTGGAATGTTACAGAATGGAAAACAACACAAGGGAAGAGGACTGGTTAGAGTTGTCATACAGCAGGCTGGAATGGATGCTTGAACACAGGGGGGGGGAACAAGGAGTTGTGTTAAACTCAACCCAGTATTAGGTGTGAAAGCAACTGAGGAGGAGAGTGAGAAACAAAAGTGAAGGAACAAGAGGCTGCACAGACAGAGTTAGTGCAAGCGCAGGCACTGTGGGGAGATGGTTCCTCCAGATCCTCCTGGGGTTGGCAACACCCAAGGGCTGGGCTCCTCCCTGTCCCCTCTGAAGCTTCCCAGGAGCTCTCTGGTGACAGCTGCCCAAGAGCAGGGAGAACCATGGGCCAAAGCCACGGGGTCACCACTCCCAACAAGGCTGTCACCTGCTCTGGGTCTGCACTTGGTGTCCCTTTGTCCTGGGTAATGCCCTTCAGAACCTGTGGGCAGTGAAGCCCGGTCTGAGGAACAATTCTGCTGGTGAAGGCTGTCAAAACCTGCAGCTGAATTGCATCAGATGAGTTATGGTAACGAGATTGTTTCTCCTTTAAGCTAAAATGACTTGGGCTTTTTCGAGCCACAGAAGGAGAAGCTAAGGAGTGAGCTCACCAGGGCAGTAACGGCGTTAGTGACAGGCCCGAGTTCACAGAGGTTAGTTACAACACGTGTTTAGTCTGGGAGTTATTTCACAGAGCACAAAACGTGGCAGAAGCTGAATCTAGAGCACCTTCTAGAAAGGGGTGATGAATTCGAAGCACAAAAGGAATCACCAGAACATTCCCACTTGAGCCAGTTTCCAAAAGCTCCTTGGCCAGTTCAGAAAGACTGGATTCAGTGCAACAGCAGCTCTGAAAATGTACTGTAATGGTTTATGGTGGTTTACTGACTTCTCTAGAGGTACAGACCCCATCCATTCCTGAGCAATGAAGGCTAACATGGGAATTACAGCAGGACTGCAGCACTCCTGCCTCACTCCCCGTCCCCTCGTGCTGCGATACCGTGTCACGACAGCGTCGGAGCAACCCATCAAATGGTGACCACCTCATGCAGAGTTAGATGGATACGACTGGGTGGGGAACACTGCAGGAAAGATATTAAGCCCTTAACATTCTGTAAATATTCACTAAAGTTGTCTCTTCCCAGTTCCAAGCCAGTGCTGTGTATGAAGAACTGGTCGGAAGGGGAACCTCCGACCCAAGGTTAGGCCCATCTACCCAGAAGTGAAAAGGGAGGATTCTGCTCTGGAAACATCTACAGTTACAGCAGACATGGAAAAGGTACCTACAGCAGTGATGGCTGAGTGTGTTGAACTGAGAATATCTCGAGGTTTACATGAAAGAACTGGAAAAGTGTCTGTGCAAGGAACAGTGACACTGACAGGAGAAAGCAGAAGAGCTGAAGAGAAGGGAAAGTGACTCCAAATAGAAACGTTTTCCTTCATCTCCCACAGAGAAAAGTCTGAAATGAACTCACTTTCCCATTGGGCTGTTTTGGGGCACTCTCTTTTGATACGGTTGTTTTAGTAGTAGCCATTTTAGAGACTGCACTGGGTTCAGGCTTTCGGGCAGCAGCGGCTGATTCTGGCTTTTTCTCTACTTTCCCCTAGATGGAGACAAATGGATGATTTCAACCAGCAACAGCAAAAGTGTGGGCAGGAGACTAGGGGAACACCAGCTAGCCAGAGAAACCTGGTGGCACAGGTGACCCAGGAGAATTCTGATCCTCAGGCAAAGTCTAATCCCAAGCCCAGGAATGAGAGAACTAAGGGGGGTGGAGGAGAAGCAACATCACTTGGACACAGGATGGACCAGGCACCCTGGGGTCATAAAGCAATAATTAAGTTCTCCACTTCTCAAAAAGCTCATAGGTGCCCTTCACTGGTACCTCACTGTTTCCCCAACGGTCATGATGGCAGGTCTCCAGGTGACTTCAGTGCATTATAACTCTGTCAAAAAATTAAACCCCATCTTTTAGAAACCTCTCAGACCACCTCCTTCCCAGGAAGGACGTTACACAGAAACAAACGCATCCACTGGCTGATTAGTTTTGGTCTTGGAGCTCTGCTGGACCCAGACACACTGTGCTGCCACTTCTGATTGCACACCCACATACTGATTTGACTCAGGCTTTGAGATCAACCCCTGATTTAGGTTTTAACTCATCAAATGCTGGTGGGACCTGGTTAATCCAGCTAAGCAGAAAACCAAATGAAAATTTACAGGGTTTTAGCAAAAAAAATACATCAGCAACTACCTGAGAATACCCATTCTTCTGCTAATCTAGATCCAGGTAAGAGCAGCAGAACTTGCACTTTTTTGGGGGGACAGAATAAATCCTGTATTTCACTAACGTACCAGCAACAGAACAGTAAACAAAGAAACCCAGCACTCCTACAGCATTTTCTGATTCTAGAAATATCTCAGCATAAATCAGACTACAAGGACAATTTTCTTAAAGCTACAATTGTTAGGACTTAACAAGGTTGGACCAGATGATCCTTGAGGTCCCTTCCAGCCTGGCATTCTATGATTCCGTGATTCTAACTCTATGAAAATATTTGGAAAATAAAGGACAGTACAATTAAATATAATTTCCCTTAAACTGACACGATAACCCTGTAAGCTAAAAAGCTCTGCAACCCTCAGAACCCTAGTGCAGATTTAAAATACCAGAACAATCTCTGTGTCCTTCCTGACCAGATGGCAGAAGCTTTCTGAGCTTCTCTTTGGTGTCAAGCTACAACACACAGTAGATGAAAGGATCACCCTCCTGCTTGCGTCGGAGTTTTTCAGCAGACTTGGTTTGTCATTTCCAGAAACTCTGTTTTGGGGAGTGGAAGTTTCTGTCCTCTAGACCTTGAAGCTCCCAGGCCTGTCCTGTGACACTACACAGCTAAGATACTCTCAACTCTGCAGCAGATCCACGGGGTGTGGATGCTGACTGTGACACACAGCACCACAGCCCAGGAATGCCCTTGCCTTTCATGTTCCTGAGAGGAGATGAAGGCTCCCAGCATGAAACGTGCTCCCTTGGCATCAGATTCAAGGGATCTGTGGAGCTCCTCACTGCTGCAGCCCTGCAGCAAAGTGGGCAGATTCGTTCCACTTTGTGGCAATGAAAGGCCTGTGCTGACAGGCAGACTGCTCACCCGTCTGGGTGTATCTGGCACACCATCTCCAGTCCAGGTTGTATGATTATGCACAGCCACAATATCACTTCAGCCCTCAGAAGAGGGCTACAGGTGCATCCCTAAACCTTTATCATTTACATTCACAGGGAAACTGTAATTTAAGCCCATTACTAATTGAGAGCCTCGAGCTCTATCTAAGGACACACTTTCTCTACAGCTCCTTCAGCTCTACCCTGTTCTTGTCTTGAGGCCACCTCAGATAATCCAAAGAGCAGTGTAAGTAGATCCACTTAATTTCAGCTTTAGCCTGAGGAGTTGAAAAGAGTCCCTGTTCCTAGACCTGGGAAAGGTGCTGCAGAACTTGCTCCTGAATCCAGATTTCCTGCATCATAGTGCATTGTTCCACCTCCTGTACCACTCAGCAGACTCAATTCCTCTGTTCAAAGGCAAAGCTCTGGAATACAGAGAAGCTTTTGTAAATTCAGTACCAACTAGTTTCTGTGTCAGGATGTACAACAGAAAAACAGAACCAGAGTTCTGAATTCCTGCACACAGGCCAGCAAACACCAGGAGGGCTCTTCAGGTGGATTCCTTCTGTACACTACCAGCACTGCCTTGTTAATGCCTTGTGCATAAACCAGGAACCCAAAGAGGAGCTCTGCAGAGGGTACATGAGGACAGCAGTGAGGATATAGCCACCAAAATTAGCCAAGAGCACCCCTAATGCTTTAGAGCTACTGTACCAAAGTGCATATTGTGACCAAGTTTGAAGAAACTTACCTTTCCTCCACCAGGCTGGTGTTTAATGTTGTCTGTTGACCCGATTTTGGAACGTACATTTTTCAGATCCGGAGCAGAAACGCTGCTGGTGGGGCGGAGCGGCTTGGAAGCCGTGCTGGGCTTAGTGGGAGCCTTAGTGGTTGTTTTTTTAGCATCTGTTGTGGTGGTTGAGGTTGTGGTGGGTTTGGTTGCAGCAGGCTTGGGTTTGGGACGACTGGTGGCTGCTGCAGGTAAAGCAGGAGCGCTGGAGGTGGTGGTGGAAGTTGTGGTGGTGCTACTTTTGACTGCGTTTCCAGCAGCACTCCTGGGGCGGCTCAGCTCTGCTACCATGATCACAGTGATAAGGGAAGGGGGGAGAAAGATGGGTCAGAGGCCGTTTACACCAACATCCTCAGTCTCCTGAAGACATACACTGGGGTCTGCTTAATAAACACAGCCCCGGGACGAGAAGGATTTGATGTAGATGGAAAAGGAACAAAGTTACCTGATGGTGACTTTGCCGAGGTCTTCTTGGCATCCGCTGGCTTCGCCTCGGTCTTGATAGCTGCCCAGGAGAGCACAGCAATTAGTGCTGCTGAGGGGGAGCCAGCTGGCAGAGATGAGAAGGCTGGAGTCCCAGCACAGCTTCCCCTGGAGCTCAGGGGCTCTCTGCAGCTCCTCACACACCCATGGGCCTCTTCACCCCCAGTCCCTATTTCTAATGTGCTGCTGGAAATGAAACATCTCTAGAATTAACTGCTCCGTCTGGACACCTGCCTGAGGTTCACAGCAAAAAATACTCATGTTTTCCAGCAAAAGGATCAATTCACCAAAGGGACCAGCATTCAGTGGTGTAACACCTTCTGTATGGTTTGTGGTTTGGTGGTTTGTTTTTTAAAACCTGCTGAATCTGACAACACTCACTAACATTATTTTAATCCCCTCCCGATTTCATTTCTTAAAAACAAACAAACAAACAAAAAATAGCCCCCAAAACAAAAGGCCATCTCCTTTCTTTACTAAATAGCAAAAGCAAACCCACATTTGTCCAGCTATAACCTTGGTATTATTGCTAGATCAGTTCTAACCAATGCCAATTTTCTGGCACAGGAGCTATTGCACACATTTTGGTCCCTGTTACAATTGTATAAAACCAACAATCAATCACTAAACTGAACTTCCCTTGGGGCAAACCCCAACGATCATGACCTGATTACACTCCACACAGACAGAGTGACAGAGTCTGAGGCAGGAACACGTCTGTAGTTCTCAAAGCAGAATAAAACCAAACACAAAGTTGATCAAGGCAAAAATCACAGGCTGGAAAATCTAAGCAGAACCTTATTTCAAAGATAATGAAATTCTAGCTTTTTTTGCTCTCAGTGATGGACAACTTGGGCTAAAACCTGCTTCATTTCGACAGCCAAGGGAAGGCAACACTGAGAACAAACACCAAATGGAAAAAAAATCTACGACAGAAATTATTAAAGCCCCCATCTTCTAATATTTCATTTCCATTAACAGTGTTAGACTTCTGGATAAACTGAAGTAGCTGGCAGGGTATTTTATGGAATGCCAATATGGGAAAGAGCAAGCAACAGAGGCAGATAACTACAGGCCAAGTTAGCCTGGATCATTCCATCCAGACCTTGCTAAAAGCATTCAATTAAACACCAGAGATAAGATACCAGCTAATGAGATGAAATACATTTGGGTAATTTAATAAGGCCTAAAGGATAGATCTATAATTAATACCAAACACTCCAAAAAAGGTCCTGTCAAACCAACCTAATCTCATTCCTTGAGACCACAACTTTAATTGGGAAATCTGTATGGAGAGAACAGACTCAGTTTGGTATAAAGGCAAGAGGACTAATATGTTACTTCTGTTTCTAAAGAGATGTCAGTTCTGCTCATGTGAGGGGGGAACCAAAAGCTGGAACACTTTTGCCTGTGTCATTAGCATGTGATGTTGAAAACCTGGAGAATGCTAAAGCTGCTGGGAAAATGGTCTATAATGACAGTCCAAGACTTTGGTCTTTCTCTGGTCTGAAAGACAGAGAGGTGGTCTTGTACAGACACAAAAATCAAACAATACATCAGGCACCACACAGCCTGTGGCTCCTGTTTAGTTGAGAAAATGCCTGACATTTGATACCTGGAAAAAGTGAAACTCTATCATTTAATGGCTTAAACTGGAAGAGGGGAGATTTAGATTAGACATTAGGAGGAAATTCTTCACTGTGAGGGTGGTGAGAGCCTGGCCCAGGTTGCCCAGAGAAGCTGTGGCTGCCCCATCCCTGGCAGTGTTGAAGGGCAGGTTGGATGGAGCTTGGAGCAACCTGGTCTGGTGGGAGGTGTCCCTGCCCATGGCAGGGGTGGCACTGGATGAGCTTTAAGGTCCCTTCCCACCTAAACGATTCTATGTTTCTATGAACACAAGCCATCCATCCTCCTTCACACTCTTGCTTTCTCCTCTTCCCAAGCAGAACTCTCTCTTTCACCAGCCATGACTCTTCCCATGCATTTCCAGCTCCAGACAAAACTGCTTTCACTCCTGATGGAGCTTCTCCAGCTGACCTCATCTCTCCCTCGCCCACCCAGCTCTCCCTGTGCTTTGGCAGTGTCCCACCCCCCTGGCTGCTGCAGCAGCCTCTTCCCTCTGTACATCCTGCCACTTGGAACAACCCTCCTGCATCTCTGCATCGTCGACTCCATCTCTTTTCAAATGTCACCAGAAAACACTTCTTTCTTTGTGTCTCCATTTTGGAAGGAAAAATTAACTGCACTCATTAAAACATACTCAGCATTCTGGGCTACAGTTTGCATAAAAGACCACACAACATTAATTTTACAAGGATGTCCACAGGATCAGTTCAGATATAGGGCTCTTGGAAAGTGCAACATTTCCTCTGCACAGGATTAATGGTATTCTCCCCTAGAGCTCAGGGTGTGAAGTGTGCATTTAGCCTCAAGGATTTCAACACAGCTCAAACACTTCTATTCTTTTGGGAAAGATGAGTTATGAACTGATGCTTTGGGGCTCACAGAACAAAGCCACCAACACCCATTATTGGTGTTCCATGGTTATTGACATATTCTGCCAACGAGGTCTAGTCATTTGAAAAGCCTTGAGAGAATTTGACTATATTTTTATCTGACGTTAAATCTCTCAAGCTCCATTAAAAGGAATAAAAAGAGTGTTTGCAAGATGCTAATATGTTGCTCATGTTTCCTGCTGTGTTCAACTCATGGGAAGTTCCCTCTTTGGCAACAGTGGGATACAATTTTCTGATGAAGCTGGTGTGATTTCAGCTCCAAATTCTTCCCGCATGTTCACACACTTTTGTGTCTCAGATGCACTAGTCTGAGTGTTTCAAGTCCTCTCTGGAGATTTGGTTCTCCAGAGTTTTGAACTGCCTTTAGTGTTTATTCTATCTGTTGCTATGGCAAAACACAGAGGTAGTAGCACCCTTTTTCTTAGCTCAAGCATGTTCAGTAATTGTATTAACCCTGAATCACACAGAGCTGATCCTTGCAGGCCATTCAGATTTGGTTTTGGGAGAGGAAGCTCTGGAGGGAAAAAAAGTCTGACCTACAGTCTTGGTGCCTTGGCACAGGGTCCTGTCTTGTGCTGATATTTCAGCAATCACCAGGCTTCAAGCCAACTGTTGACTGACCAGTTCACAACTCTCAGAAGTGCTAGCTGACAGCAGCTGTGGCTTCTTCTAAGTGACTACATTTCAAGGTTTTCATAGAATCCTGGAATGGTTTGGGTTGGAAGGGGGCTTAAAGATCATCTAGATCCACACCCCCCTGCATGGGCAGGGACACCTCCCACCAGACCAGGTTGCTCCAAGCCTCCATCCAACCTGCCCTTCAACACTTCCAGGGATGGGGCAGCCACAGCTTCTCTGGGCAACCTGGGCCAGGCTCTCACCACCACCCTCACAGTGAAGAATTTCATCCTGATGTCTAACCTAAATCTCCCCTCTTCCAGTTCTAATCCATTCCCCCTCATCCTCTCACTCCCTGTCCTTGTCCCAAGTCCCTCCCCAGCTTTCCTGGAGCCCCTTCAGGCACTGGAAGGTGCTCTAAGGTCTCCCTGGAGCCTTCTCTTCTCCAGGCTCAACACCCCCAACTCTCTCAGCCTGTTTTGTTTTGTTGTGGTTTTTTCCTTCTTTTGAACCTGAAGATTGGCAGCTTGTTAATTAGGAGACTAATTTTAATAAACTGCTGGGGCCATCGGATGACCTAACCACAGGGAAAAGCCATCAGTGTGCTGGAATATGGCAGAAAGACACAGCGTGACCCAACGGTGCTACTGGAACAGAAACTTTCAGCTCGTTAGAAAGAGAGAGCTGAAGAAAACCAAGAGAGGACTCACATGTTGGCCTCTTGGGTGGAGAAGCAGCAGTATTTTTTGCAGCAGCAGGTGCAGTGACTGGTGAAGGTGCCGTTGTCTTGGGAGTGGCAGGGGTGCTCCTGGCAGCAGGTCTGGAAGAGGCAGATGATGGGGGCTTGGAGAGGGAGGTCCTCTTCTCGGTGGGCTTCGCATCGGCAACCTGGGAACAAACAGGCTACGTTAGAGGCACTGTTGCACTGGTGGTCTCTTCAAAGTGTTGGCCAAAAACAGCCTATAATAAATGGTTTAAATTCTTAAAGACATCAGTTGGGCATGGCTGAAACATGATACTGCAGAAGATTAAAGATATACTTAAGTGGACACATAATATATATATAAAATTGACTCTCCTCAGTGCAGGACAGAGAGCACAGACCCTGCTGAATATTGCAATTCATCCAGACCTGTGGAGGCCATTTCAGATGTGAGCCAGGTTGTGATTTCTGAACCAAATGGAGAGTGTCAGTCCACAAGCAATACTTCTGGGGGAGACTTATTTCCTTCATGCCCAGAAATTATTCCCAAGCGAAGAAAGCATTTATTAAAACACTGTGGACACAAGAATTAAGTGTCCGTGTTTCATTCCACACTTGGAAAACTATTTCATGTCTGTTCCTGGTAAGTTTGTAAACTATCTCTTAAGTATTAAAGCACTGAGTTAATGTATGGAAACAAATGAGATTGGGATTTCATCAAAAAGGGAATCAGAATCATAGAAAAACTTAAGCAACACTGAAGATATTGGTTCACAGAAGGACAGATTTATGCCTGTGCTTTCATACTCTTTGTGAAGTCTTAAAAGACACTAAAATGCAGTTATTTAAGCTGAAGTGTGTAGTAGAAACACCAGCATTTAAACATCAAAAAGCTTCTGAAGCAGATTTTAACCTTCTCTTTCCAATCTGAATTATTCTACTATATAATAACCAAACACGGGGAAAATTCAGGGGACATTTCCCATTCTTTAACAATACCTGTGGTCACCCTACTTCAGCTTTAAGATGTAACACTAAGAATTGCCCACAAATTTTCTCTTACTGGAGAAAATCTCCAGTATTTCCTAAGCATGTAAGTGTGTGTTCAGTTATTTTCCAACAGTTTTTATAATGCCAGAGAGTCAGTGGGAAATACTGAGGTGCTCAAGCTGATTTTCCCCCCTCAATACGAACATGGAAGCACTCTGTTCAGTTTTCCCACGCTCATCTGCATTTAAGTTATCTGGTGTTCGTAGTCTAAAATTCTGTATTTTGAAACCCCTCCTCCTTTAGTAACGGAAAGAAATAAGAAATTATCTTGTGGACTTCATGAAACTTGTGGCAATACAGTCAAGTCTCATTTTCTCCTCCACCCTGACACAATTAAAGCCCTGGGGTCTGGTGCCGCCCGGGGGTTGCTGGATCCTGCTCCTGGTAACTGCAGCTCTCCAAACACAGGGAATCACATTCCTGATCTTCTGCTGACTCCCACTAGAAGGATGTTTTGACGCTGGGGGAAGTGGACAGCTAAATAAGGTCTGGGAGCTCCCCCACCCAAGTGGGCAGTTTCTTACCTTTGGTTTAGTCTCTTTTGGAGTGAGGGTGGAGGGCCGTGTGGTGCTGGTGGCTGGGCGCTTAGGAGTGGCTGAAGTAGGACCTGTAGTAGGGCTGGTGGGTTTTTTGTTTGGGCCACCAGGCGTGGCAGAGGCTGGCCTCTTGGGGCTGGTAGTGGCCAGGGGCCTGGCTTTCGGTGCTGCAGGCTTTGCAGATGGTGTGGAGGCAGCAGGCTTTACAGGTGGTCAAAACAAGCAAAACCCAGGAGAAAAACAAAACAACAACAACAAAATACAACAACAACAAAAAAAGTAGCGCATTGTAAACCAAAACATCGAGCTGCAAGAACATAAAAGTGGTATTTTAAATTAAACCAACAACAGCAAAAAAATAATAATTAGCTTTCTGTTTTCTGAGCGCAAGAAAAAGACGGAAGCGAAGCGGCGGAAGCGGCGCTGCCTCCGGGCCCAGGGGAGCGTTGCCACTGGGCTCCCAGAGCACGGGATTTATTCCAGAGACATCTCAAGCACCAGAAGGAATCGCTGGTAAAGCTGGGATTAGTAACGGGGTGGCTCCTGGCAGCACACAGGACCCTGCTTCCCAGTGACACGCACGCAGGGATTGCAGGCCCCAAATCCTCATCTGATAACCCCAGGGGCGGCACGTCCGCTGCCTTCGGGGGGACAAGAACCCCCCCGTCCTTAGCACTGCTCTGAGAGTGTGGGGTTGGGTCTTCCTGCCAGCCTCTGAAAGCAGGTATCTCTCCTGTTTCCTAAACAGCCCTAAATAAGAGCATCAGATCCTGACAGAGATCTCTGAGTGCTAACTGCAATGCAAATGAATGTGTCCTATACAACTAGGAGAGCATCAGTGTAGAAAAAGTGTTATCATCCATGTTTACTACTTCCACACCACCAACACTTACCAGAGAATGAATTTAAATAAAGCTTTAAAATCCACTTTCACTCCCATTTGCTGGGTTGTTTGTTTGCAGCCTGACAACTGGGTGTCTTTGTTTCAGTCGAACGGTTCACAAACAGCAGCTCAGAAAACAGAACCAGTGTTGGCACAGCTTAGGAAGCAGAAAAGCTGGCAGATGGAAAGCTCCAGAAGTGAAGAGGCTGAAGGTGAAATGACACCTACCTTTGTCTTCTTCTCAGGGCTGGGAGGAAGCTCTTTGTTGGGAGGTGCTGTGATATCGTTCCCTGTCACGGCTTCAGCTGGTTTGGTCTCTTCTGGTTTTGCTGGGAAGGCAAAAAAGGGAGACTTCTTAGGTATGAACTTTAAAACAAAATAAAAGAATATATTTAGTTCACCACTATTCAACACAGCAGCAGGAGGAGACAGATCTGAGACAGTTACAGATTGGCTGTTCCTGGAAGATTTCCCCCAAATCAGAACATCTACAGGAAGAAAGATTTTCCCTGTACCAGGACAGCTCATCCAGCTGCCACTAGCATTCCATTTTCTATATTATTCCAGTGGGAAAATAGAGAGCAGATGAAGGAAACCCCTGTTCTAATTAAAATAGCAAAGCTTCCCATCTTTCAAGTTATTAAAATACATTGTTGGAATGTTAACGGTGAAGTTCTGACCTCCTGCAGGTTTTACACTATGACTTCTCCTGAAGCAGGGCACTGTTTTTAACCTGCTTCTATCACTAGGGCTGTTTCTTCCTCTGGACCTTTCTTCTGCTCACATCCAGGTGCTGCAGCTCTCTGCAAGCAGAGAGGATTCCTGGGAAAAGTGGCACAGGAAATTAGGAAGGTGGGAATCTGGTTCTAAGGTGGTGGATCACACAGACCCTCGTTAGCGTGGAAACCACCGTGTGCTGCTGCCGCTCGCCGTGTTTCATGGAGAGAAAACTACTGCCCTCCAAAGCAAACAACAGAACAAAACACTATGTTGTGACACAGAATCACAGAGTGGTGGGGTTGGAAGGGACCTCTGGAGACCATCTAGTCCAACCCCCCTGCCAGAGCAGGGTCACCTCCAGCAGATCCCACAAGAACACGTCCAGATGGATCGGGAATGTCTCCAGAGAAGGAGACTCCACCACCTCCCTGGGCAGCCTGTCCCAGGGCTCTGCCACCCTCACAGTGAAGTTTTTCCTTATGTTTAGGTTGAACCTCCCGTGCTCCAGTTAATGCCCATTGCCCCTTGTCCTGTCACTGAGCACCCCTGAGAAGAGTCTGGCCCCCTCCTCCTGACACCCACCCCTTAGATATTTACAAGGATTGATGAGATCCCCCTTCAGTCTCCTCTGAACAGCCCCAGCTCTCTCACTCTTTCCTCAGAGGGCAGATGCTCCAGTCCCCTCATCATCCTAGTGGCTCTCTGCTGGCCTCTCTCCTGTAGTTCCTTGTCCTTCATGAAGTGGGGAGCCCAGAACTGGACCCAGTTCTCCAGATGTGTCCCCACCAGGGCAGAGGAGAAGGGCAGGAGAACCTCCCTGACCTGATGGCCACACTCTTCTTGATGCCCCCCAGGAGGCCATGGGCCTTCTTGGCCACAAGGGCACATTGCTGGCCCTTATGTTTGGTCTTTAGCAGCAGCTTCACCAAGTTTTCTCCCTAAATCCCATCAATCCTATGGAGCTGCCATGCTGCTTTGCACCAGGAGATACACAAGAAGCAGTTCCATAGTCACAGAATCATAGAATGGTTTGGGTTGGAAGAGACCTTAAAGATCATCCAGATCCAACTCTCCTGCACGGGCAGGGACACCTCCCACCAGACCAGGTTGCTCCAAGCCCTATCCAATCTGTCCTTGAACACTTCCAAGGATGGGGCAGCCACAGCTTCTCTGGGCAACCTGTTGTTTCCCTATAAATGGCTTTTAAACCACTGACTCTCCGTGGTGCTCCCGTGCACAGCACTGCCATGAGCTGCCTTCCACTGCAGTTCCCGTGGCGTTGGAATTTCATGAAGGATACGGCGCAAAAAAACCCCTCACAAATGCACTCATTTTCCCTTGCCATCTGGGGATTAAAATAAACTGTATCTGTGGGGGATGCTTCTTTTCACGACAACGCCACAGATTGTCGCGCTGCGGCGCACGCTAAGGGCCCCCCAGACAATAGCCTGACAATTCCAACACAGAAAAGCTTGTTTTCCACGTCTTGTGAAAATTACTATTTGTATTGCACAGTTTCCTGCCTGTTGGTCTGGAAGGGAGAGTCTCAAAGGACAGGTCGGTTCTGCTACAAACACCAGTGTTGGAAACAAGCAAAATAAAACGGTGCCTTCTGCCTGCGCCGGCGCTGCTCAGCAGCTGGAGGGTCTGGGTGGGTTTGTTTCTTTTTCTGACTCCAGGGCAAGTTTTGAAGGCTTTTCTGCCTTGCATTGCATCAGCCTCTTCCTAGCCATTTAGCCTCCAAGTCATACTAAATGTTTTGGGTTTAATGTCCTAGGCATATAAAAAGAATTGCAAAGAAAACTAGGGAGTAAAATGCACAGGCTGGACACTGTTTTAATGCAAAGTGCTTAAGAATCATTCATCTTCACCTAGAAAGCCCATTTTTTTTTTTAGCTAATCTATACGGGCTCCTCTCTAGCAGTTTTTTCCACAGCATTTCAAGAAACCTTTACACCCTCCCTCATTCCATTTGTCAATTTTATCTACAAGAACAGCAGAAAGAGCAGCTGCTGTCGATGGGTCCTGTTGCTGAATAAGGACCTTCTGCCCATTCCCTGCTCTCTGCTCTCAGGACTCCACGCCTGGGAATGGCTTTATTTTGAATCCTATCAGCCTCAAATATCTTGGACATCAAGGTGACTTTCCACCCTCTGGAAGTTACCTTTCATGTTGTTATTATTTCAGCTAATTCAGCAGCAACATTAAACCTCTTGCATCCCGGCATCCAGGCAGCAACGCGGATTCTTCTGCTCAGGGAACCCAAGGAGGCTCCTCAAAATCCTCAACTTCCAAAGCTTCAGGATTTAAACTCCAGCAGCTCCCATGCTTCTCAACTAACAACATGGATTTCACGTTATTTTGTGTTACTTAATCCAATAGGGGCTACTAAACAAGAAATTTGAGTGGATAACCTCAACACACAGGATTACCAGAGTATATTAAGTTTCTACGTAATGAATAGGATATTTCTTTTTAAAAAGTGTAAACCAGAAATGCAGCATCACCAGCTGGTGGAGCCACACTGCAGCTCAGCACACGCACAGGTGAAGCCACCTGCATCTGAAAGAATAATATTAATGAGCCCAGGAGAGCTGGGGAGGGAACTTCCCTATTTCAGGGGCCGCAGGAACGTTATCCAGGTTCCATCTGTCCCAGCCTCTGACACCTGACACAGGGGGTGCACAACCCTGCACCCAACCCCCAGGGACTGCAGGAGGATACTTATGTTTGGTGCTGCCTCAATTTGTGTAACAACCCTTTGCTTTCATTCATCCTTTAATTAGGAGGGGACTGTGCCATCAGAGCGGAGCACTGCCTGGGAAGATTGCCTAGTTACAGGGAATAATGGGAAAAGCCGCCAAAGCTTAATCAAATTTGTTCATTAGCCTGCAAGAATTCTTTAAGGGACTTTTCAGTTTGTTTGTTCCCCCAAGCATGGCAACAAACCTCTGAAGGAGACGTCAAAGCCATTTTGTCAGGAGCTCTGGCAGGGCTGCTGCTCTGCCCTCAGCCCAGCTCCTCGTCAGCTGCGGCTGCTCCCGGCATTCGCTGATGGAGAAAATTCAGCTGGGCTGAGTCAGCACCAGAATTGAATTACTGCCGGGGGAAAGGGGCTTGAAGGGGAGAGGGAAGGACATTCCAATCTGGCATCTTCCACTGACGAACTCAAAGGCACAACCCTGCCATCAGAGCTGTCCTCCCTGCCACTACTCACTGCGCCAGCGAGCTGCACCTCCAGCCCCAGCTCACTGCTCGTTACTCATTAATGGTGCTTCTAATGGTGGAAATCAAACTGGTTTGTCCCCTGGACTGGGCACTGGGGAGGGGGCACCTCCAATCCTGGGGTCAGGTCTGGGCCCCTCAGGACAAGAAGGACATGGAGGGGCTGGAGCGTGTCCAGAGAAGGGCAAGGGAGCTGGGGAAGGGGCTGGAGCACAAGTGTGAGCAGGAGCAGCTGAGGGAGCTGGGGGTGTCCAGCCTGGAGCAAAGGAGGCTGAGGGGAGACCTGCTGGCTCTGCAACTGCCTGAGAGGAGGTTGGAGCCAGGGGGGGTCGGGCTCTGCTCCCCAGGAACAAGTGATGGGACAAGAGGAACCGGCCTCAAGTTGTGCCAGGGGAGGTTGAGGTTGGATCTTGGGACCCATTTCTTGCTGGCAAGGGTTGTCAGGCCCTGGCCCAGGCTGCCCAGGGCAGGGCTGGAGTCCCCATCCCTGGAGGGGTTTGCAAGGCGTGGAGATGTGGTGATGAGGGACATGGGGCAGTGGTGGCCTTGGCAGGGCTGGGGGAATGGGTGGACTCCATCATCTTAAAGGGCTTTTCCAACCAAAGTATGATCTGATTGGAATTAGAACTATAGATTCCATGAGTCTATGTGCCAGTTCACAGCACCACGAGCCACCACTGCTTCACAATTTCTAAGAGTGACACTGAATGAAATTATTCATATCTAAGTGCACCAGAGAAAACAAATTACACCACAAGAACAACTAAACCCCCAAACTCCAGAATTTTGTTTGAGGTTTTACAGATATCAAGTTATGAAAGAGCAAACTTGGTAAGTGGTGCTTACATCTCCCTTCACAGCGATACCAAGTGTCTTTCAGACAGGCTCCAGCCAGTCCAAGGAGGCATGGTCGGATTCCTGACGTGCTGCGTGGAGGAGGGACCCCAGGGTGGCCCAATTTGAGCTTTGGTTACTTCATATTTATAGTGCTTATCTGCCTCTAGCTGATTTCAGACAAAACAGGCCAGATCTGAGGGAAAAAAGCTAGCGACAGCTCTCCTGCATATCCAAGATAACGGCAATGTTCTCCTTGACAAGGTTCCCTTCTCATCTGCTGCAGGAGGAGTGTGACACTAGCAGATGCAGCCCTGCTGTCAGACAGTTGTCTTCTCATATAAACACCTGTTCAAATTCAGCATTGTTATAATTAACTGAAAAAAAAACCCCACTCCACAGTTTGAAACCTCTTCTGGTTGAAGCCTCGGGGGACTTCTGGTGTTGGCCATGCCCAGGGGCCCATCTCCTTGTGCTTCCCAGGCTGTGCCCACACCACACACCTAGTGTCCCATTTGGCAAAGGCACACTGGAACCAACAACAAGTTAAAAAGCCTATTTTAAAAATAAATTTGTCCCCAGTAATGAGGTGTTTGCCACTGCTGGTGAAGGCCCCAGCAAACACGACCACGTGGTGTTCAGATACAGCTGAAGTCAGAGGGAACAAGTCTCCTGACAAATATGTGGTGGTGACTTTTCAGAATAAATAATAAAAATGAGATGATCTGTGCCAAAACTGACACTCAAAAGAAAATAAGCTTCAGCTCCTTGTTATGAAAGGAGACAAAACTCTTCCCACAGATCTAAAAAGTTATGGATACCACAACTCACCTGCTTGTCTCTTATTAGCAGGGTGAGACATTAAAAAAAAAAAAAGAGCAATGAGGAAATGTTGAATTCTGCCTCCATCAGCCAAGCTGAAATCCCTTGAGGCAAATGAGGCAGGTGGGGCCATCCAGGCAGCCCTGCAGGCACCACCTCCTGAAAGGCAACGCAGCCCCATTTTGAGGGCTCAGCAGCCACCCCCACCCCAGCAAGTCCCTTACACAAGAACCCTGGGGTCTGAGGAGACTCAACATAGTTTATCCTTTACCCCTTCCCTAGTTGCTGCCACCCTGTCAGTGGTTACCACCAGCAGGTGAGTTACCAGTAGAAGAAACCTCATGTGTTACAAAGCAATGGAAGTTGATGATGCAATGTTTTTAGGAATTATATATATTTTCTCCCCCAGAAAAGAACAGGCTGTTGAACAGCTACGTTACCAAACGTATAAAAGACCAAAGCTGTCCTTGGAGGCTCAACATTCATTTTTAAATAAAATGTCTATTATTTCTTTAAAAAAACTTCCCTGTTTGAACTCTCTGAAGTTTCCTCCACAGCACTAACCCAGCTCAAGAGAACAAACCTTCCAAGAAGCCTCCAAGAGTATCTCACAATCAGTCATTCAAACCCAACCCATCCCACTGCATTCACAGGAATCCAACATCCCCACAACCACGAGATTCTGATGTCAAAGCTTCTCCTCTGGTTCTCTTTCCTCTACGGAGACATTCCCTCAGCAGAAGGAGGTCAGAAGATGGAGCATTTTCCCCTTCCTATCACAAGGATGTACAGAACCTCCCTCCAAAGGAATTGAGATGGGGACAGACTTTCCAGCAGGGCCTGTAGTGATAGGAGAAAGGGTGAAGGTTTTCAACTAAAACAAGAGAGATCAGGACTAGGTATAAGGAAGACATTTTTTACACTGAGGGTGGTGAGACACTGGCCCGGGTTGCCCAGAGAGGTGGTAGATGCCCCATCCTTGGGAACATCCAATGTCAGGTTGAACAGGGCTCTGAGCAACCTGATGTGGTTGAAGATGTCCCGGGTCCCTTCCCACCCAAAGCAGTCCATGGTTCCTTGGAGCTGTGCTGGCCTGACACTAAAAAGGAGGATTGCAAACCCACGTGTGGAAAGTGAAGACAAACCTTCATGACTTCCCCTTTGAACTCATTACTTGAAATGTAATTATACTTGCATGGGTACAACAAAGAGGTCAAGCAATGTAGGACCACAGAGCAATGAAGGCTGGAAGGAACCTTGGAGGTCACCAGTCCAACCCATCGCTCAAAGCAGGTCCCAGCAGATCAGGCTGCTCACAGCCATGGCCTTTGTAATTTCCAAATACAAAGGAAAACTTCAATGTGAGGGTGGTCACACACTGAAAGAAGCCCAAGAGACTGTGAGATCTCCATCCTTGGGGACATTCAGACCCGGAAGGGACACACATGGCCCTGGAGCAACCTGATCTACTGACACATGGTTTGGAGTTGGGGCTTAAAGCAGAGAGCTCCAGAGCTCTGCTCCAGTGTTCCAGCTCTGCAGGGAGGATGCCCAGTGTAGCCAACTGATCATGTGTCTTCTTGAAGCCAAGTCCTGGTTATGAATAACTAGATATAGTTTTCCTAATCATAAGGAGAAAAAAAAACCAAACCACCCCACTCTCCTCCAGAAAAATCTCTCTCCCCATCTTGTGACTTGCACTTCAGAGACACCTGCTGGTCCAACTGCTTTTCAGCCCCTGCCATCAATTAACCTTAGAACAGCAGAAGCGTGTAGGTTGGAAGGGATGTCTGGAGGTCACAGCCTGATCTCCCCCTCAAACTACATCAGATTGCTCAGGGTTTTTCCAACCATATTCTGAGCATCTCCAAGGATTGAAATTCCACACCTCGGGTTTTCTCCTCCAATATTTGATTAGCCTCATGGTAAAATAAATAATACAAATCTTAATTCACAAACTCCTGGCACAAGTTGTTTTACAGCTTCACTGTAAATTGCTCAGGAGTCACCCAGCATCATCTGCTGCTATTTTGGTTTGATGACCCATATTTTTCTCCTGGAACAACTGAACAGCCTTCTCTTGTTCACAACTTTGATGACTGACTTTACAGACAGTTATCAGAACCATCTCCTTCTCTGAGTCCTCCTTCTTCAGTGCTAGAGTCTTAGTTTATGTGGCCATTCCCTGTGTGAACTAATATGATCATAGAATCATAGAATGGTTTGGGCTGGAAGGGACCTTAAAGATCGAATTCCAACTCCCCTGCCATGGGCAGGGACACCTCCCACCAGACCAGGTTGCTCAGAGCCCCATTCAGCCTGAGCTTGAACACCCCCAGGGATGGGGCAGCCACAGCTTCCCTGGGCAACCTGTTCCAGTGTCTCACCACCCTCACACTAAAGAATTTCCTTCTGATCTCTAACCTAAATCTCTCCTCCTGCAGTTTCAAACCATTACCCCTTGTCCTATCACTATGTGCTCTTGTAAAAAGCCTTTCTGTAGGCCCCCTTCAGGCACTGGAAGGTGCTAGGAGGTCCCCCGGAGCCTTCTCTTCTTCAGGCTGAACAGCCCCAACTCCCTCAGCCTTTCTTCATAAGAGAGGTGGCTCCAGCCCTCAGATCATTTTTGTGGCCTCCTCTGGACACGCCCCAGCAGGATGCCTTAATTTATCATACTTATAATTGTACCACAATCTTTGGAGGCAGGGGACAACACACAGACTTACACATTGTACTCAGAATGCAAGTGCAGAATGAATTTATAAATCAATATTATTTTTTTGTTTGATCTCTCTTCCTTTCTGAATTCCTAGAACTCCCTTGGCTCAAGGGACGCCCCACTAAAGCATCCTTGTGACATCTACACCCCCATAAAACCCTCACAGCAGCAGGATTATTGCTCCTCCCCTGTGAGTGCAGCAACAAAGCAGGGGGGGGTGACAGCTGGTGCGAGGTGAGGCTGAGCTGCAAGCCAGGGTGACAGCAAACACAGACCTTCAGTCTTTCAGATCCCTGTGCCACCAGTTCTGCTGGAACAGCTCTCTTGTGAAAGCTGTTACTGTGTGTGAAGAAAACAGGCACTACATCTGAAAAGCTTTACTGTTCGTGTTCCCTTCCCCGAAGCTGTAAAATTAGGGAAAATACTTATAGAAACATAACCAGGAGTGTCTTTTTAGAAAGGTTAAGCTGTGTTACTGCATTGTTTTATAAATCATGGAGCTCAGAATAAAAGCCTTTGTGCATGGATTTCTCAAATACCACGTGGCAGCTTATTCAAGAACAACCATTGGTTCAAGAAGAACCAAAAATTCCCTCTCCACGTCAAAAGGAACAAGTGAAGACCCCAGGATAATGTACCTCAGGCTCATTCAAAAGGCCAAGACCAGGTACTTCTACTTTCTGTACTGTGGTCAGCAAAAGCTGAAGTGAAGATAAAGGGTAACACTAATTACACAGAATCATGGAATGCGTTGGGTTGGAAGGGACCTTTAAAGGTCATCTAGTCCAACCCCCTGCAGTGAGCAGGGACATATTTAGATCAGGTTGCTCAGAGCCCCATGAAGCCTGACCTTGAATGTCTCCAGGGATGGGGCCTCCACCACTTCTCTGAGCAACTCTCTGGATGTCCCACCACCCTCAGAGTAAAGAACTTGTGTCCTACTGTGTATCTGGAGGGTTTTTAAAGAAGTTAGTAATGTTTTCCTTTTTCATAGAATCATCAAATCATTTTGATTGAAAAAGGCCTTCAAGATCATCGAGTCCAACTGTTGTTGGACTTTTCTCCCAGCCGTTTTCTCCCTTTATTGACTAGACAAATGAGCATTTCAGTGGGTACCTGAGACTACATCACTTAAATCCTCTCATCTCCCACCTCCCCTGCTGGGTAAGGTTTTCACTCCCATTCCAGGGGGTCTGTACTTCACCTGCCTTGCCCCCAGTCACTGCTCCAGGCTGGCTTATTTATGTGCTTCCCAACGCACTTGTGAACGAGGCCAGGAGCTCATCTCCCAGATCCCCAGCAAGGGATATTCCCTGGGCTAAGCTGAACGAAAACATCATTCAATGAAACAGCTCCATAATTCTCATAGGGATTAGAGTCATCAACTGAAAAATCCATTAAGAGAAATAGATTAAGCAATAAGGCAATGACCATCTTTACTCTCTCTCTTAAATGTAAACAACCTCAGAAACAAAACCAGCCCATGTTCAACCCCAGAAATTCTGCAGGCACGAGGCACAAGCTCTTCCTTGGTCATCCATCCCCATCCAGAAGGAGCTGCTTCATCTTAAAAATCACCACCAAATAAAGCCTTTTTGGTTAAGGCTCTTAAGACAAAAGCATCTACAAATAGAACAAATCTCAGTTTAAGCAGAAATACAACCTTTATCTGCTTTCTCCTCTCCAGAAAAGGCTAAATAAAATGTCTCCTGCTTGACCCAAATACAGCACAGCTAAGCACTTTATTTGGCACCAAATGCAACTCAATCAACATGTACATTTGTCCTTGTCATCAAGAATCGAGGAATAAAGCAGATGTCCTCTTTGCCTGCATCTTGTAAACCCGGGCTGATTTGCTAAGACTCTACTGGAAGGGAAATCCTAAATCAGTTTGTTCTTCTAGAACAACCTCAACTACTCGCCCTGTTTACCTAACCTGGCATGAACTGCAATCAGGCAGTGATTTAGAGTCATTAACATACTCTGACTGGAACACTGGGCTAAAAATTCGATGCCTGCTATTAAAAAGCAAACAAAATCACTAGTTTTTCCCTTTGCATCGATCAAGGTGGAAGCACATTCACAGACACAACAAAAAGCTCTACTCTCTGTCAATGCCCCCAACAAACGGCAAAGTAAAAATCCCAGCAAAACCCCAACATGAACTGAAGAGGCTTAGAAGGGCTATCAGGTGGGGACCAGGGAAGAATCACCACCTGAATTCAAATTTCAGTCTGTCCTAAGGCTGGTTTGAGCTGGTGGAACCTCAGAGCATTTCCAGGCAGCCCCTGGATCTCAGGCAGTGCTGGGGCTGAGGGAACTTGGGGTGTTTTCAGGCATAAGGCACAGAACTGCTGTTCCATCCTGTGCCAAATGCAAAATAATTACAAGCATGACCCTGTCAAGCACAAAGATAAGATATTACCAATGATCCAAGGTTGAAGGGGTCCTTCTAACCCTCATCTCAACTGATCTGTCACTGGCCTTGGACTCGAAGCACGACATTTTATGTATCTTTATACTACCCAGCATACCTTGAAGATCCATCCATATGAATTCCCATTCTTTATGTCTTGCCACACTTGTCACCTCAAGCTTGCAGCAGGAATTTCCAGGGATGAGCAGTGCACAGCCATCAACAACATCCCTGCAAGATGACCAGCACCTACTGCCCTCAACCCATCTTCTGCTGCTGCACATCTCCTTGCTCTTCTCATCTGCCCATGCAGGGGGGTTGGAACTAGATAATCTTTAAGGTCCCTTCCAACCCAAACCACTCTGGGTTTCTACCGTCTCTCTCCCCAGAGAAAGGGGAAGGGGGAAGCTCACACATCTGCTGTAGAGCACTGGCTTGAAAGCAGCACCCCTCACACAGCCAGGAGTTTGGTTTGGAGGAAGCACAGCGGGTGTCACAGAACAGGGAACCCACCTGGTTTATGTCATGATTACAAGACTCCCAGCAGCAGTTTTCAACTCAGCCCCTGAGAGATGCCAACGGTTATTTTATATTTAAGGCTGAACGTGTGGGTTGAGGCCAGGGTGGATGGGGGTCTGAGCAACCTGATCTAGTAGGAGGTGTCCCTACCCGTGCAGGGGGTTGGATCTAGATGATCTTTAAGGTCCTTTCCAACCCAAACCATTCTGTGATTCTATGTGTACATCAAGTGAACCATCAACAGCCCATATCAGGCACTGGTCATCACCAGTCCCCTCATGTTCCCCTCCTTCCTGCAGCTGCACTAATTTATTTTCTTTCCTTCCCCTCAAAAGCCTGGTTCCATCAGGCAAGGAACCTCACCAGCAAGCCCCCATCCCCACCACTAACATGACAAGTATCATTAGTTCATTATGAGGCTCCTATTTCCTAATCCCATAATTAACTCTAATCTGTGCAGACCTGAGGAGATAGGTTAGCACAACCCAACTCAGGCATGTTGGAGGTCTGGGATTCTGTACTTATCTGGACCACAAAGTGTTCTGCTGGAAAAGCAAACCCTGCAGGAGATTCTGAAGTGGCGCTGGATCACACCCCTTGCTTGGAGATTGATAAGGAAATAAGAGGCAGAAAATAAGGAGGATGTTTCAGGTGCACACACTGAGCTGCTGAGGATCAGCGAGGTGACAGTCCCAACCCTGCAATTTCTGCTATTTCAGAGCAGAAAATGTTTCAAGTTGGAGGAAATGTGAAGAAAATGAGTGAGGGCAGAAGGTGAGGGCAGCGGGGAATGGCACGGCCTGTCTAAGTGACACCAGCAGGGCTGACATCTTAGGTACGTGCAAAAAATCACACGAGAGCTGCTCCACAATGTGCACATGAATCAGATCTGTTGTTCAGTGCAGGGAACAACACAACAGCTTGTTTTGGTGAGAATCTGCAGCAATTACTGATTAAATAAGGGGCCAGGACAAGTTCTGCAGCTCAGCTCTGCCCAGGACAGCCAGGATCTCCTTGTTAAAACACCTGCCATGGGCTACAGGAAAGACTCAAATGGAAACACTCTAAAATAATTTTTAGAATAAAATTAAACTGAATGTGTGTTTATTAACACACAACTATCTCCAGGAAAGAAATATTTAATGTACAATTCTAGGCCACCTTTAAAAAACAGGAGTAAGTTGAGGTTTAGCCAAAAAAACCCAAACCAAACAAGCCCTGGCTGGACAGGACTGAGGGAATCAGCTTCGGGCAGAGGTTCTGAGGGACACCAGTGAAATGACTAGAATCAGGTTGGACAATTCTTACTGAGAGTTTTTAGGATGAAAAAAGGTGCAAATGACAGAAGTTGTTACCCTGAACGTAAGCGCCGAGTTCCGAAGGAACAGACAGAACAGGCAGAGATGAGAGGAATTAACAGAAGGCAAATGTTATTCCCAGCAGGTACCATCGAGGGCATTTTGGAGACACTGCCTTGGGATGGCAGCAGACCTGCAAGGTGAATGCCAGGACTGGAGCAGGGAAGTTGGTAAGGACAGGAACGGATCATTTAGCCATGAATGAACTGCAGAGGCCAGACTGAGAATCAGTCCCACACTTACAGCCAAGGCTGCTGGAGATATTTTTGTTCTAACCACCTCTCTGCTTGTTAACAGGGGAGAGAAATCAAGAGCTCATCACAGAGAGTTTGAAAGCATTTCAGAAACATCCAAGGAATTTTTGTCTGCTTTATTTCGCATTCCAAAAGTTCCTTCTAAACTACACATATCTAAAGCAAAGAAAACATCTCATAGTCTCTACTGCACCGTTTTATTCCAGGGGAGAATAAATCCAGAGTTACTTCTTACCAACACATTGTGTGCAGCTGAAGAAACCAAATCGAACCAGCTGCTGATTTTGGGGAGGAGAGTAAAAAAGAAGTGACAACTCTGACATATTCCTGCCCAGGAAAGCCCGTGAGCTGCCTGCTAACTCGGTCTTTCCTGTATCCCTTCATACTCAGGTCGATGGTCAAAAGGATGATAAACAGCTTTTAAAATAAAGATTGGGAGAGCACAACATTTTAAACTTAGATGCTTAAAAAAAAACCCTTGGTAATTTGAGTTAACCATCTGCAAAAAGCAACCCAAGCAGAAGACTCGGCGCGTTCCCATCTTTCAGTGACCTTTACATCACTGATGCCCAGCCCCTCTGGGCACAACCTGTCAATCCACTTCACAGTATGTCTTAAATATTTCTCTGATGGAAAGATCCAACATATCTGTGTTTTGAAGCAGTCCCCTCTTCAGCTTGACAGAATTTACCAGCCTGACCAAACGTGGTTTCCTCGTTGTCCAAAATACGAAGCTCTTTTGTAAACTTGTCATAGAAACGTTCTGGTTGGAGAGGACCTTTAGGATCATCAAGTGCAACCATTAACCCAGCACGGCCAACGCCACCAAATCTGCCTTGTTGCAAAAAAGCTTCAGGCACAGGGCAATGTCAGCAAACATCCCACCACCCCAGGAATTCTGAGACACGAAGGTGAGCTCAAAGACAGGATTTTCTCCGTGCCACCTCTGTTGCCAACATCACTTTCACCCACATCCCGCATAAACTCTCCAGAAGCCTGGTGACCCTTTTGTGTGTAAGTGCAAAGCTGAGCACAGGTACACACACAGCAGCACAGGTCCTGCTTGCACCCAAGCAAACACACCTCCAGTGTCCTCTCCAACTGCAGCCAGGAGATCACCACATCGCTCTGGTGGCTATCAACAGGAGAGCTGATGAGTCCTGCCTGCCTGAAAGGACTTGACATCTCTGGTGGGGCTCTGAAGGACCGATGTCTGCAATCTGTGACAAGCTGCCACCCAAACTGACACTGCTTCATCTCAGGCTGCCAGGGTGATTTAGGATCTGTGCACCCAGTAGACCATAACGAACCAAGTAACAGTGAGATAATGGGAAGGGAAGAAGATAAGATGTGTTGGCACCTGGGAGTGGAGATGCTGGTATTGCCATGACCTCCTTCTCCCGATCTCTGACCACCAGTGTTGGGAATTGAAGCATCTTGGTGGACTTGGCAATGCTGGGTTAAGGATTGGATGTGATGATCTTAAAGGTCTTTTTCAACCAAACGATTCCATGATCTTAGATAAATTATTACAGAAAAGTAACACACTAATTAGAGGCAGAATCTGATTGTGTTGCAAGTGGTTACTGAGAGCTGGAGGAAGGAGGGACAACGGGAGCCAGGACTGACAGACTGACCATTGGGTGTCACTGCCACACCACAAAACCCAAGGAGATACCCAACTCTGGTTCTCCCAGCACACCACCCTGCCCAGAAACTGCCTTTCCACGCTCACCACTCAGCTTATCAACCCAAAGGAAGCGTTTAGGAGCTCCACCTGAACAAGGTGCCCCTCTGCCCACCTGCCTCTTACTCCCCCCTCTCAGACCGGGGCATTAATTTCAAGTTTTACTTCAGCCCTCTGAAGGTTCAGCAAACCAGCTGGCTACAGAAGTCACAGGATGGAAAAATTATCATTCAAGTCTTTTGTCTTTACCCCCCAACACGTTTTTTTTCTCTCCCCATGTGAAGCTCTCGTTAATATGGACGACAGACAAAGCACACAGCCCATCCTCACACCCAACATCTGGGAAAAAAAAAAAAAGCAGGTTTATTGCTGGCTGAATCTGGCAAGAGGCACAGAGATGTTTTTCCAGGCTGGAAAACAAAGATTAACTACTCTCCTCACAGATTTTAAATCTGGGAAGACTGAGCTCACGCATCACAGCACTGTTGAAGCAACAAAACACTGCAAAATAAACCAAGCTGCTATTGACACTCAGCAGTGGGGAAGGCTCCATTGTCACTGGGGTTTGGGGAGAGAGCTTCCAGAAAGCAATGGGGAAATTCCACTTGGAATTTCAGCACTGAAACAAGAAGAGCTTCACCACAGAAATCATTCTACCCATTTACTCTTGCTGGCCCCCTCCAAGGGAAAGAGCAAAAGGTGCTAAACCAGCTGAACGCTCAAGCACATCCCACAGATCTTCTCAACACAGGCTGCAAGGTTTTAACTTTGACAATGTCCTCACTCTGACGAGCCAGCCTGCAAACCAGAAGGGCACCTGTGCTGGCAAGAGGGAGTGGCAAGAGGATACTGAAGACAGACCCAAGGATACTACAGGTTTTAACACCAGGTTCAGGATCCCAGCAAGCAATTCATGGCTGGTGCTGCAATAGATTTTAAAATTACACCATTTTATTTTTTTTCATTTCCCCTCCCTTTTCAGCTATCCAGAAAGACATCCTTTGTTCTAACGACAGGAACCTGAACCCTGTGGGTCTTCCCAGGTGCACTGAGCTGCCCACCCTGTCTGCAGTCCCTAAGTCTGTTAGCTGCTTCTTAGCTACTGCCTGCTCGCTCTCCAGGAAGGTAAAAATTAGCAACGTACCATCACGTGGCAGATCTCCTTGCTTGGGAGACAGAGAGCTCTGCACATCGCTGACCTCAATTTCTTTTCTTTCCAGTGGAGCAGTTTTGCTGGATTCCATCTCGGTGCATTTGCTCTTGGGAGAATCCAACCCAGCAGCTCCATCGGTGGCATTTCTCTTCTCCCCCTTCCCTGCCGCCTCCTCCCTCTTTTTGTCCTGGCTGCTGATTTCAGGGATTTGCTCCAGCTTGCTGTGATACAAGCTCGGGCTGCCCAGCTCCTTCTTCCCTGAGTTGCTCCCGCTGTTCAACTCCTCTCTCTTCTTGGCAGTGGGTTCCTCTGCTGGGAGGGATGGCTGCTCCTTCCCCAGCAGGCTGGGCAGCCCTGGGCTGCAGACAGATGTTTGCTCCTCTGATACGGTCATTGACCTCTTCATGGGAGCGCTCGGCTTCCTGGCAGTGGGGCTGGAGCACTGGGTCAGGCTGCTGCTGGGAGAGAGCAAACCAGTGGCCACGTCTTCTCTAAGCACCGGCTCAGGGTATTTATCAGCCAGGTTAAGGGCGAGGGGCACGGACAAGTGAGAGCACTCAGACATGGCACGCCTCATCGCCTTCCTTTGGTGGGCAGCCCTGTTCAGAAAGCTGCCATCCTCATCCACACAGCCCAGCTTGTCTTCCATCTCCTCCTCCATTTCAGCAGCGTTATTAAAGTAACTACTTTTGGAGTCATCTTGTGCAAGCTCTACGGTGGTTGTTGGAAGTTCTGCCTTGGATGCCGTGGAGGAAGAAGAAAATCCACTCTGCACGTAGTTGTCATTGACCACCCCAAGCACACAATAGCTGGGGGCTCCATCTTTTTTCATGGATGCTTCTTTAGCCCCTGAATCGTTAGCCAGGATCGGGTGGAAATTTGGATTCCAGACACTGATGTCCTTTTCCTTCCCGCTTTTGCTGGGATCGCTCTCCGACACAGCCAGGTTGGGCAGGTTTGGGGCTGCCTGGCATTTGTTCTCCATTCCAGCCTTACCAGCTGCTTTCTCCTGGTCGGTGATGGCTTCATTTTTACCCATGCCAGGACCAGGTTTTTCAGCTCCTGCCTGTCCCACGTGAAATTCTGTAGTTTTCGGGTTTGCAAAGTTCCCTTCTGCAGAAGGAAACGTTTCAGAAATCAGAGACCAGCTCTCAAGGTGACCTGCAGCTGCCTGGTATTTTTTGCCTTGCACCTCAATTTCTCTTTTGTCTTTCTGAGCTATTTTTAGCTCTTTGTCTAGTTTCCCTTCAAAGAAGCAGAGCTTGTCCTCATCCGTGAAGCCGGCGTTCTTCACCAGCCCATCCTTCATCGGTCCCCCCGAGTTCACGTTCAAGCCAATCTCATTCAGCTTCCCCTCAGTCCTCTGCCATTCGAATTCCGTTTTGCCGAAGTCCTTCGGGGACTCCATGCAGTGGAAGGCTTCCTGGAAGCTCTCCGTGTTCTTGCCCTTGCACAGTTGGCTGTACTCGGAGAGCGATGCCGGCTGCTTGTTGGAGAGAGACATCTCGGCTGGCTCCGCGTCCTCCCGGGGCTGGAAGAGCAGCTCAGAGCAGCCGAGCTCGCGGCTGCCGGCGCCGCTGACGACACACCATGCCCCCTCTATTCATGACAAAACTCCTTCCTCCCCACCCCCTGCCTGCCGCACGCCTTCATTTGCTGGATTCAGCCACTAGTTCAAAGGAAACCGTCAGGTTCTTTCCTTTTGTAAAAAAGAAATAAACCCCAGAAGAATGCACTTCCATAGCAGGAATGTCCATCTCCGGTGAGACGCTTTGATCAGCTCAGGGGAATGATTTTTCTCTGACGGGTTGTTACACATGGAGGAAGAACGGCCATCTCCTTTTTATTGTCAAACCTTATTATGATCAATGCATTTGTAAGTATTAATTCCTGCTGATGAACCACTCTTAAGAATACTTAGGAAGGAAGGTCAGCGATTTTCCTCCCCTTAAAGAGCAACAAAACACCCCCCCCCCCCACAAGCCCAACCCCAGCCACTCCAGCAGAGAATGGCCCCTTTCACAGCAGAAGGGCTTTGTTTTCAGTGAATTTTAATATATTCTTTTGGAGTCAACAGTGATCACAAGTGTTGCTGTAATGAGGATTTCACAAGCCACAAAACATATTGCTCACACAAGCAAGGGGACAAAGCTGAGAAGGATGAAATGGGACAGGTTAGGAAAGGGTTTGTAGTCTAAATACTGTGAATTTGTTTTTTAATTATTTTTTTAAATGTGAGCATAACTTAGAATATTTTTGAGTTGCATTGTTTTTGATTGGATTTCATTTACACCTAAATTTCACATACTGTGTTGATCTACTCCAAGCCAGCCTCAACACATTCTAAGTGCAGTACCTGTCACCCTGCCAAGCCTCTGTATCCAGCATCCTTCACAAGGTTTTCCACACAGAACCACAGAGGTTGGAAAAGACCTTCAAGATCATGGAGTCCAACCATTACTCCTACTCTGCCAAGACCAGCACTGAGCCATGTCCCCAAGTGCCACATCTAGATGACTTTTCAACACATCCAGGGATGGTGACTCAACCACCTCCCTGGGCAGCACGTTCCAATGTCTGACAACCCTTTTAGTGAAAAAGTTCTTCCTAATGTCTAGTCTAATGCTCACCTGGTGCACCTGGAGGCTTTTTCTAACCCTGATTCTTGATTTGGACTTTTGTTTCCCTGCTCAAACTGGGAGCCCCCCTGAGAGGGCTGCAGATCGCTTCCTGCCACTCAGCCCCGCTCTCTGGATTGCACCAGTGTCTTTTTTTTTTTAAGTGCTTAGTACCCATTATTCCTGGGCTAAGGCAAATTTTCTGCTTTGAACCAGGGTACAATACTTTCCAGGCATCAAGACACTCCAGTCCTTCTAGCTGAAGCAGTAAAATGATTCCCTGCTACAGTTTAACTGAGCAGAAATGTATTTTTACACCCCGAGACTGCAGCTCCAGCACACCCCCTGAATTTAACCTGCTGCTGAGAAATGCTACAATCCACACATTTAGCTACTTGTATTTAAGCTTTGGATTTAAGACACTGCTATATTTAAAAACAATGACTAAAGAACTGTAAGCTATATGAATCTTTCATGACACCCTTTAATTAACCAGAATAGTTCCACCCACAAAGCTTCACTCCTCAAAAGGCCTCTACAATTTTTTCTGTACTTTGAAATATTCCTCAGTGCCTTGCTAGTGGGAAATGGGACCTTAGCTCAAGGATTCTCTCTCCAAACAGAGGCAGGACTAATGTTTACAAGCACTTCAGCCTGCTCCCCAGAACAGCCAACCTTGAAGCCACCTAATCCCATGTAATTACTGTCATTCCTCTCTCCATTCCAGGACCAGATTTCTGCAGCAAACCTCAACCCATCGGCGATCACTTAATGCTCTTCACCAGGAGCGAGTTGGTAAAGGGACCTGAAACCACCTAGTGGGTTTTGATTTGATGAAAAAAAAAAAAAAAAGGCAAACAGCTACCACTTATAATAGAGAAGAAAACCCACATTGATTTTGGGGCTGGTACTTGAGAGCCCAGGATCACAGAGGAGATTTGCAACACTGGGAAGAAAAGCCTGACTCACAACGTCAATACGTGGCCGGTAACAGGCACCACTGCTAATTTATTGAGTAAGGCTTTTTCCAAGGTAGGAAATGAACCATGTTCAATACCTGGGCTACTGAGAAGCAGGAGAATGCTTAGCTATGAAAAATCTCTGAAGTCATCTAGTATTTAATCTCTCAGGACATTAATGGAGGTAATGCAGAGTTCATACACTGAAAGCTTTTCAACAGCTTCATCCTGCCAATCGCATGTTGTTTCCAGATGCCCATTCTCAGTTCCAGTGCCCAAGCCTCTACCAAATGCATTTTTTCTTTAAATTTAATAATATTCTGCTTCTGAAGCTACACCACGGTGGTTGTGCTGAGCTTCCAGCAAGACCAGAAGTCACCAACATTCACAACACGCAACCAGCATCCTGATACCAGAGCTTTGGTCCCAGTTCTGCCTTTAGATTCTGACAAAACTCAAATTTTCTAAAGAATGCTAAGAGAAGCAGTACTGGGCAATGACAGATACGCAGGGGTGGGAGAATGTTCAGAAAACAAGAGTTGGGCAGATTTTGAAATACAATTCCAGTGAGGAGGGGCCCATGATATAGTTGGGTGAGAAGGGTAAGTCAGACCTCCTGAAAGGAAGCCACCCACTGCTTCTACCCTTTGGGCAACTCTGAGGGAGATTTCATACTCTTCAAGTATCAAATCTGGGCTTTCACAATCCTCTTGGCTCTCTTTCTGTTCAAGGATGTGACAGATAATGGCAGTGAAATAGTCAGAAGCTCTTGCAAGTCAGACCCTGGTCCAGCTTCTGGATGTGGAGATTCGCCCACTGCCTGGAGCTTCTCACAGTCTCCCCATGGCCAGAGAACAGCCTGCTGCACAAGGAGGGGGTTGTGTTTTATCTGTTCACATCCTCTGACCACCAGTAAATCCTGCCTTTTCTTCCAGGTACAGCTGACACAAATCAGCCTGCCAAGCAAGCTGAGCACATCTCTCCCAACCAACACTAACCACATCTGCAGGCATTTATCTGAGCTCACATCGTGTATCCTGATGCTTATATTGCCTCTCTGAGCATGAGCATTTTCCAAGGGAAGACGTGTCCATGTGCTGAAGAAACTGCCAAGAATCCCTCCCCACTTCCCCGGGCTTCACCAGGTACCAAGTACAGAATATTGGTGGGTGCCAATAGCCAGAGCAGCCCGAGGTCACCACACCACCACGTCACCCCTTTGTACCCAATCTGCAGCTCCAGCCTCAGCAGATGAATCACCCCAGTGCTTCTATTTTTGCTTCACTCCCCGAGCTATTACTTATCCCCTCTAATGCCTTTGCTTTTTTTTTTTTTTTTTAATCTAACACCATCGTTTCTGTGCAATCCTTTCCACTGGTTTCTAAGGCAACGTCACTTTCCAGGATCATGAGCTGCTCCTTGCCAGCACCTCCAATTAATGTGATCTCTAATTAAGTGTTATTACAACTAACAGCCAGTGTTTGGACTGATCAGAGCCATCAAGGACATGCTCTGCCTATAAAAGCCAAGACCATAAAACTGCACTTCATCCACTTGCTGCTCTGGGTGTTCACACACACACACACAGACACACACCCTGCCTGGAAATCCAGCCTCATGTTCTACAGGACAGGACATTTACAGCTCAAACCCCCTTTACTTGAAAATGTACATATAACACAATAAAAACCAGCCAATATCAGAATGAAAACGCACACAAAGAGTGTTTCCAACTTCAAATATCACCAGTATTGGGTTAACAGAGGAGTGTTTGGTGGTGGAAACTGAAAAGAGGCAAAGCAAAGTCAACTGAGTGATACACAAGCAATGAACCAAGGGAAGATGAGGCTTGAAATTCAGATATCCCCTGGAAGTTGAACAATATCACTAAGGGAATGTGCTCAACATTCTTAATCTGGCCAAATTCACAAAGAGCATTTGTTTTGTTCCCAGCTTTTCTTGAGAATCGGAGTGTCAAGGATGAGCAGGAATATCAAATAAAGGAAGAACCCAAAACTTAGGAAGTCCTAGCCAAAAATTATGTAGTCCTAGCTTAAAATGAGAGCTGCTGCATGAGACCACAGAGAAGCAGCCAGCAGCAATGTAACGCTTGGTACAAAACCAACTGGAAAACAAGGATGGGTACATGGAGTCCCTGACAAGTGCTTGAGTGATTCAGCACCACCAGTGATTCAACAGGACAGAAAGGCTTTTAAACATCCCCTGTCTGCGAGCTACAGATCTGCAGAGACACCACCTGAGCTCAACTCACCTTTCAGTTATGGATAGAACTGATTCCTCAATAAAACTCCCTGTTAAAGCTGGACCAAATACAAACACAAGTGCAAAAATGTAGGGGAAGAGCAGAAAACAGCCAAGTTCTCTTGCTGCTACATAAATACGTTGGGTTCTGGCCTGAGAACTGGCTGGGGCTGTTGTTTGGTTTTCATTTCTCTCATCCACCTACCTGAGGTAATTAAAAGGTTTTAATTAATGAGCAGGCTGCACTAGGATGGTATTCTGACTGTTCCAAACACGCTGCAATGGTGAGGATGCTGGCAGGTAGGAGGGATCCAGGCAGTCAGACACCCGTACAGTCCGTCGTGTCCACGGCGCTGATTAGCTGCCATCAGACAAACCCAATTACAGTTTGGGGTCCCACGGGGGAATTACAGACACTACATGGCTGAAAGGTTACTCTGGAAATGCTAAATTACAATCAAAGAACCATTATAATGACACCAGTATAACAGAAACCAGTCAGGAAGAGCAAATATTTAGAGAAAGGGCTTCACTGTGGCTGTAAAAGAAAAGCCAAGGCTGTAATGAAGCAGGGATGGTGTCTCCTGCTCTTCAATCTATCTTCCTGACACACAAGGGACTCAGAGCTGTCCCACTGGGAAATATGTACTGTGTGACATGGGGGATTGTGCCAGGGGGCTGCAAGGACAGCTTGTCACCAGCTCACTGAAGGGACAGGTGCTGGAAGGACACCCACCCATAGCAGGACAGAGATCATGGTGGAGGCTTTTGAGGGAAGAGGGAAACCAACATCAGATGGGCACTTTAACAGGACCCTCTGGTCCCTCCAAGATGATCCAAGGGCTGGAGCAGCTCTGCTCTAGAGACAGGCTGGGAGAGTTGGGGGTGTTGAGCCTGGAGAAGAGAAGGCTCCAGGGAGACCTTGGAGCACCTTCCAATGCCTGAAGGGGCTCCAGGAAAGCTGGGGAGGGACTTTGGCCAAGGGCAGGGAGGGATGGGACCAGGGGGAAGGGTTTCCAGCTGGAAGAGGGAGATGGAGATGAGATGTGAGGGAGAAATTCTGTGCTGTGAGGGTGGGGAGAGCCTGGCCCAGGTTGCCCAGAGAAGCTGTGGCTGCCCCATCCCTGGCAGTGTTGAAGGGCAGGTTGGATGGGGCTTGGAGCAACCTGGTCTGGTGGGAGGTGTCCCTGCCCATGCAGGGGGGCGTGGATCTAGATGATCTTTAAGCCCCCTTCCAACCCAAACCATTCCATGACTATGATTCTATGTTTGGGAGCATAAATCAGAACCATGCCCATCTAGACCTCACTGTGGTTATCCCATCAGCTCTTTGCCAGCACTGAAGCCCCCAGCACTGAGTACTGGAGCATCCCTCTGACTGACATCCATGAATTTGGCCCCTTCCTGAAGAATGATAAAAAAGCATACGAAGACACAAAACCCAAAACACTGAAACAAATCAATGTCTTGTTTTAAAATAGACTATTCCTTAAGGACAGACTGGAGAGAAAAGAATCTTTTGGAAGTCTCCACATTGAAATCCAGTTTGAGGAGCAGAGGGAAGAGAGATGGCAGCAGTACATCTGAATCAAAGGACTCAACACTGGATGGATGAAAACCTTCCATCATTGCCCCCACTAACCATTCCTCAGCATCAGGTCCCCAGCCCTGCACCAGCCAGGGCACCTGCCTGGAAGAACAGATTTGAGGAGCCTGCTTTTTATCCATCATTCCCAACTGGAGTTTTAATTCCACACAAGAGGTGGCGTAAAGGCTCAGTCACATTTTAAAGGCTGATCATTTCTGACATGTTCTGGTTATTGTCTCAGCTGCCTCCTGACATTAAAAGGCATAAAACAGTTTTCCAGGAGAATCTGGGGCAGTTCTTACAGCAACAACAACAAAAATGGAGAAGCAGGAATATATGCAGGAGATGGATAAGGGATTAAATTCCAAGTGCACAAACAGCCTGACATCCAACATTTCTTAACTTCACGCTGCAAAGTCAAAATTAGAAAAAAAAGTCAGTTACAGAAGTTTGCAGGCCTGGTTCATAAAAGATACACACAACTTCCATCAGTGAGAGGAATCTGCAGCATCCCCGTTGCCATGACTCCCGAGGGAGCTGGATCACCCAGCTGGTCCCTATTTGAGCAGTACCTACAGGAGTTGGAATGATGCAGTTGGGAAATCAGCCTGTTATCCAAGGACACTCTGGTCAACACTGGAGCCTGGCTAAAGAAATTCAAGCTACTAAACTTCAGCAGAAGATCTTCCAAAGTATCCACAGGCATTATGCTGGTAGCAGATCACCGACTGCCCACCAGAAGGAAGACCAGCTTACATGGTGGGCATTAGATGAGCTTCACAGTCCTGCCTGACAAACACAGCTGAAGTGTTGGCCAAGTTCTGCTGACAGGTGAAAATCAAAGCCTTTGAGCAGCGAGTTGTTACCTCAGCAAGAGGACAAACTGGCATGTGAGGGCACATACAGTCTGTGGCCCCATCAATTTAGTGAACACTGAAATTGTTGGACTAGATGACCTTTAAAGGTCCCTTCCAACCCAAACCACTCTGATTCTATGAAAATCTGATGATCTCCTGGATCCCTCTAGCTCCTTCTCTGCCCAGTAAACAAGCACATTCACAGGCTTTAAATCTCAACACTTTCCTTCATTGATTTCTAGTTTTACCTTGTGTTCAACCCATGCATGAAGTCACCTTTTCACTCTCAGCTCCAGCCCAAGGCTCTTCCACCCCAGTTGTGCCAGCTTAGGGATTCAGCCCAGGAGTTTTGCAACTCACTGAACAGCGACTCCGTTACTTTGGGCAGTGGGTGGAAGGAGAGACCAGCCTTGGGAACAAATCTGGGTGGCAAAGCAAATCTGCTGCCTGCTGCTCCACTGCCACTTCTGCTTTGTCACCCAGCCCAGATGTTCTGTGGTCACCAGGAGGCTACCCCAGGGGCCAGGTCTGCTGCCAGTGCCCCTGGGCACCTGCCAGGGCTTGGGTTTACAAACCCGCAGGAACCACGTCAGGCAGCGCTGCCCCAACACACCCAGTCACTCAGAGCTTCCCCTGACAAAACAACCCCTGAAGTGCTGACAGGATGAAAGCAACCGGGTATTATTACAGTCCTGTGCAAACCCAGGCCAGGCCAACTGAGAGGTGTAAAGTACATCCCAACTTACTCACAGGCTGATGTGGCACTCTCAGCCAGGAATCCTTCCCCCCTGCACACACCTCACCTGTGCAAACCACTCAGGAGGAGCTTTGCTTTTTACATCGTTCTGCTACCAAAATTCTTGCTCCCTTGAATTTAGTTAGCAAAGGAAAGTAAAGACTTCTGGCAGTCAATGGTAAGGTTTTAAAGAATACTTTTTTTTTAAAAAAAAAAAGATGCTGCCTTTAGCTTTCCCTTTATTTTGTAGCATCATGCACCAAAGAACATCACTTCTGCAGGCACAAGTTCATGCAGAGAACACCACTCTCACTAAAATAGAACTACTTCAGGTTATGCAACACTCATTAAAATTACAAAACCTCTCAACAACCTGACCAGCATGTTAAGGCACACTCGAGCTCTGGGATGGTTAAGTTAGTGGCTGCATCATGCAAACTGGCAGCAAGGAACTCTGCAGAATCAGAAGCGGGAACAAACTTTCATGCCTGATGACAAAGCAAAAACTAAGAGCACCTCAGGGCAGGGATAAACTTCCCCAGCCCATCTCAGCAGACTGGAATTCTCAGAGAAGATGCCAGTTCTTTCTGAGGAAGGTTTAGGATGAGAAACAAAAGGGGAGTCTGTCCATTTCACCTCTATCCATACTACATTCTCCATTTCAAAATTCTTACAAGCTTCATTAAATTCTATGAAACTAATTCCCTCTCATTTCCTAGAGAACAGGGATTTTGATTCCTGGACAGCAGCCAGGTTAGACAGTCCAAAACATGGACCAGTCCATCCCTGATCTCAACAGAGAGATAAAGTTAAAATCTGTATCAAGTCCAGCTATTGCTTTCTTGTAACTCTGCTTTGGTAAAGATTCCTGCTCTCGAAGGAAGCACGTTTATGGATGTAGCAGTTCAAGGTAGCTTAGGATAAAGCCACCAACCAACTGCAGGAGGAAAAGCAGAGGGTTGCAGTTAGCCTGAGGTAGGGATTAGAACCAAACCTGGAACGTGACAGTGATGGAGCACATTTCCCACCCCTGGGAACCATCCTGTTGGGAACCACTGTTTAGTGATCCCGACGAGTCACGGCTGCACCGCGGACCAAGGGCACTTTCACTCTCGGGTGACAAGAAGCTAATGTAACTTAACACCAAAAAGTGCAAGTTCACTCCAATATTCTGCAACATGTATGTAAAATTAACTCTGAATGTATTAAAAAAATCATAACCAAGAGTTCTGAACGTAGACCAAGCTGTCAGTCCTTCAAACCCTGGGCATTAGCTCTGTGAGACAGGCAAGCGGAACCAACAGCCTTTTAAGATCAGCCAAAAACCCAATCATGCCACACTCGCTTGTGCCAGGCAGGATTAAGGCCTGTGTACTCATGCCAAGGCACTGCCAAGAGGCTCTCAGGCTGCACCACTGCTGCTGGCTGACGTGGCAAACACACACCTTGCTCTGGCCTCGGCCGCCTCACCCCACTGGGCTTCAGCTGCTTTGGTTTCTCCCGCTCTGGAGCAGCAGCCCTGGCTGGCAGAGCTGGCACCCCTCTTGACTTTGTGGGTCTCATGTAGCCTTTTATCTGTTCTGCTGCTTTAACTTTCTCTTTCTTTGCCTCCTTCACAGCTTTTTGCTCACATTCCTCTTCTTTTTCTTTAGTTGAGTCTTGAGGTTTATCTTCTCCAGACTTCAAAGCTGGGGCATCCCTCAGGTGAACCTCCCCATTGTCAGCAGCATCCTCCTCTGCAGGCTGAGAACCATCTTTCTTGTCATCTTTAGGACTTATTTTGGTTGTTGGGGCAGCTGTCAGATTTAAACCAACAGCCTCTGCTTCAGTTGCTTTATTGTCCAAGCTGCCTGGATGCTTCAGTGAGCTCTGCTCACTCTTCCCACCTCCATCCAGCTCAGCTTTATTCTCCACCAAAGCTTCTGCCACAACCTGCGGCTCAGCTGCTCCTGCTTTGCCCTCTGGTGTCCCTGCAAGTTCTGGGGGGATGCATCCAGTGTCCTTCTTCCCTGAAGAAATGGTTCCTTCCAGTTTCTCTGTCCCATTGGCATCTACAGCAGCCAGGCTATTTTTTGAAGCTGCCACCTTCTGAGGAAGGTCTGAGGAAGTGTCATCAGTGCTCGGCTTTATATCAGGGGTTCTTAGCTCTTTATTATCCACTTTTGCCTCAGGAAAAAGTTGAACTTTGTCCCTCTTCGATTTAATGTCCTGTTTAACTGAATGATCCAAAGCAAATGGTTGACCTGCCCTGCTCCCATCCTGGGAACCAGCCTCTTTGGTTTCACTGACTTTCTTTGAAATCTCTTCTCCAGGCTCTTTGTGTCCCACATCGATCGTCTGCTCCCAAGATTTCTGTGTCTCCATCTCTTTCTCAGCTCCAGATCCAGGCTCTTTGCTGCTCTTCCCTGCTGCTGCTCCAGGAGGAGGAAGCCCCAAACTTCTTGCACCCTCACACCTCTGCTTTGGGGAGCCAGAATAAACATCCCCAGTGCCAGCAGGGCCAGATACTGCAGGCTGAGCACAGGGTCCTAAGTCACTTCCTTTATTATTCCAAAGCATTTGAGGGCCAATAGGAAAGTTTCTAATATTTCTGTTTTCATCTACAAAATCCATGTCCCCCATTCCATATTCCATCTCAGATCCCATGGGAGGCTGCACTTCCCTCCTGTTTGTTTTTGGCTCTAGAAAACCAGGCTGCTCAGGGGTGTTTTTAGCCTTTTTACTACTCCCATCATAAGCCCTCTTTTTAGACCTGTCAGTCCCCGTGGCCAAAGTATGATCTGGCACTGTTGGATGCTGTGGGATAGGAAGCCCACCCCCCTTGCTGCAAGGAGTGGGACCTTCTGCCTCAGATTTGTCACTTCTCTCCATGTCACAAGGAGCAAACATCTCTGCACCTGCTTTAGGCTCCAGAAGGAATGGCTGCTGCAAGTTAGCCTCCATCTTTTTGCTTTTTTTACTACTTGGGTGTGATCTTTCTGGCTCCAGGGGTTCAGCAGGAGCTGGTACTTCAGCAGTACCAACTGGGCCACCCAGCAGACTCACTGAACTACTGGAATTAGTCTCTTCATTAAAAGACTGAGTTTGGTTCATATTTCCCACCTCTTCCCCTCCTGCAGGGATGTTACCTGCACCCAGCACAACAGAGAGCTCAAGACCATTTCTGACCTTTTTGCCTTTCATGTCTCTACCTTTTTTCTTAGGCTTGTCCATCACCAGTTCCCTGCTGGGACTCTGTGCCCCAGCAGTGTCTGTCCTGGGCTCTGGGAGCACCTTGGATGTCTCTACCTCCTTACCTTTATCCATGGGCCAAGTTTCTTTAGTGCTGACTATTTCTGGCTCTGTTGGCTCTGTTTCATGACCTGAAAGAACTGGCTGATTAGAGAAACATCTATTTCCACCCTGGATGTCAGGCTTCTCCAGCACCTCTTTGCTCCTCCCTGTCAAGTTCTCTCCCAAAAGCTCTCTTTCAAAACCAGACACCTTATCCTTATCAAAGATATTGTCTTTTGTGCTTCCAGCCACCTTTTCTTTGCTTGGAAGATTGCTTGTCTCTGCCCCAGCATCCAGGACAGCTGCCTGCCTCACAGGACTTGTGCCAGCTTTTTTCCTTTTCCCATCACTACATCTCTTCCTGGGTTTCTCTGCCACCAGGGCTGCAGCAGCAGGATTCATCACAACAGGCTCACTTGCAGCAGTAATTCCAGCCTCTTTCCCTTCAGTCATCGAATCTACCTCATTTCTACTGACTGTGTCAGCCACAGCCAAGTGCCTTGCTTCCTCCCTCCTGCTCTCCTGCAGGAAGGGTTGGCCTGAAGCACCCAAATCAGCCCTTTCATTTTTGCCCCCATTTTCTTTAGGCTCCTCTGTCACCAGTGCCATGGGCTGGGGCATTTTAGTGACATCTGATGTATTCTCCTGAAAACACTCAGCAGCAACACAGCCCCTCTCTCTGCCTTTCTCACTGCCTTCCTGAGGTCTAGCAATTCTGTCAGGAAAGCTACTTGGCTCCATCTTTTGCTCAGGAAAAGGCTGCTGGAAAAAACTCCTTTCTCCTCTTTTACTTCTCCCATCACTACCCCTTTTTTTTGGCTTGTCTGCAGGATAAGCACGAGCAACACTGGCTGAGGGGTGTCCTCCTGCAGCCAAACCTCTGCCTTTCTCAGGGAAAGGTGTTTCTTTCACAGGCTCCTCTGTTCTCAGGCCATCAGGAAGTTTGCTTCTGTCCTCCCAGAGCATCAGCTGCTCAGAGGAGCTTTTGGTTTTTTTTCACTTTCCCTTCACCACGCTTTTTTTTAGGTCTGTCCAGCCCATGTGCAGCACTGGGATCTTTTCCAGTCTGCTGCTCTAACACGGTAAAGCCTTTCCCTTTGTTGTGATCAGGGGACTCTGCCACCACCACTCTGTCCACTGCTTCAGCAGGGCTGGGATGTTTGGTTGCATCAGACTCTGCTGCCAGAAGAAGGGGCTGCTCTGAAACCCCGTCAGCCTTTCTGGTCTGCAAAGCAGGAACCTCCTCAGGTTGTGGTGAAGCTGGAATAGGCATTTTGGTGGGGTCTGCTGGGGTCTTCAGCACTTCCTCTGCAGTTCTGAGGTCAATGGCCATGCACTTATCAGAGGACACTGGCTTGTCACTGGGAAGCTTGTCCGAGGGGGCTGCAGCCTCCGGAAGAGCAGGATGCTCGAAGGACTCATTCTTAACCCCTTGGCTTTTCCTCTTTGCTGCTGCTTCCAGTGACCCACTGGAAGTCTGAAGCTCAGGGTGGGCAGTGTCATAGAAGGCTCCATGCCTGGGAGATGGGCATTTAGCCTCCTTATCCTTGTCAGGAAGGAACAATTCTGGAGGTCTGGTCTCCACAGGAGTTTCTGCTTTGCTTAGAGCGATTGCTTCTGAAGGAGATGGTGTCTGGTCAGCACCTTTGGACTCCTTGCACTCCCTCTTCTCATTTTTATCAAGAAAATCTCTTTCACCAGGCTTGGTTGGTCCCTTTGCTGGAACAGGTTCCCCCACCTGAGCCTCTCCTACCTGCTGCAAAGGAACCTCTTTTCTTTTGCCTTTAGATTGCAACGTCAAACCTTCATCTCTCCTTTCTCCTGTGCTCCTGACATCTCCATTTTTGGCTTCCAAGACAGATTCTAACGGTGTGCTGGGTTTCTGAGCCTGCTGTCCTGGTGCTGGCACTGAGAGGGCATTTTGCTCCTCCAGGATACGACTTCCTGGTATTATTTTGGCCTCCTTTGGCACATCTGAAGCTCTGCTTCCCAAGGCCATCGACTGCTCTTTGTGAGCTTCAGCAGGCACGACAGGACAGACATCTGGGTTTTGCAATTCAAAAGCAAATGGAGGATTTCTAGGAGCTTTTGAGACTGTCACATTTTCATCCCAGAACTCCATTGTCCTTGGCAGCTGGTTTCTCTTCTGTTTGGGTTTCTTTTTCTTTTTCTTCACAATGGCCAGAGAGCCTTCCAGATCCCAGCTCTCCCTCGGGACATCTCTGCAGCTCTCCACACATTCTGACCCCACGTTGGATGGCTGCTCAGCTGCCTTTTTATGTGACACCCTAGTGCGAGGGGAGGTTCCAGCACCACATCCGTGTTCCACTATGGAATAGGGATCTACTTTTGGGTCAGGACTCTTCTGTTGTGGGAGACCTACGAGACGTTCCTCTGGTACATCTGCAATAGGCACTGGTGCAGGTTTTGCTCTGCCAAACCTGCGCTCCCTTGATTTGTTAGCTTGCCTTATTTGTGCAGTGGGTAGACCTGGAATACAGGAAGCCTGCTCAAACATCGAGGCAACTAATTGCTTTAAAAAAAATCATCAATATGCTATTTAAAATACATATATATTTATGATTTTAGCCATCTAAAACAGTCCATACAGTCATATATGCAGATTTTCCAGCACCGACACCACGCGAATTCCAAAGCCACCTCAGCAGAGCTGGGATAGACATTTCCACACAAAGCCTGTTTCAACCACTACCCATGAATATGTCAATGCTACTTAAAAAGCCACAGTTCCTGACCACATGCTCTTACCCCACCGAAAAGCAACAGTTCTTGTGAGGACATGCTATCGCTTTTTAAAAATGCAGAAAGGATCCATTTTGTCTCAGCAAAGACAAGCCAGGAGATGCACTTTTTATATCTCTAGCTGGCATCCTTCCAAAATGGGGAAAAAAAAAAATAAAATAGAAGTTGAGTGGAAAGATGAGACTCAGGAAGAGAGAAGGGGGCTTGATGGGGAAGGGGGAGCAGAAGAGCTCCGTGTCCCCCAGCACCCAGGGTGGGAGCAGCAGAGGGCAGAGCTGCTGGGCCCGAATTTGCTGCACTCCCTTGCAGGCAGCACCAGGTTTCCTGAGCTACAAGCCAGGGCTTTCAAGAGAGCCTCAGTCGTTTGTCAGAAAGGCCTGGCCCACAAACCAGCCTCCAGACACAAGTGTAAGCAAGAACAGCTCACAGGAGGGGCTGGGTTAGTGGAGCCAGGAGGACAACAAAAATAAAATCACATTTTTCCTTTGGTAAGTACAAAACTCAGTTTGGAAGGAGGTCTGCACCAGGAATATTGTCATAAGAATTAATGGTTCTTTTTAATACCAGGGTAAAAAGCTAGCAGCAATGGCAAAAAGATGGTGAGCTTTGAAACTCTACAGCAGAACAGATATTAGCCAGGCCCAGTGATAAAGTACCAGTAGCACCAATATTTGGGTTTTTAGTCCAGTGACTGTGGAAGGGAAAAGACTATTTAAGAGGGCAGGGATTAGAGGCAAAGGGCAAGGAGAATCCCCGAGGAAAGCACAGAACTGCAGAGCTGCCTGCTGCAAAAAAGATTTCTGCTTGCTGAAGTGGCAAGGCAGCCAGAAGCAAAAGGTGAAAAGTTCCCAGAGGATATTGCCATTCTAAAATTGACTTCTTATTTATATTCTACCTGTGGGCTCTGGCAGGGTTTTTTCTTGCTGAGGTTCTGCATGTTGGACATGGTTGTGTTCAGTCTCCTCCTTTTGTTTCTCTGTAACAGTGACATCCACAGTGGGAACAGGCTTCTCTGGAAGGAGGTCTTTATTTTCTAGTGCAGCAGCTTCTTTTGCTTCTACTGGAACTGAAAGATGAGAAATATGCACAGAGTGCTTCAGTTTTTAAGAATCCAGGCAACCTGCAAGTCTAAAAGCAAGCCCTGAAAAGGGTACAGGTTTGATTTTTAGCAGGGATGAAGTTGGTAAGATACAGTAGCCCACTAGGTATTATCTGCTCACAATTTCAGCAGCAATTTTATGTTTTGGCAGACACAGCAAGGTGGAGGTAAAACAAGAAGCCAAGACTGGCTTGGGGCTTCAGCACAGGGTGAAGGTTTGTCTGGGTTCTTTTTTCCCCTCTTTGTAATCAACTGAATACAGACTATTCCAGCTTCCCATTGGAATTCAAATCCAGAATATGCTCCATTATCACCTGGAGTCCCTGTCTCATGCTCATCCTCCAGTATTCACACACACCTTAGCAGATACTCATGCAGACACTACAAAATGCCTAGCTACACATAATTACAACAAGTTTGAATTTGTAAGACATCATTACACCAGGGAACAGTTCTAGATGTAATTAATTTAATTAAAATTTTAAATAGGAATAATAATGATGGCAGACATAGGTACAGCTATGGATGAGGAAGAAAAAGACAAGTTACATGCTGGGAATTCCAGATGTGAAGACTAGCATCTTTATAACAGTCCCCACGTCTGCCCACACTAAGAACCTTCTTGAAATGAAACCTTTGTTGCTTTGTCCTTGGTAAGGACAGCAGAAGAGTGTCTGTGAGGAGGAACTTCAGTGGGGGGGCAGAATTAGCTGGAAGCAAAGTGCTGGCTCCAGTTTTCTCCCGGGGTCTGCATTTCTCACCTGCTGGTTGTGAAAGGTGGTTTGTCTGCTCTGGAAGATGCTCCTGGTGCTGGCTGGGAGGTGCTCTGAGGTCTTTAGCTTCCTCTGAGGGATCAACACAAGCTTCTGGGACTTTGGATTCCACATTTGCAGTTGCTTCTGCAAAAAGAATGTAAAGGGTAAAAATTTGTATTATTTTTAATTTAGATCAGATGAAGCAAGGTAAAAATAATCACTTCCTCACTTAATCCTCATCTTCCACAAGAAATGAAAGGTCTTGGTCTCCCCCACTTTTAAAGCAGTGGCAATCTGCTTTTTGGGATCCCTTTGCACCAGCTTTCCCCTCCTGAAAGCCTGAGTGTTCTCCTAAAGCAAATCTCCCTGTGCTGTCTGGTGTTCACTCCTTCACTCACACACCTATGCCTCCCAGTTACTACATTCTAGTAGGGCCTTTCTGATTAAAACTTCTCTCTTTTGAAATCTATTCCTTTCATTAAACTAAAGAGTATTAGAAATAAGAAAGAAAACATCTCACTCCAACTTTTCAACGAGGAAATGTCACCAAATTACCAACAAATCTATCAGTCTCTTCCAAAACCATTTTGGAGATAAGAATCTTTCTTTGGAAACATTATGTCCCACAGGATCTGTGGAGATTTCAGTATAAGCTGAGCATGAGAGTGAGACAAAAATAAGTACTAGCAGGGATGAACTAATATGTCTCTGGGGCTGCCCTAAAAACCAAACATCACTGCTATGAAAGCCAAGTAAAAAGAAAACATTTAAAAAATCATTAAGATATTCTAGTTTTATATTTTATAAGCAACAAATCCTCATGAGCACTTCCTGTCTGCACCTTGACAGAACTGAGCTCTACCTAAGATGTGTTTGGTCTTCCCCCTGGGCTGGGCACTGGGGAGGGGGCACCTCCAATCCTGGGGTCAGGTCTGGGCCCCTCACTCCAAGAAGGACATGGAGGGGCTGGAGCGTGTCCAGAGAAGGGCAAGGGAGCTGGGGAAGGGGCTGGAGCACAAGTGTGAGCAGGAGCAGCTGAGGGAGCTGGGGGTGTCCAGCCTGGAGCAAAGGAGGCTGAGGGGAGACCTGCTGGCTCTGCAACTGCCTGAGAGGAGGTTGGAGCCAGGGGGGGTCGGGCTCTGCTCCCCAGGAACAAGTGATGGGACAAGAGGAACCGGCCTCAAGTTGTGCCAGGGGAGGTTGAGGTTGGATCTTGGGACCCATTTCTTGCTGGCAAGGGTTGTCAGGCCCTGGCCCAGGCTGCCCAGGGCAGGGCTGGAGTCCCCATCCCTGGAGGGCTTTCCAAGCTGTGGAGATGTGGTGCTGAGGGACATGGGGCAGTGGTGGCCTTGGCAGGGCTGGGGGAATGGGTGGACTGTGTGACCTTAAAAGTCTTTTCCAGCCAAAAGGACTCTATGATCCTATAATCTGAAACACTAAAAAAATAAGCTCTTTCTCTGACAGTTATGACAATTCTGTATCCATGTGGCCATCTCCAAGTGCTACCAGGAGTGTTGCTGCTTGTGCTGTGCCCACTTAGGGCCTCCTCACCCCCCCTGCTGTGCTGTGCCAAGCCTGAACAAAGCTTTTGGGCAGGCACACTCACCAGCAGGAGGCTTGTCAAGGGGTAACTTTTGCTGCTCAGATGCCACCAGCCTTTCAGATGTAGCACCTTTGGTATCAGCTGCAGGGACAGACTTGGCTTCTGCAGGGGCAAACCCAGGTTCTACAGCAGGGAGAGGCTTGGCTTCCACCACAGGAGCAAACCCAGAATCCATAGCATGATGATGGTTGACTTCTGCTGCAGGGGCAAACTCTGCATCTGCTGCTGGTGCAACCTCAGAGTCCATGGCATGGTGAGATTTAGTATCTGCTGCTGGGGCAAAGGCCAAATCCATACCCTGGGGAGATTTGGTAACTGCTGCTGGGGCAGAATCAGAACCCTGAGCACGATGAGGTTCTGCATCTGCTGCTGGGGCAAATGCCAAATCCATCTCTTGGGGAGGTGCTGTGTCTGCTGCTGGGGAAAACCCTGCATCTTCTGCTGGAGCAAACTCCAAATCTGCCCCATAATGGGACGTGGCATCTGCTGCTGGGGTGAAGCCAGGACCTGCCACTGGGATGGATGCAGTGTTGACAGCATGAGGAGCCTTGGCTTCTGGTGCAGGAGCAAACCCAACATCCACAGCCTGGAAAGGGTTGGCTTCTGCTGGAGGGACACATCCAGCATCCAGAGCTTGAGGAGGCTTGGTGTCTCCTGAGAGAATGGACCCAGATTTTTCTGCAGGAAGGGCCAGGCCATCTGAGGCAGGAACACACGTTGCATCTGCTGCTGAAACACAGATCATGGAAATCAACATTTCACAGACACTCAAATTTCATAGAGTGGTTTGGGTTGGAAGGAACCTCAAAGATCATCTAGATCCAACCCCCTGCCATAGGCAGGGACACCTCCCACCAGACCAGGTTGCTCAGAGCCCCATCCAACCTGCCCTTCAACACTGCCAGGGATGGGGCAGACACAAAATATAGAGTCTAAATACCTGGCTAGAGAAGATGGGGCTTTCACTCCTTGTCTTTCAGCTGCACTCACTACCCCCTTGTGCCACTGCACTCAAATTGTGCTAATTGTTATGACTCTGCCCAGTGCACCCAAGTGCTTTTCCTTCTACAGCTTCAGGTGTCTTGTTTTGTCTCCTTGACTGCAGTGTCAGACATGCCCCCAACAGAGGAAGGACATGTCCCACATGACATCCTGGTCTCCAGACTGACGAGGCATTGATTTGACAGATGGACCACTCAGTGGATCAGTAATTGGCTGGATGGCCACACTGAGAGTTGTGGTCAATGGCCCAATGTCCAAATGGAGGCAGGTGATGAGTGGTGTCCCTCAGGGGTCAGTACTGGGACCAGTGCTGTTTAACATCTTTGTTGGAGACATGGACAGTGGGATTGAGTGTCTCCTCAGCAAGTTTGCTGGTGATACCAAACTGTGTGGTGTGGCTGACACCCTAGAGGGAAGGGATCCATCCAGAGGAAGCTGGACAGGCTGGAGAGGTGGGCCAATGCCAACCTCATAAAGTTCAACAAGGCCAAGTGCAAGGTCCTGCACCTGGGCCAGCACAACCCCAGGCACAAATACAGGCTGGGGGCAGAATGGTTGGAGAGCAGCCCTGAGGAGAAGGACCTGGGGGTGGGAGGAGATGAGAAGCTGGACATGAGCTGCCAATGTGTGCTGGAGCCCAGAGAGCCAACCACATCCTGGGCTGCAGGGCCAGGGAGGGCATTCTGCTCTGCTCTGCTGAGACCCCACCTGGAGTGCTGTGTACAGTTCTGGAGTCCTCAGCACAAGAAAGATATGGACCTGTTGGAAAGGGTCCAGAGAAGGGCCACCAAGATGATCAAAGACCTCTGCTATGAAGACAGGCTAAGAGAACTGGGGCTGTTCAGCCTGGAGAAGAGAAGGCTCTGAGGAGATCTTATAGCACCTTCCAGCACTTGAAAGGGGCTTCAGGAAAGCTGGGGAGGGGCTTTTCATCAGAGAAGACAGTGATAGGACAAGGGGTAATGGTTTTAAACTGAGAGAGGGGACATTTATGTTAGATATGAGGAAGAAATTCTTCACTCCAAGGGTGGTGAGGAACTGGAATGGGTTGCCCAGGGAGGTTGCTGATGCCCCATCCCTGGAGGTTTTTAAGGCCAGGTTGGACAAGGTTTTGTGCAACCTGGTCTAGTGGTAGGGGTCCCTGCTCATGGCAGGGGGGTTGGAACTTGATGATCTTTAAGGTCCCTTCCAACCTTAGTGATTCTATGATTCTATGACACGGAGCTGTTGGAGAGAGTCCAGAGGAGGCCCCGGAGATGATGGGAGGGCTGGAGCAGCTCTGCTCTGGAGACAGGCTGGGAGAGTTGGGGGTGTTGAGCCTGGAGAAGAGAAGGCTCCAGGGAGACCTTGGAGCACCTTCCAGTGCCTGAAGGGGCTCCAGGAAAGCTGGGCAGGGACTTTGGCCAAGGGCAGGGAGGGATGGGATGAGGGGGAAGGGTTTCCAGCTGGAAGAGGGAGCTGGAGATGAGATGTGAGGGAGAAATTCTGTGCTGTGAGGGTGGGGAGAGCCTGGCCCAGGTTGGCCAGAGAAGCTGTGGCTGCCCCATCCCTGGCAGTGTTGAAGGGCAGGTTGGAGGGGGCTTGGAGCAGCCTGGTCTAGTGGGAGGTGCCCCTGCCCATGGCACAAAGGTGGAGCCAGATGATCTAGAAGGTCCCTTCCCACCCAAACCATCCTGTCATTCCATGCAATATTGTTTCTGCTGCTCCTGGGTGGGATGGTGTTGCAGCCTGAGCAGCAGCACTGCCACTCCTGGCACTCTTGGCACAGAAGCCACTGTTGCCCAGGGAATCTCCAACTGCCCTTTATTCTTTCATGCCCAACTTGGCCTCTGTATGTTTCACATCCCAGCTCCTACCCACTGAGCTGTTAGCTCCAGAATCACATTTGTCAGTTCACAGCACAATCAAACCCCTGCAGTTTGGTTCCCATCTTCATCAGAACCCCTTAAAGGAGCTTTTTCAGTCAGTTTCAGTTGAACATCCCCACTGTCCAGAGGCAAGTTCTTACAAATCATCACAAGCCAGAAGCTGCAGATTTCTCCCCTGCAGTTGGGAGTTCCAGCAGCCCCAGCAGTGCCAGCACAGTGACCTCAGCCTCCCACAGACACTGCTGAGGAGATGCCGAAAAACACAGATATAAAATTTCTACTGCTTGTTTGGGTCACATCTAAAAATATCCTCCCCCAAACAATGGAAAAGACATTAAACCTTAAATTAGATACTTAAACTGAATGTGGAAAGAAATTAGCAAAATGGAAGAAGTCTGTTTTATAATAGCACCATTTAGAGTAAATCAATGCTCCAGTGAACCCGACCAAAAAGATCCATCATGCACTGGCCCTCATTTTGCCTCTTTTTCTTCTTTATTTTGAAGTGATATCATGATCCTCTCCAAAATAAAATGTAAAGATTGGGATTTTACAGGAGAGTAAGAGAGTAAGGAAATAGATATTAAAAGCAGTCTGGCTGCTGCCTGGTGAATCATGGGAAGTCCTGGAAAAAAGCACACAGTAAGTGGGCAAAGACTGGTGCAAAATGTCTTTATAATGTCTTTAAAACAGGGAGTTCTTAAGGTATTTCTATACAGCATCAGACTCCAGGTACAGCCATGTTCTGCAAACACCTCAACATTGTTCTGGAGCTAAAATTTTGATAAAGAAAAGAATGATTACATCAGTCACTGGACTGTGACACCAGGGCTGAAGAGTCCAGCAGACTTGCTCTTCTTCACCAATTCACGGATCAGAAACCTTCAGCCACACTGGAATTTGTTAATGCCTTCCTGTGTTTCCCCCTGGAAAGGCAATCCCAGTTTTCCCACCATTACACCTTGCTCAGGAAGGGCCTAAGCCCAGCACCAGCTTTTGGCCTGGGGCAGCGTTACCTGATGTTGCACCTTTTGGTCCACCAGCAGGTTCAGGCTCTCCTGGGGATGGTGTCACCACAGCAGGAGAGAAAGCAGGAGCCACAGCTGCAGGGCTTTCTGGGAAATGGAGTTTCATTGCTTCAGTCACTGTGGGGGGCACTGGGCAGAGAAAATGCAGTTTGGTTAAGCACTCAAAAAGGTCTCAGCAAACCACTTTCCCTTCTGGAGTCAGGATGTGAATCACCCTCTCCAAGTGTGTCTGCAGCAGGAACCCCCATGAGTCAGCTCCCCCTCCTCAGCATCCCCGTCGTGTTGGACAAGAACAGCACTGGGTTTTATCACTCATTTTCAGAAGATTAGTTGGTGCAGTACCCAGGACAACACTTGCATCTGGAGAGAAGTTACAGCCATGAGCAAGCTGAGAATTCAGTTACAAAGCAGCCCAGTTCTGCCCCGAGCCCCTGGCAGAGCCACCACCACCAGAAACACTTCCTACCTGGGACCAGTGTCAAAGTGCCCTCTGACAGCTTGTTCACCCAAACTGCCCATAAAGGTCCTGTTATGGGCCAAGTATCACAATACCATCATAGAATCATGGAATGGTTTGGGTGGGAAGGGACCTTCTAGATCATCTAGTCCCAAACCCCCTGCATGGGCAGGGACACCTCCCACCAGACCAGGTTGCTCCAAGCCCCATCCAACCTGCCCTTCAACACTGCCAGGGATGGGGCAGCCACAGCTTCTCTGGCCAACCTGGGCCAGGCTCTCCCCACCCTCACAGCACAGAATTTCTCCCTCACATCTCATCTCCATCTCCCTCTTCCAGCTGGAAACCCTTCCCCCTCATCCCATCCCTCCCTGCCCTTGGCCAAAGTCCCTCCCCAGCTTTCCTGGAGCCCCTTCAGGCACTGGAAGGTGCTCCAAGGTCTCCCTGGAGCCTTCTCTTCTCCAGGCTGAACACCCCCCAACTCTCCCAGCCTGTCTCCAGAGCAGAGCTGCTTCAGGTCTTCCATCATCTCCGGGGCCTCCTCTGGACTCTCTCCAACAGCTCCATGTCCTTCCTGTGTTGGGGACCCCAGAGCTGGGCACAGAGCTCCAGGTACACAACAGAATCATGCCTCAATGGAGCTCCAAAGATCTAACTGTCACCAGAAGCTAAAGACCATCAGACAGAATACACAGGTTTGCAATTAGAATTTAATTTAAAATTCTGCTGATAGTGCATGAGCCAAAATTCCATTGGTTGGTGCCCTCAGCTGCACCAGCCCTTGGAAGCAGTAACCACAAGTGCTCTGACTTAGCACTCAAGTCAGCAGATTTGTCTCTCAGTGTGCACAAAGGCTGGAATCCTTGTCAGCAGTAAAATTCAGTTTTAGAGTTCCTTTTAATGAGTAAATGTTATGCACTCTGTTTACTAATTTCTTATCTATTATATACTATGTTGTTTTATATCTATCTCATATAGAGAGAGGTATGATTGTATTATTTATTCTATGATGACTTTGGTGGCAAGGCATGCCTGAACACACATCCCAGCTGGAAATGGAGGTACCTTCACTGTCATGGAGATGCACAGAATGGAGACCCAGCCTGGAATCCACAGAGTTTGCTACTGGAAGTTCTTTCTTTGCTCACATCTGCTAACTCAACTCCCCAAACCCATGACAGGGCACGTTTGCAGTGGGTTCAAGCCCTGCTACCCAACATGCCCCCAGAGGACAGACCACTAATACCTGCTGATGCTTGGGCCTGGAACTGCATATATGACATTTGTTACCCTAAATGAGAAGTCAACAGTCTCTACAGCTGCAGGGTTCTCCCCATCTCTTCCAGCACTAAACCATGAAGTGTGTGGTAACACCTCCCTCAAACACACATTTCTCTTCTAAACTGATCTGAGAACCAGAAACTGTTTTTCTTGGTCAGGTCCCACTTCACTCCATCAGTGCCTTTTGTTTCTTGAAAAGGCAGACAAGAGGAGAAGCTCTGCTGCTGTTCAGGAGCTCCAGGGACAGTTCCTACATATCAATCAAAACCTGTTTTTACCTGGTGGCTCAACAAAGAAAGAGGCATCTGGTCCCTTCACATCATGTGGAGCTCCCATCCAGTGTTCTTCAGGCACTGGAAAACAAACACATTGAGTCCTTCCATGACCCCTGCTTTAGTTTTTGAGTTGAAGGTATCGACTCTGCTGTTTGGTGGGTTCATTCTCAGGTAACTTCCAGTCCCCTCTGAGGACTGTACCAGAACATCATGTTCTTCTGTGATTATTGCTAGGGAAACCTTGCATCAGAGGAGAGCTCTAACCAGCACTGACCCCAGGACCCAGCAGAGAAGGTTCTTTGTTCAATTCTTCCTGGCACCTGGCTCTAGGTGGCCCTGCTTGAGTTGGGGGGCTAGACAAGATGACCTCCTGAGGTCCCTTCCAGCCTCAGAACATTCTGTGATGTCCTAACATCTTCAGAACATTCCCACTGAACCGAGAACTGCCAATGCCAATAGGATACTTTCTAATCCTGACTGATCTGACATATCAACTCCCCCACCAAGAGTCTTTAGGACCAGGAAACCAAGATTCTCCAGCTGCAGAGCCCTCAGACCCAGCTAGCAAGACAGACAGGAACAGCAAACATCTGTTTCTTACCTGCTTGTTCTTGCAGAAATTCTGCAGTTGAATCCAGGCCAATGAAGGCTGATGGGTCTAGAGCCTCCGCAGGAGCATAGAAGGACCCCAAGAAAGGTTGTTCAGGTACCATCATGGATCCATGTGGTGCTAATGAAATAAAAGGCCTTTTGTTAATCCCCAGGCTGGCCCTAACGACTTCCCTTCCCAAATGTGAACTCTGTACAACCCTTGGAAAACAAACCATTCTGCTCTGCTCACCAGCAATTCAGATAAAGTGTGCAAGCAGCCCTGAGTTAGCTGACCTTCACAAACTGCACTGACAGTGACCTCTGCACACACAAGTTGTAACGAGGTGTAAGACAGGAAGCACAGGCCTGCAATTTTTTTCTTACTTACAAGCTCTTTCCCTTTTGCTTTCTGCTTCTGCTCCCTTGAATAACTGCTCAAACTCCAGCAGGCCAAACGCTGAAGACCACTTTGTGGGAAAAGTCCATGTGTATTTGGTTTCTAGCCATGAAGACAAGACATTGGTAACTCCTGCTTCAACTGAACTTGTCTAGATGTCCTAAGTATACTTCAAATAACCCTTCCTGGCAGTAGCTATTGGATTGGCTTTAGGCACTATTAAAAAAATCATGGGAAGAGATGATACAGTCTGTGCACTTGGAAACTTACTAGTGTTCATTACATGAAAGTCAACAGAGGAAACACCAAAACTTGACCATCAAGGACAAATGCCAAGGAGGAACTCACCACGGATGTCCCTGGAAGCATCAACATGGCCCGGGAACAGCGGCACACTCTGCATGTCAGCAGAAAATGACAGATCAGGCAGGTTCTCCCCCCTGTGCATGCTGAAGGGGTCTGGCAGGAGACAAGGACAAGGCCAGTGTCACCACAGGGGAAAGACATGATACAGAGGGAGATTATTTAAAAACAAGACGAAGATGCACCCGACACCACAGCTGGACTTCAGAGGGAAAGCTGCTCTCAGGATCACGTACCGGGGGCAAACGCCTCCAGAATTTGAATTTCTGCCCAACAGTAACACCCAGTTGCTCAGACTGCTTCCTAGGGCACAGGGACTGAACTTCAGCCAACGACTGCTCCCTCCTCTCAAGGAAGAAGCACCTTGTTCCTGCCCTGCTGGACACACTTGGCTAACCTGAGTTGGACCCCGGGCTGAGCTCCAGGTCAGTTCACTCCCCAGCAGACCCACGGCTGTGCAGGCTGCAGTTCCCCTCCCAGAACTGCCCTCCAGTACAAACTGACTGCTGGGCCAGTTTTAACCAGGTTATGAGCCAGAGAGGCAGATCACACACTTCCCAGTGTCCCAGGCAGATGAGCAGCCTTGGCCTTTAGATCCAGACCAGACACACTGGTGAGGCTGTCAGGATCTTCAGTGCACATTTCCAAGTTGTCTGGTCTCAGCTTTGCTTGGTCTCACCTGCAGTAACTTTGTTCTGCTTTTGGTCCATGTTTTAAGTGGATGCATCAATGTCCTCTGCAAAGGATGCTGAGCATTCAGCGAGAGAAAATTCTTTTCCTGCAAGTTTTCTTTTCTGTGTGCACACATCTCCTTTCCTCTCAAGTCATCAGCATGGACATTCAAACCAGATGGGACAGGGAACACCACCATGCTGGGTTAAAGAAGATGGATTCATTTAACTGCAATGCCAGGAGTCAGAGAGTAGGCAGATGACCTCACCAACAGAGTAAAATGAAGAACAGATGACTCTTCACAGGATGACAGAATGGTTTTGGTTGGGAAAGACCTTTAAGATCATCAAGTCCAATCATAACCTAACTCTACCAACTATCAACCCAACTCTACCAAGCCCAGTGCTTAAACCATGTCCCTCAGCACCACATCTATACATCTCTTAAACACCTCCAGGGATAGTGATTCAGCCACCTCCCTGGGCAGTGACCCTTTCAGTGAAGAAGTTTCTTCTAATCTCCAACCTCAACCTCCCCTGGCACAACTTGAGGCCGGTTCCTCTTGTCCCATCACTTGTTCCTGGGGAGCAGAGCCCGACCCCCCCTGGCTCCAACCTCCTCTCAGGCAGTTGCAGAGCCAGCAGGTCTCCCCTCAGCCTCCTTTGCTCCAGGCTGGACACCCCCAGCTCCCTCAGCTGCTCCTGCTCACACTTGTGCTCCAGCCCCTTCCCCAGCTCCCTTGCCCTTCTCTGGACACGCTCCAGCCCCTCCATGTCCTTCTTGGAGTGAAGGACATCCCCTTCTCACACAAGTTCTCCTGTAGTTGACAGACCCCTGGATGTCTTTGCTGACCACACCTTGCTGGCTCGTGCCAGCTGCACATTCCTCTCCAGAGGGGCACAGCCAAGCAACAAGAGGCTTCAGCTCCAGTGGCCTCCTGCAGACATTTCTCAGGACTGTCCCACATCACATACCCCAGAACTGAGGAACTCCCTGCCCCAGAATGGCTGTCACAGCCCAGTTCCAGACCCTGCCCAGGTTTCCTCTGGTTAAGGACAATTCCAAGGGATTCAGTCAAAGCTGTTAACTCAGTTTGCTGCCAGGGATGCTACCCGTGGGGAGGGCCATCAAACTTCAAACGTTCCCATGGCCATGGTGCTCCAAGATGCCAGGATCAGGAGAGCTGCATGAATTCTTTTATAAATCTATCACAATATTTGAAATGCCAAGATGGTGTCTTGCTTCAGAGTAAACTCTGTAAAATGTTCATTTTGAGCTGTTTAAAACAGTATTACCCAGACTGAATAACTGCCTTTTTCCCAATTATAAACACAAAAAAAACCACACAAAAAAGACCCCTCAAGCCCCACCAAAAATACCCAAACCCAGAGAAAAGCATCATGACTGAAATAAATGTAAAAACTAAGAGAGATGCTGCTGGTCTCCCCTTGGTCCAGCAGCCACCTGGCAAAACCAGGCAACCCAGATTGAACCCTGCCTCTGCTCCCGAGGGAGAAAGGGAAGAAGAGGAGGGAGTTATGGCTGAGCTGCTGTTTCCCATCTCCAAAGATCCTTCACTACTCAAGTCGTGGCATTTTTTCTGTCCTTTTTCTGCTCTGCTGGTGACAAGGTGACAGCAAAACACCTTGCAGCTGAAAATGGAAAGGCAGGTGAGTAAGGGTGAACTGCTGGATGGGCTGTGGCCAGCCCAGGAAATTATCAACTCCTGCACTAAATAAGCCCCAAAAATAATCTTCTGCTTGCTCAAAATCTGCAGCTTGTTTAGAATATTTTGAAGCCAGACGAATGCGAAGGATCTGTGAGAGTTGTTTCTAGACAGCTGGAGGTGAGGTCAACACAACGTTTCTGAAGGTTTCTTTGCAACTCCCTTCCACAGCCACTCGTGTCCGTTGCTGTTCAGGGACACAGCTCAAATTTGCCAATGATTGTGGACCAATAAAATCATATTATTGTAGATCATTTAAACAGGAACTCTTCATGTTCAGACATTTACCTGCAGCTGCAGCAATAAATCCTGATACACTTGTGCTTAAGGGCTGGCAGCACTTTCAAAGCTTGTGAGCAATTAGGGAATGGTTGATTTTTATTCACTCCACATTCCAGTGATGTTGTTAAAACAAGTCTGTTTGTTACAGGAAGTGTGTAAAACATACAGCTAAGTTTTTGCTCGTAACTGTTACTTCCCCAGGGCTGGGTCCCCCTGCCAGCCCCCCTGGCAGTTTTTCTTGTGATGTGGAGCAGCCAAGCCCAGAGCAGACTCAAATGTGCTCTTGCAGCTGCTCTCAGAAGGGGCAGAATATTCCAGCAGCTGAATCGAGGTGGCATTTCCAACGTTTCTCCCCAAGGAACTACAGCAATGCTGGTCAGCAGACCTGGTACACCACTGACCAGAGAATTCTCTCCTTGGGAGGGAAATCATCCTACTGGGCTCCAAAGTGTGTGCATAAAAATATTTAATAAACCCACAGACTTCTCTGAGTCTGCTGTTCACATTCTTCTCCTTCTGCTGAAAAGTCCTTGGAGCTTGTCCATCCTCTCTGATCCCTCTGCTCAGTTATGGGAATCAACTCTCCTCTAGGATCTCTCATTTGCACAGCACCAGGAAGAGCAGGATGGGGGAATACTGAATGTACAGGTGTGCAAGATACTCCAAGGACACAAAATGTCAGGCAATGTGGGTTTGTGCAATAGATAACCCCAGAGTGATATCATTCAGGCCCAAAGAACACTGGGTGATGGGCTAAGTATGGAAATTGCTCCTAACCAACAAGTTTGTCATCTGGCTATTGAGCATAACTGCATCAACATCTCATTCTTTCACCTAGCAAAGCAATCACAGAATCACAGAATCACCAAGGCTGGAAAAGACCTCTGAGATCATCAAGTCCAGCCTATGACCAACACCACCACACCATCTAGACCATGGCACTCAGTGCCACATCCAGCCTTTCCTTGAACACATCCAGGGATGGTGCCTCCACCACTTCCCTGGGAAGTCTATTCCAATGTCTAATCACCCTCTCCATGAGGAAGTGCTTCCTGATATCCAACCTAAACCTCCCTTGGAGCAACTTCAGGCTGTGCCCTCTTGTCCTGTCACTGGTTGCCTGGGAGAAGAGCCTGACCCCACCTGACTACAACCTCCCTTCAGGTGGTTGAAGAGAGTGGAGGGAGGGAACAACCCAACAACCGTGTCTGAGAAACCGGTGGCTCTTTTGTCCCAGTTGTTCCATCAATCATTTCTTACCCTTGTAACATTACACATTGCTCCAGGCTGGACACCCCCAGCTCCCTCAGCTGCTCCTGCTCACACTTGTGCTCCAGCCCCTTCCCCAGCTCCCTTGCCCTTCTCTGGACACGCTCCAGCCCCTCCATGTCCTTCTTGGAGTGAGGGGCCCAGACCTGACCCCAGGATTGGAGGTGCCCCCTCCCCAGTGCCCAGCACAGGGGGACAATCCCTGCCCTGCTCCTGCTGGCCACCCCAGTGCTGACACCAGCCAGGATGCTGTGACTGACACTACAGTTCCATGAGTACCACAGTCCTACCAGCCATCTCCATGGGTTTGAACACAGGCTGCTGTTCAAAGCACAGGTCTCCATCATCCACTGTCCAGGACTCATTGCGATCAAGGAAGTCTTTGTACGACATCTTTTCATCCATGATTTCTCCTGGGAAGACTGAAATTAGAGAAGAAAATGACACAGTCAGAAATGAAATTGATTACTGCACGATACAGCATCCAGAGGCCAATAGATGACACCAGCTGGTAGCCAAACCAGGAACCTTGGATATGAATTTTTTACTGCTTTGCTCCAACTCTTCAAATAACAGGAACAGAATAATGGGAATTTCTCCATCCCGATACACACACGTGGTCAAGACTGGACCCACATGTCAGTGCACATCCTGTTTTAAATGCAGGACAATTCTCACCAGCTTCTCACACTCATCTGTAGGGAGATTTTTCATTAGTGTAAGAGCTGGAACAACCCTGAGAGCCTGAACTTGCCAGGCTGAGCAAAGCTCTCAGGTCCCTCAGTACAGAGATGCTGAACACAACTCGCTCATCAGGTCACAGCAGGGAGGGGGGGAACCAAAGCCCCCTCCTCTCCCACCCAGGCATGACCTGTATGCACTGAACCTGACCAGTTTACAGCCATGTCAGTACACCACAGCCACACAGCACCCACAGGATGGTCTTCCTCTCTGTTTTACTGGAAAGACAAGCTCCCAATCACTTCAGTGAATCACTTTTCCCTGAATACCTCAGAGGCCTTTGTCTACCTTTGTATTTCTAAACCTTCCCCCATTAACAATAACGACAGTTCTCCCAACACTTCAACACCTCAAAGCCTGATGCTTTATTTCTGACTAAGGAAAATGTTAATCTTCCTTTGCTGATCCCTGTTAAAAACAACTGCCCCGAGACCAAAAGCCCTCAGCAATCTGAGGCAGCACAAACATTCTATCACCAGAGCCTTGGTAGGCACCTCTTCACAGCCTATAAATGCTGCACAGAAAAATGCATGGAAATAAAGAAGTTAGACTACTAAAGACTATTTCAATCAGGTTTGTCACAAGGAATATTGAAAATATGCAGATCAGCCTTTTCCTGAAGTCCTTATGAGGAGTTGGAAGATGTTTAGAAAACCGAAGGAAGAAAGCTCAGCTGTGAACCAAGATGTCTTCCAGCAGCAGCACTAAGACACCTCCTGGGCTCTCCTCTTCCTCATCATCCATGCTTGATGTTGTGGGGGTTTTTTACATTTATATCTCCACTTTGCTCCAGCCTGTCTTCTTCTCCCAGCAGAGCACACTGGGATGAATTTGTGGATAGTGTGGTTAACCGGTCCCTCCCCAAATCTTTTTCTAGTGGGAGGTGTCCCTGCCCATGCAGAGGGGTTGGAACTAGATGATCTTTAAGGTCCCTTCCAACCCAAACCAGTCTGGGATTCTATGACTGTTATAAGCAAGAGCCTGTAGCTCCCCTACACCCACGACACACTGACAGCAGCCCCAGATGCACCAATATCTTCACAAACAAGAGGATTTCACCTCTGTTCAGGGAGGTTGGGATTTAGAGGCCTCTGGGAGTGCTGCAGCCCAGCTCTGGGGTCCTCAGTACAGGAGAGACATGGAGCTGTTGGAGAGAGTCCAGAGGAGGCCCCGGAGATGATGGGAGGGCTGGAGCAGCTCTGCTCTGGAGACAGGCTGGGAGAGTTGGGGGTGTTGAGCCTGGAGAAGAGAAGGCTCCAGGGAGTCCTCATTGTGGCCTTTCAGTACTTGAAGGAGGCTGGTAAGAAAGATGGGGACAAACTTTTTATCAGGGCCTGTAGCAACAGGACAAGGGGCGATGGTTTTAAACTGAAAAAGGGGAGATTCAGGCTAGATATTAAGGAAGAAGTTTTTTTACTCTGAGGGTGCTGAGACACTGGCCCAGGTTGCCCAGAGAGGTGGGAGATGCCCCATCCCTGGAAACATTCCAGGTCAGGTTGGATGGGGCCTGGAGCAACCTGGTCTAGTTGAAGATGTCCCTGCCCAGTGCAGAGGGTTGGACTAGATGGCCTTGAAATGTCCCTTCCCACCCAAACCAGTCTATGGTTCTATTCCATGATTCTGTTTTTAACACTTCAACTTTAAATCACTTCAACAGGAAACAAAAGCAGCAGCAAGTGGTAATGGCCAGGATGGGAAAAAGCACTAGGGAATAAATGCAGCTCTCCTTGTAAATAAGAGATGTATCAATAGGCACAGCACAGGAAAGCTGGCTAGAAATGAGCTGACACGTGGGAGGTTTGATTTACACTTAACACAGAAAAATGCCTGAACTTCAGCACATCAACAGTGGCTCCTCCAGCACAGCCCCTCGTCCTCGGGCTGCTCCGTACAGAGCCCGGTCAGTTCAGCTGCCAAAGACATTTCCAGATCCTGCACTTGTACAGAAGAAACAAAACCCTAAGTCCTAAAGCTCCCAAATATGATAAATGCAGGGAAAAGGATCCAGATACCCAGACTTGTGACTTTTCAGATTAACGTCTGTTTTCAGGGGACATGACTTTGTCAGCTCTTCTACCAACAACATTAGACTTACAAACTGATTTCCAGTTTCTTCTGGAAAGAACCACCAAAAAATTTACACCAACTCCTTCCCTCATCCCCTAATGCAATATTCTACACCCTCCTGCCAACACATCTCTTTGTGCTTTCAATATTTCTCCCTTCACTTGGGCTGACAACACTACTTGCAAGACTGGAGCTCAGGAAAGGACACAGTGTGCCTTGCAAGCCAGCCCTGAAGAGGACCCTTAATTCAGTGCAAAACTGCAGTTAATAAAAGCAAACCTGATGGTCACACACAGAAGGGCCAGAACAGAAGAAATAATTAAAAAAACCAACACATACAAAAGCAGCAAGTGCTGCCTCTTCTAGGAGGTGAGGGGACCTCTCAGCTGCAGACAGAGAATTCATAGCCAGGTGGAACAAAGATTCATAGAGAGGTTGTAATGAGGCTAATTAAAAAAGTGATTAAGAGAGTCTGATGAAAGATGACTTTTGTGGGGTGCAAAATAATGTAATGACACCAGAGCAAACCACTCAGTGCTTGCAGCAACTCACCCGAGATTTTGTTCTTGAGCAGGAGGTGATTCCATGAAGTCAGAAACACATCAACATCTCAGATTAGTACCCAAATCATTCTCCTGATTAAAGTCTGGGCCTCAATGCCACGCAGCATCCCTGGGGTCAAAACCTTTCCAAGGTCAGAGGCGTAGGAGAGTCTGCATATTCCTATTTTGAGTCGTTAACAGCAACACACCTTAGCAGGGACTTCACAGATAATCCCCAGGAGAATTAACGAGCTTTAACTGCCTCCCACCTGTGGCAACGTGGGACCCGGGGAGGGTTTCTCTGCCTAAATGCAGAGGGAGGCACTGATGGTGTCACCAGGTTTCAATTAAAAGCAGCTCGGATGCCTTGGCAGGAGGTAGGACCTGTTGGAGCAAGTCCAGAGGAGGCCACAGAGATGATGGAAGACCTGAAGCAGGTCTGCTCTGGAGACAGGCTGGGAGAGTTGGGGGTGTTCAGCCTGGAGAAGAGAAGGCTCCAGGGAGACCTTGGAGCACCTTCCAGTGCCTGAAGGGGCTCCAGGAAAGCTGGGGAGGGACTTTGGCCAAGGGCAGGGAGGGATGGGACCAGGGGGAAGGGTTTCCAGCTGGAAGAGGGAGCTGGAGATGAGATCTGAGGGAGAAATTCTGTGCTGTGAGGGTGGGGAGAGCCTGGCCCAGGTCACCCAGAGAAGCTGTGGCTGCCCCATCCCTGGCAGTGTTGAAGGGCAGGTTGGATGGGGCTTGGAGCAGCCTGGTCTGGTGGGAGGTGTCCCTGCCCATGGCAGGGGGGTTGGAACTAGATGATCTTTAAGGTCTCTCCAACCCAAACAGCTCTGTGAGTCTATGATTCTGTGCTTCCAGCTCCCAAGCTGACCTGCATGGGGACATCCCATGTGTGCTCCACTTCCACGGGCTGAGAAATATTGTACCTGACGTGGGTGCAGTGAACAAAAGGGACTGGATCTTCAAAGGGACACGAGACAGACCATTCCCTAGACTGCTCACGGCACCAGCGTTTGAACGTGGGTGTCCCACAAGAAACAACCAAACGAGTGACATGCTGGAAACTTGCTTTTTTCCTACTGAAAGTCAAAATGAAGAGAACGTGTCCTACCAGCCACAGGTTGGGTCCTGACACACCACAACAGGACAGGCAATGACTATGGGAAGTGATATTATGCTCTAACAGAAGTATGTAATTGTAGAAAAGTTCCTATTCAGATTCTGATCCAACTAAACAGGAATAAAATGCAGTTGCTTTTCACCCTTACATGCACCCTGAGGGCCACAGAATGAGAATTCAAAGTGTCATTCTAATACACAGCAGAGGTACTACCCTGCTTCTGTGTAAAACACCACCAAGAGAAAGCACTGAAGAACTGCTTTGGAATTAATTTACTTTCTGGCCATCAGCAGAGTTATTCTGCCTCTCATGCTACACCCCTGCAGATGCTCCAAGCACCCCAAAGCCGTGCTGACTTGGCAAGCAGATGCTGCTTTTCTGCCAGTGGCTTTTAGCTGTTATCCTGCCAAGTGAGACATTTGACACGGCTGAGTTCAGCAGAGAGGATCCAGAAGCTGCCCAGGCTGAGGTGCAGGGCAGCTCTGCCTCCTCTGTGCAGGGGATGGGGCAGAACTGTGGGCAAGGAGCAAGAGGAACGGAGACACATGAAGGCAACAAGCCCCTCGTGTTGAGCAGGAAAGTCAGCCGAGGCAACGCTGGCTGGAGCTTCAGGGCTGACAATTTAAGCAGGAAATATTTTATTAAGACAGACCACGACTGTTTAGATTTGCAAAGCACTTCGTAGACAAAGTGTCACTACATGTGTCAAGAGACATTATTATTTAAGATTATTTGTGCCGCAGAAGAGCAAGGGATTTAATTATATTCCAGTGTAAATTCTTCTGAAAGGGAACCTGTCATTCATCTGTCTGTACAACTCCCTTCAAAGCAAAAAAAGCAGCAGACTGTAAATGTCCTTCTGAGTGTGAGGAAGAGGCCTGGGAGCAGCTAGAAAAATTGACATGAACTTTCCCGAAGATGATTTTAACTGATTTCTGGGTTGGACCCACATTAAGTCTGCCCAGCTGTGGAGCACACACTGATTGAACTCTGAATCTTGTCACAGATCTGTGAGCAGCAGAGCACAACTAACACTGGCACGTTGCTAAAGCTCACGGATCTCACAGGGGGAGAACGTAAAATTTGGGTCACAACAGGGAAACCAGAAGTAAAACCTCCATTTATTATTGGTTTTAATAGACAGGTTGTACTTGTGCCCTTAACTAGAGAGGAGGGGAACCTCCCTCAGCCACACACCTTGCTGGGAAAGGGATGAGCAGCCCAGTAGGGCAGCGACAAGAAGTGTAAAGGGAAACATTTAGAAAAGACATCAGATTAATTAAAGGCCTGTAACAGTGTAACAGAACTATTTAGTATTTGCAAACACGAGTTCTAGCCAAAGCCCCAAAGCCAGAAGACTCAAAAGCCGTTGGCAATTGTCTCTGCAGAGTCACTAGAAATATAAACCAAAGACTTGCATATTTTTCATACAACATTTTCCCAACCTGTCCCACTGTTCAGTTCCTCCTTATTCAAGCCAGGCTGGTGGGACACGAGAAACGTGATCTCAGAAACAGGGTCCCAAGGACTGTAGGAAAGAGGATTTCTGTTCCAAACCCACTTCTGCAGACCCTTCTAACACCTGGTCCATGTGTGGGCAACAAATAAGAGCCATAAAAGCAAACAACAATGACTAGCCAAACTCTTATGATGATTGACCCTGAAGGTGCCTATTAATCTGTATCAGAAGATAAAGTCCTCAACACAAAATGTCCATCTGACAGATCACACAAACCTGCAAAGTAATTATAGCAAGTATTAGAGCTTGCTGCTAGTTGCCAATCCGGTTAGCACTGTTGATAATATAAACCACTGTGGGATTACAGCTCAGAGTCCTGCTGAAAGAAAAAAATATCATTAGCAACGTACTTACAAAGCAAACTTGCTTCTGAAAGGAAAAATATGGATCCCATGCAAGGAGCACCTTCCCTGAACGAATCCCAGGGCAGGTTCCGGCGAGAGTGAAACATTTAGCAAAGCTGCTGACTGGGTTGATTTGTTTGTTTTATCATCTGCTCTGCAAAGATCAGCATGGCCCCATGAGCCAGTCCAGAAGCTAATCCATCCGAAACAGCACCTCTGCCAACCTGCAGCACAGACACTCCCAAGGTGGAGACCTCCAGAAGAAAAACCCAGCCAGTAGCCACTGACAGACAGGACGTCGCTCGGTGAACTTCCAGCAAGGAGCACTCTTGGAAGAGGATTACCACCAGAAAGGCTTTTTGCTGCAGGAGACGCTAATCTTCATAGGTCACTGACCAGATCTCCAGCTACAGATTAAGTCTCTTCAAAATTAGCAGGTCTGCAGCCGTGAGGTGTCCCTGCCAGCACCCAGCCAAGCCAACAGAAACAGAGAAGCTTAAGAGCTTCATTCCTGCAGCTGATCTTAAAGCTAATTTGCCCAGATCACGGCGTTGGTTCAGTATCCTGAAGGGATGTCAAGTTTGCCTGGCTGAAATCACCACCTCAGCCTGACAGTTTTACCAGCCAGCAGAACAAACTGTGCCCTGCAATCAGTTCTCAGCAATCTCAAAGGAAGAGTGGTCAAGCACTGGACAGGCTGCCCGGGGCAGTGGTGGAGTCCCCATCCCTGGAGGTGTTCAAAACATGTGTAGATGTGGCACTTTGGGACATGGCTTAGTGGGCATGGTGGGGCTGGGGTTGATGGTTGGACTTGATGATCTTAGAGGTCTTTTCCAACCTTAATGATTCTGTGAGTCTATGAAATGCAAGTCCCCACCACTTCTGCAGGATATAATATACTGCTGCCTTTAAAAGGAACTTCAACAAGTGTTTGAAGAAAGGGTTAGGTAAACATGCCATTTTTTATAGTCAACATGAGATTTTGAGTTGGTATGTAGCTCTTGGGTCCTCTGTGAGGCTCTGCAGAGCTGCACTCAGCATGCTGCTGTGGGCAGTTACTAACCCCAGCAACTCCTGATTCCCAGCTTATGGATTCATGAGATATTTACCCCCATGTCCTCTCTGACTTTTATGCACACACAGAGGTACTGCCTCTGATGTGCTCATCAGTGGTGTCATACAGGGTGGGATGACATGGGGAACAGCAGGTACAAACCCCTACAGGCAGCTGAGATGTCCTGGGTTCTCCTTCCCTCACTCAGGACATCTCACTAGGAAGGGGAAGAGATACAGGAGCCTGACTTTAAAGGTTACCCAGTTCCAAGGTGCTCAGTGCTCCCTTTGTCCACGCTGGCTTCAGAGTGAACCGAAGGCATTTCACAGGGAAACCTTCTCTGTATTTTATGATCAGTTTCATTATCTTGTGAAACAGAATATTGCCTAGTTGGGTTCAGAGTGAAGGGTCCTAAAATCACTGCAAATGTGTGTTACAAACAAGCTTCACCAATGCCCAAAATCTGAGGGACAAACCAGAGCCTCTCAGAGGAAGTTCACAGATCTTTATCCAAGAGGATAAGAGCTCAAGATTTAAAGATGTTTAGCAAGTACATAAAGCACAAAGCTGGCAGCCTTGGTGGAGAAGAGTTTACCCAGACCAGAGACATCAAACTGGTTACTTTCTGCCCAGGGACTTCCCTCTTGTCAAACTGAAATACAGGCAGCTCCATTTACATCTGTTGGTTTTTTTTCTAATTACATAAAAATCTGAGGGAAACTGAACACTGGAGAGACTGCCCAGAGAGGCTGGGGAGCCTCCATCCTCAGAGGTAACTCAAAACCCAGCTGGCCAGAGCCCCAGCAGCCTCCTCTGGTGTCCCTCTTGGAGCAGGGGGGTTGGAGATGCCAGAGGTCCCTTCCAGCCTCCAATGCCTTCCCAGGCACGTCAGATGGTGCTTTTGGAGAAAAGGTTCCTGGCCTTGCAGAAGATCAGGGCTTAACTCCCCAGAGACAGAGCTGCAACCAAGTCTGGCTGAGATTGCCCCAAACACTTAATTTGCTGCAATGAGAAGCAAATCAAAATCCATTGTTGAGTTAGATGGGAAAAAAAAGGATAAGGAATATCAGGAATGTATCACAGGTCCTCGAGAAACCACAGGGTAGCTCAGAGGGTGCTGACAATGAGACACATCTTCTTGCTCTCCTGCTGAAATCCCATGCTGTCATTTAACCCAGAAGGCTAAAAAAGCTCCGTGTGTCCGACTGTCAGAACCAGGATCTCCTGACTGGAAAGGCACAAAGTCAGGAACTTTAAAGTTCAACACAGGGCTCACATTTTGCCTTAAAAAAACCTCAACAACCAAGAATCTGGAAGGAAAAAAAAAAAAAGATGCAATTGTTACTGCTGATTTTGTAGCTTTTTTCTTTGTGTGTGTGCATTTTTTTCCATACTTATTCTTCCTAAAGAGGTGGTGCTACAGCAGTGGTTGCTTCATGATAAACTGAGAGCAAGAACCAGAGCTGCCCAGCAAACACACCTCCCACCCTCAGCTCTAATTGCTCTCCACAAGCAACGTTTGTTCTCATGCTCCTGCTTCCCACTGGGAATGTCAGCTGCTCAGGAAGTGAGTAATTTGTGCTCACATCTCAGATGTTAGCAGAGAAGCCTCACAGACCACTGATGATGGAGGACAGGTTCCACCAAATACTCTTTTAGATTCTTCATCTAGAGCTGCACTCATGGACTCACAGACTCCACATGTTTGACCAGGAGGGCACACAAAGTCCTATTTCTAAACAAAATACCTATTTCCACAGCACTGGCACACATCAACAAAATAGTTCCTTTTTAGGAGACAACTTCTATCCCTGAAGTGTTCCTGGGAGCAGGTATCTCTTGGATGAATTCCAAGAAGGATGTGTCTTCTGCAGGAAGAGGGGGATTACAGGATCACTGCCTGTGGGATCACGTGTTTTCAAACCAGATAACTGAAGCATGGTTAAATATTTAGGAGGAAATGCTGTGCTGTGAGGGTGGTGAGAGCCTGGCCCAGGTTGGCCAGAGAAGCTGTGGCTGCCCCATCCCTGGCAGTGTTGAAGGGCAGGTTGGATGGGGCTTGGAGCAACCTGGTCTGGTGGGAGGTGTCCCTGCCCATGCAGGGGGTGGGACTGGATGGTCTTGAAGGTCTCATTCCAACAGCTCTGTGTCCTTCCTGTGTTGGGGACCCCAGAGCTGGACACAGTAATCCAGCTGTGGGAACCAGGCAGTGGAGTCTCATCCCCTGTGCTACCAGCCTGGCCAGAGCTCCTGAGCACAGAGCTCTGCCACTCCCACTCACAGGTCTGCAAGTGAGTGATGCAAAAGCAATCAGACCTGAAACAAAGTTTGGTTTAAAATAAGTGTCCCCTGCCCTTCCACGAGGTCTCACCCAGAGCTGTGTTCCTTTAATGTCCTCCAAAAGCCTCCTGACATCCCGGGCACTCTGGAAGCCACCGGTGCTCCAAGAAGGAAGCCCCAAGGAGCTTTAATGGGGGACTGCAGCCCCCTGCCGTGCCCCCTCTGCCCCCCAGCAGGGCGAGTGTGTCCCTCACGCTGTGTCCCTCACACTGTCACCACCAGCAGTGACACTGCAGTTTACAGCCCTGCCCCAGGGCCCTGTCATCCCGTGTTCCCAGCAGGAAACAGCTACAGCCCCTGAAAGGGCTGTTACCAAGTGTAAACGGCTTCACACCGATTCGGGGAATGCTGCAGTCCCAGCACATGGTGGTGACTGGTCCCAGCAGGGCAGGGGAGGGGCTGGGGCAGGGTCTCAGACATGGCAGGGGCACGTTTTGAGAGGCCTGACCCTGCTCCTGGTTAACCCAGGTCAACAACTCGTGCAGCACTTCAGAGCAGGAGCCTTCGAGAAGAGCAGCAGCAAAGAACCAGCTGAAGGATTCGTTCAGCCAAGGTCAGTGCTGAGCTTAACACTCAAGCCCTTCAAATGTAGATCTGCAGAGGCATAAACTGCCACCCTGGAGGAGTGCATGAGCTTTGGGGTTCAAGGAAGACAGGTCTGGGAGTCCCCTTCCTTCAGGACAACTGAAGTAATCTCCTGAACAGGACATGGGTGTTTCCTAAGCCTCTGAGGATGTGGGTGGGGAAAGATGAGAAATTACTACCATAGAATCATTAAGGTTGGGAAAGACCTGTAAGATCACCAAGTCCAACCATCAACCCAACCCCACCATGCTCACTAACCCACTGTCCCTCAGCACCACATCTACATGTTTTCTGAACACCTCCAGGGATGGTGACTCCAGCACTGCCCTGGGCAGCCTGGGCCAGGCCTGACCACTCTTCCAGTTAAGAAATTTTTCCTAATATCCAGTCAAAAAAGAGACACACTAGACCTCAGACATGCAACCCTGAAACCTGGAAAATGAGCAGGATCTGCAGATGCTGTACAGATGTGAGCCCTGACCTAGGGACATTTGCTGGAAGGTACCTCTCAGGTAGATGGTGACTCCATGGAGCTGAGGACCAGACGACGAGGCCCAGGAAGAACCACAGTCCATCTGACCCAAGCTGCTGGTTTCTGTGACATGTTTTAGGGAACCCTGGGCTGCAGCCTGGATGAGGCTACCAGCTAAAGAGGGTTCAGGACACCATAAACACAGAACAGCAGCTATGAGAAGACCGTCTGCCACTCTGCAAGAAGGACTTTCAAAGCACAGTGCCCCCCACCCCCAGGAAATCCAAAACCCAAAGAATGGACTTAAAAAAAACAACAACAAACCTAGGGCATAAAAAGCCAGTAAAATTCTTAAAGAAAATATTCACTTGATACCATTTGGTGATGATCTGGTAACTCATCTTGAGGAACTCCAACCTTCTCTAAGCTTAATCCTTCTGCACAGAGACCAGATCACATTTACCCAAACTAGCCTGAAAAACGAGCCCGCAAATTTCTCTCCAGCTGGACACAAAGGGGCTTCTTTATCTTAAAAATCATAAGATCACACGAGATTTCTTCTTATCCCATGCCCACCCCAGGCAGACTAACCAGTTCTAACCAGTTACTGTTCTCTTCATGACAAATATTTTATATTTGAGATGTCTCTTCATGGGTCAGTTAAACATCCCCCATTCCCCGTGTCCCAGACTGTCTTCCATTTGCCTGCTTGACAGACCCTGGGCAGAGCTACCCAGCCAAGTCCTCATCAACAGCAACTGGAGCAGAATAAGTGCCTCCACCTCCTGGCACACAGCTCTGCTGCACGGCCACAGCCCCTCTGTGCTGAGCTGCACTGCAGTTGAGATCTGTCACAGTCCCCAGCTTTGCTCCTCACAACCCCCAAGTGCTTTTCTGCTGAATTCTTTCTTCCAGTGCAAGCAGGGCCAGAGAAGGAAACAAAAATAAACCAAAGCACTTCCAGCCCCTATGGAATGATCACGATATCCAAGTGTCTTCTTCTGAAAGTCAGTATTTATGAACAGAAACACACACAAGAACAAGGTCCATGCACCACCACACGTGAAGGGTCCAGCCAACTCTAGAAAGTGATCCACTAAAAAGTACTTTTCAAGAGCTATTTCTCCAGCTGAGGAGGGCACAAAACTGGCTGTCCTTTCTCAAAACTTCAAAAAAGCAAATTAAGAAACTGGGATCATGCTAAAGAAACATCCCTGCCCACTGCACACCTTCCTGCCTACACCTGGTCTGCCACCTTCTCCAATAAAAGCTGCTTGAAAGACTTTCCAGAGCACAGTGAGTCTGGTTTACCACTTCTCAGCTGGTTGCTTCATCCCTTGTTCTAGAATCTTTTCATTAATTTAAATTATGTTGCAAATGAGTAATGCTTCATATCTCTATCCCAGGAATGGTGCTTGCCCTCTGCCATTACCTGGGGCCTTCTGCCCCATCGAGGGGTCCAGTCAGCCACCGATGGTGGGGAGCTGATGGTGCCTGTACTGTGTGTGTGTCAGGACCCACTATGGAGGCCTATGCCACAACCCTCTTAAACAACACTACAAACTGAAAGAGGGGAGATTTAGGTTAGACATCAGAAGAAATTCTTCACCATGAGGGTAGGAAGGCACTGGAACAGGTTCCCCAGGGAGGTTATAGATGCCCCCTCCCTGGAGGTGTTCAAGGGCAGGTTGGATGAGGCTTGTGCAGCCTGGTCTGGTGGGAGGTGTCCCTGCTCATGGCAGGGAGGTTGGAACCTGATGATCTTTAAGGTCCCTTCCAACCTTCACCATTCTATGATTCTACTTGTCAAATCCAATCATAATGAACAGGAAGCAAGGGTCTGACTATTGCAGGCTTCTCTGCATCACTTGCTCCTCCATCTCTGTTTAGTAGTTTTCATTCAACCTTCCCCTCTGTCTAACAAACGAGAGGCCCCTTCTTTTGGACTCAAGTACTTCAGCAGTGGTGAATCATTATGGACCTTCATCTCTGTAGTTTGTAAATCTCTCGAGCTGTAAGTTCCAGCTTCCATTTTTATTAGTTTCCTCCTTTTTTCCAGACCCATTAAAGAGCTCCTGTCACAGCCATGTTAGTTACAGTCCACCCATGTCTTGCCTACACATACAAATCATTTCCCTTCATTAGTTTTTCAGCACTTTGTCTTCCCAGCAGGTTTAACCCATGAGATCCCTGACTGCCAAGATGAATTTCAGTTCACTATCCTTTTCCCCCTGCTGGTTGTACCTTTACTTGCCTAAAAATAGCTAACTCTAACGTATTTACCTTGCTTTCCACCTTGTCTTCTGTTCTTACCTTCATTCAGCTCTCCTAAGTACAACATGCAACACAGACAGCACCAGCTTGCTCATTAACCCTTTTCTTAATTAAAAAAAAATCCAAACAATTTATTTTGGACAGTTTTAGATCATAAGCCAACACTGATCCCCAAAACCAGCTGCCCAGAGAGAGGGAGCCACCCAGAGGACTAAGAATGTCTTATAAATAAGCACAGGGGCCAGGAACTCTAAAAAAAATGTTAATTTAATCCTGCTTCACGTTCAGCCACCCGGTACCAGCAATTCCACCCTTGGAACCCTTGCTGTTTGACTGCTGCTTGGATTCAAAATGCCTCACTTCTTTTGACCTACATATTTTGGCACTTTCACTCTTTCCCTGCCTGCTCTGTATGAGATGCAGAAGAACCATGCAGAAGTGACAATATATATTGTCACTCTTGAAACATATAAATCCCTATTTATAGATGTACACACACAGAAATATCTCTTCTCCTGCTTCCCCAGTCCCATCTGTGGGTGCCTGCACACAGAACTCCCCATATGCTTGTTCTGCAGAATGAGATCTTGAAAATGGAAATAAGTGCTTAAAATAGAAAATTTCCCTTCAGCTCCACAGTCATGTTTGTTTAATGCTGAGATTATAGCCTGTTTCTCAGCCTATGTTCACACACATCGTGGTGACCTACTTTCTGCTTTTAAAATCCCACGACAAAAGCAGGGAGCTCACAGGAGGAATCAGAAGCAGTCAGGAGAAATCTATCTGCCACGTTTGTAATAGAGTTTTATGGCCATTAATTCCAGCTAGTGTCAAACTAATGACATGAGGGACATCAAAGCATGAAGCCATTTACATAAAACCAGAAAAATCTACAGTTCTATTCCTATTTATTCAGGAAGGTTCTGCTTAGGGAAGGAGGAAAATGACACGTTGTTTCCTTGGAAATCATAATTCACAGCCCTGTAAAGAGACAGTTTTCTAGGAATTTTTAAGTTCCTCACTAAGGAGGTTTTGGTGCTTTCTGGTGCTAAACAAACCCTGTCAATACTATCATCTCTCTGTAAAACTAACCAATAAAGTACCTTTGTTCATGTGGACAAGCCCCTCAAGACTGAAGACAACCAAGCAGCTCACCTAGAAGGAAAAGCTGCTGGATCTGGGATTTGCACAGGAGCTGCCACCAAGGCACCACAGACTCAGGATGGAAAGAAAAAAACCCAGTGGTTACTCGGGTCTCTGCTCTAACACTGAATTGTCTCACCTAGATGCATTTGACAGTCGGGTCTGGGACACACGGCTGCAGCAGAACTGCTGATGCTCCTGCCTGCTTGACACTGAGTGGACCGGACGTTTCCAGGGTTGTCAGGAGACCTCCATGGCCACACGGAGCACGCAGGGAGGGCCCTGCAGGGCAGCTCTGCAGGCAGGGCAGACACGGCTCCTGCTTTGGTTCCATCTGAGGAAAAACACAACCGTGCCCCGCCGGTCCGACCTGGAACCGCAGCTGGGCAGCGGCCCCACGGCTGCAGTGCCCGCCCCTGCCCCAGAGGCCTGCAAAGCTGCAACCTGTCCCTGCCGTGACAACCTGCACCCCTGGAGCTGCAAAAAAGTGGTGCCTACAGGTAGGGAGAGGGTGACTCCCAAGTATGTTCGTGGGGAAACAAATCTCTCAAGGAGTTATTTTGAGGTACAGCTTAAAGCACAGTATTAGAATTAACCAGCAATTCAAAATGAGACTCCCAGACTGGTTTGGGAGGGAAATGACCTTAAAGATCATCTAGTTCCAACACCCTGCATGGGCAGGGACACCTCCCACCAGACCAGGTTGCTCCAAGCCCCATCCAACCTGAGCTTGAACACTGCCAGGGATGGGGCAGCCACAGCTTCTCTGGCCAACCTGGGCCAGGCTCTCCCCACCCTCACAGCACAGAATTTCTCCCTCACATCTCATCTCCACCTCCCTCTTCCAGCTGGAAACCCTTCCCCCTCATCCCATCCCTCCCTGCCCTTGGCCAAAGTCCCTCCCCAGCTTTCCTGGAGCCCCTTCAGGCACTGGAAGGTGCTCCAAGGTCTCCCTGGAGCCTTCTCTTCTCCAGGCTCAACCCCCCCAACTCTCCCAGCCTGTCTCCAGAGCAGAGCTGCTCCAGCCCTCCCATCATCTCCGGGGCCTCCTCTGGACTCTCTCCAACAGCTCCATGTCTCTCCTGTACTGAGGACCCCAGAGCTGGGCTGCAGCACTCCCAGAGGCCTCTCAGTCCCCAGCTTTGCAGGACTGTAGCTGCTACCTAGAGAGAAGAGCAGCTCAAGTCTCAGCAAGGATGAGATCCATGGAACCTGGTGCAGCCCCCGCACGGCTGCAGCTGCAGCAGGGCCAGGAAGGCCTCACTCACTCCAAAGAGGAAAGACACTGGCAGCCCTTCTGAAAACCTGACTTAACTGCCCAGCTCAGAGGATCAAATTAAAACCGTCAGAACATAGAAAAGGGTAAAAATTAATGTAATGGGAACAGTCTCGGTAGCTTTTCCTTTCCTTTCCTGTGTATTCTTTGGCTTTTTCAGAAGTCAAACGAGACCTTTCAGCCACCAATCAGCTACAGACCTCACAGTGGGCTCAGATTCTGAATGTTACCAAATCCTCTGTCCTTCAGAATTAAAACTCATCAGACTCAAGACCTTTCTCACAACATTTTCTATAGCAATACTAAGATCCCAGGTAAACTGTCAAGATCTACAGCAAGGATGATGTCACATGCTCCTACAACCTCCAACTGACCTTAATCCTGAAGAGCAAACAGCAATTTAAATATTTCTGCAATTATGGCTTCAACAAGCTGGATCTCCTACAAGGTTACCTTCCAAGTAAGTCACTTTAAGGAACAGCCTGAAGAACAGAAGGTACACAAATGGATGCAAACTCTAACAAACCCACACCTGGTAGCTGGAAGCAATTACCAGTTTATTTATGTTGCCTTTCAACTGAAGGTCTGGCCAGGAAAATCTAATCTTCCTCAACTCTCAGCTACTGAACTGGGCAACTCTAATTTGGATCTTTTAATGATTCTTTGGTTTCCATTTATGGAGCATCTGAGACTATGACTTTAGTACAATACAATATTACATTAAACTGTCTGAAACGTCAAGCACTAAACACACACACACGTAGATTTTTCTTTCATTTTTTAAGCAGAGTCAGTCACTTGGGTTGTAAGACTGAGACTGATCACTCCCTAAAATCTCGCCAAACTGTTTTCACTGGAGTGACATTTTGAAAGCTAAGCTGTTTGTATCAGTGAAAAACAGGAGAGTGTTAATACAGGAGATGTAACATCACAGATTTTCTAGACAAAGCACGAAAGACTTGACTTAGCTGAAAGCAAAGTATTTTTATCTGCAGCCAGGGGAAATGTCAGGGAAACCAGAGCCACAAGGAAATGACATAAAGGTAAATAAAGAAGTGGCTAAATGACAAGTGGCAAGGCAATGTCAGAAGGAGAATTATCTTGCTGGAGGAACATAACTAGTTACTAGGGTCAGAAGATCAAGAAATCAGAATAATTCAGGCTTAACGTCTTTGTTTTGAATCTTAGAAATTGGAAAGGGTTCTGATGAAATGAAATGAAAACATAAATCAGCAAATGGTGTTAAAAGGGCAAGGGAGCTGGGGAAGGGGCTGGAGCACAAGTGTGAGCAGGAGCAGCTGAGGGAGCTGGGGGTGTCCAGCCTGGAGCAAAGGAGGCTGAGGGGAGACCTGCTGGCTCTGCAACTGCCTGAGAGGAGGTTGGAGCCAGGGGGGTCGGGCTCTGCTCCCCAGGAACAAGTGATGGGACAAGAGGAACCGGCCTCAAGTTGTGCCAGGGGAGGTTGAGGTTGGATCTTGGGACCCATTTCTTGCTGGCAAGGGTTGTCAGGCCCTGGCCCAGGCTGCCCAGGGCAGGGCTGGAGTCCCCATCCCTGGAGGGGTTTGCAAGGCGTGGAGATGTGGTGCTGAGGGACATGGGTCAGTGGTGGCCTTGGCAGGGCTGGGGGAACAGGTGGACTCCAGGATCTTAAAGGTCTTTTCCAACCAAAACAATTTTGTGAGTCTATTTTATGACAGCACCCAGGAAAAAGTGAGTGATTTTGAGTATCAGAATGGTGGACAGGAAACAACGTTTGACATAATTAAATTCAAGGTCATGCAAGGGACCAAAACAACGAACTTGCAGGTTTTGTGCCACGAACAGGGAGTTCAGAGAAACCAGACTAAGCTTCCTAGTGAAACACAGGAAGACCAAATGGTATGAGGCAAAGAGCCAAGAGAAGGCAGGAGCCTCCCAGGTGAGGGACATCCATCAGACAACAGGGGACACTAACGCCCCAGGAGACCACGGTGAGATTTCTTCAGCAAAACAAACCTGCAGCTCTGGTCAGCACCCTGGGATAAACAGTAGAGAACTTGGGACTGGAAGATGAACAACAACATGAAAACATTCTTGAATATCATGAAGCTATGATTCGGAGTTAAATAGTTTAGCTCAGAAAACAAGAAAGAAAGGGAACAGATTCTTCTCTGTGAGTTTGCTGGGGCAATCACTGGGGAGGTGGAGGTGCTCCATCAACTTAAAGCCAATATTTGCACAGAACAACTGCTTTTACCATTCCCACAGCATTTTTTTTTTATGGACTTTAGAAGAAACTTTCTATTTAACCATCAAGGAGTGGCAGCAGTGAAACAGCCCATGAGCAGAGCCAGGAAAACCCACCTTTTTCAAGGTGTTTGTTGAAGAAACCACCCCTCTACCTACACTAGTTAGGAGCTGGGTTTGGTTGCCCAAGAACATCTCGTCGGCTTCCCACTTGTTTTGTAGTGTTATTAATTAAAAGAGACATTTTTCGAGTTGATTAATAAACACCTTCAGTGTCCCAATCACCAACAGTAAAGGTGGCATAGGACAGGTGGGGACATCCCAGTGTGCAGCCCTGTGAAATGCCCCGTGAGCAGAGGCTCAGAACTGGGGACCCCCAGAGTGTGACCCCAACACTTGACTTTATATTTCATCCCCATAAAATGGGCAAAATCCCAACCAGCCTTTTCAAAATATAATTTGTGCCTTAGTTTCCCAGCAGGATTGATGACCTTCATAAACAAGGATTAGGATGGACAGGCTGGGTTAAGTCATTAGAGTTTAATCATCTAATTTTGGGCTATAACCAGCACATGGAGTAATTCTGGGTTGTACCAAACAGACCAGGTTGTATTAACTTAATTGTATTTGAAAACCTGCCTTCTGCCACCACTGCAATTTACACTAAACCCACTGCAAATAAAAGCATCCCATGAAAATAAGTTAGGTGCTTGCCTGTGTCTTAACTGCATCCATGTGACACTATATCTCTTTAAAATGTGTATCTGGAGGGATCTGTATTTTTCTGCAGTCAAACAGCAGTTGGAAAGAAGTCTTTCAGATCCTCACCATGATGTTTAAGATTGTCTACTCAATTAGTTTGAAAAACCCCCACAATATCATATAGTTTTCCATTTAAACACATCCTGTGGTTTGTAAAATACATACATATCCAGAGCAGAAATGGCTCAACAAGTGATCAGCTCTAACCTACTAACCCAGGCCAGTTTGAAGGACATAACCTGAAAGGAGAAGAGCACCAAGGAGGTCTCAAGAACCAGCACCTCTATCTATTGCACAGGGTTTGGCTCCAAAAACTCTCTCACCTTAACCTAAGAAAGGTTCATCCCATCAACAACATCCCAGAGTCAGTCCTTGTAACAAGTCATTCTGGTCTCCAGTGTCTGGTGCTCTCTCCCTTCAACAATATTTGCTTTAAAATGCAATTTAAGATTCCCTGGGTTCGTATGTGGGTTGTCTCTGTGCTGGGAGCCCTAACTGCAGCTGGAGCAGTGGCAGCGAGTAGGATGTGGTCCATCTGAGCTGGGAACAGTGACAATGTGACACCAGAAGGTTGCAATCCAACCAGAATCCTATTTTATAGGCACACATCAGTAAATTACCAGCAGAAGTACCTGTTCTCAGACACAGAGAACATGCTCTCACTTCACATCTCAGACACCCTGGACTAAACCGAATAGCCCAGTTTGTGTTATCTGCAGGTACTGGAGATGGGCAGCTTGCTCTCTGCCACCAGAAACACCCCTGGACTTTCTAACCAGCAGCACACCTTCAACTGGCACCAAGAAAGGAGATTTTAAAGCACAAAAAGCTGTGTACCAATCAAGGCAGAAGAGGTGGCATCAGATCAAGAACCCAGACACCTCTAACCCTTCTCCTCTGTCAAATCCCATTCCCAGGGAGCAGTTCCTGCAGCCCTCACTGATTGCTGAGGAGACCCAGGGCAGCTTTCAGTGCAGCCACAGCCCAGGGCCAGAGCCCTGCCTGCCAGCTCCTGCTTGGGAAGCAACAACTCGAATGCCTGGCTCAGGAAAGCAGAGTTCTCCTCCCAGCCTTCCCACCGACTCACCATGTGGCATCAGCATTAACTGCCAGAGCATTTTCCTCTCGGATCTGGTAAACAGCCATTTAACATTTCCAGTTTCAATCTGCACAGAAACAGGGACTCCAGAAAAATAAAATGCCATTGTTTAGTCCTGCAGACATCTCTGAGGAAACCACCAACCCTCTTACATGCTAAATCCCCAGCAGTTCAGCAAGAGCAGGGAATGACAGCAAGTTCAGCCAGACTCCTTGGTTTTTCAGGAAGCCAGACTAACCTGAGGGCACAGAAAAGCTAACTTGTCACAGAGAACTGCACCCAATCTTGTTCAGAACAGACAGGGCAAACACAGCGAGCTCTAGTTACAAGGAAGAAGGTTGAATAACATAATAAGTTACATGACAAAACAAAATGAAGCCTCCCTTCCAGAGAATTTATTTTTGGGGCTGAATTGTGTTTTGTTCACCTCCCAGAGTCTCCTGGCATTCCTGTGCCTTGCTAAGTCACTTCTCATTTCACAGCTGCCTACAGCATCCATTGTCTCCAGAAATACCTCCAGCCCCAGAGCTATATGATCACTCCTACGGGAGCTGTTAATCTTGCACAGTTTAACAGGCATTGATTAAATGCAAACAGCCAGATGCCTGCTCATAAATTTCAATTTCTACCCAGTCATCTCCAGGAAGCAGCTGATTTTGCCTTCCCTGCTGCAAAAATGAAGTGCAGGATTGATGGGAGCAGCTCCTGTTCTAGCACCACAGCAGCTCCCTGCTGGAGGAACCGTGAGCCTGCCCTCACTGGTGCAGCAGCGAAGAGCAGCTTCAAGGGAGGAGGGACCAACCCTGACACATCAAGGTGAGCTTTTGTCACATGGCATGAAGGAGATACAGCACGGTACTGCTCACCAGAGAGGGGAACAGGGAGAGAGATGGAAACCTAGAACGGTTTGGGTGGGAACAGACCTTAAAGATCATCTAGTTCCAACCCCCCTGCATGGGCAGGGACACCTCCCACCAGACCAGGTTGCTCCAAGCCCCATCCAACCTGCCCTTCAACACTGCCAGGGATGGGGCAGCCACAGCTTCTCTGGGCAACCTGGGCCAGGCTCTCCCCACCCTCACAGCACAGAATTTCTCCCTCACATCTCATCTCCATCTCCCTCTTCCAGCTGGAAACCCTTCCCCCTCATCCCATCCCTCCCTGTCCTTGTCCAAAGTCCCTCCCCAGCTTTCCTGGAGCCCCTTCAGGCACTGGAAGGTGCTCCAAGGTCTCCCTGGAGCCTTCTCTTCTCCAGGCTCAACACCCCCAACTCTCCCAGCCTGTCTCCAGAGCAGAGCTGCTCCAGCCCTCCCATCATCTCCGGGGCCTCCTCTGGACTCTCTCCAACAGCTCCATGCCCTTCCTGTGTTGGGGACCCCAGAGGTGGACCCAGCCCTGCAGGGGGGTCTCAGCAGAGCAGAGCAGAGGGGGACAATCCCCTCCCTGGCCCTGCTGGTCACGCTGCAGGTGACACAGCCCAGAATTCACCTTTTAACACTCACCAAACATGGCATTTTGCATCCACAGGCTCCAAGAACAGAGCAATGTGCCTCCTCTGCAGCGTTACCCAAAGGGAGAAAGGACCCATTCAGATGGGACCAGGCAGAGCTCCCTGGGCCAAGAGAGGACATCAGGATTCTGAGTGTCCCTCATGCCTCGTTTCAGAGTTTTGTAACTCTGGAAAGCTGCAAAGCTTTGCTTTTCTGATACTCATTCATCAATAATTCAGGTAACTTTTATGCTACACCAGACAAGTGACTGAATATTTTAGCAACACAAACTTTACTGCAGGTATATTTGGCATGTTATGGGTTGGAGCTGACTATGAGCTGCCCAAATTATCCCAAAACAGCAGCAAAAAGGTGGATTACTGATGAGCCTATTTCTAATTTCAGTATTTTCAATATTTTTAAATATTTTTCAGTGAATTATTAATGCAAGACTAAGTGCATTTGTTGAAAAACATTTGCATAGAAAGTAGTCTCATGGGTTTAACAAGGAAACACTAGTGACCAACCAGCTTGCTAAGCATCTAAGCTGCATTTCCCTTTACTCAGCCATTTAGAAGAGACTGGTGCTCTCCCTACCAAAGGTCTCCTCTGCCTCAGCCTCTGTGCCCAGATACGTTTCGTAACCACAAGATTTTCTTTTTCCAGAAAAGGTCAGATTAATCCAAGATTACCCTTGGTACTAGTCAGCAGGCCTGCAATGAGGATGCTGTGATAATAACAGATGCAGCATAGCTATAAAAGATAAAATGCACAATATAATCAGCCTTACCCTATTTTCAGCGATGGGACTGACATGGAAGAAGATTAAAGAGCTAAGGCCTCCGAGTGAGCTACAACTGGAGCCTGGATTAGGGAACTTTCCTGACTTTCCTATTTAGCCTGTCACACGACCTCTCAAAGCCACTCCAACAGCCCAGCACACAATTCTTGCTGCTTTTTTTGTAAGCTGGATAAACCCCTATTAAATCAGTTGTTTTTACCAACAGAACCCTCAGGTTTAGGACAGGAAGAAGGGGTGAGAAAAGGAAGAGGTGAGAAAAGGAAGAGGTGAGGACAGCAGTCTGGAGCAGGGCAGAGTGTCTTCCCCCTCCCCAGTGCCCAGGGAGCTCCCAGCCACCTTCTGTCCATGTCTCCAGACCTGCCATGACTCAAGGGTTCTGTTCCTATTGGCTTTTTGCTCTTGGCTCAGCAGCTTAGTCCTGGGGCTTGGCCATGGTACTAACTCAAAGGCAAATATTTAGCTCCCTGATCTAATATGAAAGAGAAATTCTTATTGCTAAGCTAAATAATTAACCTGATGCAGCAAAAAGGTGATAAAGAATTTAATCATAATCATGGAATGGTTTGGGTGGGAAGGGACCTTCAAGATCATCCAGTCCCAACCCCTGCCACGGGCAGGGACACCTCCCACCAGACCAGGGTGCTCCAAGCCCCATCCAACCTGCCCTTCAACACTGCCAGGGATGGGGCAGCCACAGCTTCTCTGGGCAACCTGGGCCAGGCTCTCACCACCCTCACAGCACAGAATTTCCTCCTCATGTCTCACCTCAATCTCCCCTCTGTCAGTTTTAATCCATTACCCCTTGTCCCGTCACTACAAGCCCTTGTGAAAAGTCCCTAGGTTTGATTCTGATGGGTGCTTTCCAGTACTATTGGTTGGTTTATTTTCCTTGACAAGTCTCTCTGGCACAGAAATTGAGTAACTTAAAGGGTCACTGCAAGAATTGACCTATAAGCTGTCTGAATAACAAGAACCAGAATGTTGTCTGAGGCAATAAGAGGGGTAAAAAGAAGAAAGCATCTTTTTAACCTGCAGTTGAGTTGCAGAGAGGCAGGGTAATTAACAGAAAAGTGGGTAATGTGACTGTAGGCTAAAAACATGACATCTCTCTGGATGATAAAGCAGTCAAGGGAAGTGGTCCTTCTCCTTTGCAGCAATAAACCCCTCCTGCCTGCCCCAAAAACTCTTTTTAAAATACCACTCTGCTTTGAAAAGGCTGCTTCCATGTCCAAGCATTTACAGGATGATGTGCACAGACCTTATCCTGCTAAGCAAAGTTCTGAGAAATGGCAGTCAGGTTGAGTTTGTGCAATGGCTGATGAACTTGAAGTACAAACAGATGGAAAAGGCTTCATATTTTCTAATAGATATTAGTCTCAAAACTCCTTCAACTCTTCTAAAGCACACTCCACACATCAGCTCGTTTAAATGCATTAATGAGATTCTAAATTCAGGTTATAAGCTGGAAAGCTCATGGCTTGAATATTTTAAGTAACAGCTACTTGCTCAGGAAATTCAAGCTTCGTAAGGAACAAATGAATTCATCCAGCTGTCAGACACTTGCTGGAATGACTCTGAAACACACTACAAAAACTACAACTTAACAGTTTGCCATGAAAGCTCCCCATGAAGCTGTTATCAGCCTTCATACATATGTACTGCTGCCTCAGAAGCTTTTTTTATTTTCTGTTCCACAAGGCAAGTCAGGATTCCACCTTCAAAGTTCAGAAGTGAAAAGCAGAAGCAGCAGCTTGTTGGGAAAATAAGAGAGACATGGCCATGGCAACAGCATCTTCTTTTAATAAAAAAGGTCCCTTCTTTTCCTTGGAGTCATCACTGGAGCTTTCAATACATTCCCAGTAGCTGGTACCAACTGGTGTGTGAGGGTGGTGAGAGCCTGGCCCAGGTTGCCCAGAGAAGCTGTGGCTGCCCCATCCCTGGCAGTGTTGAAGGGCAGGTTGGATGGGGCTTGGAGCAACCTGGTCTGGTGGGAGGTGTCCCTGCCCATGGCAGGGGGTGGCACTGGATGGTCTTTAAGGTCTCTTCCCACCCAAACCATTCCAGGATTCTATGACAAATGCCCTTAACAGAAGGCTCCTGTTATCCAACACACATCAGACACAGCAGAAGTCTCACATAATGTGGATACTTCATCTATGATGAAGTTACCACCACCCAGCTCCTTCTTGCTCAAAAGCTGTATTTCATCCTTGACCAGATATGACCTCCCTCCCAGCCCACACTCCCCACTGCCAGCAGGAGCCATTCATCCCCTTACTATTGCATTTGGGAAGGTCACAAAGTTCAGTGGAACACTAATTAGAGGCCTACTGTGCAAGGAAATAATAACACTGATGCAGAGATTTTTAAAAAAAAACAACACAAAACAACCACAGAAGCAAGAATATACAAAATAAAAACTGTGCTTCTGCACATCCAGAATCTTCTAAAGAGGTTGTTTATACATCTTCAGAAGTGGCCTGGTTTTTGTTACAAATACATACGAGCCGGGATGCAAATCCTGATGCAGTTCTGGGCCCTGGGATTCAGAAATGATCCTGGAATCAAAACAATCTGCCTGTCACTGCCTAACAAAGGTGTCAGAGACTGACTGACTTAGAGCTGCCTGTTGTCAACAACATTCAGAAACCCTCTAAAGAAAGGAGAGGTAAGTTATCAGTCTACAACTACCTACATTGGAAGCAAATGTGTCAACATTTTGCTTGTTTGAAGTTCACTGAATTTAAAATAGAAATAAGGAAGTGTTTGGGGTTTTTTTTGTGTGTGTGTTTGTTTGGTTTTAATAAAAATAATATTTCTGGTAGGAACTATCCAGAACTTACCCCAAGAAAAGAGATTATTTTAAACCTTCAGATGATGAAAGCAATTCAAATCAGACACTTATGGCAAAAAAGTTATAGGTCTGGTATGGAAATGCCTCGCTGAGGACTACCCTGTGTTGCAGAAGTGAAGGCAGAGCTCACCAGAGGCCCTGCCTAGTTTTATGAAATGCTCAGCAGAACACCAGAAGCCTCAGAAGTACACCAATTAGGCTGCTTTCCACTGAAATTTCATCTGCAAAAAAAAAAGGTTGTTAGTAGCAGCTTGCTCCTCCCCACACTAACACATTTCCCCTGTTTCATCTTCCAAAGTCACGGTTCTTCCAATAAGTTATTCTCGAGGCACCACAGCCCCATCCAGTCATTTCAGGGTGCAGATGACAGCAGCATTTGGAACTGGACATTCACTAAAATATCCCAAGTCTTACCAGAAAGGATTTAGAAAACTGGTAGCACAAATGACTGCCTTTTGGGGCAAGCTCCTTCCCTGTGGTCAATACACACCCCAATCACCTGTACACAAGAGGGGACCATCAACTCCCCAAGATGGGGGGAGCAAGAGAGACTGGAGGACTGAAAGCTCTGAGATGCAGTGATTTCAGCCCAGACCTGTCCTGTTTTCATGCCAAGCTGCTGCAAGACATTTTGCATAGCTAAAGAACCATTGTTAGAGCAGCTCACAGTGCACCTTTCCAGTTCACAGGAACTCAAGCATCCATCAGGCACATTAAACTAGAGCATGGTGAGACAATCCAGTGGAGCTGCGTTAATAAAACACACATTGAAGTGACAGATCCGTGCCCTGGTGAGCTCCTGAGTCACCTTGCCCAGTGATCTGTCTGTCCCCTATAAGACACTGCCAGGCACTCAGTCATGTGAGAACTGCAGACCTTGCTTTAACCCAGGGCATGGAGAGGACCCTGCAGAGCCCTGGGGTTTCCTAAGCAAAGTGCTGTGCTGAACAAAAATTACCCCAGCACCTCCTGTGTTCCCAGGGTTTATAAGTGTTTCAACATCTGGAAAGTTTCTTTAAGCTTTCTGAGCTGCTCAGGAGTTGTGATTATGCCAACTGCCACTCTACCCCCTTGCCATCACAGAGAGCCAGGAGGGGCCTTGAGCTGAAGAGGGCACTGGTTCCTCTGAGCCCACGTGAGGGGCACAGCACAAACCTCCATCCTCCAGTGGCCAGGGGGAAGCAGCACATCCCACCCTGGCACTGCCTCTGCTTCCCTCCAGGATCCTCACCAGGAGGCAGGAGCAGAAGGGGGGAACACCCCCCACCTCTGCCCCCCAGGATCCTCACCAGGAGGCAGGAGCAGAAGGGGGGAACACCCCCCACACCTGCCCCCCAGGATCCTCACCAGGAGGCAGGAGCAGAAGGGGGGAACACCCCCCACACCTGCTCCCCGGCTGCCAGAGCAGCTTCATCCAGCCACCCACATTGCCCTTCCCAGCTCAGGCCTAAAAATAATCACCCCAAACTAATCAGACACACACACACCAAATCTCTTAGTCATGCCTGTCAGAAGAACCCAACAAGCCTTCTGAATTATTCAGTTTGCTGCTTTTTTTGGACTAGAGCAACAGAAAACATGGACTCTCCCTTCAGCGAGTGCAGCCGGGAGCAGCCCTGCTCTGCGAAGCCTCCAGAGCTCTCCCCAGGGACCACAAAGTATAAAAGCCTCCAGAAATAAAAACTTGCACCAAATGGGAAGTACACAGGCAGGTGAAAGAGGGAAAAATAGCTTTAATTAGACAAGCATACTTTTAAGTGTCCTGTTTACAAGATACTGAACACAAGGAATTACTTTTTTAGGGGTTTTGCGGGGTTTTTCGGTTTGTTTTTTCTTTAACTTTGTGCACTAGCAACTAATTCACCAGCAGAAGGGGGTCAGCTACCAAACACCCAGCCAGGCTGGACCTCAGGTGAGGTGGCAGCTAACTGCCCCTGCTGCAGACACCAGACACTCTGAAATACTGCTCAGTGGACACGACCATTCCCACAGACGGGCCATTTTTCTGTGAATCCTCACCAACTGAGGCGTCTCCAGCCATAAATGTGCCCTGCCACAAACACCAGGGGTTCTTGACTAGCTAGTTCATACATGAGGAATTTAAATACCTTGTAAGTCCAACATGGAAATAAGCATCCATCCAACCCATCCCCAGTTGAGCTTTTATTCCTTGAGCACTGTAGGAAGACAGTTTCCTTCTATTTCTGCCCACCCTCCTCCCCCCAGTAACAAAATCATGTGGCTGGTTGAAATGATTTCCATTTCAGTGTGTTAACTGAACTGAACCTTTGACAGGTATGTTTTCAAACATCTGCCCAGGCAGCAAACTATTCCAATTTCAGCCTTTCTCTCTTTCAGAAATGATACCAGAGAGGTTAATCCAGCACATGCAGCTATCTGCAAATATCGACTATGAACAAGTAGCACAACCCAAGAAGATTCTCACCACAGTACAACTACTGAGAGGTTAGTATGAGATGTTTATTAAGGTGATTTATTGAACATTGATATACAGCTTCAGATCATACAAAGCATTGGAATCATTAAAAAAAAAATCAGAAGTGATAACAGACAAGCTTGTAAGCACAAGAAAGTTCTAGTATGTTCTGCAAAGATTTCGTATCACCTCCCAAGGCTGGAGAAAGGGATGGGTAACATGGGATTTAGACAGAGGAACACATTTGGTAGCTACCTGGCTTTCTAAAAATAACAACTGGCTAATGAAACACACACTCCTGCATATTAATTTACTGCTCTGAGTTGTCAGCAAGATACATGAACATTTTCTGGGAGTGACAAGAGATTCAACACTCTGCATGGACCCACCAACATCCCCTACCTCCCCCTTGCCAAACCATCCAGCCTCCCAGGACAGGCCCCTTCCCCTTTTGCCCCAGGAAAAGCCAATGTGGACACTGCAGAGCTTTTGGTACGAGTCCTGCAAGGAAGGACCACCACAAACAACCAGAAACAACCAGCTCTCCTCTACCAACAGCTCACATTCACATTTGTAGACCTAATGACATCGAAAAGAAACAGGGATAAAATATGGGGTGGGGGGGAACAAAACCCAGTGGTAATGTAATGGAATGAATGAGTCATGTTAGCAGATGAGACAGGACTGAACCCCAGGGGTGCCCCTGTCTCCAGGCACAGTCTTTGCCTGGTCCTGCTGAGGACAGGGCTGTGCCTGGGTAGGTGACAGGCATCCAGCCCCATGCCACCAAGCAGGGGGGTCCTGCACCAGGCAGGGACAGCTCACCCAGCCAACTGCTACAGGTGCTAGAAACCCCCCTCCAGCCAGGACTTCAAAGCATTATTGCACTTATACAAAAATAAAGCATCTGTGGGAGGGGGAGAAAGACTAATATTCCATTAATCTGAAACCTTCTGTTACTCAATCTGAAAAACTCTCTCTAGAATTACTCTCTATTTCTAGGGCACCACTAGTTAAGCCCACTTAAGGCTAAAGGTGAGAAAGAACGACTTGTGGAACCAAGTGAAAATGCCTCCAAACTACCTGTGATGCTGCCTTGCTCCAAAATCAACCACATTAAAAAAAAAGCTACAAAAGGTCTTAAAAAATAAAGCCAAGAACACAACAATCTCCTTTCATGGCAAGACCCAAAAATCCCCCAAGAGGAAAGCACTTCATGACAACAAGAACAAGCTCCTCTCCTTGCATCCCACACCCCTGTTCACATCTCACCTCTTGGTGGGAATGAGCAGGAGACCTGATGTGAAGTACAGCTGGAGGAACAGTCCTAGGTGGCCCACAGACCCATGTGAGTGAGGCTTTCCACCACCCCCAAGAGCTGGTGAGGCCTGGGAGGCTTGTCAAAGTGGAGGCTGTTGGCTACGTGCAGCCACGTGGCACTACTGCCAGTAACACCTGGAAGGCAGAGGGCAACCCATGACAGCCTGAGTCCCTCACACCATTACTGCCCTGTCCATGGGGAAACTGTTGTACCTCAGGCAGGATCTGGTCTCAAAGGCTGCGTGGTGGCTCTGCCAGGTCAGCACAAGGGACCAGCACGGGAAGAGCCCAGCGTTGGCATCCCAGTGCCTGCAGGCAACGGGGCATTCTCAGAAATGACAACTATCTACCCTAGAGAGGCCAATGGGGTTACTTGCTCTAAAATTGGCACCACAAGGATGTTGGCTACTAATGAGGCTTTGAATGGTGGGCAAAGCAATCAGCTGCCACCAAGTGGAAGAACAAAAGCTGCAGTTCTGGTGCACATCACTGAACAGGCTGATTACAGACAACCCACTGCAGCAGCTCTGGACACTGGCACCCAGGGCAAGGAGCATGTGAGGTCTCAGATGAAAAATTAATAAAATAAAATTAAGACTTGATGGTTTATTATTTCAGGGAGATCTTCAAAGAAAATCTTCTGGTGGAACTAACAGCAGTATTCATTCAAGGTGTGATCCTCTTCCAGGAAACCATTAGCAAACCACTATCATAATGCAGTCATGGGCACTAGCAGGGTACTAGGAATGTTTCAGTGCAAGCTACTCTCCTCACAACAAGAAAATACCATTTTTAGGCAAGTGAAGGCCTTAGTGTGCAACTTTTGGCAACCTTCGACTGGCTTTGAGTTCAACTAAATCCTGTACTTTAATTATCAGGTGTTGTCAGCAAAGTTCCTTTAGCAACACAACACAATTATCCTCAAACAACACATTCACTCACCTACCAAAGCCCCAGCTGAGCTTGCCTCAGGTAAAATACTAAGTCCTCTCTCTAAATTATCTCCTTGTTTTACATGTTATCTGTTGGATGGTACTAACACACACTTCTGTGTTTGGAAAGCTTTGCAGCTTCATGGAGGCAGCAGGAATGGCAATGGGCTTGGAGCTCCGTTCAAGGTTAAAACAGGCCTATTCCTTCTGGTGTTGCTGGAAACTGTCCCAATTATTTCAGTATAGATTTAACAGATAAAAGTCCTGGATCTTTTGTTTCCATCAGGTTTACAAGGGACAGGTTATTTTTCATGGCAGGTAGAAGTTTCATCCAAGGCTGCCATTACCAAAGTGAAGCTAAAGGTGGGAAGTTTAAAAAGGCAATTTTCTTTCTTACTTCCAAGGCTTGTGGGAGCAGCCAGGCAGCAAAGCAGCTTCCTGAGGCAGGGGTTTGGGGGGGGATGTTCTCCTTTATAGCCCCAGTTGATGGCAAGTGCTTGAAATCCATAATCCATCCCTCCCCAACCAGAGACAACCTGCCTGTACCTCAGGAAACATGTTTTTTCCTAAGCTCAAGCCTGTACAGTAAGTGCTACGATGTGAAAACCAATGTTTTGATGAACACAACGTTATCAAAGAGAAAACACCTCCCATGAGAAAGTTTCAAAGCAGCAAGGATAAAGGCAGGTAACACTCAGCATTATTCTACAAGGCTGTGGTGAGCACGGGGAGAAGGGAAGGGAGCTGCAGTCATGGTGGACCCATCCACTAGGAAAGCACAACTTCCCAATTGCACCTCAAACCGCTCGTTATTAAGCATCCATGGGAAAAAAGAAAAAAAAAGGATAGAAATTAAATTTAAAAGTGGTTGAACTGAAAATGGAGCCATAATTATGGTTTTAAAAACAGTGGGAGTGCTGAAATAGTGCAGTTAAAAACCATCATGCACGTTTGTGCTTACACAAAGGAAGGAAGGTTTCAACAAGCACTGCAGAGCAGAGAGGGAGGAGGAGGAGGGCTGATCGGCCGACAGCACAGCTGCCCTTGGGTTTCTTCTACACGTTAAGTCCAGGGATGTAAAGCAAGAGCTCTGTAAAATGCTGAAGATTTTAGAAGTGTAATGGCAGGTAGAAAAGTACACTGGTCTTGTGTCAGTGGCAGCCCCAGTGTTAGGAGACAGTCTAGGCTTCTAGGAGGAGAAAATAGAAGAGAGGAAAAGAAGTAGGAGAGGGAAAGGGGAGGGGGAGAGGGGCAAAAAAGCGCAAGTCATTAGTAAACATGAACAGTCAGGTAGCACTCTGCACAACAAGCAACAGTTCATCTAGTGCAGCCAGGAGATTTGCCAAAAGCCAGATTAGAGACATGGAATTTTGCTTTTAGAAGTGTCTGAAAAGCCATGGGCCATTACGCCGTGGCACGACACGGTGCCACATGCAGAAACTCACTGGGGTAAACCAGGATCAGTGACAAACTGCTATGGAGAGATGGAGAGAGCAGCAGTCTGGGATGCTGCTTAAAAGCCCAGTTTGCACTGAGAACAGTGACAAAGTATTTCTGTGACCCAGCCTCAGATGGCAGAACAACAAACAGGCTGGTTGGAGAGGAAGTCCAGCTAGGGAAAGTATGGACATGGGAGAGTGATACTTCCCTAGGTTACTTTTCATCTGCCAGCAAGATAATGAACAGGATCTTGGAACACAAGGTATCCAGATTAAACCCTGATCATTCTTGATGGATTTCTTTCCAGAAATTCGTCTTTTTTAAAATATAAAATTCCTTTGAACTCGAGGCAAATATCCTGCAGTGAGGAGTTGCAAACACGACATCGTTTGAAAATTACGCGTTTTTTTGTTTTGTTTTCAACCCGCTGTTAGGAGCTTTGCCAAGCACCCCCGAGCCCTTGCGTGGTGGAAGGCAGCAGTTAGCTCCTACCTCAATACCTGCATGCCCTCAGTGCTGAGAAGCTCCTCCCAGTTTCCCCCCACCCTGGCTGGTTCCCTTGAGCTGCAGCAGATGAGCACAGCTTCCCCCCGCGCTGCACCAGCCGCTCCTCTGCTCAGCCTTATAAGGAAGAACTGAACCCAGAGAGAGTTTCAGCCTCTCTGCTGGGCACCCAAGCCAGAGCTCTCAAATTCTCCAAAAAAAACCCAAAAAAACAAAAAAACAAACCCAACCAAACCCTACAAAAACCCACAAGGCAAATAAGCAATTGCCACATGTGGCTGAGGACTGCCAAGAACTGAACCCTGAGAGGAACTTTCCAGGGAAGGCAAAGGGGTGCAGAGGGGCTGGACCCTCAAGTGAACAGCCAGGTCAGGTCACCTGCTCACATCTTTCCTTTACATTCTGAAATGCTGAACTGCACACCTCCCTGCATCGATGGGTTAAATACATCACTGTTATAACAATAATAACAATAATCATAATTCAACAGTTAAAACAGGGTTTTGCCCCCGAGGTGCATTAGCTTTGCATTTATGCCACAGCAACAGTACTCAGGAGTGGGGCAGCCAGGCAGGAGGCAGCACAAAGGTTTCAGTCCTGACTCATTCTAACCTCTGCACACACAGACACCAGATGTCTGTAGATAATGCTGCATGCAATCAAACACTAGCAAGTCATCACCCTGTTTTATTTGATAGGTGAGGAAACCCTGTGCAGCGATGCTTCCTGTGATGCCAACCAGAGAGAGAAGCAGACACTGGGATTTTCTAACAGTTTAACCACATCTTGCCCCAGTATTTTCCCTCAAGTCTGTCTCAGAATCCATCTCAAACACAGCTCTGCTTTTAAATGCTCTCTCTGTAGCTCTCAGACTGCTTTTTGTAGCAAAAAGTTGGTTTCCTCAAGCATCACCTTCCTTGGTCCTCGCTCAGCTACTCCTTTTCCCACTTCTGCACTGGGCCCACACTGCACATCCAGAAGAATCATTTCAGCTTCAAAAAGAGATGGGATCATGGAATAGATCCAGCTGAAAACAAAGAAGCCAGCCCAAAACTGAAGCTGGTTTGGGGCCAAGGACAAAAAGCTTTCTGTAACACCACCTGTTCAGTGTAGAACCAGGCACTACTGAAGTCCATCACCTGAGCTGGAACAACTTGCCTGTAATTCTGCAGAGCATCAAGTCTGAAACTCCCTCCATTATCTGATGGAAAAATCAGAATTTTCTCCCTTCCTCTCCAATGCCTAAGCATGGAAATTTCAAGTATTCCACAGAGAAAGGGGCAGGGGAGAAGAACCCATGGAGGAGCTGTGTTGTGTTATTCTGAAGCACCCAATTAACTTGATGCCTGTGACTCCCCATCCCTTGCCCTGCTGCTTCCAGCACTTTGATGTCACTCTCAGACAGCCTGTCACACGAAAAAAATATATCCAACTCTACCCCACAAAGATGAAACACATTAATAAATTAAAAAGCTTCAGATACATAAAAGTATCTTTGATCAAAGATGTGAGCATTTAGTGTGTGAAGAGTTAAGCCTCCAGAAAGCTCATATTAAGTAAATTGTAACATTTTTAAACACAATTCAGGTCAATTAAAAAGATCCATACCTGGAGTATCATAAATCTGATCTTATTTCTATCTCCTTTTAGTTATATGTATTTTAAAAAAAAAAGGAAGGTTGAGAAGTGTTGTTAATTTCAGTTTTATACTAAATAATAAAAGATGCACAGCTTCCTTTTGATCAGATTTATAATAGCAAAGTACAAAGGTCAATTTTTACATTCCCATCCTCGGTAAGAACATGAAAGTTGCTCACACTGCAAACAGAATTAGAGCAAAAATGTGTTTTAATTCATCCCTGTCTCCTACTCCCACACACTCAGCATTGCCTCCTGGATTATTTTTTTTCTTGGGGTTGCACCTATGGACTAGCAGGGATGCTAATGCTGGAGCTGGAGATCATGGACAGAGACACCAAATAAATAGCTCCAGGGCCAGGATGAAAACAGACTTTTGAGTCTTTTATCCTGAAGAAAAGAGAGGTGCTGCAGGGTGGCCTCTCAGAGTCCTCACCCTCCTCACCACAAAAAGCCCCAGGCAGCTGCAGGTGGGTACTGCTCATCCTGAAGGGTTCAGCTGGAATTTGGTGGGAAAACCAATTCACAATGAGAAAGACTCATACAGGAGAACTGGTGCCTATCATGAAATTTGCCTGCTGAAAGATCACAACCCTCAGCAGATGTTGGGCTGATTGGAAAGATCAATTACCTCCCAGATACCTCACAAGCTTGGAATGTTGGTCCACTTGAGTCATGACAAGTTTCTCACAAAGTTATCCTCATGCTACCTGGAAAAAAGGCTTGGAGACCTCAGTTCCAGCTCTGACATGGCTAAAGCAAATATGAGCAGATGTTTACAGAGGGGTAGTCTGAGGTGGAAGGAGAAGCTGCAGAACAAACAGCAGTGTAATTTCTGCAGCAGCTAAGAACTAGTGAGTGAAAAACCTGCATCGACGGATGGTGAAACTCAGGAGAAACTTGACTGGCAGCCTGGTGGGGAACAGGAGAAGCCACACTCACAGGTCAGGGCAGAGTTCAGCTAGGAAAATTGTGGAGTCCCTGCAAAGCCACTGAGCTATCAGTGCCCTAGATGTTGCCCTCCCAGCACTGACCATGGATGAAGCACACGTTGTCTCTGGAACGAGGCTTTAGACAAATAAGCCATTTCAAACCCAAAAGAGAAGGAAGTTTGGTTTCCCTTCAAATGCTTTGAAAAGATCCTTAAAAAAAACCAAACCCAAACCAAACAAAATCAACACCCTGTGAAGAAGAAATAAGACTCAAAAAGAAGATGCAGTTGGTCACAATCAGGTTTTACTGCTCCAAACACAAATAAAGTCGAGGTGTTCCCTTCAGACATTAGGCACGTACCTGGGTGGTGATCTTCTATTCCGTGGTCACCATTTTCTACAACTGTTGGCCCAGAAGCTGAAGTATCTGCAAGAAATCAAAGGGAATGTTAACACTGGATCAAGTTCATCTCAATCCACAACTCAGAAACAACATTGTGAGGAGAACACTGGAATGTTATCAAACACAGATAAGGGTGGTTTTTTTCCCCAAAAAAATCACAGAATCACAGCATGTCAGGGGTTGGAAAGGACCTCTGAAGATCATTGAGTCCACCCCCCCTGCCAGAGCAGGACCAAAAACTAGGGCAGATCACTCAAAAAGGCATCCAGATGGGTCTTGAAAGTCTCCAGAGAAGGAGACTCCACAACCTCTGTGGGGAGCCTGTCCCAGTGCTCTGTCACCCTCACAGTAAAGAAGTTCTTCCTCATGTTGAGGTGGAACTTCCTGTGCTTGAGTTTGAATCCATTGCCCCCATCCTATCACAGGGCACAAGTGACAACAGGTTGTCCTGCCTTCTCGACGCCCTCATGTATTTATAGACATGAATTAGATCCCCCCTCAGTCTTCTCCTCTCTAGACTGAAAAGCCCCAGGTCTCTCAGCCTTTCCTCCTAACATTTTTGAAATGTTGAAGTGCCCACATGGCACCGAGTCAGTGCAACATGAAACCCTAAAGGAAGAACTTTTCCATCACAGACAATCTGGTCCCACGAAGGAGACCTAAAGCACAACAACTAGAAGCTTCTTCACCTATTCACACCATCGCTTCCAACTGAGCTTTCCCAAGGGGCAGCACTAGACCCCTGTGACTCTGGATGTCCTTCAAGCAAGTAGTGCTTAGCCAAGCTGATAAACCTCAGCGGGCTTGGTGGATCATGCTGCTGACCTTGACTTTAATAAGTCTTATAGCACCATTCCCCATAACAGCCTCACACACAAACAAAGCATGGGTCAGACAACTGCTCACTGAGCTGGATGGAGGCTCAGAGGGTGGTCACCAGTGGCTCAAAGTCCAACTGGAGGTCAGCTGACACTGGGGCCAATACTGTTTAACATCTTCATCGACAGGCTGGGAGAGTTGGGGGTGTTGAGCCTGGAGAAGAGAAGGCTCCAGGGAGACCTTGGAGCACCTTCCAGTGCCTGAAGGGGCTCCAGGAAAGCTGGGGAGGGACTTGGGACAAGGGCAGGGAGGGATGGGACCAGGGGGAAGGGTTTCCAGCTGGAAGAGGGAGCTGGAGATGAGATGTGAGGGAGAAATTCTGTGCTGTGAGGGTGGTGAGAGCCTGGCCCAGGTTGGCCAGAGAAGCTGTGGCTGCCCCATCCCTGGCAGTGTTGAAGGGCAGGTTGGATGGGGCTTGGAGCAACCTGGTCTGGTGGGAGGTGTCCCTGCCCATGGCAGGGGGTTTGGAACTAGATGATCTTTAAGTTCCCTTCCAACTCAACCCAGTCTGGGATTCTGTGATTAATGACCTGAACAGTGGAGCAGAGCACACACTCAGCAAGTCTGAAGATGATAGTGGCAAGAGTGGCTGCCATGCCAGGGGCTTTGGATGCCATCCAGAGGGACCTGGACAGGCTTGAGAGTTCACCAGAGAAGGATCTCATGAAGTTCAACAAAGGAGAAGTGCAAAATCTTGCACCAAGGGAGTAATAAGCCTGAGCACCAGTATAAACTGAGGGTCAACTTGCTGGAAGGTGGGTCCTGCAGGAGAAGCTCTTGGGGTCCTTGTGGCCAGCAAGTTGAACATGAACCAGCCATGCACCCTTGCAGCAAACATCAACAGCATCCTGGGCTGCGTGAGCCAGAGCACACCCAGCAGGCTGAGGGGGGTGATTCTCTCTCCCTCTCTCCAGCACTGATGAGACACACCTGGAGTGCTGGGTGCCACACCAGGCTCCCCAGCACAAGAGAGATGGAGCTACAGGAAAGAGGTCAGTGAAGGGTCACTAAGATGATTAAGGGACTGGAGCGTCTCTCATACAAGGAAAGGTTGAGAGAGCTGGGACAGCTCACCATGGAGAAGAGAAGACTTGGGGGAATGTGTACAAGCACCCACAAGGAGGCTGTGAAGAAGCTCTTGTCAGTGGAGTCCAGTGTCAGAAGAAGTCAACTGGCACACACTAATTGCCCAGAATTTAAAGAGATTGGTGCACTTCAGTTGTGACAAGGTTTTTGCAGACAAAGTGGAAAAAAAAGAACCAGCTTGGACAGCACATTGCTAGAGCAGGTACCAGGAGAGGTTTAGGGAAGGGTGGTTCAGCATGGAAGACAACAGATTCCAAAAAACAGCATGTAAGACACTTACCATCAAGAGACTGAGTCTATCCTGTCCTGACATTGTCTAGATTAAATCTGAAGAGGCACCAGGATGTACCTACAGAACCTGGAGAACGTGGCAGCAACACAAGACCTGGTGATAAGCTCAGGCAACGTGGAACCAAAGAGCTGAGCCCAAATGTGGCTTTGCTGCCTGCTCAGTGGGCTGCCCTAGGAAAGCCCCTCTGCTCCCAGGCAGCTGTCTCCAGGAGTGGGAATTCCTAACAAAGCTGCTTGGAAACCATCTTTGGGAATAATTAAGAAATTTACTTAACATTATAATACTAAAAACCCCACATGCTGGTGTAATTTTGTATTCACCTCAGTCTCTGCACTGCTGAGGGTCAGTCACTATCACCACTCTGACAAACTGCTAGAGGAATTGTATTTATTTTCATTTACTGCCCTGGAGATCAGCCCGTGGTCCCTACAGAAGCAGCTGGGCTGTGCTGACCCCCATCCTGGGACAGGCTGCCAGCAGCAGAGGGTTTCTGTAAGAGACCATCACCATGGCAGGTGAATACTACAAGCCCATTTACCTAAATTAAAAGTATCCTGGCACCAAGTCTGAAAATATTTTGTAATACCTTCTTAAATAAACTCTGCTTAATTTTTAAGCATTTATCCCATTTTCCAGTTGTGAAATAGTGAAGACAAGTCACTGCAGGAAAGACACCAAGTTGTGTTAGCTGAACCTAACAAGTAGCACCAACTCCAAGAGCAGGTCAGCTCCTCTGGCCCTTAGTTCTGAAGAAACACTCAGGGCAGTGGCTTAAAAACCCCATCAATAAATACCCAAAAATAAAATGGAAACGCTCCCCAAAGAGACTCAGTGATCTGGAGTTGCTGTTATCCCTTCCCTGAGCTCAGTTTAAAACAAAGCTGCACTTCAGACAGCACTTCAGGGCTTAACCCAACTCTCAGTGAAGCAAAAGGAAAATCCTCAGTGGCTCATCCTGGTGTTTTACAAGAATTCAGCATCAACTTGCCAGACAGCTTCTAGAAAAACATACACCTACCTCCTCTTCAAATAGCTGAAAATACCAGAGGAATCCCTGGACCTGCTTCTGAGCAGTTACACACACCAGCTCCTCCTGCTGTCAGTCTTAACAAGGTCTGGGATTGACTGGAACAGTTGAACTGACTTAACTAGTAGCTGGGGAACTAGTGCCAGTCCCTGATTTACTGATCAGGGCAGGCAAGGGGAAACCAGGGGCATGGGATGGTTTATACCACACTGCTTCACAGCTGTCAGAAGGTATCCTGGGTATCTCGTGGAGAACCAGGGTCTCACCATGAGATCCCCAAGGAATGAGGCAGCAGAGAGAGGCTGAAGCTCCTGCTGACCCTGCCAGGTAACAGGGAGGGAGCTCAGCCCCAGTGCAAGAGCTACACGTTTTCCCAAGGTCTGCTCCAGTGGCTGTCACAACAACTACCAACACTGCCACAGCAAGAGAGGCTCTGCAAGTCCTCTCCAGTCTTCACCAATGCTGCCACAACCCACAAATCCACCCCCATTTCCTCAGTACTTTGTGATTGCAAACCTCAGTGCAAGTTGTGTTTTAAATGGGCCAAAATGATCCCCCGTTGCCTTCAGCTTCATTCAAATCTGATCATTACTCCTTGCACAGACAATGCAGCTCTTGAAGAGTGTCATGGTCTGGTCTTGATGCCACCACCATTATTCATGCATTAAAAACAGGACTCGACTCGACCACAACCATGGCAAAACACTACAAAACTGGGGCTCCAAATCTGTGTGCATGTTTTGAGCACTGGCTTTGGCTTGCAAAAAAAAACATCGATCTGTGAGACTGGTCTGGTGGTACCTGGAACGAGCAGCTTGTGTGCACCCAAGGTCAGCTCTGCACTGCAGATCGTCCCCTCGGTGCTTCTGGCAATTCAGTCATTTCAGCTATTCAGAAAATAAACACTCCATCTGCACAGAGGTTTCATTTAGAGCCTGATCTCCTAGGCAGCAAGTGAGCCAGGAGGATTGTCTTCTATCAAAAAGAAAAGCCAGGACACTCCACCTTCCCTTACCCAGGGCCCTGCAAACTTAAGCCAAAACAAAACCCTACCAAAACACCAGCCAAGCCTACCAACCACTGGGGTAGATGAGAGGGACAGCTCAGAGCTGGGCTTCTGGCTTCACCTTGCACAGAGCTGACAGGGCCCTCACGCCTGCCCAGCCTCCAACACACACACATTCCTGCAGGAGCTTCACCTGATTCAGCCTCCACGTTCACTGCTCTGAAAAAAATAAGGGTAAGATCGATGTATTCAAAACCCTACATTTGCTCCTAGAGAACAGGGATTAGGGCAAAAGAAGAGGCTGAAGCCACCCTGGCTCTCCTCTCCCTCCTGACACACTGAGCAGTACCCCCAGGGGCTGGTCTCCTCCCCTTGTCCCCTGCCAGCTGCACAGAGCTGCTCCTCGGCCACCAAAGCCACCAGGGGGGAAGGGACCTAAAAAATCTCTTAGCAGAAGGGCAGAGGAACCTGCAAGCAGGTCTCAGATAGAAACAGCTTCTACCTTTCTCAAAAAGCTCTGCAAACACATGGGGAGAAGCAGGACACCGTGGCACAGGCCCCATGTGCTCAGTCAAGCCAGGGGCTCTCCAGTTCAAACACTTCCAGGCTCAACAGTGGGCTCCCAAACGAGCAAAGGAACCCAAAATGCTATTTCCTCCCTTCTGCACTCCTTGGGAAGCGTGAAAAGCAGGTACAATCATTTCCTTTAGAGTTTTAGCTTTTTTGGAAGAAAAATTTCCAGAAAATCAGATCAAATCAAACCACTCCACCCCAGTATGAGCAGTTTTTAGCTTCATGCAGCTCCTTTGGAGCAAATCAACCTCATTTGAGGCAGCTAGAGTGCAAGTGGGGAAGGGCCCAGCAGCCTCCCCAGGGCCAGCTCTCCTCCCTCATATTCTAAACTGCATAAAAACAAAAACATGTCAAGATGTTGTAACTACATAATCCTCATCAGAATCACAAGATAGTATTTGCATCTGGCTAGTGGATCAAAGGATTGTTTTTATATAAACAAATTTAAGGCAGCGTTTGCTAAACCGATAATCTCAAGCAAATGGACAGAGCCAATCTCCAGGACTCTAATCTCCTGCAGGGACTTGGCCTGGGCCATGGAAGCACAACCACAACTGAGCACGTTGCCACCATCAGACCTGCAGCCTGCTCTGCCGTGGCCATGGGCTACCAGAGGGCAAAACCAAATTTCAATATTCTGCCTCCAAATGGCTTCTGAAGAGCAAACTCATCATTTCCCACAGCCACCCAAAAAAAAAAAAAAAAAAGGCTCAGAGGTTTGCCTGCCCTTTGGCATTCCAACATGCCATAACGGCCTGCTCTGGATTCTCAACCTTCTGTCTCTAACCATGAGAATTGAAGAGAACTTGAACGTAAACAGAAGCCAAACCTTGCTTGGTTTTGTGTTTTGGGGGTGGCAGAGCTTGGGAAGCACACAGGTGCTGTCAGATGGCACTGACCAAAGCACAGCTGGACAGCAGCTCTGGTGCCCAAGGGCAGGAAAAGGAGACCTGCTATGGTGACTTCCTCCAAGATCCCTCTGCCCCCATCCCACCCCCACAGAATCATAGATTCCCAGGATGGTTTAGGTGGGAAGGGAACTTAAAGACCATCCAGTCCCACCCCCTGCCATGGGCAGGGACACCTCCCACCAGACCAGGTTGCTCCAAGCCCCATCCAACCTGCCCTTCAACACTGCCAGGGATGGGGCAGCCACAGCTTCTCTGGCCAACCTGGGCCAGGCTCTCCCCACCCTCACAGCACAGAATTTCTCCCTCACATCTCATCTCCAGCTCCCTCTTCCAGCTGGAAACCCTTCCCCCTCATCCCATCCCTCCCTGCCCTTGGCCAAAGTTCCTCCCCAGCTTTCCTGGAGCCCCTTCAGGCACTGGAAGGTGCTCCAAGGTCTCCCTGGAGCCTTCTCTTCTCCAGGCTCAACACCCCCAACTCTCCCAGCCTGTCTCCAGAGCAGAGCTGCTCCAGCCCTCCCATCATCTCCGGGGCCTCCTCTGGACTCTCTCCAACAGCTCCATGTCCTTCCCGTGTTGGGGACCCCAGAGGTGGCCCCAGCCCTGCAGGGGGTCTCAGCAGAGGGGGACAATCCCCTCCCTGGCCCTGCTGGTCACAGTGCTGGGGATGCAGCCCAGGACATGGGTGGTTTCTGGGCTGCAGAAAATAGGAACCTGAAGGTTGAACCACCTTGTCTGATCCCTGTGACGGGATTGAATCTGAGGTGGCCAAGATGTTAAAGGACCCCAAGTGAAGTTCATTACACTAATTGAGCACAACCCAAGTGATGCCAGATCAGTGTAAAGCGACTAAGCTGGAAAATGATTAATTTTGCACTGGGACCTCTAACAACTAGATCAATTTCACCACTTGAGTTCATAAAACATGGAAAAGTTTCAAGAACAGTTTGGCTTATCAAGTCAATCCTTAAGGCACTCCCTCCTCCTCAGGAAAAGAAAGGTATACTACGTAGTTTAGCCCCTCAGCCCAAGATCAGGCAGCCCTACAATACAATCTGCAATCAAACAAAAAGCACCAGAAAACCCCCTCTCACTGCAACATGCTCACTGCTGGTATGGCCCCTGTGCTGCCATGAACCCTCAGCTCCTGCAGCTGGGCCACGAGGTGCTGGGAAAGCAGCTGAAATCTGGGGCAGAGCATAAAAAACTCCCCCCCACATCCTAGGAGTGTCCCTTCCTCATCACCTCGGGCTCTGGGAACTATTTTTAATGTTTATTTTGCAGGAGTCTGACAGACCTGAGACTGTGCTGGGTACTTGTTTCTGCACAAAAAGGCAATGTAGGGGTTTATACTAACCAGAAGTTTTAACAACTTTGGGGCAGGAGTAGGGATGGAGAGGCTTTGAGAGAGAAAAGGTGTTTAACATATCATTTGAGATAAAAATGCAAGTATCTTGACATTGTTTGCTGACTTTTTTTAATCCCTCTGAAAGTCTGAGGTAAATGGAACGTTCTCCATCTTCAGTCCCATACGTGACAGAGTTTAAACTTCCTAAACATTGTTGGAAGCAAAGCCTGGTGCCTCCTGCAGGAGAGGTGCTTACTGCAAGTGCCGGCAGGGAGGTGAGGGAAAGGGAAAGGGAAAGGTTGTGGTTTGGCCCCAGATCTCGGGCTCTGGAGCTGGTTTTGTTTCCACACCAGGGGAGGATGCTCTGCTGTCTGTCCAGCAGCACCCTGCAGCGCCAGCAGAGCCACCTCGTGGTGACACAGCTCCTGGAAGAACGCCCCAAAGCCACTGCCCAGAGCAAACTGCAAGGATCTTTGTCACTTCCATCACGCTTAGTATTTGCTTCTTATTAAAAAACTGTACACAAAGTTAAGACTCATCACCAAGTTTGTGAGCAGAGTGCAAGAACAGTGCATTTGCTGTGTGGTGTGGGAGGCCACGGGCAGTTATGCTGCAGACCTACTTTGTACACAATTCCTCAACAACAACAATTTCAGAACACTGCTCGTCCTCACTTGAGCTAAACCACCTCACAGGAGCACTGCTCCACGCTATCAAAACGCAGGAGATGCTCCCACCCAAACATCTCTTTCTTCACACTTTAGGATCAGTATCCCTGACCTCCCAGGAGCACCCTAAGGAAAACTGCCACTGCAGCTTCCATGGCTTTATTTGGAAGCTCCACAGTATCCTCTAAACTCCTTGGAACTGCTAAGGAAAGCTACCTGCCAACAGTGCAGCACCCAAAGTGATCCTTCAGCGTTATGTAAAGCCCACAATGTCCTAAGAGGACAAAATTTGACAAACTACGATGTCCAGACAGGTGCTAAAAAGAGTAACCCCCTTTTTTCTTAAGCTATGCCTTTCCAGTGGTATTTTAAAAGTTAACTGTTATGAGAGCTTTATTCTAGGATAAATTTGTATGTGACCATACAACTGCTCATCACGCCTCCCTCCTCTTCTCCATCTCTCTGCGCTCAGAGGGCCCACCCAGGCCATGATGGGGGCCCATCTGATCATTAAACTCGCCTCATCTGGCTCCTGGGTTTAGGAGAAAAAAGGAAAAGAAAGATCTTGAGCAGAGATGGAATAGCTAGAGCCTGACACGCCACATGATTAAACCTCTTCTGACTGGGGAAAGGCAATCTCGGTAGCAGAGGCCGTGCTGTCTGAACACATTCCTGCCTTTTAACATAAATAAATTAACAAGCGGGGGCTGAAAAGCCTGATCCATGAAAGCTACTCTTCTCCCTCAGGAAAACAAAGCTATTTGCAGTCAGATTTGGAGCCAGGGACGTGGAACTCTCACTGCCTTTCACAAACCAGTCCCCCCTCCCCAGGAACTTTCCATTGCACTCCCAGCACTGCACTGGACCAACACCTCCCACCCCGGGAGGACCTTGTCACATCTCACCCCAGCCCATCCATTCCACAGACTCAAAAAAAAGTACATTAAGCTTTACAGTATTTTTTTAAAACGCTGAGTAAATCTCATGGAAGAAACAGGTATCCTTATTGCCTCAGGGAAAAACAAATTAGATAAATTAAGACCTAGCAGGATCGAATCCTGAGACTGGCCCATGGGAAATGGCCACAGTTTTAAACTGTGGAGCTGGACAGTCCTGGTATGAGGTGGCAAAGCTGAAAACATTATTTTATCCACTCAAGGCAAACAAGCTCTCCAGTTTGTTCAGTTAGGGTCTTGTTTTTGTCTTGCCAAAGATGTAGATAGTGCTCATGACTGTTCTCCAGCCATCCCAAAAAAGGGAAAAACAAATCCCCAAACCAAGAAGAAGAAACTGCATCCCCCTCCTGACATGTAGGAGGGAAGCAAGTTGTGCTCCAGCAGCCAGACAACTGGCTGTACAGCCAGGGGAGGCACTGGGGAGGCACTGGGGAGGCAGGGGGGCTACAAGAGCCAAGAGATGAGATGGAGGGAAGAGTCTGGCCCTGAGGTGGCCTGTGCTGGGGCTCCGGGGTCTCTGCCTTGCTTTTCCACACAGGAACCCACAGTTTTCTCACCAGGAAGTTCGCTGAGTTTTAATTACTGAGGAAACCCAAAAGGTCTCATTAGACCTGCTCCAGAATCCAAAGTTACTTGAAACACTGAGTTAGGATGGTTATGCTCAAGAGAAACACAGCTGGCAGGACACAACTTCAGGAACTTGTACTTTAATATTATATCATTAATTTTACACTAACTAAGAAATTCTGGTGCTGAAATGTTTCAGAATCTGAAACTTCTAGAACAAAGAACTATTTAAAAAATATCCTTAAACCACACTCAAACATGTTAACAAGTCTTTGTGCTTCTCTGTTACTCCCACTCATGCAGTGTTAAAATATAAAACACCTACCAATCAAGGTACTATAATTGCATACAATAATACACATCTGAATTGACCAAAGCTCAATGTTTTAAAACCTCTTTGCCCACTTCCATCCTTCCCACTTGTTTGTTATCATTTAAGGAACTACTTTAGTACGGAAAATTACCTTGTCTGCATAACAGGGCACCTGATACACTTCTAAATGCAAACAAGGGCCTCAAACAGACCAGAAATCCCCCCTGTATAACCCCTGGAGTTCCTGGTTATTCTGCTTGTTACAGTTCTCCTGCACCTCCCACTTCCATCAATACTGATGAGCATCAAGATTAAGGCAAAAAAAGAAAAACTTCCTTCTGAAAGAAGTCACCAGGTTACCTGCCCAGAAGCAAAGGTGGTCTTCTTTCACATGGCATAGATCAAGGGCACAAAGTGAACATCTAATCAAGGCACTGCCTGTCCCAGGTGACCAGCCTCACCTGGGGACACACCACACTGGCCAAGACAAAACATGGAAATTGCTTACTGAGAAGGAAACCTAAGGATGAGCCCCAGATCTCAATGCTTCTCTTTTTACTGAGCTAAGGAGACAAACACCTGTTTAAACCTCTCCTTCTTCTAAGCAGTTTCTGATCAAGCTATTAACACTCTTAATGATCAGCTGGGCTAGTAAATGTTCCTGACCAGCAGAGACAGCCCTGCATTTACTGTATATGCACACACCCAGCAAGACATCAAAGTAGACCCTCAGATCAGTGGAGGAGCCAAGCTTCAGCTATTAAACATTGGAGTCTGAAGCTCACCAACAGTGGGTACCTCATGAAGATGCCACTGTGCAGACCTCACCAGCATCTGCAAGTCATCCACCTTTACACCCTGGATTTCCACCACCCAGCGTGGCAAAGTCCTAACATTTTTGAGATGGAAAGCACTGATAACTGCAGCAGTCCCACAGTCTGGACAATGCTTCCTCTGAGAAGCCCAAGGCAGCCCACAAAAAAATTAACATCAATAACACATTCTTCTGTGGACTAATAATGACAGTTGATTTCACAGGCTGAGGACCTGAACAGAAGGTAGAGCACAAAAGCAGGATTTGAGCTCAACCTTTGCTTTTAAAATAAATTGTTCTGACTAAAACCAGTCACACATAGAAGTCCTGTTATAGCAGGCTCAGCAATATTACAGTAAATACAAGTAAAAGAAATTTTAAAAGTGATGTTAAGTGATGCAGCTTTTTGGTCTTGTGCTTTAGACACTTACATTCCACCTGAATACCATCTGCATGGGGTTTGCTTTTTGGTTCCTGGCTCCCAGGTTTTGCATCATCATCATCCAGCAGAGGAACATAGTCTGTTTTATCTACTTTTTCTCCAACCACATCATCAAATTTCTCTGCTTCCAGAGTGGCAATGAAGTCCCTTTTCACTTCTTCCTCAATCTCAGGAGGTGGCTCTGTCAGAGCATCTGCAAGGCTGAGGTTGTGGTCCAGGTCAGCCATGCTTTAACACCTTTGCAACCTGAAAGTCACGTGGGGAAGAAAAAGAAAATAACAATTTAGTAAGAGATCTTTTAAGTTTACTCAGTTTGATGTTGATACCTGTGTGCCTCCTGTGCACTAACACAGTAAGAAAAATTTGCTTGAGTGCTCAGTAATTCCCAGATGTTTACAAAGCCCCACACCAGTACAGAAACAAACAGCTGGATCATCTACAGCAGGTTTTGCTGCATGGACATTTCATGAGATGTTCTATCAGAACCTTACAAAACAAATTAAAAACCCAGTACCAGGCCAGCATAAACACACTCTTACATTGATTTCTGCCTTGCCCCAGATCTGAGAGTTCATCCCACATCCTCAGCAGCAGCAAGACAAGGGATGCAAGAGAACTGAGTTCTTGGGCTGGACTCCACCCAGCCTCCCCTGTGGAGATCAGGATTTTACATCATCTCTGGCCTACACTTCAGTGGTGCTGGGACCCCTTTGGCAGGGTCCTGAGCACGGTCGTGTCCTCAACAAACCTTGCTAATGCCAACAAACCCACTCTGCTCCTTTCTGCTGGAAGGTGAAGCTTTAATAATGCTTACATGAAACAAGAGAGTCAAGTACACACAAACAGGTGACATATCAACTTACACACTGGGAACAGAGTAGAAAAAAGAAATCCATCACCATTTACCTTTCCCTCTCTGATCTGTATCCCAGCACTCAGTTTAACTTCCTGGCACTGGACAGAAAATGTACCTGCACTGATTCATCTGTTTGGCAGCTCTAAAGCTTTCAGGTTGGCATAACAAACACACCCATAAACAATTATTTATACTTCATCCTTTTGAAGTTATTATTAGGCACAACAGCCAATAAATACTGAAGTCAATTTTAGGAGCAAACCCCACCACTGCTGATTGATAAAAGGTGAATTTCTGAAACTTTGTCAGAGCAGTGTTAGTGCTCTGGGTGCACGACACCATCAAAACAGCAAAACCAGCACAAACTCTGGTTATACATCTTAGCTATTTGCAGAAATTGTCTGGTACAAGCAGTAAAAACCAAAACCATCTATGGCCATTACTACCTAAAGCTGCATATTTGTAACTCCTGCTATGGTAGGTCAACCTCCTTTACCTTTGGTCTGCCTTTGGAAGCACAAAGCACTTTGATGCTGCTCTGTATCACACTCTGTATCACGACCTGCAGAGACTCTCCCTGTTAATACAAGATCTGCCCCAGTTTAGAAGCCCAGGAAGCCAAGGCAGCAGTGGCAGGTTGAGAACTAGTAGAGAACAAGTACATGGAAGTGAAGTTTACAGTTCCAACAACAAATTCAGCCAAATAAATAAATGTGAAGGAGATTAGGTGAAATGAGTGAATCCAGAGGAGGCCACAGAGATGATGGGAGGGCTGGAGCAGCTCTGCTCTGGAGACAGGCTGGGAGAGTTGGGGGTGTTGAGCCTGGAGAAGAGAAGGCTCCAGGGAGACCTTGGAGCACCTTCCAGTGCCTGAAGGGGCTCCAGGAAAGCTGGGGAGGGGCTTTGGCCAAGGGCAGGGAGGGATGGGATGAGGGGGAAGGGTTTCCAGCTGGAAGAGGGAGCTGGAGATGAGATCTGAGGGAGAAATCCTTGGCTGTGAGGGTGGTGAGAGCCTGGCCCAGGTTGCCCAGAGAAGCTGTGGCTGCCCCATCCCTGGCAGTGTTGAAGGGCAGGTTGGATGGGGCTTGGAGCAACCTGGTCTGGTGGGAGGTGTCCCTGCCCATGGCAGGGGGGGCTTGGAGCAACCTGGTCTGGTGGGAGGTGTCCCTGCCCGTGGCAGGGTGGGTTGGAACTGGATGATCTTTAAGGTCCCTTCCCACCACTCCAGGATTATTTAACAACCATTTCTCACTGGATTGGAGAAGACCCACCAAGCCCCACCAGGAAACCACTCCGAGCTGAAGATACCAAACTGTATATGTGAAGAGGCACAGCCAGAGTGGCAAGAACCCACAAAGGGTGTTTGTGTGTGCTGGTTAATGAAGGGCTGACCCCAGTGGCCACTGTGCAGCAGCCCAGGGCTACTGAGCTACCCAGCGAGGGCAGAACACAGATCCTCTTGTTCCCAAAAGACAAAGGCTCCTACTCCTTGAACTCCAGGAAACTCGTGGTCAGCAGTTCAGAGCCACTGACACGTACCTACAGCCTCAGCCTCTCTAGGGCAATATTTCACATTCCTTATCAACAATGGTATCACACTGCTGGTGTTGTTCATGTAATTGCATGCGAGTACATTATGGAAACTGATTCAGTTAAATCTATTCTCTCTTTTGTCTCTAACACTGAAAGGGCAGATCTCAAGCCAGGGCAGACCTCTTCAAGCAGCAACTGCAGTTTTTGTTGGTTTAGATAAAGGCCTTAAGAATGACCACTTAATGGAAACCTAGAGGTGACAGGTTTGGAGCTCTTATCCCTTTGTGCAGGGTCACAGTTGAACGAATTATAGTTATTTTTTAAAAAAGCCATCTTCATACTTAAGTGAGTCTTGTTAAAACAAGTTTTTTTCCAGAGAGAGTTCTTGTGTATTTTCAAGACCCACCATGGCACAGATCTGCACACAACTGGGCACATTACCCTGCACTGAGGTTCAGCCAGGGAAGTAAATCACTTCTGGAAGGTGCCTCTTTGCACTGGCCAGTCTCTTCAAAGGAAGAAATGGGGCTCCTCAATAGCCATCTTTTCAACCATGTCCTCCCTTGCTTTCAAGTTGAAAGTGAAGTGATGGCTTCCAGGTCAGCTGATCTCAAAGGAAACATGGAGCTCTGAACATTTCATCTTCTCTTCTGAAAATTTCACTTAGCATAAGGAAGAAACACAAAATTTAAGATTTTTGACAAGCTGCTTCATGATGCTACTAAGAAATGCAAGAACCAAGACTACAGTGAGAAAATAGCTCCAGAGCATCCAATGACTCGGGCAATGAGCGGGCGAAGGGGGGAGTGAACACACCAGATGCCCAAAGGAAAATCCAACCCCTGTTCCTACCAGCAGGCAGGCTGGGTTGGGCTGAGCAGGGTCTGCAGAGGGCACAGCTCCTTCACCTTCCCAGTGTCAGGTTTTGGTTCTGCACCAATGCCAGCACAGCTAGGTTTACCCAGCAAGAACCTGAAGCTTTCTGTAAATGGCATCTAGGAAAACCTCTCTTTTTAACCTCACCCCACCCGTTAGCAGGAGCTTGCAGGCTGTAAACTGAACTATCAGCTCACGGTCTTCACATGTTCACTTCAGATTAAACATTCCTGCTCTTTTAGTTTCAGGAACAGGAGTGGCCTTTTAGGAGGACTTCCTCATGACAGCTTAATTTAGGGTCTCTCCAAATAGCAAGTGCTTGCTGTCCTCCCCCTCGAATGGAAACTATTGCCCAACTGCTTTATAGAGCTCTTTGCCATTCAGCATCCCCTCCTCTGCACGATCCAACCCCGGCTACAGCAGCACCAGAGAGCACAGAAACAGGCCAGAACCATCCCTTTGTAGCCAGAGCCAGATCACATGCAGCAGTTAGGTGGCCCAGAAATCATTTATCTTAGAAACCTGGAATGGTATGGGTGGGAAGAGACATTAAAGCTCCTCCAGTCCCACCCCCTGCCATGGGCAGGGACACCTCCCACCAGACCAGGTTGCTCCAAGCCCCATCCAACCTGCCCTTCAACACTGCCAGGGATGGGGCAGCCACAGCTTCTCTGGCCAACCTGGGCCAGGCTCTCCCCACCCTCACAGCACAGAATTTCTCCCTCACATCTCATCTCCAGCTCCCTCTTCCAGCTGGAAACCCTTCCCCCTCAGCCCATCCCTCCCTGCCCTTGTCCCAAGTCCCTCCCCAGCCTTCCTGGAGCCCCTTCAGGCACTGGAAGGTGCTCCAAGGTCTCCCTGGAGCCTTCTCTTCTCCAGGCTCAACACCCCCAACTCTCCCAGCCTGCCCTTGTTCCATGTATTTAGTCCTTGTTCCACTGGGATATTCAGTCATCTTTCCTCTAGACCCAAACAACTGCTCTTCATTTAATGGAGCAAAAGCCTCGGGAGCCCCGGTGGCAGCAGGAGCTGCTGTGTGAGTGAGGTTAGGGAAGCAGTTAGGAATTCTTAAACCCAAATCAAGTCTAATCCTACCCAGCTCATCCTTCAACATACAAATATTCTACCACAAGCAACTGATGGATTCACATCAAGCTTTTTTTGGTCCACATTAACATGGTGACACTTTAATAAATAGTTGCCATAAAATAGCATTGACACCATCCCTGTTTGAGACCTATGTAGGAACGAGGACACCAAGGCAAGTCCTGGGGAAAAGTCATAGTGAGGTTATGCAGAGTAACCAGCAGGACATTTCCTCAGCTCTATTTAACTTACCAGGGAATGCAGAAACTATGTATAAAAGAAAATACATCAGTGTAACCTATAAAAGCCATTTTGCATTTTTGCAGCCAATCCAGCACTGGCAGCTCTGGCACCTTAAAGCACCTGGCAAAGAACTGGCTGCCCTGACCCAAAGCACCACGGAGGCTGTGAGAAGCCTTCAGCAGCCCAGGCAGGGCCCAAGGACAGCCAGAACTCCACCAGAACTGGACCAGAAGCAATTTCTCTGCTTTCCACCTCTGATGTTTGAGCAGCCAAATTCCCAGGCTCTCACTTTGAACCAGGGCTTGTAGAGTTAACCAAGACAAAAGGAAAATAAATCCACTGCAGAGATTCTGCCCAAGGGTAGGGAGCAAATCCTGAAGCAGAGTCATGTGTTGACCAGCTCAGCAAGACAGATGCTTCCTACACCATTTTCACTCCCATGGAACCACATCAGCTAGGCACAGGAAGCATTCAATAATCATCTCCATGTACTTAAACACCCTGGGCCTTGCAGAGCTATGCAAATCAGACATCAACTGAGCACAAGGAATATGAATTCTGACATTAACTTTTGAGACGAAAGGGCAAATCTGAGCAACAACTGAGGTTCCAGAATGCAGCAGCTTAAAATACATTAAATAATTCTTCACCTGTGAGACAGCTGCTGAGGTGTTCTGGTTTGTTAAACAGCTGAGTGAGTAACAGCAGTGATGGGGCAACACCAACCTGGTGATTCCAGACTGCCACCTCTGGAAGAGCCCCAGGACTCTCAAGTCCTCCCTGGAGAACGCCAAGGTGAGTGAGTATTTTCCTCAGAGGAAAGGTGTGGAGAAGAGCAGAGCACACTGTTACCAGCCCCACAGTGACAGCTGCACTCCAGACCAGGAAAAGTTTTCCTGTAGCGAGACATTCCTCAATCCATTCCAGGAAATCTTCAGATTATTTCACAGTCAATAAATCATATTCCCTTAATTGGCAGTTTTTTTAATAAAAGGAATGTTCAGCCTATTCATATTGCAGCAACAGCTGATCTGTCAAACCAGTATTTGCCCCATCTGTTCTCTTTTATGCTCAGCATCTCTGTGTACCCAGTCAGCAACATGTTCACTTTGATAAAATCAATCTTCGTGTTAGCTAATCTGAAAGATTTACCCAATTCTCTGTCTCTCCCTTCCAAAATGAGCTCCTTTCTCAGTGTTCCCACCATCTCATTTGATGCTTGACCCCATCCACAAGGGGGGAGTTTTTTAATGTAGGCAGAACTTGTGCTCTGTGGACCAATTCAGAGTCACAGACTTGCAGCATCCCAGAGATCCCAAAGAAGTTAAACTGACTCTCCCTTGCTGAAGTTTTACTTGAAGTGACCTATTGGAATAACTTCCAAGAACCACCATCTCATCACCATCCAACCACCCTCTGCAGGTAGCAGCAGTGCAAACAGGACTGGCTGCATAAGCCAGTGCCTCTAGCTTCCTATCCAGCAATGAGTGGAATTTATTTCCTAAACTTTGCATTTCCGTTTTGTAGCTTCCTTAACTGCACTGGTGTGTACCTGCCTCTGGGCACGTACAGGCTTTGAATTTAAAGTTATGATCAGTCTGACCCAGATTTTGCCCATCTCCAAAGCGGGAGAAAGGGGAGGGCAGGCGAGTGGGGGCAGGAGATGCTGCCCACAAGAAAAGAGTCTCGAAAATCTGTCAAGTGTTTGAAGAGAATCATTCTTGGCGCGAGAGGCTGACTGACTGCCCTCCGATTCTTGGCAGAGGGAACAGAAGGCTGCTCCCCAGAGCAGTGTACACAGGACAGGTCCCAGCCTCTGGCAGCCCTGCGAGGCAGAGCAGTGCCAGCGCCGCGGTGACACAGCACTTCCCCCCTCCGGAGAGCCCTGCCAGGCTGCTGCTCTCCCGAAGGGACACACAACTTCGTCCTGTCCCAGCTGAGCTGTCCCCAGCCTCTGCTCTTCCCCCTAGCGCTGACTGTGGTCGGTGGTGGCTGTACCCTGCTGGTATGAATGCTACACTCACCCCGACCAAAGTAAAGTCCAAGCAATCTTTATAGCAAAGGTAAGAGAAACCTCCACAAAGGTAGCACATCTAGGCGTGAGAAGCAGAGCAGCATCTCCTCGCTTGGTTTGTTTAAAGGAGACACCCTGATACCCAGATTTAGGAGATGAACATATATATTATTTCATCAGATCCATTTGCTCCTTTAAAATTAGCTCCTAACTCCATGCAGAACAAACTCCCTGGCTGGAAGGAACAGGGACAGCTCAGTCATCATTCCCATTTCTCTCCCTGTCAGTCAGCTTGCTTTTCTTAGACGAGGCTCTCACCAGCACTTAGCAGTGGCCACTGAGGCGTAAGGAACCAGGAGAGCAGGGAGCAGATTTATGCCAAGTCATCCTCCTCCCCATATCCTGAAGGAGTCTGCCACGGACAGGATGTCTGCATCTATCTTTTGGAAGGAGACAACACATCAATGGATCAAGTTACTGAGGTCTCTTACACGTCATGGCTGGGCATGACCTGATTTCATTTTTTTTATAACTTCTTATTTTTTTGCACAGTCTGAACCAGTGGAATTAATTTATTATTTTTTAAAAGTTCAACACAGTAAGATCTCTGCTTTATTTCTGTGGATGTTCTGAGTTGCAGAAAATCACTCAAACGACCAGAAGCTTCTTCCCAGAGATAGCGAGATGGAGGTCACAGGACCTTTAATAAAGTCTTTCCAACACTGCTTACCAATTCATGCTCAACTGGCCAGAAAGAACAACGTGAAAGCCTCAAAATAGGTGTCCAGAATTACAGATATTCAGGAATTAGGTCCTTGAAAGTGTGGTGATGTGTAGTCACCATCTCACCAGTGGAGGGAAGGACATCCAGCCCAGATACTCCAGACCTGCTAGACAAGCTGAGCACCCAATACCACATCCATCCCCACACTAGCAGTTAAGGAGAAGACTCTAGATATTCCCACAGCTTCCCTGTCACTTCTGTGGGCTGAGGCAGAGCAGAAAGCAATTTCCAGCTCCAGCCTGCCCCACCACGTGTGCTCTCAACCTCCGTGTCACACCAAGGGTAAGGCATCTCAGAAAGTATCTTACTGCTCATTTCAAATGCATGTTTGGACTTGGAGCAACACCAGGATTTCAGTAAGACTCATGTCAGACAAAACCACATTCTCCTCCAGACAAGATGTAAGTAGAGCAAGAGTTTCCAACTATTATTTACATGGCTTAAGTACTTGCCTCCCTGCTTTCTGAAGGACAAAAGAAGTGTCGAGTACAGAGAAGGGAGATTTGGGGCATTTGTTGGTTTTAAGCCTGGATTGCTACAACAGACAAAGCACTTGCAGAGCTGTTTCCCTTCTCAGCATAAGTTCTCCAGCAGCTTTCTGGCTACATGTAGGTGTATATTTAATAAGTCCTAGATTCTCCAAGCTTTTATACAGAAGTCAGTGCCACCAAATCACGTAAGAACCATAAAATAGCTCCAAAGGCTTTGATGCAAATCTCTGTTCACTTCATGGCCACGTATGAGATAATGAACATGCTGGTTTAACTTCTCACTTTGGATTGGTTTAATGAAGTTGTGATTCAGTTTGTCAACAGAATTTCAAACCCGGGGCAGAGCTTCAGCCACTACTGCCTCCTCATGATGCAGTCTGCTCAGAGGCATTTCCTCTACCACATCTGGTATCTCACTACTTCCACTTATCAGTTCCACTAATAACCTTTCCCTCGGCTTTTGATTCAGGCTGCTTGTCTCACTTGAGCTCTTCCTACAGGAAAAAGCCTACACAACAGAACAGGTTAGATGAGCTCTGAGGGACACTACACGCACTGAAAGATCCCAAAGATTCTCAAGCTGTCCATGACCTGTTCAGTCATGGACAACCAAACTTGCACATCAGGCAAGTAAAGAGCTAAGACAGATCCTGTGTCCCTACCCATGCTGGGGGGTTGGAACTAGATGATCTTTAAGGTCCCTTCCAACCCAAACCAGTCTGGGATTCTGAGATCCAAGTAGATAATTAAACGAGGGCTCCAAGCACTGCTGGTCTTATACTTGGCAGATGACAGCTGGAGTAAACTTGGAGCAGGCAGGAACAGGAGCAAAACCACTGGATTCTGGTAAATTCTTGGGTGGAACACATGTATACATGTGTAAGGAAAAAAGTCTAAATCAAAACAGCAAACATGCTTAAGGAAGTGGAAGAGAACAGGAGAAAGAGGAAAACGAACACAAGAGCTGCAAGATGACTGAACAGAAACTTGACCACGGTTCAGTTGTTAGTCGTGGAATTGTATTGAGGGATCCCTGGTTTGGGTTGGAAGGGACCTTAAAGATCATCTTATTCCAACCCTCTGCATGGGCAGGGACACCTCCCACCAGACCAGGCTGCTCCAAGCCCCATCCAACCTGCCCTTCAACACTGCCAGGGATGGGGCAGCCACAGCTTCTCTGGGCAACCTGGGACAGGGTCTCACCACTCTCACAGCACAGAATTTCTCCCTCACATCTCATCTCCATCTCCCCCCCACAGCTTTCCTGGAGCCCCTTCAGGCACTGGAAGGTGCTCCAAGGTCTCCCTGGAGCCTTCTCTTCTCCAGACTCAACACCCCCAACTCTCCCAGCCTGTCTCCAGAGCAGAGCTGCTCCAGCCCTCCCATCATCATCTCCATGGCCTCCTCTGGACTCTCTCCCCATTTAGTGAAATGTCTCTAAGATGTAAAAGTTGCACATGGATCTCCATACAGGCACAAGGGAAAACAGCACAGTCACCTTCCAGGTGGGTTCATCAACTTTTCCAGGCAGAGGCCACAAGGACAAGCTGGGAAGCAGTTACAGTCCCAACTGGGACCCATACGGGAGCATCAGGAAAACAGGAAGCAGAAGTGGCCCCTGCAGCAGATGCTCAGGGGGGCTGCAGGCAGGGGGGGCATGGCCAGTATGCCAACCCCACTTCATTAATGCCATCAGGCATCGCCTTCCGTGGGCATCTTCGTATTTTGCATAAACAAAGAGCAACTGTCAGAGCAGAACGGAACTGGCCGCAACGAGGCCAACAGACCATGACAGGGAAAGTCATCTGAGCAAAACCAGCTCCAGCTCACAAAGGCCTTCAACTCTTACAAACCAGAACTTCAAAAGTTCAAAGTTGATGGCTTAAAAAAAGTGCAGTTATTTCAATTTCATGATGCCTTGTAAGTATCTACACAGCTCTGGTTTTTATTCATTATTTCCAAGGGTATCCACCAATCTGTAGGGTTTCATTGCCTGGGTTATGAGCCATTTCTCCACTATTTAATCTAAAGGATGATTTTTGCTGTTAAGTGGCACTGCAAACAAACCCAGCTTCTTCAACTAGATTGCACAGGAGTCTTCAATGAACATTTCTGCTCCATAGGCTCGAAACATTTCCATCAAGCAGGTTTCCCTGAGGCAGGCACCACCGCAGCCCCCGGGGCTGCCTCAGCACAGCCCGTTACTGAGGGTGTGTGGGCAGCCGAGGCAGGCAGCACAGCCTCCTGCTGCCCCTGCTCCCCAGTGGTGCTGGGAAGGTTGTGTCTGTTTGCTGGGGATTTGAGACAACTTCTATTTTCTTCCTGCCTTCCAGACATCCGTAGCTCAGGGAGCCTCCACTCCATCAAATGATCAGGTCTACAGAGATAACTGGGCAGCAGTGCTGAACTAGGCAGAGGAAAGCTGGGAGATAACCTCCCCTCTCCACATGTGGATCTCTTGCTTGCTGCCAACATAAAAGTCACCATGAAAGTCAGCCTGCAAGCTGACTGTCCAGCAAGTTCCAGGTTTACTGAAGCTACATTTCAGTTTATAGCCGCTCTTTTTAACTGCAGACATTCACTTACGTTAAGATGATCTGTACTTGATTTAACAAAAAAGAAACCATTTTTCTTTAAAGTCAGGGGACTTCAAAAGCAGCTGCAGAGCCAGGAGAAAGCCAGGCAGGGGAGGTAATGGCAACAAGGATAATTCAGGCCTACTGGGGTTCTCAAGTACAGACAGACTAGTTATAACCTGAGGAAAACCAGCTTGAATTATGTCTCTGAGGAGGACAGTGCTCAGACTAACAAACACAATGATCAGACACCAGCTTCATGTCTCCATCACAGCAGTTCCATCTCCACCATCAGGCCGGCCTGGGGAGCACATTCCAGCAAAGTTACACAATCCACAGAACACCAGGTCATGAAAAGCTCCCAAACACAAATAATGTCACTGGAGCTGGCCACAAGGAATACTATTGTAACAGCTACTGAACACTGAAAGACCTAATGGAAAGACTATGGACATCTACAGCTGTAACAACCATGACAAAATTCCATGGCTTGTCCACCCTCTCCAAGGCCTTGTGCTCCAAGATGATGTTTTTTCAGGAAACTTGAGCCTTACACCAGCAAGGGTAGATCAATGCCTCACTCAACCTTGCCACCTCTGCATTTGCATCCACAACAGACTCTTCAAAGAGGAATTCAGTGCTCTCTTTAAAATACAAGCTCTGCACCAGCCAAAAGAACATGCTTTTCTAGTGATCTTGGACCACGAGGAAGTTGGGTCACTCCGACATTTAACTTGGATGAAATTTAGTACAGGAACTGATCTTGTCATTGGATTTCAACAACATAGAGGTCTCTGGTGATGCAGTCCATGACAATAGAGGCCAAAACCTCTCCCAAATGCAGCATTTATTACAGAGTGTCATTTGCTGCTTCCCCTCCTGACATTTAATGCATCCCTCTAAGGGTTCACCTCCAAACACAGGGAGAGCAGGTGGCCCCTGGCCAGAGCTCACCTGCAGATCACACTGTGTTCACCTTCACTTTCACCTCTCCCACAGCAGAAAGGCAATTCTGCCCAAGCTAAGCTGCCTGGAGAGGACAGGTGACATGACTCCCAGATATTGTGGAAGCCCTTTGCACAGACTGATCACTGTAGCCAGATCTGCCAGTAGTGGAGGGAAGGAAATAAAATCAATACTGGTACTTCAGGACTCTGAGGAATCTCTGTATTCTAGTAGCAGGTTACATGCCTATTACATACCACTCATTAGCATTATTTTCAATTAAGTAAACGCAGTGCAAAAATAAAAAAGTCTACATTCAGCACTTATGCAAAATGAAAATAATTAGCTGGAGCTAGATCTCCAAAGATCAAAGCAGGAGGAACACCCAAAGCAAAGAGCACCAGTAGGGACTCCTGTTCAGGTGTTGTCTAAATGCACACACACGTGTGCAGGTGCCTCGACATACAACATTCTTTAATGACAGAATAGGGAGACTTTGGAGGCATCAGTAAGAACATGACCTGACTGATTTTAGTTGCCTTCACCTTTGATTTTAATAGAGAGGAGATCATATCTCACTTGGCAAATATTGGACTGTCAGGAATCTCCTGGGTTACCCCTCATGTTGGTGTTCTGAGAATAAAGTCAGAAAGAAATCAGTCCATCAGCTTCCACAGAACCAACACTATTGGAACAGTTTCTTTGGACTAAGAGCTCAAGAGCTGGGGGTTGCTCAGAGAGATTGAGGATTCTCCATTCTCAGAGATGTTCAAAACCCCAGAGGACACAGTGTCTCCAAGAGAGCACACAGCAGAGCAGTTCTGCACTAGATATGGAATGTCACTCATGCCATGGCTTCTGCTAAGAATGGACACAAGAGAAGGCTATGTAAAAAAATTGAGGAATAATTCCAGAATGTGCATCTCTGATACATAATGGCCAACCTTGTTCATCTAAAATGTTCCAGTAACTCTCTTGCTCTTAATTTAAGAACTAAAATTACTTTGAGTCTAGAAGTCCCAACTAGTCCTGCAATGGACAGGCAGCCACTGATCCTACACAAAGGTCTATCCTCCTGCTGCTTCAGAAGACCCACTAGTTATTCCCTGTCTGCAAGTGCTTCCATTTGTCTACAGTGTGAGGCCAGAAGTCAGGACAGGAGGAAAAGCCAAACTTGCAAAACTAGGATGAAAAGTAGAATGAATCTGGAAAGTCAGCTCCAAAAGCAAGAATTTCACGTATAAACGCAAGGTAGAAGTTACTTTTTCATGACTTCTCACCTCCTTCTTCCTGCATAGAAAGGTACATAAACATGTCATTTTAAGGCCCCGGAGATGATGGGAGGGCTGGAGCAGCTCTGCTCTGGAGACAGGCTGGGAGAGTTGGGGGTGTTGAGCCTGGAGAAGAGAAGGCTCCAGGGAGACCTTGGAGCACCTTCCAGTGCCTGAAGGGGCTCCAGGAAAGCTGGGGAGGGGCTTTGGCCAAGGGCAGGAGGGATGGGATGAGGGGGAAGGGTTTCCAGCTGGAAGAGGGAGAGGGAGATGAGATGTGAGGGAGAAATTCTGTGCTGTGAGGGTGGCGAGAGCCTGGCCCAGGTTGCCCAGAGAAGCTGTGGCTGCCCCATCCCTGGCAGTGTTCCAGGCCAGGTTGGATGGGGCTTGGAAATAGATGAACTTGAAGAATGGAAATGCACAATTCTCCGTGGGTTGGAAGTCTCCAACACAGACAGCATATCAATGGCAGCTACAGAGCAATTCAGAACTCTCAGAGCACTCTAGATAAATCTATTTTTATTATTATCCAACTCTAGTTTGGACTACCAGACTTCTTCCCTTAAGGATAAAAACCCTCTTTTTGTGGGTGACGTATAATCTACATTGACTTGAACATTGATTTTTATGAAACTAAAGATGACAGCATCATGTTTATTTATGCATTCATGTATTCCCCTTCAGAGAACTTGTTCCCAAAGTATTGCTTGAAGGAAGATGTGAGAGGTCATGAAAAAGAGCCAGGAACTGCTCTGAAGTGCTCAGAGTTGCTGATGAACCTGGGATGGCTGGACTTACCTGTTGCTGTTCTGGTTTCCTAAGACAACACCACAGGACTTGAGGAACACCACGTTCAGCAGCATCACTTCTCTGGAACACACTACCTGGCACAGCTTGGCCCTTGCTTCTGCTACAGATCTTGGTAGAAGTCCAGCGTGCATGGACAATTGTACTGCACAGTGAGACAGTGGTTGCTAACTCAGTCTTGGTTGCAGTTTTCCATCAGCTACATTGCCTTCTGGCCTTAATTCAGGTTCTTCCTCTGCTCAGAGTGAGGAGATATTTGTGGCAGCACTTTCCTTCTTTCCTATGCAGAGAAGTAACTACACACAACAGCTCCAGGAGGAGCTGGCAGGGGAACTGCAGGCACAAAGCCTACAGAGCTCTTTATCAGAATGTTTCACAGCTGAGCAAAGCCAAGGCAGCAACTCCTTTTGCTACTTGGCCTTGAAGAGCCCAGTTCTGGTTGTAGAACTCCTAGAGACAGAAAACTCTAGACACCCAAGGGAGTAACTCTACCACCTTCCTGGGAATTACACTGGAATTGCTCTGCATTTGTTTAAAAGCCTGAAGTGAACGTTGCAGTTTCCCCATGGTACGTAGCACTGGAGAGGCAGCACGGTTCCCTTACAGACCAAGCCACCTGAAAACCACTTCAACCAACAGGAGGTCTAGCACAAGCAGAGCTGACCAATGCTACCAGAACTGAGAAGAGGGAACAATCATGAACTGAAGGTAAAATTTTTCAGACTTCACTTCCCTCCCCTTCAAATCACAAGTGAAGCCCAGAAGAACAAGATGGAAGGAAGCCTACCTAAACTGCACTGGCAGGGGAGTTGGACTAGATGATCTTCAGAGGTCCATTCCAACCCCCACCACTCCGTGTAACCAATCCTGAGTGTTTGGATAAGCTTACTTGGAATCAAAGAGAAGTATTGGAACAAGTAAGGATGGTGGGAAGGGTGGAGGCTCACATAGAAAGAGGGGATTTACATCCATCTAGCTGCAACTGGACAAAAACCAGAGCTGGGAGACTTCAGGAACAGCAGGCTGAGAAGAGGAAGAGTGACACAACTGCAAAGAATCACCCAGCAGACCACTTCCAATCCTGACTTCACTCACACCCATTCCCAAAAAAATACCTGGCCTGTATTTGTGCCTGCAAAGAGTGTTTTACTACCCTTAATTATACTTAAGCACACGGAGATGAGATAAGAGAACATCAGCCTCCTCAGTGATTCCCTCCCTCTGGGCAATTTCCCTGCTATGAACCACTCAGCACGATGGGGTAAGACTGTCCAAGGCTGATTGCTGCATTATGAGTTGTACCATCTCCAAGTTGATAAAAAGTCACATTAATAAGCTTGCCTTAAGTTACAGCAGGAGAGACACTCTGCCAGAGCAGCTACGCTGGGAGTACAAGAATAACCTTCCTATAAGCCCCAGCAGGGATTAGGGACTCTAGAAGGTGGGGATTAATGGTCTTGGCTGGCCTTCAAAAAAGCCACATGGAAGATGAGTTCATAGATAATAACTGTGAGGGACTTTCAAGTGTCTAGCTCCACACAGGCCTACGAGCACTGAAATAAGAGACCTTAAAAAGACTGGTATGTCCTCTCCAAACATCATAAATGCTTATCCAGGGAAAATAAAGGAGTCTGCCCACCTTCTGCAGAGACTTGTAAGTATGAGCTCTAAAGTGACCCATTCCTTAACTCCTTTTAAAAAGAAACTCCCCAGAATCAGACTTGGTTGCTGGTTTTAAAGCTGTCTCACAAGAGACATGGTTTTCTGTGCTGCACACCAGGAGAGGCAGCACCAAATAAGGAGAGTTTCATTAATCATGGGGGGAAAGAGTCTCCTGTTTTCACTTGGCAGAGGACAGAGGGAAAGAGAGTCAAGAGTGGGGGCAGGGTAGGAAAACTCTGGCTGTTAGCAAAGCACTTTCTTTCTATGTTGCATATTGACTGCTAAGCCACAAACCAAACAGGCAAGGCAAGCAGCTGTTCCTGTCAGCTGCTTTCCTTTAATAGCACATGCATCAGAAAGGAAAGCAGCTTCTACCTCCCAAAGAGCAAAACCTAGAAAATAATGGCTTTCTGGCTGGGGCTAGAGGCCCTTCTCCTGGGAGGAGGAAAAGGATGGCACATTTTTAATAGAGTAGATCACTCCATAACTCTCATTTTTATTAGGAATTTTATTATTAGGTATTTTGTACCTCCTCATTCTTCTTCCTGCAAGATCATCTCACTGCCACGGCCTGGAAAGGAAGACTAAGGAGTGCACAAAGGGAGAAGCTTCACGACAAAAGTTCACTTCAGCCACAAAGTCCCTCATGTCAGCTCCTCTAAATTCATCCTACTCCATGTTTGTCTGGTATTTGCTGCTGCCAGAATGACTGGTCTTGTGCTTACATGAGAATTTTGGCTCCCTTTTCTAAGGCAATTTCTTCCATTATTGCTTGTGAAGAAAACTGTGCAGGATGAACGTGGAACTAGAGACCAGGATATGAGTAAGAGCTCAAGTCATGCTGTGAGGAAAATTATTTTTCAGAGGTCCAGTCAAATGATGGTTGCACTACTGCTGAGCAGGCCCTGGATACCTCTCTGAACACACATTTTGCCTTATGTGTATATACATGTCTGAGAGGGCAGCAGGGGAAGTACAGACCGTAGAGGGGACACATTCTGAGATGAAGTTAAGCAAAAAAAACCCACTCTCATTGAACACTAAACAGCATTTACTGGGCTCCATCCATATCAAATCTCATGCATACACCAAGAAGTTGATTGCAGTAAGCCTTGAAAATTCTGAGTTCAACTTCCTGCAGAACAGCAGAAACAGCTCAAGCTTGTGGAAATGGTCTGGCAGAAAGGGGCAAGACATCCACTCTGCAACACTGCTCCCTTGTTTTGCAAGGAAGTTCTAGTTGGAAATGTCCCTGCTTACTGTAGGGGGGTTGGACTACATGACCTTTATAGCTCCCTTCCAACCCAAGACATTCTATGATTCTACAAGAAGGATAAATCAAGTCATAAATGGCACTGAAGGACCTTCTCCAGCAGAGCTCCTTGTAGATCAGCTTTATGGCTCCTCCAGACACACAATCTGATGCCCACAAGAAAGGCTGGTACCATCTGCTGCAAGCAAACTGCCTCTCTGGAGAAGTGCCTCAAGTTCAACACATCAGCCAGGGTTAGTCAAAAAGCAAGATAAAATGTGAGCAAGGGGCATAAAACATCCCAGGTTACAAGGATACAGCAAATGCAGCCATAGGAACAGCTGCAGCTCAGCTGGCAGCCAGGTGTGCACACTCACTGCTCCCAGGAACCCAGTTTACACACCAGCTTTACTCTTCTACCTATAGAGGGTAATTCTAGTCACCTTAGAGACCATATTAGTTACTTCAATAAAAATAAGCACCTCTCTTGACAGTGTAATTACACAGCATGAGAACCTGTCAATCAGGACACAGAACTGGTAACTTCAACGTGAGGAAGCTGCCTAGTGAACTCTCCATCAATGAGAACTCAGCACCAGCTTGATGCTCCAGAGCCAGAGGAAAGGAGCAGCAAACCTGTCCATGCTTTTTTTCAGGAAGATTTGCACAGAGCAAACAATAATTTAAAACTTTGGAAGGACAAAACCTCTGGAAGAATGAAAACAATCTCATTTCTATACTAAGAAACAAGTTTTAGATAAATTGTCAATTCTGCAAGATCTTGGCTAGAGCGAGTAAATTAGTTTAGTAAAGGGACTCAGTTGCCTTGAAGAATCATGTCCTCCCCTCAGGCTGCTGAGAACTGACAAATATGCCCCAAAACAAACCTGGAAATAGAACAGACACATTTGAACTAGTGGAGAGGTAGGGGTTTGCAATTTGAAAGCCACAACAAAGCATTATGGAAGCAGACATTTAAAAAGGAGAAGCAAATGTTCTGTTAGTGCCCAGCCAAGGTTTAACAGCACCAGCCAGAGCAGAACTCTGCAGCCATGTCAGCAAAGCAGTTTAGAGTGAACGTGCCCTTGGCCAAGCACTGACAGCCTCTGTTTGCTCCACGTGTGTTAGATGTTCAGGCCAGGAAAATTCAGTCCCTGTATTTCCATTTAGGCCACTCAGGTGTTCAGAAGTTCATGAAGACATGAAGTCTCTAGACACATTTAGGGTGGAAGCAGAGTACATGGGATTCAGAGCTGTGGATCCTGCTCCTTCTTGTCCTGTTAAGAAGCTTTGGATATCCAAGTCTGTCTTTACACAGTGGTGTGCAACTAGAACACGCTTAGGAAGGGCCTGACACTTGGCACCAGCTTTTGCAACTCAGGGTGTGGATTCTGTTCATCTTGGAGCAACTTCATAATAGATACAGTGGAGATCAAACACTTCTTGTGTTACTAGGAGTCACTCCTAAGTAGGGGTATTTGTGCCTACACACAAGGGAGAAAGACAAAAAAATGAGAAGTCCCTTTAAAACAAGGTAGAAGCATTTAGCTTTAAAATGCTGAACACACTTGGGCACCTCTGGCAGCAGAACTGAAGTCTTGGGCTACAACAGCTCATGAAAGGATTTGCTAGAAGCCTGGGAAGTAAATACTGCCTGCCTGTGACTCAAGAGAGAGACACTGCTATTTAGTAATGTAACAGCTTCAAAACACTGAAAGGCAGAACAATAATTTAGCTTCAGAATTGTATGTGAAGCAGGGAAGTGTCCAGTGAGTCACCACAAAGCTCCCAGAGGGAAGAGCACACTGTGCTGAGGGACCAAGCAATACCAGGCACCTTCAGGTGCTCCATTACCAGTGCTGATGTACCACACAGCAGAGACTTCTTCCCTCAACGAGGGAATTACTTGCAGAAGAACATTATCTCAGCATCCATTTCTGCTTCTGCCAGAACATAAGCCACATGCAGACCCACTTGAGGCAACGTTACCAGACACCTACACCAGCTCCAGCACCTCCCATGCTACCAAGGAGGAAAGCAAGCAAAAATACAGAGAAGTGCTCAGAAGCTGGCTCGGTGGGGCACTGATCAGTACTGAAGTTGTAGGCCGAGGCCCAAGATGAAACACCTCTAGACTACAAGTTCAACAAGTACGTTCACGTCTCCTTCATAAGGGTATTTATCAGATTCTGGAATCACAAAAACATTCTGAAGGCACTGTGTCATCTCGGGCTGAAAACTCCCCAGCAAGGAAAGCCAAAGGTTACATGCCAGACCCTTCTGCTCCCTCTGGCCTCACAGCTTATCAGCCTAGCCCTTAAGCTGCTGCTGTTCTCCCCGACCAGCACGCCATTTTAATGCTCTCAAAGCAGGGAAACACTCCTGCTCTCACGTGATGTTTATTCTTAGAGAGGATCCCAGGGATTTTTATTGAGCTAAGTTCAGTCATGCAGCTGGCCAAGTGCCATAAGAGCATCACAGAACTCCTCACTTCTGAAGAAGCAGCAGCATTAGTGAAGCACAGACATATTAAAAGTGGCAGGTTATGCAAGAAAGACCTGGGTAGTTGAAGGTAAATAACTCTACCCAGAAAGTTTTTATTGCCATAGCAAGTTCATGACAGACTTCATAAAAAAAGCATGACAGTGATAGTCTGAGGTCAGTTTAACTGCTTACACCCAAACAGCTTCTATCTGAGCCTTCCCATTATCTTGAGCTGGTTTTAATGACAACATTGCTGCCTAAGAAAGTGCCCACCATTAGCTACTGGTGACCCAACTAGAACAAGCAGAACCACAGTTCGGAAACAAATCTCACAAACAACTGCAAAGTGAAGTCTGAGAGAAATACACTAAAGTCAGTGATGACACTACTCCAGCTTTTTAGTTTTTCTTCTGAGAAATGTGCTTGAATGTAGCAAGCAGATGAATGAACCATCTTTGTTCAACCAGGATAGTGTCTGTGTGCCTTCTCTGGTTAAAGATTTAGGTAAAGTGGAGAAAAACAAGATGTGCTGTCAGTCAGTGCCTGCATCTGGCTGGAGCATGGCAAAAGGCTGAAGGAGCTACAGCAAGAGCCCCTAGGTTACTTCTCAGTCTCAAGGAACATATGCAAGAGTAATAGTTTCTCTTTGCTCATCCCCTTTGGTTTCTGCAACCTGATGGGGTGGCAAGGAGAGGAAGAACACTCATTTCTGAAATGAATTAATGCAGAAGAACAGTTTCCCCCTTCCAAAATGTATGCAGGAAGCCAGCAGAGGAGGAAGGGAGTAGCTGCTGCAGTTGAACCACCATTGTATTTACATTTCCTTACTCTTGAGAACAAATACATTCAAGGATGGCTGAAAAAAACAAGGCATTGGTCAGAAAACAAAAGCTGAGCTTTCAAGAAAGAAAGAGCAATAAAATCAATGTGAGGTTTCCCCCCAATGTTATCAGGTGCAGCCTATGAGTTTCTTTAAAGAATGATTCGCTTCCTTATTGCAGGTATGGCTGCAACATCCAGTATCACAGCACTCTGCCCTCTGACACAGGCAGTTTCCCTTCCAAAAATGGAGAGATAAGGAAGGGACTAAATAAATAATTGTTCAGTGTAGTACTGGAAAAAACCCAAACCTTTTTTTTTTTTTTTTAATTTTAATTTAAATGCCCACATCACTTTAAGGAAGTAAAACCCTCTGTGGTAAAGTGACATGGTAGCACTGTCTGCTTCCCAAGGGCTCCCTCATGCTTCAAGGGTTAATCTTTTCAGTTCTGTTCTAGGCAATCCCAACCAAGAAGGTCTGCATGCTCCCCCAACCCCCCTGTGAAAGGGAAGGTGATGATGCACCAGCTCCTCCTCCAGCAAACTGCAAAATCCTCTCTAAGGAGAAGCAATCACCCGGGGTTGGCCAAAGCACAGGGGAAGTTTGTTCCTATCTGCTCTGTGTTATCAGAGCAGAACTCTCTGCAGGCAGCAGCTCTCTGCTGCAGGAGGGGAGCAGGAGTCCCACAGCAGCAGCAGCAGCCTCACTTCACTTCCCACCAACAGCACTAATCCTACAGATGTAGTGTTGTTCATGCTGCTTCTGAGCTACAGCAGTAATACCAAAAATATATATTAATCCATTAGGAAATGTTTTTAGAAGTAGTTTCTCCCCACCTAAACGTGTTACAATAACCAAATGAAGTTCTAGGCGCCACAAGTCAGTCAGTATTTGTAGTTTAAGAAAGCAAACAAGGTGACCAAACACACAACTGTACTAGGTCAGAAGAGCTCATTCCAGAGTATTGGTCTCCTCTCCCAGGCAAGAAGCAATAGAACAAGAGGAACCGGCCTCAAGTTGTGCCAGGGGAGGTTGAGGTTGGATCTTGGGACCCATTTCTTGCTGGCAAGGGTTGTCAGGCCCTGGCCCAGGCTGCCCAGGGCAGGGCTGGAGTCCCCATCCCTGGAGGGGTTTGCAAGGTGTGGAGATGTGGTGCTGAGGGACATGGGTCAGTGGTGGCCTGGGCAGGGCTGGGGGAATGGGTGGACTCCATGATCTTAAAGGGCTTTTCCAACCAAAATGATTTTATGATTCTATAACCCATTTATTTCTTAGTGACAATCTGTGATGAACAGGAGTGTAGGGGTTTTTTTGTAAAGAACCCAAGATATTCCTCAATCAGGTCATCCAAGAAGAACCAACCAGCCAGTGCCAGAGTCACACAAACACTTCCTCCTTCCTGCCTGCTATCCTGGGCTCCTCCAAAGGATGTTGGGGAGGAAGTTGCTTGTATTCATGCAGGCAGTCAATGAGCCTGGATTAAATGTTCCCGGATAAATTACTTCAGGAAACATTTTTAGCTGCTGAATACAGTCTGTGGGAAACACCTGTTTGGTTTCCATGTCCTGGAACCATGGAACAACAACTGTTGGAAGGTACAACCACATGTATCCCTGGGACTTCAGGAGGCAACTTACATTTTAACTCTCACTTCCGTACAAGGGAAAATTATGGCAAACTCACCACCCTTAGACAACTTGGAAATTAACAACAGGACCCAGTAAATTGAAATCTGAGATCAGTTTCAGACACCCAAGGAGTCTGGCAGGCATTAAGACCACACTGGTCAAAGCTTAGTCAAGTGGAAAGGGAGGAAAACTGAAGTTCAAGACCAGGACATGCAGGAAGGGCACTGACACTCCACTGTCATCTCCTCTGCTTAGCTGCACATAGTCCTCACTCCCTGCAGGAGAAGGTGACAGGCCACCTCCAATGACCTCTTTAGCTCCATCGAGGCCGCAGTGAAGAGCACGCACAGCACTGCAGGCACCTCCCCTCCCACCCCCTCCCCATCCCACCCAGGGGGAGATAAGCCATCTTCTTTGGCTTCCAGTCAAAAGGCTTTTAGAGGAGGACTTATGATGGTTTGGCAGGCAGCCACAACACACAGCATAAACAACTGGTGGTGTGGCTACCCCTAACCAAGCCTGGGTTCAGCCACATCATGATGGGTACACCAGAGCCTCAGCCCCCCTGGAAACACAGAACTTCACACCTACCACCTTATCTCTGCACCTGCCATTTAAAGAGACTAAATAAGGCATTTTAGGAACAATTTTATCCCAAACTCATAGCAAAGCTTCAGGAGACAGGCAAGGCTACTGTCACTTCAAGACAGTTTTACTAAATCAGAGTAGATCCAGCTGGTGATGTTAAAGCAAGCTGTGATCTCACTGCATCCATCTGACTCCCCTGCATTCTTGACAGCCAAGTGTCCCTGCATGGTACTGGCAGACTGACACTAACAGCTTAATCATTTTGGGGCCAGTCTGTGCCCTGGGTTTCACTGGTTTACATTCCAGACTACCTGAAGGTTAAGGCAGAAGTATTAATTAATGGAACAGCCAGGCTGACACTGCTCCCAGGACTTGGAGAAACGGGCAGCATTTGAGAACAGTCACTGTCATGCTAATCAAACTGCAAGGTAGAAGACACTTGGGCCCTCAATCCATGCAAGTATCATGAAAAAACAGTAATTCCTTCACTGAAACATGTTATGTGAGCAGCTGCACCTCAAGTATCCTTTGACCTGATGACAGACTCCAGGGAACATGTAGCTTTATGGTGCCTTCCACAAAGGAAGGCTAGCATGAGAAACACCTGGATCATCTGCTGCCCCCAGTTCCTAACAAAGCAAGGCAGACTTGTTTTTTCTTAGCCTAGTTTGCTCGTTTTGATCTTTGGTAGTCCTCTTGCTCTGATAAACAGGTTTGAGTGACCAAGTCAAACAAGATGCCTGCCCTTTGCAGCAGAAAAAGCAAGGAAAGAAGGACCAGCTGGCCAGAAAGGACATCCCTTGGGTCATGCACCAGCCCTGCTACCTTGAACAGAACCAGGGAAATGTTAGATACTTTAATAAATACCCAACAGGAGGGCTGCAAAAAGAGCAGTAAATAGAGTGTTGAACATAAAAGAATGGAAAGGTAAGTGCATTTCAGACATGTTTACACTGCAGAAGCTCCAGTCCCAGAACTCCATAATGCCTTTCTAAGACACACAGCCTGCCAGAGCCCATTTCACACTCCACTTGGCCCTGCCAAGCCCGGCTACTGAGCTGCTGTTGGAGACTGACATTTCAGAGCTCTGGATGGTTGCTGTATTGCCCAGAGCAGATGAAGTTCTAGCACGTACACACAGCTGTACCAAACCTTTGCTTCTAGTTCAAGATTCAGTGCTGTGCCATTAGAGAAGCAGCTCGTACCTCAACAGCAGGTGTTCCCTCTCTCGGGTCCTTCAGTCCTCAGACACTGCTTATCTGCAAAACACAACGCAGGAACAATTAAGATGAAGCCATGCAATTAGTGAGTACTTGGAGGTAAGCTTATTAGGGATGGCTAGGAGATCATTTATGTTACTCAAAATTAATTAAGCCTCAAGAAATGTTGCTACAGTCCCACCACACTCATCCAGGCAGCCTTCTTTAATGTTCACTCGACAGGAATCCTACCCACCTATTCCTGCTTCAACCCAAGACCTGCTCAAGCTATTAAGGATATACCATGAAAACCATGAGCAACTTTTCCCTCATTGTGCACTTAAATAGATTTTTTTACAAACACACCATTGGAGCTGAAGTAACGGAGGATGACGAGGCCATCCCTCCTTTGAGCAATATTTCAGGTGTTCTTATCATGGCTCCAAAGTCCCCCCAGTCCCTGTCAGGCTCTCACCTGCAGAGCCCCCTCTGACACCCAGCTTTGATTTTTATCTGACACCACCACTGGATTTTTATCTGACAGATCAACACAGCTAAAGAGGCCTCAGAACACCTGGGGCCTGATGTATCTGCTATTATTCTGTAGAGCCACTCAGTGAGGCACTCGAAAGACTTTCACACGCCAGAACTGTCACGTTTTAGGCCAAGATGAGCAAGAAAGCAAAGATGAAGCTTTTTTTTATGCAATACAACCCATACCCCTCCATGGCAGCTTCTGCACCTCTCACTGCAGAGGAGAATCTCTCAGTGTAGTCAATACATTGCAAGTCAAAACCTACAGGTATTGCTAGATGTGTTCCTGCACTAGAAAAGCAGATGCTGGATTCTTTTAAGGGTTACATCAATGATACTTGGATCAATGTTTTCAGAGGCCACAGATTTAAGTAAAAATGAAAGAGAAAAAGAAGGGAAGAAATCAGGAGCTGTATTTCAGCTGCACACAGCAGCTATCTGCTGTTCTCCAGTGGAGCTATATCCACCAGATGTACCAGGGAACCATCTCATCTGCTGGGTGTTGTGTTCCAAGTTTTTCCATACAATATTTTATACTTTATTCATTAATGTTTCTTTATTGTAAAACATGCACACACACACATAAAGTATATCAAAATAATACTACTTACACTCTCCAGGCAGCAGAAAAGGATATAAACTAAGCTGCACAGTCAGAGTCAGTCAAGTATTTCAGTCCACATGGAGAAACGTCCAACTTGTTCCTCACTACAGCAAGTGACCAAGCCAGTCTCACAGCCAAATGTCACCTCAGTCCCTGTCCCTGTCTGTTAATGCAAAGTCATGTAGAAATACTGATGCTTGTTCCCCTCCCTACAGATGCACTTCTCATGTCACATGGAAGTAAAATGCCAGATCTTTCAGATAAATGAGAAAACAGCCCAGTGGAGAGAGCATCACTTCAGCTTTAGTAAGTGGTAAAGCACTCAGGAGTGAGAAGAACCCTCCAGAAGAGTCCTGCCCCCTCCAGAAGGGATGGAAAGGAGAGGTACCACATTAGTTGAGGAATGGAGAAATATCTTGTGTGTGATTCAGATACACGAGTATGATGGATGAGCTCCTGCTTGTGTGGCAACACCAAAGCTCCCCTTTCCAGCAGGAGGGAGCTCTGCCATAACACATCCTAAACCCACCTTTGCTCTTCCCACAGCCTGACCTGCAGTTCAGCCAGCCTGGGATAAGCCAGGGCACTGGGGTCCTTCTCCCCAGCAACCTCCACCTGACCAACACCCAGATCCCACTCAAAGGCATCAGGCCCTAAACACCCAGTCTGACTGTTCCATCAAAGTTCATCCCACATCCCTTGCTGTGACCCATCAGGTCATTACACTCTCACACAAAATATTCCAATATCTTTGCATTGAAGACACCAAACTTTACCCTATCTGTTAAGAAAAAAACTAAAAAGTGGAAACCCCCCTCAACCCTATATTTTGGGGCACAACATTAAAGAAACTGAAAAGTATCAGCTCCTTTTTTAGTGTTGGGCATTTCTACTCCACCTCAAATTGGGTAGCATTGATGGTTCTGATAGCAATGAAGTAAAACACTTCCCACAGTTCCTTGTCCTGGGCAAACACATTTCTTCTTTTGATAAACCTGCATCTCTAGTTGCTCTTTAAATAAACCCTGAAAGAAAGAATTCCTGTACTACCAAGGTGGTCTTTACTAGCCACAGTTGTAAATATTCCTTTTTTTCCTGAAGTAGGGGCTGTTCTTGACTGACAGGCAGAATTGCTGAGTAACTTCCTTACCCCAGGTTGACAGATTTGCAGAAATGGCAGGTGTGGCTGCAAAGATGTGTATGTGTTGGGTCTGACAGCAACCTAAGATGGACTCTACCTTGTTGCCTCACATAATACATCGAGGAAGACTCTGACCACATATAGAAGTGTTGGTGAACAGCAGGAAAGAGTCACCTATCACCTGGCCAGCAAATACTGACTCACATGTTCCATTAATAGCCAGAATTGTTTTCCGGTTTGGAGAAATATTACTGGAAACTAATGCTAAGAGATATCTCTGTGCACTGCAACCCTGATGCCAAGCTTGCAACTTCATTTCTCCCCAACACAATCTTTATGCAAGTGACACTGGAAAGCAACATAAAGAGGAAAAGCAGTTGATTATTTCATTTACATCCCACATCACACCCACTCTTCATTTTATCTTGCCTACACTATCAGAGAACAGGTAGTGCCTGGTAAGCACCATCCCATCATGTTTGCTATCCCTATAATATCCAGTTTCACGTCCTGCACCAGTAGTTCTTGTTCCTCAGCTCTTCTGGTTCCCAAGCTCCTTGCTCTTTTATTACTAAACATTTCAATGGCTTTTTTATCTTCATCCAGTGTTCACAGATTTCTCCCTGCCACCCAATGGCATTCCCTGCATCCCCACACTACTTTCTGCTTGCTACCCAGTCTGGTACCTTCTGATTCCTTCTCACCTGAGAGTTCACCAAATCCAACTAATCTATAATACAGCAGTTACTGAGGAGTCCCAAAAGCATACACATATTTCAGGGCAAACACCAACAGTTCATTTCTGCCTCCTATAATTTTGAAAGTTCTTCAGTGGCAGGCAGCCCTTTAGAGGATGGAGTAAGCCACCACCTCCCCTTGGTCCACAAGGAAAGCATCCAACTTACCTTGATACACCCAAAGAGGATCCCAGATGGAAGCAAGGAAGTGATTCCCCTACACCCACCTCACAACATGACCATGATTAGAGTCTCTAGCTGCAATAGCTGCGTGCTTTGTTTGAGCAGTGCTTGTCTCAATCTGTGTTTCTGCTGCTGCACTGCCAATGAGAGAGAGAGATCAGAGCAAACCCCCAGTTTCCTTCAGGATTATCACTCTTACCCCAGCTAAATGGAATGTACTTCAGTGCAATTAAGTTTCTAAGAGAAAGAATGTGCCATGGGTCATATCAGATGCCCTCACAGGCTTCCTCAAACAAGCAACACTTTCTGTTTTCTCATCCTCAAACTCGGAAGACTGTTTCCCATATTCCAGGAGAGAAAGCCACTCAACCTTTTAGCTTCCTGTTGTCTCACCCTTCATACTTTGTTTCCAAATCTCTAGATAAACAGCTTCCTTTAAATAGCTCCCTGTCTGAAATATGCATGGAACATGGAGATCACTTGATATGAAGGGCTGAGCAGGGCGGCACACGGTGCAGCTCCAACATTCCAGATGCAAAACAGGATCACGTTGGCAAATACCAGGAGTTCAAATCCAGTCCTGTAAACCCTAAGATAGATAGATATATATATATAGATAGATAGATATATCTATATGTGTGGATACACATGGTGGCCATGAAACCCACAGATTATGGCACCTCTGATTTTCATCCCAGACCTTTCCTAGAGGAATAACACTAGCAGCAAATGAACAACACCACCTTGACACAAGAGAAAACATGTTTACAGTCACAAGGCTCCATTTGTAACTGAACTCACCAAGCTGCTAAACCAAGAATTCATTCTAGAATACAGGGTGGTCTCTCTCTTCACGGATACCATTGCCAAACATTTAATGAACTTTCATTAAGCATCAAATTCCTGTTTCCACACTTGCATGAGGCTTCTCAGATAAAGCTGACAGACTGATTTAGATTTGATTCTAGGCCTTTGAGTAGAGCATCTCCCAGAGGGAAGGAAAGTGCTGAAGTTAGGCTAGTAAACTCCAGAGCCTTTAAAACAGAAGATGGAGTCCCAATGAACTCTTAAAAGTGAATAATCTTCTTGGAAAACATTCATGCAAGTCAAACTGTCACCATAGCCACACAACTCCTCCTATTTGTAGAAAGAGAACATACTTCCCAACTGCAGGTAGCACACAGAAGAATAAATGTCTTCAAGTATAAAGCAAGCAGATACTCTTGGCCAATATCCACATTTAATCCTTATGAAAGAGGACAGGCCTTAACAAATAGTCTTCTGTAGCAATTCAGGTTGACAAAGTTATAAACCAGCAAGGTTCATACAATCAGACAGTAAACAAGCAGCTGCAGAAGTGTAGCTGTTCTTGTAGCACGGTGGATTTTCATATGTCAAGAGCAATTTGAATAAAGAAACCACATGCAATGATTCCAGAAAGCTGGAGGAGTCACTCACAGATTGCCAAATCACCAGTGCCAAAGACCAACCAAGGACCTTCCTGAACAGCCCCAGAAGTCTGAGCAGTGCAGCAAATGAAATGAAAATACTTCAACAGGATTGATCTTTGAATCTTTCTATAGACCTTTCAGGTGTGTCTAAACAGAAAAAAAAATTTAACACAAAAAAATCCAGATTAAAAAAAAGCCAGAAGAACCCAAAACCACGACCAAAAACCAAGGCAGAAAATGCCCTCGGTGAGAGGCAGCAAAGCACATTCCTCTTCAGCAGAAGCTCAATAAAAACGTAAAGTAATTTAAGCAAGACCAAAGTGTCTCTTTTCACCATTGAAGAACTCTGCTGCTAAGAGGACTAAATTAGGGTGCTACACTGATGGAGCTTCCTGCCATCAGGAACAGGAAGGCTACCTCAATGTCACAGGTGGCTTACACATGCCCAGGACCACAGTGACTAGGCAGGGGCTGCATTCACACTTGTCAAGTCCTACTCTTTAAGCCATGCAGGTGGCTCCTGGGAAGGTCTTGGTCCATGCTGGCTCTTGAACAGCATCCTCCAGTGTCTGGGAAAGTGCTTTTGCCCTCAGGCCAAAGACTGCAGCAGGAAACACTCTGCAGACAAGCAGCACAGACGCTGTGTCCCAGCACTGCCACAGGTCCCCAAGCATCATGTAATTCCCTGATGCAGCTGGAGATGCCAAACTAGGAGAAGCTTTTACTTGGTGACTTGTTTTGACACGCACGTCATCCCAGTGCCTGGAAACTCCAGGAGTCCAGCTCATCCTGCTCTACTGCTACGAAGCAAATACCACCAAAGAAGTCCCCCCAGCCCACAGCCCTGTTTTTACAGTAGTTTGCAAGGTCTTAACTCTCAGTGCCATTAAAAAAACAAAGACTAGATGAGACATTATAATTTTTGCTAGTCTTGAAAAAGTTTTTTATAGCCTCTCTACTCTAGATGGTTCTTTTTATCTAAACTGAGTGCCTGGCACATCTGTTTTCCACGGGTTGTTCATTAGGAGGTTAGCATGGACAACCAGCAACTCACCACATACTCTCCTCTGTAGGTCACCTCTACCTCTTCCCAGCACAAGCCACCCATCCATACCAACCCCAGCTGAAACAGAGGGCTATTCCCAACCCAACTCCCTCTTCACTCACACTGATTCAATTCTTATACCTCTTAAAAAGTTATTTAATGAGCAGTTGGAAGTGTGAGGTGACCACAAGTTTCCACCAGTGCCTAACCTACAACTTCCACCTCTTTAACCTGAAACACTGCTGAGCTGACTGGCTGCCTGGATCCTTGTTCTGTTGTTCCCTGTGATAGATGTTGCTCCATTAGCTGGATTTCTCAACTGCATCTTGCTCTCACTTTGCAGAACTTCTTTGAGCTCAATCCTATTCAAGCTGTAGTTAATGCTTCATTTTTGCTCCCTGGAGGCAGCCAGTCACCACAGACACAGGTAAAGGAGGACAAGGAAGAAGCATCAGGCTTCCAGCTCCAAGTCATAAAAGGCACTGAGGTCCCATGCCCAGCAAACAAGCCTGGAATAGGTTTATTAGCCACATTGTAACAGGCTTTTCAACACATAAAACAAAAAGCATCCTTCTCTTAGTCGTTTCATCCACACTACATCCTTTTAGAGCAGCAGTGAAGAACCCTGTGACTTTCCCACACCCTCATCTGGCAGGTCTGGAGATGGTTCAAGACCAGGGCTGTTTTCTTTCCCACTTTCAGCGATTACCAACTCTCACTGCACAGACCAAAGACTCAGCAGAGTGGCCAGTGAGGCACCCTTACACTTTTAGGATGAATGCACACCAAACATACCAGCTGCTGGTGCACCCTGAACAGAGGACACCATCATCTTGCTTGGAGCATGAAGGACTGTCTTCCCCTGACTTCAGAAAAGGCAAACCAAGAGGGAAGCTGCAGGTGCCAAAAGCAATTTTAGAAAATTAGACCAGATGAAAGGCTGCTGGCTGCAGTGCCAGCTAACATCCTAGCATGGGCAAACAGGAGAGAAGTTTGGATTTCCCAGTTCTTTGGGACCTTGGAGACTGCCTCAGCAATGACACGTTACCATGGCAACAGCTTTAAAGCAAAACAATTATTGGAGGAGAATTCCGAATCGTATCTGACATTTTACTATTGTAAGAAAGCATGAAAATTCATGAGACTTAAATCTACTTACGTTTTCAAGGTTGACGCCTGCCAACTTTGATAATTTAAGCGCCAGAGTTGCCTGTGAACGTCTCCTCACTTACACCCAAGCCTCCTGCAGAGGTCAATCCTCCTCTTATATCACTGCTGCCCCAGGAGCAAGCGCAGTATGGGAAGGATTATACCTCTGGTGCATATGGATGGGGTGATCAGGGCAGGGCAGGGAGCTGCTCACCTCCAGGTCATTTTTCAGGGCTACTCTTAATTGACTTCACTGAGCACTTAAGCTCTCAGCACTTCTTAAAAAAAAAAAGCACCCACCAAATCACTGGAATTTTTATGTTAAAGAATCCCCACAGAAAACAGGGGGTGCTCTTGAAGTTGAGGTTTATGTGGTGCTTGTGAATGGGTTGTTTTATGGGGACGTGAGGACTCAAATGTGGCAGGACTATTGACCTGTCTTCTTCACCCTGACTTGCAATTGCCCTAATCTTGACCCAGAAGTACCTTTAAGACAGAGAGATTTAGGATTTATTTAATCCTCCGATTGTCAGTTTGGAAACTTATAATTTATGACAGCAGATTTTACATGGAATGCTTTGGGGGAAGACCAAAAAAAAAACCAAGTACCAAAACGAAGCAGAACACACACTGGCAGCCTGACCAGCACCCTGGGCACAGAGCTCTGAAAGTTCATGTTATTTGAGTGGGTTCTTTTTAAAAAACAAACAACACAAACATAAGGTCTCAATGAAAAAAGTCATCTATACAGACCAAATCCTTATGCACAGATGTACTCTAAATAACACCAGTATCTGAGCAAATCAGTTTGACAGGTTTAATAACCTGTGTATGTTAGGTGAAATATTTAAGATGTTTAGGAACACTTAAGAAGAACTGAACCAGCCATTAACCACATCCTTAAAAATCAGTCACACCATCACTTCAGAAGTTAAGCAAAGACAAATCCATCAATAGCAAATTCAGTATCTCCTTTGTTTACAGTGATCTGTTTTATGAACTAGCTACTGTCCAGACATAATTCTGTGAGCAGTTCTGGGTTAAGGCCCCAGTTTTCCATAACAAACCACAGGGCAGAGCTCCCACCACGGCTCTGTTTTATATTTCCTGTCCTCATCACACCTGCAGACATCACAGGCAGCAAAGAGACAGATGTGCTTGTCCCTTGCACATAATGAGGCACCAAAAGAAATTTCTCCCTTTTCTCAAGAGGAAAAATGACTGCAAGGAATTGAAGGAGTAAGGGGGGAATAAATAAAACCAAACACACCCCATATAACACTGCTACTCAAGTGCTAGAAATCCTTGTGCTTTTCTGCTTGCTTTTTGTGGAATCTGCTACTGAGCAGATGCTGATGCTGCTTTACAGGAAAGTCTATCTTCCTCCCCCTGGGCACACATGAGCCTCACAGCTTGGTTTCCAGTGCTTTGGGTCTCTGTTACAGAAACTGGAGATGAAGCTGAGCAGAAAGGCTCTGAAGGGTACGAGCTGCAGGAGTGGTGTCAGAACAGCCAGATAAGAGCTTATTAGAAACACCTAACACTCCTCATTAGTCACAGGTGAACAAAACCATCCCAAGGGCACACCACATGCACATATTTCCTAAAAGAGATGGAAGGAAAACAGCATTTCCTCTGTATACAAGAGCTCCTGGATGAAAAGGGGGAGATGGAAATGATAATTCCCCTTGTCTCCAACCCTTTAGTTCATGCCAAAATTCTGCAGTTACAGATTACAAACATTACAGAATCTGATTTTGCTTTTACATTTTCCATATCAATTTCCATCTCAGTTTTGGGACTGCTACTTAGACAACACAAAACATGCACCACAAGCTCTTATTAGACAGAGGGAATGCTACTTTTTTTTTTAATGATGCCAGACAGCAATGCAAGTACACCAAGGAATACAATAAAAAACCAAAACCAACAGTAATCTTTATTTTCCCCTGCACAAAGGTAACAGATTTAGAGCCTCTGCATCATCAACAGATTTCTTTCTGCATTCTCAAGAGCCAAAACATTAGCATGGATCAGGAGGAAGGCAAAACAAGCATTTAAACCCAGTGCACAGACACAGGATCAGTGCTAGAAACCATCGAGCTTCCCTGTTTGCTTTTCTGGAACCTGCTACTAGTGAATCAGCTGCTGCCTTGCTCATCTCTGAGACAGTCTCCACCAGATGGGTGGAGAGGAGCAGTGACAGGAACCAAGGCTTCCTCTGCACCAGGGAGGCTGCAGAGACAGATCACCTTGCTGAGTACAAAGTCAGAACTGGTCAGAGCTTAAGAGATCTGCTGCCTTTGACAGCTGAATATTTCAAATCTTGCTATTTCAGAGCCAGGATTGCACGGTGAAGAATTACAGATCCTCACTGTGGCTCTGCAGCATGTGAAAACATACCCTGCTCAGCTGTAATGGGCACTGTAAGACAACCCTGGCAGGGTTTGCTGTTGGGTTGGGTTTTTTTTTTTCCCCCTTCAAGCTAAAAATCCTTTCCAGGAGTCACAGCTATTCAGTAGCACACAGACTATATACTTTCCCTGGTATCAAAACATTTGCTTCTAGACTAGAGGGCATCTTCTAAAAGCAAAGTTCATGACACTCAACATCATGACTGACACATCCTTCATTAAAAGCAAGACCATTCAGAAAATGAGTATATTGCAGAAGTTTTCAGAGGACTTGCTGCTCAGAGGCTTTAAATTGAGAAGGTTCACTGCAATGATGCAATAGCAGTGTCCTGAGATATCAAAGCTACTGAAATGAGGAAGTCCTGGTTACACATAGACTTTGCCAGGACCTCAGTGAGACCCCAGCTGTGCAGAAGTTGCCTGTGGAACATCACAGATTCCCCTGGTTACTTCAGGAGGAGCCTCAAACCATCATTTCACCTTCCCTCTGTGGGAAGGTCACCCAGCTGATGTGACCCAGCTAGAGCTGGCACCTCGGGTTAGGTGGAGGGAAGAAGTGAGGACAGCTCTGAGGGATCTCCACACACAGACCAACCTCTCCACCCCTCACAGACACAAGCACTGGGCATTAAGAAGGTGCAGGGGAACACAACAAACATAATCCCATTATTTATCACCAATATTTCAGACTTCCAGCTAAAATCAGAGCAAGTAAGAGTGGATTTGTTCTGTAAGGTATAAGCAGAAAGTGATATCTATACCCAGTGAAAGGGGAGAAGGGGAGAACTGTGTAGCCAGATAGTGTTAAGATCATTAACATGTAGTTATTTGCCTTTTAGTCTGCATATCACATTTCCAAGGCATAAAGAAGCCCATCTTACCCAAGCTTTTGGGGTGTTCCTTAAGTCTGAATGTCCTACTGCAAAGTAAATTTTTGTCTCTCCCCAAGAGGAGCAATTCTTAGGACTTAATATTGGAAAACAAACAAAAGAAGTAAATCTGTAAAAGGTAAGTTTCCCTTTTTTACAGATGGGCTGAAAAATGAAGCAGTCAGAATATGACTCAGTGCCAATTTCTGAAGGGACTAAACATTTGGTTTGAGCTGGAACATGTTCACATATTCTGCACCAGAACTATGGCTTTTGTGGTTTTTAGAACAGTGCCACTTAGCAAATTCAACACAAAGTGACTGGGCTTGAAATTACCTGATCAGTCCTTCAGATGTTTATTTACAACTGCAAAAGCATATTCAAGGTCTTTAATGAAAATAATTTCTAAAGCTAACAAAAAAATAACTGGAACAGAGGAAGAACACTAATTTCCCATCACACAACTGCCTCTAAAATCAGATTTGTTCAATTCAGTATGAAGAAGTGTGATGGAGTCCTAGTACCTACCATCAAATGATGACAGGCTACAACTAGGTGCAGACAGCCATGCTAAACCAGAACAGATGAACAAATTGTTTCAAAATCTGAGACACGATACTCTTAATGGTGGATTTGACACAGGCAGGCTCTTAAATACTACCCTGCAGAAGATGGCTGCAGTGTAAGATCATTTGTCCAACACTCACTGCCCTGTGATGCACTGTTAAACATTAGTTTCTAATTATTTTTTAACCTTTAGTTGTTATGGCCAATGCAAAACCAGCCAGGGTGTGGAGAGCATGAGACACTTCTATTTTGCTCCATGTTTGTAAATTGCTATTCAATCACAGTAAATGAGAAGTGAGATGGAGAAGAACTGCAGGAAAAAAGTGAGACTCTGCATCTGTGAAGATTCCTTCCCCACAGACCCTGTTTTATTATGGTGAAGGCAGAAGAGCAGTGTTAGTTTGTCAGTATTGCCACAGCAATGACACCCAAAACAAAGGGAGCTTGATGGAACTGTTCTCTCAGTTGCTTGTTCTGTGCTTATCAAGGACAAAGTGAGAGCTGCTCCAGAGATGGAGCAACAGCAGCAGCAGCTTCTCATCGACTGAAAGCAGCACAATGTGCAATACTTCATTTCACAAACCAGTGCAGATTTACTGCCTTAAAAACCTCAAATACGGTCTTCAGAAATCAAAGCTACACGAGTAAAATAAATATTGTACTACATGAATAAAATAAATATTGCACTATGGCTGAATGAAAAAAAATTCCCTTGTGAAAATGCTTCAGACATACCAATAAAACTAGTTTCCAGCACCATACTTAACCTGTATGATGCCTGTTTCTCACAGCTATTGGAATTATGAAAGCTCTGCAGAGCCACGGGATGCTCAGCAAGCCTGCACACTGGGGGGAGCACACACACATACTCGACACAGCTATCCAGCAAGGTCTCAACTAACCAACAAATCCATTCTAACAGCTGCACCAGTGCCAAGAAAGTAATTTTCTAATAAAAAAAAAATCCCTCCCTCCTCTGTACAGGGGCCTCGAATCCAGTGCCTTGCCTTGCTCAAGCATGCAGGTAGATTACTCTGGGTGATGGTCCCCCGAGAGCTGAGGTTTTCAGTGCAAGAAGAGGGGAAGAGGCCCCAGGCACATGTCCCTGACACTCCCCTGTGCTGAGATAACTGAGCAAAGGCTTGTCAGGCCAGCTCAACCCATTAAACACATCAGGAAAGCTTATCAGTCTCATGTGTAGGTTCTTACTGCAAAGACCAACAACAAAAATAATTGCACCATCCTGCTTTTGATCTGAACTAAGGGGGGTTGGTTCTAGATGATCCTCAAGGTCCCTTCCAACCTTAGCCATTCTATGATTCTATGATTCGGACTCATTAAGGAAAAAAAGCTATTCTTATATCCAGAGTTCCACTTGCACCCTGGCTGAGCCACAAACCAGTCCAGTTCTGCCACTAAAGCTGCTCTGAAGAAAAGCAGGAGCCTGCTGAGGTGGTGCAGAGCAGAGCCATGCCCACTCGCTCTGCCCGGCACCCTGCACAGCTCCAACTGCTGTTCAAAGACACCCAGGAGTCACTTCTGACCTGGATTTGTTTGCATTTTTATCTTTTTAATACTTATTTTAAGCTCACTGGTGAGAGTCAACAAAGCTGACTGCTTCACTGCCTGCCGTGTGTGAAGAGCAGCCCCACACCCACAGGCTCTGCTCCCAAGCACCACGGTCACCACTCCTGACCTGGAACTAGGAGGGGGACAGTGTGAAACCGGCCTGTGCCGCTTCCCTGGCAGCTCCTAACGAAACAAAAAGTTGCATGAACAGCTCTGCTCCTACGCCACCCAGGGCTTGGGGATTTCTCAGTCAACAACGTGTAGGTGAAACAGAGTCACTCCTGCTGTGTTCAGATGCTGGTGTGACTCTAATATTACAAATCAATTCTTCCAGCGTTTTTTAAGTCAAGTTCCAACTAACAGGAAGACAAGTATACTATGTTGTCTCGTATAGGATTTCATTATTTTTATACTTCTCAGCATTTCATTAACTGACAGAAATTAAATATTTGAGTTTGAGCAGACTCCAAGCTTTCTGGCTCCCCGTACACACCGATATTAAATTTTAAGCTGGAACCAGCATGTGGCTCTCAAAGCATCCAAGGACAACAAATAATCACACTGGGGTGAGAAACAAAGAACAAAATGAGTGAAAACTACAACTTCCAGTTTTTTAAGTTGACTTGGATGGAATCAAACTCGCCTTGTTCCTGGCATATCACTGAATTCTAACTCAGCTAGATAGACAGATACAACTGTCCACTCCCCCAAGAACTGCTGAAGTTGAGTAGCTGGGGTTTGCTCTTCTTCAGTAACCTTCTCCAGTCAACTGTACATTTTAAAGCAACAATTTTATTATTTTTAAATATGGAAAAATGTAGAAATCATGTAGCATTTCACCACGCACCACTTCTAGTAGCTTGCACTGCTAAATAACATTCCATTGCTTGCAGAACTTGTACTGAAAGTCAATCATCTCACCCCCAAACTGCAGACAGCAAGGCTGTGTGGGAGGGGAGAAGGGGTCTCCTCCCAATGGATTCATTTGGGAAGGCCAGAAGAGTTCAGCCCCAGCAGCAGGAACACTCTGACAGGCAATGTTTAGTGGAGAACATCTCAGGGTTTGCTCTGAGCATTGCTACACAGCAGCTATGGGAGTCACTGAATGTTTTTATTGTGCAGGTCTGACAAAGTTAATCTAACGGGAACGTCAGATAAATGGGGCTTGGGTCTAGTGGGAGGTGTCCCTGCCCGTGCAGGAGGGCTGGAGCTACGTGAGCTTTAAGGTCCATTCCAACCCAAACCAGTCTAGGATTCCATGATAAATGCTCTAACCCCCCTTATGATACATGCATTTCTTACTCTGCCAAGGCAGCAGTTCAGTGCAAAATACAGGTGGGTGAATTTAATGCAGAAGTCTTATTGACTCACTGTACTAAGCTTTAAAATAAGTAACTTCAAAACCAGGACACTTGGGATCACTTTTATAATTTTTAATTCAAATCTTTCATACAATCTTAAAGTTGGTGTGACTGCCAGAAAAATAATTCACAGGAATCAGTTCTTGCTTAACCCACCTGGGAGATTCTCTCTCGTTTCTGAACTGGAGTGAAAAGCTCTCCCCTGGCACCCCCTCCCTGCTGCCGGGCCGGCAGAGCAGGCACCACTCCCCCCGGCCCCGCCGAGTGGAGCCCCGGGTGCTGAGCCCCCCCGGGTGCTGAGCCCCCCCGGGTGCTGAGCCCCCCCGGGTGCTGAGCCCCCCCGGGTGCTGAGCCCCCCCGGGTGCTGAGCCGACCCGCAAACTTTTGTTTCAGCAAATAGTTGGAGCATTGCACAGTGACGGGCTGGTCACTAGGATGAGATCATTCCCAACAGCAAACTTGATCAAAAAGCTTTTTGTTCCATGCTGTGGTACTTCAGAAAGTTAGTTCTGTTTTATGATTAATTAGCAAAGATATTTTACAGAGAGGGTCACTTTCTTTTTCACAAAATATTCAGGATCCCTCCCCCATTTTTTTTTTTTCAACTCCTACATTTCTACCCCTTTGGATTTAGAATGCTTATAAGATATTACTACATTTTTTTGGCCAAATTATTAGAATAATTAGGGGATGATTTCTGACAGCTATCAGAGGGTTTGGGGGGCAGTTTTGTGTTTTAGTTTTTCTTGGCATTTGAAAGCAGAAACACTTGTAGACTCTGTTTACAACATCAGTTTAGCAAGGCTTTGCATTTATTCAAAAAGAAAACACTCTGAACTGCCCATACCTGGCCTTGGGCTGAAGAAAAATAATATGTATGGAAGGAGAAGGTTGCTGCTACACAAGGCAGCCTTGCTGAAGGATGAGCAAGAAAAAGGATAAATATAGAAGTAGTGACCATAGTACCATTAAAAAAAAATCCCCCCCAATAAAATCCAATGGGCTCCTCAAATTCAGCTCAGAGTTAGACACCCACTTTCAAAACAACTGTTCAACAAAGATTACATCGCCTGCTCCAGTGCCTGACAGGCTCTAGACAGCCAAGTCCTCCACAGGAAACTTCACTCAGCGTTTGGAGTTCTGCTGTTGCACCTGTCCAAGGGCACTGGGAACTGCTGCACCCAAATATCCAGTGTATCCTAGATCCATACGTTCAGCCTCCTGGCACAGGCCTCTGGAGGAGCTGACCCCACATACACTTGAGCACCGAAAACACGCACAGCCACAAGCAGAAAGAACACCAAAGCACCTCCAGTCTCCCCACTCTAAGTGCCATGGGCTCCACACCCTGGGAGCTGGAGATCCCAGGTCTGTTTCCTCCTCAGCCTTAAAGCATCCAGAGCCAGGTACCCCACTCCTGGAAAGCACGTTCCCAACCAAACATCCTCCAAAGACAGTTAAAGCAGAGAGGTCAACTCCTACATGGAAGGTAAGCCCAAATGCACGAGTTGAAGTCTGAAAGACCAGCCAGGCTGTGTCTGTCTGTCCCCTCCCACAAAAGCATTCCAAGTTCTGACTTCTCTTTCAAGAACTGTTCCTGTGTTTCATGCAAGAGGCTTGCTGGATAAAAACAGCAATAATCCTAAGGATATAAGCCAGAACTCACAGCTCCTGACACCTCAGCACCCTACTCACTCCTCTGCAACAGAGCACGCTGCTTTTTGAACCTCCTTCCAGATCTTCCCCGGTATTTTATTCCAGACATGCATGAGATCTCATCTTGGCTACACGATGCAAAAGAAAACTGGATGCAGAATTAAGCTTTGCCATTGCACAGCACAAAGCTGAAACAAATAAAAATGCAGTGGTACTTATTAATTACTAGATCACAGAAATTAAGAACAAAGGCAACAATTAGATGACCTGTAGTGTTTAGGAATCAAGAGAAACTCTGATTATGAGCTACGAAACGATCCACACTGCAGATCTCCAGTAAGGCTGCCTAGTCTCACCTCACTTCTCAGAAGGAAACAGACGCTTCTGAAAGTCTCACCCTCTGCTTGGTTTGTTTCTTCTTTACCCCAAGCATCTGCCGCCTGCAGTTCACTCCCCTCCGCAGCCTTTCAGCTTTAGCTGGACGGAATGAATGAGTCACTTCATTAACCCAGAGTTTACACAAAAGAAACGTGAAAGCAAGAGACTGCTTTAATCACATCAATCCCCTGAGCGTCCTGAAAACACTGAACTCTTTTTTATTTATTTTTTATTTTTTTTTAAATAACAGTAGACTAATAGAATTAATTTAGTAAAAGCAATTCACAGGCAGTTTCCAGACTAAAAAACATAAGATCTGAGTCAATTCCATAGAACACAGCCTACATCCCTGTTTACTAGTTGAAAGTGGTCCCCTCAGTGCACCCCCTCCCCCCTTTTTTGGTATTATGCTTCTGACAAGTACAATACAAAGCATTTCATCTAGAACTCAAGGTTCCTGTCCTCTGAAAGACTAAAAGGAAACCTCTCAAAAGAGATAAGGAGGGACATGAAAGCGATCAGCGCGACCTACAAGCTCCCAGTCTGATAAACTCTGCTGAGAGGACAAAGTAACAAAGGATAATTTTTTTCTTTTTGAGATAGAGACTTTGGAGCTGGGTTATTTCCTCAGCGATCCCAGGGCTCACAGGTTTACAGGTTATTTGCCTGCTATGAACAAAAGGCACTTGTGGTTGCAGGAGGTCAGCGCTGGGAGCCCAGGTGAAGGGACTCTGAAGAAGCCACATTTTGCATCTGAACACATTTTGATTAATTTTTTTGTACCTGCTATGAAAGTGGGGACAGTCATAGTGTCTTGCTGACTTACAATTTAAAAAAAATTGAACAAAATAACCAATAGTGACTCACTTCACCCTACTGCTGTTCATGCTAAAATATTTTATTCCCCCTCTCTGTAATACACTCCATTTATTCCTCTTAGCTAACATTTTTTTCTACCCCCAATCCCACAAAAAAAAAAATAGGCTCGAATCTAAAGCATTAACAGAAGTGCTGAAAGAAAACTACTTTGAAAAAGTCTGATTTCAGTAAATGAGAAGTGTAGCTGGTAGAAATGCAGCTTCACTTTGTAGTTTGACTTCTCTGAATAACCAGTTACAGCTTTCAGCTTAATCCAAAGCTCATGTTGCATAAAGAATTAGATCCAAGAATCTTTAATTTCAAAATTAAATAATTTAAGGACAGAATGTGGGTCCTCCGAGTCACTTACAAAGTTACCTTTCTTTAAAAGGTATGGGTTAAAAATTTAGTATGGAGAACAGCACTACCCAAGGTGATCTGTGCATGCCAGGTACGACTCCAGATCAGAGACCTCCTCTGTTTTACTTTTGTTTCAGAGGATTGTTTAGAAATATATTTTTACATTTTATTCCTCAATGTATAAATTTTGAAGTTTCTTTTAGGTAATACGACAGCAGTTTAGAAAAATGCATTGGTTTACAGTTCTACAATCAGGGTGCTCTAATGCACTTCAACCAAGATCACGTATTTCCAGGGACTTGGTGTGTTCCCCCTTGCACATTTGCAAGATCAGTTCAGCACAATGGGTAATTTTTAGAATAGGGTTGCAAAAATAACTCCCACTGAAACATTTATGATATGTTGAAGATAACATAACACACCAGTCCTGACTGCCCCCACTCCCCTTAGGCATTCAATACATTGACATCTCTTCAATAAAAAAAAAAAAGGCCAAAAGTTAAATTACTGAATAGCACAAACCCTTACTGTAAAATACACAAAAAGAACAAATGCATTTTAATTCCGCTCAGATTTTTAAGAGCAAGTTTTGCTCTCTATTATTTCCCAGTGGACCATGTGATTACATCAGCACCTCAAAATGTTATCAGAAGATGTAAAGCTTGCCAGAGGCTTCAGTTGGGAAATGCAACAGGCACAGTCAGCATATCTGGCTGCTGAAAAATAAAGCTACAGATAAATTACATACTAGCGAAAATAAACATACCTCAGACCCAGAGGAAGATAAACAGTTTAATTTTGATTAATCTTGGGCAGTTTCAAGGTTTCTACAGACCTATCACAGACAGAAAGCAGCTGAGGGTCCTTTCAGAAACAATCCTGCACAAAGGCAGCTGTTACTACATATTGTCTTGTTCCACAGGAGAGCACCTTGATTTCTGGGATATCAATGGGCTTTTGGGTTCTTCTACCACAGGACTGAGAGAAAAGCTGAACAAGAAAAGGATTTTAGAAGACATATAGAGGGATGGGCTCAGCTAATGACTCCAGAATGGCCAGCTGACTCCCAGAAGTTCAGGCTTTAGAAATTGTCACTCTCAAACTGGACTCCACACATGGATTTAATACCCCTACAGAAATTACTATGTCCCTTTTCACCCCTATACAGGGAAAAAATTAAAAGGTGCCAAAGTTATACTGCCATTCAACAGTACCCAGGTCCTGGAGCTTACCAGCATACTTGAGCTCTGCCAAAAATCTAGGTATGTTGACCTCAGAACACACCCCCAGGAGCAATGAATGTGTTATCTACAATACAATATATGCAAATCAGATTGAAATTGTGGTCCAAAAGAAGTAAAGTCCCCTATTTATTTTACTGAGGATGACACTTGAAAATGTCAGCACTGTTTCAAAGCACAATGCTTGAGCATAGGTTACTGAGGAAGTAGGAGAGAAAGAAACAGAACTGGGAACTAAATTAATGGTGATCTCCTTCCCTCCCCCCCAACTCTTATTCCCTCTTTGAGGCAGGGAAGACACAAACTGGTACAAAACATAACAGCAAGAGAGAAAACAAATCAAAAAAACACTGAGCCAAATGAGAGAAAATTATCTCATTGCACAATAAAATGTGAGTTAATCACATTTATTTAAAAGACCCTCTTACAAAAAGCACTCACAACCATTATTCCAGTTTAAATCAAATAAACATAACCAATATTCCAGTTTAAATCCAAAAAAGCATCAGCTGTGCAAGAAGAGGGGGCACAGCATGGAGTGCAGTGTGTGTGCAGCACTGGGTTGGAGCTCCTCTGTCCCAGAGCAGATGAGGATGGCTCAGCACGTTTAGTGACCCCTGCCAGAATCCACCTGGCTTCTCTGGGAGTTGATACCCCTGCCTCTTCACCACCCCTGCTGAGCAAAGGTGTGCAAAGGAATTCCAGTACTGCCCTACCAAGAGCATAAAAAGACAGGTGTGACTACTGAGTACTACATCATTCTTTCTAAGGTTGCCACACTGGTAAGGGGGAGCTGAAAATGCAGGTGGAAGAAAGGAATTCCCTGCTCTGGCGTTACTGGGGAGTGGGGGGAACACAAACCCACACCCTCAAGTTAAAAAAATAACCTTTATTCACGTCTTCAAATCAAGAAAGCAAAAGCCAGCATGGCTCTTAAGAGTTTCAAACCCGAAGTCACAACATGCTCAAGAACAACACAGCAGCTTCCTGAGATGAAAAGTAGTTCAGGAAGAGTTAAATCTTCTCAGGGGAACGCTGGATGTGCACTGTAGAGCCCTGTCCTCACTGCAACCTCCCTTCCACTGCCCTGACCTGGTCTCCCTTACTTAATTCCTTTCATGTATCCCTCTCACTTTCCTAAGAGAATTCAAGTTCCTAATACACTCCTGAGAATATTTTCTATTCTCTGGTCTAACAGTCAGTTACCAAAATAACTTTTCTATTATCCCAGTGTCATTTCTGGACCATTTCCTACTCTCATTATATAACCACGGACTTCTGCTTTAAAAGGGAATCTCATTTTATCACAGGAAGTCAATCCCCCAGGGAAAACAACATCAAGAAGTCGGCAGTATGTTTAAATAAGACACAGCACCAGCTGATGCCAGCCAGAGTTAGGATTTTCAGGAGTGCTCTATTAGATTACATGCCCAAATCGACCCTCAAACAGCTTTTTTAAGAGGTCTTTGGAGCAAAGAAGAAAACCACCCCACATGGAATACATTCAGAGGGGTTATAAACGGGATCTGGTCAGCAAGGAGCACAAATAGTGGAGGAAAACAGCAGCGTGGGGCAGATGTGAGCTCAGCTGCTCCGGATGCAATGAGCAGAGAAGCAGAGGGAGGAGCACAGCACAAACACAGTTCTCAGTAATTAAGAAAAAACCCAATCAATAATTTAGAACTAACAGCCTTCATCAAACACATCAGGAGATGTGATGAACACCACCACTACCTGCTGTGAGTGGACAAATTCAGCTTTTCTTGTTTAGTGCCTCACAGATGTTTCCTAACCCATCGTCACCTGACGGTGACTCCAGATGCTGTCAGCAGAGAGGAGGGACTGGGCTGAAACAGAAAAATCCCACTGAAGTTACAGTCTCCAGCAATAACCATTACTGGATGCAGAGGAGCCTGCAAAGATTATGTTTAGAGACAAGGATGTGCCCATGGGGTAAGTCTTTTAGCAACACCAGCCATTAGAGGTCATTTGGCAAGTTCAAAATCTCAGCTGGAGAAAACTTAAGCTTGGAATTGAAAGGAGTTTATTTCTGTTCCCCAGCTCTTCAAAATTCCTATTTATTCATGACAGGAGAGGGAAATTTCACAGAAGCTGACAGCAAAGGAAGACAACACAAAGAATTTAGAATGCCATGAAATAAAGAGTTGTTACTGTTTTCACAACAAGACAACTACTGATGCAACAAAAGAACTGACCACCTATTTTATTTTTTAAATACCACTGACATCCACAGGTCTCCAATAAATATACAGCTTATTGGGAACATTTGGTTTTCAGGAACCAGGCAATGCCATCCTATACTCTTTTACCTCCGGATGTAGAACTATTATTTCTAGCAAAGCCACCATTATTTTTAAGGGGAAATATAAGCCTGAAAATGCCTCAGGCACATTATAGGGTCTGTCCTTAAAAGTGAATTCCTTAGTTGAAAATAGGTTGGACCAAAAGTAAATAAGCTAGGGTTACATCAAACCACTGCTAATGCAGATATACATCCCTATAAATCCAGTCAGTCATTCACCAAATTACACCAATGCAAGCTACTAAGAGGGTCACCCCGGGACAAATATGTAATCCCCAATGTGACACTTGATCCTATTGCCCTACATGCTCTCTCCAAATCCCAATGAAAAAAAAAAAGTATGTTTTACCTTAAATGACCAGTTAAAAAAAATCTGGTCCTTAGATGGATATATCCTTTAATTCCCATGTTGTAAGAGCTTAAACCGGTTAAAATACGGTCTCAGAAAAAATAATGTATATGCTTTAAGCATAAGGATAGCCTGGAAAAAGTGAAGCTGCAGATGAGGACGTTGTCTCTTGATATGTAAATGCAAATTTGTTACGTAAAGTAGAGCCCGAGTCACCCCAGCATCCTGCAGAGTTCCCACCACCGTGGGGTCACAGTGGAACCACCTGATACACGTAGGGGATGACAAGTGTGATGGCATGTCATCCCAAGAGCATTTCATGCCAGATTTAAGCCTCAACATTGATCCCCAGTTCCATGGACACCCTGGTGATGTCCAAGCACTTGGTCTGACTATGCTGGTGTAGGTGGGACCAACTTCCACCCAGGAGCTGCAAGCTGTGAGCCCCTCAAATCACAGGTACCAACTGCTGTCCTGATCAAACATTTCCTCCAGAATCTCAAGATCATTTTAAACGTTTCCTTTCACATCCCACCTTTCTTTCCAGAGGTTTCTCTTTGCCTTTTCAGGGATAAAAAGAAAACATTAGCATATATGAAGTTATAACCAAAGTAATTCTTCTGAAGCTGGTACATCAATAACTTATGTTATGAACTTCTACTGGATCCCTAACATCAATATATTTAACTACTGAATATCTAGAACATTTTACAATCCACAGCTCCTGCCACTTCAGAAGTTTGATTCATCCAGCTCTTAACATCTAGAACCCTTTTTCTAGTTGCTTGATTCATGACTGAAGAGAAAAGCAATTCTCTCCCACCACAAAAGTCAAAAGGAAGGAAGAGCTGATGACTCAGTTCTGTCTCTCATTCTTTGTTTCTTGAGTCTGCAGAACCTAATTCGGAGCCTCTGCTGGAGCTGGCTTGTGGATTTTTGTCTTTGTGCTTTCAGAGTTGTAAGTTTTCCGATTACTTTCACTACTATTAATTATGTATCTATGGACAGCACAAAAACTGTTCTGAGATTCCTGCAGACCAGTGGAAAGAAGCATAGGAGCATCTTTAAAGAGTATTAGGCTTAATAAAACTGCAATAGAGAAACAGCCTTTGCAGAGTGGGAAGATTGAGACGTGGAATACTCAGGGTTTAAAAATAAAACACAAAAAAACCACCAGACTTCACACAAAAAAAAACCATCAAAAAAACAACCGTGAGGACCAGAAAGAGATGAGAGGAAAAGCCCCAACCAGCAACAACCAAAAGAACAGTTCCCAACTCAATATTCATGTGTTTCCTGTTAACACCACTCCAGCCCAGCAGCAAGGGCCCCGCAGTGCAGACACTCCTCAGGTTTCAGGCAGGAACTGAGCACTTGCAGTGGTGTAGCAGTGCAAACAGTGACACTCCAAAACCTCTCCCTAAGCTGCTGGTTGCAGTAGGGTTTTCCTCCCTATTTCCAACAGCAATTCAGATCCAGTGCCATTCATGATTTCACAGGACTATGCCAGTGTAGATCAAGCCATACTTACCCACATGGCAGCAGAGCACGTGAGAACTCCCTGAGCAGACCTCACTAGTCACTGTCAGGAGCACCAACTAGAGCAGGGGGGACCTTTAGCCCAACCCACAGCAAAGAGCCTGCCACCAAACACAAACCTCTTCCCCTCACTGTGCCCAGTCACATTTAGGCTAACAACAGCTAGAAGCTTAGAAAATGCATGGTACTTTCCAGAGGGGATTAAAGGAAAACTGTCACTGAAGCACAACTTTCAGATTTCCATTAGCATCATGGCATGCCTGGCAGCTACAGTCATTCCAGTTGAAGGTACAGATGGTTTGGGCTTGATTTTCCACCCCAAGACTTCATCCTTTGCACTGCTCTTACCCACTCCTGCCACTGACAGTGCTTCTGCACCACATTTTCCCCAACAGAAAGCCAGTTCGAGGTATCCTTGGCATCCCCTCTCCAACTACTTGTTTCTACTTCCCCTTTAATAGAATTAATGCTGCTCCTAAAATAGTTCTAGAAATCCCACCTGATCACTGACCCATTTTATAGCATGGAAGGTTATGCTGGCATAACAGCATGATAGGGAGTGCAACGTGGAAGAAGGCTGGAACCTCAATCCAGGATTGTTATAGAAATGAAAAGCTGTTATATGGAAACAAACTCTCCATATCACACTCCTAGAAGGACAAACTACCAGGGTATCCATAGCAAAGAGCTTGAGTGGGACCTACCACAGGGCAAGAAACAAGTGACAAGTTTGGGGGGGAAAAAAGGAAAAAAAAAAGTAAGAGCACATTTATGTTTTTCTGCTCCTTTCAGAGGATTTTAAGCATTTCAGACAGTTAAGTTACACGTGCACATATGCTACAATCCTCAGTTTGAGAGCTGAGGGTTCCAAACCTCAGTGGGTGGGGTGGGAGGGACCAAAACGCAGCACACTGCAAAGAAGTACCCCCAGCTCCAGAGGGTTTTCACTAACAAGTATGAATTCATCTCCTATTCTAGCACTTCAGGAGCAGTAACTCAAGAGTATGTAAACATACTTTGAAATTCAGCTGATAAATGCTCCCATAGTTTTGCTTTGTTTAAAGCAAGTGTCAACACCCTAAATTCGGCTGAAAAACAGCTTTCCAGGATGATGTAGCTCTAATGCAATTTTACAAAAGGAACCATGACTCACTCCCAGGCAGGAATGCATTGGAAGTAGATGACCTAATGCTCAGAGAGAAGCTGGCTTTTTCAAAAAGATCTAACTTAAATATGTATGAGATCTTCTCCACAAGTTTTAAGAAGAGAGAGATTTTGCACAAAGGGATTTAGAAAGTTACCTCCTTTTTGGCTTTTTTTTTTTTTCCATTTCTTGCCAAAACCCAAGCAGCCTATCTGCAAGCAGTCCCCCCTTAGCCTTAATTTCAGCCTAAACCCAGTCATCTTTCCATAGAATTCCAGCCATGCATGACTCTCTCCAGCCCATTTTAGCCCTGGCCATTAGAGGCAAGGGCAGCACTGATCTGACATGCCAACCAACACCAAGAGATCAGCATCAAATGTGGACAGAGGTGTTAAAACATTCCTCCACGCTTGATATGAAACACTAGGAAGCTACAAGCACTTGACTGACTAGCAGGACAAGCCTAGTTCATGTTCAGCTGGATTCCTGACAATCTTGCTGAGGATCCTCTATCTGTGAAGGGCTGATTTGTAAGACTTTATGTTCAGCCAGCAGCTGCATGGCTTATTGAAGAACTTGCCTGTTATAACAATATAAAGCCCAGTGACCATCCCTTGGGCTGGAGCCTGCATTGTTCTCAGTCTGGTTTATGCTCATACTTGCAAATACTCTGGATAAAAGGGGTGAAGTGTAGGTAGAGAATGGGAGTGAGTGACACAGGCTAATCAGGATTTTAATCATGCTAATGGATGTGATTAACTGCATACTTCTCCTAGAGGCTTCCTGCAGCAACACAGGAGTAGCTTGATAGCCAGAATGCAGCAGGAGTGAACTGCTCATCCCATTTTAATCTCCAGCTACACCACGAGTGTCATGTCATCCAGCATGCAAAGATACACCTAATAGTTAACCTTATTTCCACCCACATATCACATCTTCCACTGTGCCAACACAGTAATTTTGGGCAGGGTACAAAGACTCCAGACTTGTGTTTGTCTATGCTGAAGTCTCTTCACAAAAAAAAAGTTACACCTCCAAGAGACTGGAAATCTAATCTTCCCAGAGGAAAGCTAATACAGGGCCTATTGCATTACACAAACCTGCCTGAATAATGCAACTACAACTGGTTTGGTTTGTTTTCTAGTTTTGTCCAAATCACAGGGACATAGCCAGCTTTATCTCAAAGTTAGTATCTTGCTAGTCCTTGAGAAAACTGCTAGTTCAGTGGCTGCTACTGTCAGGGAGAAATTCATGAGGCCAGGCAAGGATTAGAAGAGCAGTGAGGACCAGTCTTCTCTAACTGTGAGGAGGTTGGGTGGGCAGGGAAGAAATCAGACCCTCCTCTCCCCATTCATAGGGGAGGATGCATGGAGAGCAACAGAATAAATAATCCCCATCTTCCCACCTTCCAGCAGGTATTTCAAGGGAAGAATGTGTACCATGAAGTTGGAATATACCATCTTTAACATGCACATCCATTTTCTAGGTAGTAGATGACACTTCCCCTTAGCACAGAGTCTGCCCTGTTTCCTAAAGCAGTAACTGCAAACCTTTTGTTCTCAAGACACCAACACTTATAAGATATGGGCTTGTCTGATACACATAATTTAACAATTTATTCAGAGGAATCTAAGACTGATCTTGTTTAGGAACAGATCCATGCCAAACTCTTAGCACCATCCTGATATATTTTTTAAAACTGCTAGAGCTTAAATACTACTTCAGCATCACACTAACATCAGCCCAAAATCCTTTGGGGTTGGAACATCCAGTAAATTTAAAATGTAATAATTTCTAACATTTAAATTTCAAAAATTTTAGTGAAAAGACACCCCAAAAGCAACACAGGGCACCAGTATGAGCTGTTTTATTTGTATTGTTACCAAGTTAAAACCCACATAACATCTACAGCAACCGATTTCACTGACCTTTTCTTCCCACAAGAAATTCTTCTACATGTGCAAAACACTAAGCCATGAAATTGGCCTCCGAGTTGTAGGAGGCTAGAGAAGGAAAACATGGGTTTGCCTGCTGAGCAAGCCTACCTGTAGGCATTATTCACATGGGCTGTACTTTGTTCAACCCAGCTGTTATGCCACCTCCTCAAGAGCCTGATCCAAAGTACGTTCCTTTCTTCTGGCAGATGAACTTTCTGGAGCAGATGATGGCAGTGATGATGGCTGAGGCACAAGACTCAAGATGTCCTGCCACCCTTCTGTCTGCTGTAATCACAGATCCCTGCATTTCTCTGATCTACAGCTGAGTATAATTTCATTTGCCTTTGAGGAAAAAAAAAGTGCAAAGAAAATCAGTTCAATTGCACTGTCAAGACACAAGGAAGCCATGGACACAGGCATTTGACTAAGCAAGAGATTGATCTATTTTAGCTGGGGCAGGAAGTGTAACTATAAAGCCACAGGAAATCACTATCTGCCCTTCAGAGCAGGATGGGCTTCTTCAGGTTTGCCTTTGAAACTCCAGAAGAACATAACACAAAACATGCTGATTTTGCTGTCTGCAATCAGACTGGCAACACCATGATAAGTAACATGCCTTGAACTCATTCTCTGAGAAGGAGACTGGAATTTTATCTTCCAGTCTACATCTGGACTAGCAAAATAAATTATTTGGGATTTTTCTGGACCAAAACAAGGTATAGCTACACATTATTTGGCTTTTAAGTAACCATCACTTTCATTTGAATTGCAAGTAGCTTGAATTCATCTTGACAGGCTTATGCCCTGTCTGACCAGTGGTTTCCCTTAGTCATAAGTTTGGCATATATCAGAATTTGGAAGTCTGCACATCAGTGCTATGCACAGAGACAAATGTGGTTTAAACACTGAGTTATTAGCTGAAGGTATCAATGGAGAGTTTCGTAAACATGAGGTAAGCTTAAGAATAGCACACAGTGCCAACAGTGATGGGTCCAAACTAGACCTGAACTCTGCAAGATTTCAGATCTGACTTCATGGCCCAGATCCATTTATTTCTAGGGAAGAGAAGTAACCACTAAAATACTACAGGGCTTGGGACCTCAAATATAATTACAGCTCCATTCACCAAAATTAAGGCTGCGTCAGCCCTTTTGCAAACACCAGAAAGAATATGCAATTCATTTGTTTAAACTGAGTATTCATTAGACTTCATCAAACCAGCCTGAAACTGGAAATCAAGCCATGTCCCACACTCCACACAGCCCCTTTGAAAAACGAGTTGCTTCTATTTCCATTGCACTTCTGTTCAGCAGGTTGTCTTGTGCTTATGCTACTGGAGGTGTAGGGGGTGTTTAATATCATGATAGAAAAACACAGTTTAAGCAATACTTTGGTATTTAAAACCTAGACTTAACTGCCAAGTGTCCCCAGAGGGGAACAAATGAGCACTCTAAACCCAAGTACTTCAGAAGAAGCACTGCCATCTTTAAACAGCACGTACCAGTACTGCAAGGCACGGCCTGCATAGGTACCAGAGTAAGTCCAAGTTGCTTGCACCAGTTTGTGGGAGCCTGTCTAGGGATATTCACCTTCTGGTCTCGTTGCTCCACTTCCCACGATGCCCACAGCCAGCACACACAAAGCAGTGGGCAAGGGCAGAAGTGGAGCCTCTGCCCACACCACCACACTACTCACAACCTTCAAAGTTTCCCACAGACAAATTAGGGAACTTGTTAAAACAGATCTCCAGATACCCTGCAAGGCTGAGGTTGAGCAGTTCCCAGAGCTGAGCCGTGGTGTTGAGCACTCCTCAGAGCCTGCCCAGGGATCACTGGCTGGCAACATGGGAACTGACCAACCGAGGCATTAACTTTTCAGAAACCATCTGATAGTGTCAGATATTAAAGCTCCGAGGAGCATCCCCTGGCACAAGTGTGCTGCCAACAGGCTTCCCGTTTGTTCTCTGAGGACAAGAGTGACTTAATCCTCTCCTAACATCACCCGAGGACTCAGGGGAACGAGGGGTGACCCACAAAACTGTCCCCATGGCAACACTCTCCTCTAGCTGAACTCGCAGGGCCCTGATCTTCAAACCACTGACACTGCTTTGTATTACTTGACATTTTCCTGATGCCATTTCTGCAGGGACACACAATACAAACTTAATAATATCCATGTCCTTCAGTTTTAGAGTCAACAATCACATTCACAAACAGATCAACTCTTCCGCCTTCAAGCTTATTATTTGCCACTAACATGTAATTACTACCAAAGAACACAGAGGACACAGGATATTGCTGCTGTTGCAATAGCAAGTCAGCTAAACTCTTTTTAAAACTGAAAAAGCCCATATCTTCTGATGTAAGGAGGGCAAAAGAAGATCAAACATAAAAAATGAGTCTACGAATCCTCCAAATTGTATCTGAAAGGACAATCAGAAATTTCATCAGTTGTCCTTAGGAAAACCAAACAAAAAGAAACTTAAAACAGTTTTAACCCAGGCAGTACTGTCCAGCCAGTATCACTTATCACAACTGCATCGCTATGTTGAATGTTTCTGAGTTACAGTTTATTTGTCTTTCTCAAATAAAGGAAAAGTTAATCAAGCTACAAAAGCACCTTATATATAATATATAATACCAATAAAACATACATTATCAGATAGAATAATCAAGCCCTAGCAAAGGGGAAATAAGCTTTGCAGTTGTAAAACTCCAGCACAGTCCTGTCCTTTGCAGCATCACACACAGAGGTAGTAGGAGCACAGGGAGGCACTGAGCAAGGCCTGCTGTTCCACAGGCTGAAACACTGAGGAAGCAATTAGGTGCCCATTATATTATTCAAGAAGCCTTTCAGTTACTCTGCTGAAATTGTAAGCTGGGAAGAACACAGTTCATTGAATGGAAGATTCCAGCCTTAAAAAAAAAAAAAAAGCAAACAAAAAAAAGCCACCCACTCATATAAAAAACTAAAACAAATTAGTTTATTTGTTAAATCCATCAATCAGAGGAAAGAAGTAAGAGTGGGAGCAATGAAGTGAAGAGTTATCAAGAAGAACTAAGACCCAACATCTAAGTTCAGGTTTAATACAGTCATAGATCATGCAATTAACACATCCCTCTAAGAGGAGCAGAGTTCACAACAAAGCACACTACCCGCAGCAACACACACTTGGAAACAGCTTTTGGCAGCAGAACAGCATCTTCAGAACCAAAAACTGGGCTGCTGCTAAGTTTGAACTCGAGACAGTGATCTTACATCACACTGTAGTAAGTGTTTAATGCCTAAAACTCCCAACTGCTCTTCTAAACCAAGTTTTCCCATCTTGAAAGCGAGCCCAACCCGATATAAATAGATGTGCTGTTTGAATCCGCCGAGGACCGGGCAACGCCACCGTCCAGGCCCCGAGCCCGCCGCATCCAGCGCTCGCCACACCCATCGCACCAAGCGGCGGGCGAGCAGCCGCCCTCCGAGTACTCACCGCTCCTGTTACCGAATTACAGCCCAAATCTCCCCTCATGCAACGCCTCTGCGATCCTTACCCAGCGGGGAAGGACGGGGGAAATCACGTTACAAGAAGTTTTGAGGTCCCACCGAGAAGCGACGAGTCGCAGCGCTGCCCTCGACCAAAAAACGTGTTTCCGACGAGTGTGGGGGAGGCAGCTCGAGAGGAGCTCTGTTTGTTTGAGGCAAAGCTGCACCAGCAGCAGCTCTCACCAGGATCCCTCAGCCTCTTCCCCCACCCTCCCCCATGCAACAAAGACTCTCCCCGGCAGCTCCCACTTCCTCTGGGATGACCCAGGCACAAACTTCGCCAGACAGATGCCCTCTTGATGCTCCGGGACCTTCCTCCCACCTCCCCGCTTCGTAGTTCCCCTGTCACCGACCGCGCCGCAGCCCAGCCAGGCCCGGCCCGGCCTCCCCCGCCGCCGGCTGCCGACCGCCGCAGCCCGTCTGCCCCCCACCCGCCGCGCCCCTCACAAAAGACCCACAAGCGCTGCCGCCCGCCGCTCGGCCCCCCGCGCCCCTCCCTGTCCCGCGGAGCCTCCGGCCGCCCGACCGCCCCCCCACAAGGGCGAAGCCGGAGCCCCCCGGGCCGGGCCGCCCCTCCATCGCCTCAGAGGGTGCCGCGCCCTCTCCCCGTTTGGAACGGGGTGTCCCCGCGCCTCCTCCCTGCCCACAGCGCAGGTCCCGCAGCAGCGGCCCTTACCGGAGGCGGAGGGGGGAGCGGGGGGGCTGCCGCCGGGACGGAGCCGCCTGATGAGTGTCACTCTCCCCTGCGGGCCCGGCCGGGGGAGGAGGAGGGAACGGAGCCGCCGCTGGCCTCACGCCGAGCGCACTACCCTGCTGGCTCCGCGGGCGGGCTCAAGGCAGCTCCACCAATGGCGCCGCGCCGCGCCCGCCGCCCGCCAATCCCCTGCAGCGCGGGCGGTGCAGGGCGGGGCGGGAGGGGGGCGGGGCTGAGGCGGCGCTGCAGTGACAGGGCAGCGGGGTAGGGTGCGGCGCGGAGGGGCCATGGCGCTGGGTGGGGCCGGGCCGCGGGGAGAGGGGCCGCGGGGGCGGGCTGAGGGCAGGGGGCGTGTGGGGCGCGGCGGGAGGGGCCTGTGGGGGTACGGGGCCATGGGGGTCAGGGGAAGGGCCTGAGGGGGAAGTGGCCGAGGGGAAGAGGTGTGGGGAGGTGGGGTTGGGGGGTTTGGGCTGAAGGGGATAGGAGCCTGGGGGGACATGGCTGAGGAGAGAGGGGCCTAGGGGGACAAGGGGCCTAGGGGGACAAGGGGCCAAGGGGCCCAGGGAATGTGGCTGAGGGGAAGCAGAGGGGAGACTGGGGGCACATGGCAGAGGGGAAGCAGAGAGGGGGCTGAGGGGATGTCTCTAGGGGGGAAGGCAGCTGAGGGGAAGCAGTGAGGGGAGATAGCGGGTGGGGGGAAGTGGTGAGGGGAGACGGAGATGAGGGCACTTGGAGCAGGGAAGGGCCCAAGGGGATACGGGGAGGGAACATGGGGCTGAGGGGAGATGAGGCTGTCAGGCACTGACGGGGCCTGAGCTCAGCTGGGGAGGCGCTGCTGCTGGTGGGGGTGCGAGGGTGTCTTTGCACCCGTGCTTTGGAGCTGGTGCAGTCTCAGGGGGTGGGTCCCCTCCCCAGGCAGGGGGGAGCAACCCCAGCAGTAGTGTGTGTACAGCGCTGACACAGTGAGAAGGGCAAGCAGCACATTTGGCATCCTGGCAGCAAAGCTTTGTTGTCTCACCTTCCACAGAATCACAGAATTGTCCTGGTTGGAAAAGACCTTTAAGATCCTGGAGTCCAACCATAACCTAACTCTATCAACCATATAAACATTTTGGTTGGAAAATACCTTTATTTCATTCTGACTCTGACTTTCTGCACCCCAAAATTCCGCACAGGGGTGAGCACTTCCTCCCGCCTATTCCATTCCCCTGTGTAATACAGTCTGTTCCTGTCAATAAAAGCAAATTCATCTGAAAATGATTGGGGACAAAGATGGTTGTCTCTGTTGACAGAGAAGTTGGAGGGTGGATGGTGACAGGAGATGAAGGAGATCCTGTGGTTCAGGGAGGGTGAGGTGGGGCAGGAAAGGAATACATTTGGTGGGGGAGAGGATGTCCTTCTAGGAGCACGTGCATGTCTGTATCAGACAGGAGGCCTATTAATGAATTAGTGAAGTAGCTGGAAGGAGACTTGCTGTTAAACAGTGTCAAAGGACAGATGGAGAGTTCACCCACCCCTCCAGGTGGCTGAACAAATTCCACCATGGCACTTGTGGTCCAGAAATCCTCCTTGCATGCAGGAGGACAGGACGACAAGATACACGGGTGAAATGTAGATAGCAGGATGGTAAGTGAAGAAAGAACAACCACGCAGGAGGAGTATTCAGCCTCATTCTTCGTGGTTTAAACCATTACAACCTATTATGCCAGTTAATCCTTGAGGAAGGGAGATCATCCCCTGGCTGTTGACAGCAAAGTTGCTGCGTGTGCCCAAGGGGTGTGTGTGTCACTCATCTGACTGGAGGGAGATACAGAGCTTCTAAATCTCATTAGAGTATGTGACACATTGGCCTGCTAGATAAGAAAATCAAGGCATGGTGACTACATTAAAACAAAAATAGGTGTGTCTCTCATGTCTGGTCACTTGAGGGAGGAAACACAGTCTTTGCCATCAGGCTGTGGAAGAGGGCACACCCCATCCATGAGGGGTGTAGGTCACAGCTTCTGGTCTCCCCCTGCTCCCAAACTTCAGGGTGTGGGTGGGTTTCTAGGGCCAGAGCTTGAAAGGGAAAGGTGGGGGAAATCCCATGTCCTGATGCAAGGCACATATATACATAACAACTGCTTGTACCATGTGCTATTTTTAAGCTCCAAGATAAAATAGCATCCTAATGGCTTTCTTTGGGAGGCTGGGTGACGGTTTGAATTTCAGGGCTGTCCTAACCTACCCTGGGCTTCAAATCATCGTAGGCATAGAGATCCTTCCCTCTCCTCAGTAAATCCAACTCTCTTCTCCTCTGGATCCTTTGTCCTAGCTGCTGTCTGAGATGGGGTAGACCCTGGTTCTAGTGCAGGACAGTAATTCCTGTGTCTGTGGAGCAGACGTCGTAATACAACAAAAAGTAGTGAGTTACATCAGCCCACATTTGGGAGTATGTCTGACCACAGGCTGAACTGCTCTTGCCTTCAAAAAAAACTTCTTGTTGTTCACCGAGCCCTGAATTTATTCCCCAGTAGGGTCCAAAGCCTTCAGTGCATAGTGGGCACTGTCAAGCAACAGCTCTGGTAACTCCCAGCCAGGCACACCTATCACAAACTGGAGCAGGTCACAGCCCTTTCATTCCATAGGTGTGCCCATTATAAACTCTAGGTTGCAGCAGGCAACTGCCTTAATCCAAACATCCCTATTTCATTGCACGGGTGGCTTCAGACTTCGCAAAACCTGAATTTGTTAAATCCTGGGAGGCTGGGCTACCAGCAGCCCAGAAGCTGTGGGTTTTCCTTCCACTGAAATGAAGTGACTCTGTTTTACAGCACATAGCAGCACAGCCCAGGCAGCTCTCTCCCATCCCTGTTCTTCCGTGCACATTGCTAGCTGAGAACAGATTCTTCTGGTTGTCTCATCCCCATCTACAGCTTCTCCTCTGTCCTAGGTGGTGTGCTTCTTGCACTTCTTAAGCTGTTACGGTTTTTCACCCTATTATGCCTAGATTCTCAGTACACTGAGAACTGGGCTGCCTGATTTTCTTAGATCCTGTCTTGCTGCAGCTGAAGCCAGTTGCATTTTTACCGTTGGCATTGGAAGGAGTGGGATGGAATAGAGTGTTTCATAGCTCAGCTTACATCTGAAGAACAAAATAACTTGTTCTTGACTAGAAGGGAGGAATACGAGCTGCACTTCTGTCTTCCATACAGGTGGATTCCTGTAACTCTGCAGAAATATCAATATAAAGGCAGGATTAAATCCCATCTGGGCTTGTTCCAAGATTAACAACTTGACTGACATGTTCTCTTAGCTGTTACTGTGCTCCCAAGCCTCCCAGAAAAACTAATGGCTACTTTTTTATTCTACCCAAGCTCAGTGTGGCTTTCGTGGGACACTGTTTAATATGAAACTTCCTTGGTTTAGTTTAAAATCTGAAGTCTACTTTATGGGAGCAACTTTGGGACAGCATCAATTTGTTGCCTCCTCCTATGAAAAATTCAGAGCATCTCATTTATCTTTGTTAATCCCTCAGAAGAATAAAACCTACTTCTCCACTTGCTTTTCCAGCTGCCTTTCAGCCTCTCAGCTACAGCTGGCCTGAAACAAGGAGCAGCAGGAACCACTCTCCTCAGTCGTACAGTAGACAAAATCTATGAGACACTACAGGTGTGTTTGTCCTTGTAATAGCGAGGGGGGATTATTCCTTTTGTTTCTTGGAGTGGGGGGAAGTGGAGAGAAAGTTTGTAGGTGGTGGCTCTGCACTTCCATCGAGCCAGACAGTGAAAGTGGATGGGGGAAAGGGAATGGGACCAGCTCATCTCTCTGACGAGACACTTCTGGCCCAGTAGCCCAGCAGGGCAGGTGGAGCAGGCCAGCAGTTTGAGTTAAGTGCAGGCCTGGCTCATACCATGTGAGTCACTTGTGAGCACTGAGGGAGCTGGAGAGGGAGAGCTCATCGCTGGCAAACACGCGCTCCTCGCCACCCTGATGGAGCCAGCACAAATGAAGGACGCTTGGAAATGGGGCAGGGTTGGGCTCTGCTGAATGCAGGGCATGGACAGCAGAGAGACAGCACTGAACTGTGCAGCTTTCTCACTCCTCCATCAAGAGTTCAGCAGAGCAGATGACATGACAGCTGAAGGTGGATGTTCAACGTGAGAAGTGCTTGGGAGCAGGGCTCTGGGGTCTGTCCCAGCTCCACAGGGATGCTGCATCAGGAGCTGCTTGTTGCTGAGGGGTTTGCTGTCATTCCTCCATCTCTCACTCATTTCAGACTTGCAGCAGAGCCTTTGGGGGAGTCACTTCCAAAAACGAGTGCTCCTCAGAGGCAGTTAGTAAGAAATGAACCTGAGCCCTCTGGAAATAAAAAAAAAAAAGGGGAACCAGATCTATACAGTGTTTGAGTGGAGCAGAGAATGGCCTCAACTTTTAGAGCAGCACCTAACAGACTCTCATTTTCAGGAAATTTAGGTTTCTGAATGCTTTCGAAAGTGAATGCCTGTAAGCATCTTGGAGGATTTGAATACTCTTACAAAACCAGCCTGCAACTTTCCCTCCCTTGCCTTGGTCTCCGTTTCACCTCCACTTCCCTATCACCAATTAGGCATGCAAGTATGTGCTAACGAGTCAGAGAGAGGCAGGACTCTGCTCTGGGGACAACAAAAGCATTGTGGGTCACAGGCAAAGAGTCGCCAGCCAGACAGGGCTGTTATGCTCATCAAAGCTGACTCCAGCACAATGGAAGGCATGGAATTTTGGCCAGGGTTCCCTGCCATCCCAGAGACCTGTCAAGTCTCTCTGACTGGTCATGGGATTTGCCTTGCAGCTGGCACACCCCGTGATCTCCTGATCTGGGATCTGTCCCTCAGCTGTAACCTGGTGTCTGGGGCCATGGAGGAGGAAGAAGGTGGCTGGGGGAATGAGTACCACTGCTGACAGCTCCACAGTCATGGAATCAGCTAATGGAAAGGACCTTAAAGCTCCTCCAGTCCCACCCCCTGCATGGGCAGGGACATCTCCCACCAGACCAGGTTGCTCCAAGCCCCATCCAACCTGCCCTTCAACACTGCCAGGGATGGGGCAGCCACAGCTTCTCTGGCCAACCTGGGCCAGGCTCTCACCACCCTCACAGCACAGAATTTCTCCCTCACATCTCATCTCCATCTCCCTCTTCCAGCTGGAAACCCTTCCCCCTCATCCCATCCCTCCCTGCCCTTGTCCAAAGTCCCTCCCCAGCTTTCCTGGAGCCCCTTCAGGCACTGGAAGGTGCTCCAAGGTCTCCCTGGAGCCTTCTCTTCTCCAGGCTGAACACCCCCAACTCTCCCAGCCTGTCTCTAGAGCAGAGCTGCTCCAGCCCTTGGTTCTCTCTATAGCCTCCTCTGGGCTCTCTCCAGGACCTCAGTGTCCTTCCTGTGCTGGGGACCCCAGAACTGGACCCAGCCCAGCAGGGGGGTCTCAGCAGAGCAGAGCCCTGGGAGCACCAGCAGAAAGAACAGCTCTAGCTGCTGTCCTGCACCAGAGGTCCCACCAAGAGTGACCCAGTGCAGGGCCCTTCCCACGTGGAAAGAAGACAACCTGCAGAGGCTTGTCATGGTATTTGCTGATATTTGCCTTGTCCTTTATCTAAGCAGAGCCTTGTCCTGGACAGTCTGGTCTTCTAGAAGGCTTAATTCTGCTGCTCTGAAGTGGAGAGGACTTTTAGCATCAGGTTGGCAGGGCTGATCTCTTCTCTGGTCTGGGCCTTCATAAACCAAGCCCAATTATTCTGAGGCAGAAAAATTGAGTCTGTGCTGTAATGACAGAATGAAATGTCCTCAGGAGTTTGCGTGTAGCCTTGAGTTACCTTTTATAAATAGGTTAACAGCTGGAGGGCCCATGTCTGTTTAAAAGCAAAAGACACACAGTACATGCCCTATATGATATGCTCTGTCCTAAGCAATTCTGCCATTCAGTTGATTTATATCTGGAGATTAAAGGATTTGCTTTTCAATCAAATTACTCTCCTCAAACTACCAAGTGGGGGAGAAAGGGGATTTTGATCATGTTCTCCACTCGGTGCAGCTATCCTTGGTAGAAGCCACAGACATTTTGTCCCTTGCTATGCGAAACTTGCAGCTCACAAATTACTCCTGATCACTTTGATGGTGCTATTTCTGGTGTACAGGACACTCAGGGGACAAGAGGGGGTGAGAGGTCTCTAGGCCCCAAGGAGCTTCCAGCCTGGACTAGACGGAGCATGTAACCAGGACTGACAAAAGCTGTGTGATGAGACAGAAGACAACTGTCCTGGGGAAAAGCAATCAGCAAAGAGCTCAGCTCCATTAGGCCCTGCAGGTCTGCAAGAAGTTTTGTGCAAGTCATATCCCTCACCAACAAGGAGAGTCTCTCAGGGGTCAGGGCCTAGTTTGTTTCAATTTTACTGTTCTCTTCCTTTCTCAGATTATCAGGTACAAGATAAAGCACAGCGAGCAGCAGAGGGGAAAGTTTGGATCACTCATCTAGAAGCTGGAAGGAGCAGATCTGAGGGTGGGGATATGAAGGACACGGGTCTCTGGAGGTTTGCCATGCCTGTGTTCACAGGATCATAGAATCATAGAATGTGTGGGGTTGGGAGGGACCTTTAAAGGTCATCTAGTCCAGCCCCCCCTGCAGTGTGCAGGGACCTTTTTAACTAGATCAGGTTGCTCAGAGCCTGGTCAAGCCTGACCTTGAATGTGTCCAGGGATGGGGCCTCCACCACCTTTCTGGGCAACCTGTGCCAGTGCTTCACCACCCTCATTGTGAAGAACTTCTTCCTGTCATGAGAGGTGTCATCATTGCTTGGACAGCTGGGAGGAATGGTGGGAGGCAACCAAACCTGTTGTGTTTTTGGTGCAGTGCCTTGTCCCTGCTGGGGGCTGGTGCCAGGCACGCTCTGACAGGCACATCCATTTGCCAGGCCAAAAGGGGGTGCTCTCCTGCTGAATGTCACCCTGTGCTCTTATTGCTGGGCTGGTTGAAGCTCTGGGATGTTCTGGGAGGTTCAATACACTTTCCATACACCTCATTATCACCATTGTCAGCATTCCTGGGCCCCAACAGTGCACTCCCTTTCTCAGTCCTTGTAAGCCAGTGGCAACACTTTCTTGTGGCAACAAGTTGCAGTGTCCTGGCACATCAGCAAATTAATGGTTTGGAATGTGCTGCTTTCCAATTCCTTTGTTTTTGTGTTACATCAAAACAAGAAGTGGAAGGTTCCTGCCATACCTTCTCTTGGCCATTTGGTATTTTCTCTGGTTCCATCACATAATTTCTGACTTTCCTGTTTTTCTGAGGTTGCTGATCTCAGCGTCCCATCATGTGCTCTTCTCTCTTCCATGGCTGCCCTCCCTGCTCTTGATGAACTCCTTTGAATTCTCCAACTTCTCTGCTGTGGTGGGATGAGACAGTGCTATGGCCATTGTCTTTGGAAAGACTGTACCATTTGCTTACATTTCCTGCATCACTCATCTGTGTTCCAATACTTTGATTATACTTTGTCTTTTAAATCTCTAACATCTTGTTGGTCCTTTTGCTCTTTGACCAGGCAGCAGTCAGGACAGTGCTCTGTACAGTAATGCCCATGTTCCCTTTCTGGGATGACACAGTCGCTTTGGAAACCTGACTCCCATGAAATTCCCCTTGGTTCATCCGAGTGGCTGAGAGCTCTTTGGCTCTCAAGAATTCCCAGGGCACTTTCTGGTGTTTATCTCCAGTTTGGGCAGCCAGTCCATTTGGATGAGCCCTGTGAAGGACATCTGGGATGGAAAGACCATGTGCGTGGTGCTCATCCACAGCTGTGCAGCCACTGCTGGTGCCATTTTGCACACTCATCAGTTCAGTCATGCAAATGAAGGGTGTGTAGCTTTCATTTATATGCTTCAGCTTTAAATGTGAGCCACACATGGAAATTGCATGAAAAAACACCTTTTCAGGCTCGAAGCAAGCCCTCTGTGGGGATTAGAGGCAGTGTCACATTAGCAGCAAGGACAGAGCTCAGCCCTTCTGGATCAAAAGCTTCATTCTCCTGCAGCTTGAGCCAAAGGAGGCAGCAGTATAGTCCAAAATACAAATTATTCAGATGCAGGAGAGCAGAAGGCAGAGATCTTCATATGTGTTTTGCCCAGCTCAGTGCAGCATCACATTGGAGCTTCATGAGAAGCTTTCTGAGAAGCCAGCCATGGTCCACTGTCCATGGACCTTCCACAGCCCTCAAATGTGTCACCTCACTGAGAGGAATTCTTCAGGAGTGCAATTGGAGAGGTTTCCTGAACCTGCTCCCAAACCTGGGCTGCCAAAGCAGAGAAGTGTACAAACCAGAGACAATCCCCAGGGCCAGGGTTGGAGTGCTGATCCCGAGGAATTCTCCCACATCCAAAACTGTGATAGGAAAAAAAAAAGAAGGCACTGGCTGGGATGAGGGTGTAACTGCTAGAAACTGGCCCAAAGGAGGAAAGTGAAAGTGCATGACTGAGCTGCATGACATGGCTGCAGCAGAAAGCTGCTTGATTATATATAAAACAGAGGGTGGATGACATTAGAATTAAAAGTTGCCTGAAAATACTAAAGGATGAAACTCAATCTGTCATATAAAAATGTAATCACCGTGTTGTTAAGCCTGAGCTTTCTGGAAGAGAGAAAGTAAACACAGTTCCTAGAAGTCAGTTTCTTCCCCTGGGGTTCTCCATAACAGACCTGGAGACCTGATTGCAAAATTTCATCAGTGCCCATAGAAGAAAAAAAAAAAGCAGCCAATATCCAAAGCTTATGCTCAAAGGCCACAAGCTGCAATATTTTTTTCTACGTATAATTTCTTTTTTAAATGAGAGCTGGGGAAAATGACAGCAGCCCTCAGCACTATGGGTGAGAATTGCCATTTAAATTCTTAATCATCTTCCAAAAATGAGGGACTTTAAGGAAGGGAGTGGATGAGGGGAGGGAATGCACTCCAGTTGGTTGGAATAGAAATCCAACTCGTTCATACAAAGCATGGAAAATCATGATAATCCAATGAAAAAAAAAATCTTGGCAGACTGTACAATTCAGAAAAGGAAGGAGGGGAGAGAAGAGACAGAAAATTGTAGAGAGTCTGAGCAACTGCAGAAGTTAAACCCAGCAAGAAGGCTGAGGGGCAGCCCCCCCCGACAGCGTTTCAAAAGAGTCACAGGGTACAACACACTCTGGGGGAGCAGGCAGGTATTTGGGAGGGCTGTGGGGACTCTTTGTAAGTAGTATTTTGGCATTTAATTTTTGCAGTCGAGAGGAGTTATCACAGCAAATAGCCTGGCAGTTGACAGGCAGAAATTGAGGGGAATTCAGGTACACCTCTGTGAATCACATGTAATTGGAAACACGGGAAGGATTCACCAGACCAGGATCCAGGCAACCAAAGAGCCCAACTCAATGATTTTCAAGTTGTTGATAAGCTGAAGGAATCACTATTAGCAGCACTTGACTGTGAAGTGGTGTCTGTGTCAAAGGCTGCCTTTTAAGGGGAGGAAAACAAACTGAAGGAATCAGAGCCCCCCTCATCTAAACTACTCCCAAATTATTTGATGTGAAAAAGGGTTGTGGCAGCTGGGAAAATTATGGATGTGAAATGCCACAAAATAAGTGATAATGAAATGAGTGATAAAGACCTCTATAAATAGAAGACCTCAGTGCCAGCATCAGTCAATAAACAGAGAATCGTAGAGAGAGAGAGCGAGCTTGGGAAAATGAGTCCTAGAGAAGGAGTGAAAAAGATTCCAAGAGAGTCATGAAGACAGAAGAGCAGGGAGCTCTGTCACAATTAACTCATTTAGCTGAATATGTTGGTGACAGACGCCGGCAAACAAACCTGCAGGAGAGTAAAGGTGCCAAATGAAAGTGAGGGAGATACTGGCTTGAAAGCCCAAAATGACTCAAGACTTTTTTTCCTACATTATAAACTATCCCCAAAGGTCATTACACATCTTAATGAACTACATGCTACTGTGGCCACTTCATATAAAATCCTCTAGTCCTCAAATAAGTTCTGGAGTTACTCAAGTGGATCTGTGAGCAGCAGACTAGCTGGAGATACAGGGGGCTGCTTGAACCTGAAATGGTGGGTAACAGGAGAAACTGTGGAGGCAACAGGGAGTTTGGGAAGCTCTGGGGTCAGATGGCATCCAGACAAATGTCACAAGGTATTTAAGGCGTTATTAGCACATCCCTGAGGGGTGACCTTCAGGCAGTTCCTTCCAAGGGAAACATCCAAAGTCCATGAAAGAAACTACTGTCATTGTTCTGCTGGTGAGAGGAGCCTTTGCTGTGTGCAGTTCTTGGAGGCCCGTCTCGTTCCTATATCACTGCTTAAAGATTTTAGCAAAACTACGAGATAGTGAACTGCTTGTGGTTTATATAAACCCCAAATGAAACTGGATGAAGCAAGTACAATGTTCAGATCCTGCTAACAGAGCACTTGGAAACCTTCAGAGCACTTGCTTGCAGCCAGCAGAGAACCTTTTGATTTTCCCTGTGTGAAACTCTCATTGTAGTGTTTTGGAAAGGGAGCTCTCTGTTTGAAGTTGTGTCCCATGTGGACATCCCTCCCATGATTCGTTAAGGGAAAACTTCTGTCAGTGTCAGCCCCACAGCAGTTTTAAAAGTCAATGGAATTAATTCTCCTCTTGTCTGAGAAGAGGCTTCAGTGCCTTTTGTCTCCTCTACTTGGCCGTGGAGTTTTTAGAAGAGAGAATAAGGGATAATCAGTTTGTCACAACTGTCAGGAACACACTGCACTGAGCTTTACATGCTGGCAGAGTTGTGCTGGTTGTAACCAGCCCAAACACTTCCCTAAAATTAGTATCTGAATAAATCCACAGCTCTGGGACAGCATCTGCTTTTGAATTAAATTATCCCAGATCTGAATAGTTAGTGATATTTTTTGCTAAACTTGAGCTGTCACCCTACCAGAGCATGATTAAATATTAGTCTGCAACAAAATTCCTCAGGAAACCTGAGAAGTAAAATGTGAAACCACTGAGAAGAGCCAGATGACTTAAATGTCAAATTGCTGCTTCAGCAAATGGAAGCAGATTTGGAGCACTGGGGGAAGATGCAATTTCTTGCTTGAGAAGATGAGCCCAGCCATAATGAATGTTTTGCCAAGCTCTATCTGGTTTCAAAATCTTCCCACAGTCATCCCAAATAAGCACTGCTGAGAATGCAGCATTATTAGAAATGGGATAGAGCAAGAACAGCCTGAGATTAATGAATGAGTGTAGGTTTGTAACAGAGGCTTCTTGGATTTGGGGGACCAGCTCAAAGGTTTTAAAATGGGGTCATGTCTCTTGCAAAAGTGGGAATGGGGAAAGCAAATGATGAGCTTGTGCACCATGGGTCCTGATGGGGGCTTGAAAGTGGGAAGGGGCTGGAGCACAAATGTGAGCAGGAGCAGCTGAGGGAGCTGGGGGTGTCCAGCCTGGAGCAAAGGAGGCTGAGGGGAGACCTGCTGGCTCTGCAACTGCCTGAGAGGAGGTTGGAGCCAGGGGGGGGTCGGGCTCTGCTCCCCAGGAACAAGTGATGGGACAAGAGGAACCGGCCTCAAGTTGTGCCAGGGGAGGTTGAGGTTGGATCTTGGGACCCATTTCTTGCTGGCAAGGGTTGTCAGGCCCTGGCCCAGGCTGCCCAGGGCAGGGCTGGAGTCCCCATCCCTGGAGGGGTTTGCAAGGCGTGGAGATGTGGTGCTGAGGGACATGGGTCAGTGCTGGCCTTGGCAGGGCTGGGGGAACGGGTGGACTGGATGGCCTCAGAGGTCTTTTCCAACTCAAACGATTCAGTGAAAAGCAGAGCCCTGCAGCCCACACCACCCCTCCTTCCAGCCTCTCATCCTCCTGCTGTGCCCACCAAGCCATCCCTGAGGTGAGGCTGGACCTGTGCCACAGCCTCCAGCAGAGTCACGAGCTACAGCAGACACCACAGAGGGAAACCCTTCAGGACAGCTCTGACTCCTCCAGCTCAGCTGCACAGAGACAGGAGGGGAAATAAAAATGTGTGCATGGTGGTGAGGGGGGTGGGATACAGCACAGCCAGCGAGAAGCAAAGAGCCTGTTTGGAAAGATGCTGGACTGGCTCTTCCAGGTGCTGTGGGATGGGACCAAGGCCGTCGTGGCTCAAGGAACATGGACTGCAGTGCACCAAATTTCCCTTCTTTACAGAGCAAAAAGTAATGAGTGTAATTAGTGCTGCACTGCCCTATATTAATTAAAGAATCACTGCCTCAAAAAATGCATTAATATATTTTAGCAGAGGTTACTAATTTTTTTATCTGAGACAGAACCAGGTGGGCATTGCTCTTTCTCAACAGTTTTAAACCTTAATAGTGAACCAGGAGCTTTAAGCAATGGGAAAGCAAAGGAATACTTGAAGTTGGCCAGCTGGTCATTAAAGAAACTTCCCTGTCTTGTTTAGAAACTGAAACAAACTCTGCTAGTCCTCTGGTGAAGCCTGTAGGACCATATTCAGTAAAAACCACCCAGGTCCCCATGCTGGATGTTACTGCTTGGCTGTGGGCCACCGGAGCCAAGAGGAAGGGCTGGAGCTGGGGAGACAAGAGGAACTGGGACCACCTGAGTCCCCACAGCTTCAAAATCCTGTCATGGCATTGCAGGGATGGTGCCTGCCCAGTGAGGAAACCTGCAAAAGATAGAATCTTTTTTTTGGCTGCCAGCTTTGCTGACAAGGTTGTGTTCCAAACTCCCCGTGCACTGCTGCAGTCAGGCTTCTGTCTGGGGGAAGAGAACCAACAGCTCCATTTGGCAGTCTGATGAAAGAACATGGATGTAAATATTGTTTCCAAGGTTCCTCATGGGATTAGATTAAAAGATAGATCAGGAGTAATCTTGGAGGGTTTGCCATGAAAGAGAAATGTTGTGGTTGTCTGGTAAACACGCCCAGTTATCAAAGAGTAATCGGGGGCGATTTGTAACCAAATATTACAAATATGGCTGTTTATTACCAAGTGATCCTGTGGTAATCCCTTGGGCCTTCCCAGCCAGAGTGCTGGGGCACAAAGAATGGAGAGATAATCCTTCTTCTAGCAGTTGACGACAGACAGCCTCTTGTTTAGAGAGGGAAATCAGGCCAAAACTGAAAGAACTGTTCAAAAAAAGGAAGTCTGATGTCACGGGCAGGCTGGCATGTCAGCGACCTCCTGACAGAACCCCAAGTGCAGGAGTGGGGGGCTTAGCTGTTTGCTTGCCATTTATATATTACTGAAAATACACTTAGCTGAAAACAATCAGCATATGTTTAAACACGAATGTTTGTTAAGAAAAAAACCCAACATCTTCTTTCCTGCCAGGACAGCTGAAGGGAGCTTCATCAAACCTCCGAGCTGACACCCTGATGTTGTGCAGAGGACAACGCCGCAGCCCCGGCTCAGAGCTGACTCTTGCAGTCATTATGTCTGGTTCTAATATTTACAGACCATTAATTTGGAAACATTTAAAGTTGCTAAACAGAGAGACAGCATAAAATAGCTATTTTATGCATATACATATGTCTGATGATGTGCAGCAGAGGATTGCCACTATTGTTGCCTCATCAGGCCTTCTTGAAAATGAGATGAAGTTGCTCCCTGTCACCAACAAAGCCCTGGGGGTGCCTGGGGCAGGTCACTGCTCACCCCTGGCACTGCTCTGGGTGTGATGGGGAGGTGGGTTGTTAAAGAACAAGGGGGTGAGGGGGAAGGGATTTAGGATACTGCCAAACCCCACATTTCTAAAAAGTCCAGGGTGTTTATGCCCGCATCTGCTGTCCCTGTGTCAAACAGGTGGAAACCAAGGCTTGGGAGTTGCTGAAAATTCATTTTTGTCCAGTTTGCCCAGCCAGGCATATAAAAAACATTAAGAACCATGAGTACTACTGTTTGTGCAAATGTTGTAGAAGTGCCGTTTGTATGAACCTTGGCTGCTCTTATTTGAATATTGAAATTATTCTTAGAGTTGGGGGTGCTCAGCCTGGAGAAGAGAAGGCTCCAGGGAGACCTTGGAGCACCTTCCAGTGCCTGAAGGGGCTCCAGGAAAGCTGGGGAGGGACATTTGAGAAGGGCTTGTAGCAAGAGGACGAGGAGTAATGGACTAAAACTTGAAGAGGGGAGATTGAGATGAGACATTAGGAGGAAATTGTTCACTATGAGGGTGGTGAGAGACAGACCCAGGTTGCCCAGAGAAGCTGTGGCTGCCCCATCCCTGGCAGTGTTGAAGGGCAGGTTGGATGGGGCTTGGAGCAACCTGGGCTGGTGGGAGGTGTCCCTGCCCATGCAGGGGCTTGGAACAAGATGATCTTTAAGGTCCCTTCCAAGCCAAACCATTCTATGAGTCTATGATTGATTATGGTGGGGAGAAAATACGGTAAATCTCTGCATCTCCTGGCAGTGCCACACACAGAGTGTCCCTGTGTGCACAGCAGAGCCATGAAGAGCTGAGGTATTTTGTTCTTTTCAACTGGAACAGCTCTCCTCCCAGACTGATTAAAATGTCTTGTAATAGGTGCTTCGAGCAACCTGATACTGTGACTCAGCTGAAATCCAGCCCTGGATGAGCTGCCTGCCCAGAGAGCTGCTGCAGAGGCAGCTCTTGCTGGGCCTGGGCTGTTGCAGCCAGAACAATGCCCAGCACAGCAGAGGCAGCCCCGCTGCACGGGGACTGCAGGGGGTGATGGCAAAGACCAGCTCTGTTTGGAAATCACCCAGTTATTTCTGAGGGGGTGGGTGTCTACATACTTTTGTCCATAGCAACATCAGCCGAGAGAAAGAAAAGTCTTTTCTAGCTGTCCTGTGGAGAGGAAGGTATGTGTGCAGGCATCTTCCTCATCACCTCCAGGAGGAAGGGCAGGCTTCTGAACCCCAGTTTTGCCATCAGAGTATTCAGCAACTTTCTCCTCAGCTCTGGCCAAAAGTGGCGTGTCCAGCTGCAGGAATGGGGGAGGGAGCCACTTGAAGGCTTTTTAACCTAATGCTTTTTGTGTTTTCCTCAGGCTTTATTTCTGCATCCCCAGCGTGAGGCAGGAGGCTGCATGTGGGCAGCAGGAGCCTTCCCTGCCACCCTCCTGTGTCCATGGATGTTCCCTCTGCAGCGTGGCAGCCCTGGGCCACAGCCCAGCCTCACAGCCAGACTCCCTGCTCTGGGCTCTGCACAAACATCCTGCTGACAAAACAGACTCGTGCATCCATCTGGGGAAGAAAAAAGGCAGCACAAGAGCATCTGGCTCTGAGTCCAAGCTCCTGCTTCCTGGATGTGAAATGTCCAGGTTGCTGTAGATTCCCAGCTGGGCTCAGCACGGTGCTGGGTCCGTGCTGCTCTGCTCGGCCCTGCTGCACCAGAGCAGAGGCAAGGCTGGTGGAAAGAAGCTTTGCCAGGCAGAAGCTGCACTATCTCAACAAAGTGGGGTGTGTGAGAAGGTGAACGACACACAGATGAGAAGGTGACCAAGAGCCCCAGGCTCCGTGGTGCAGCTCAGCACCGTGGTGCATCCAGGCTGGCAGACCCGGGGCATGTGGTGCCAGAGCAGCTCAGGAGGTAGGAGTGGTCTCAGCCCACCGAAGCCCAAGTGCTGGAGCACTCTGCAGGGTGAGGGGCTGCACACGCCTGGGGGCTTCCTGCAGCCCACCCCCTCCCTCACACGGGCTGGACAGACCCAACAAAAGGCAAAGCTGAGGAGCCCTGGCAGAGATGTCCTTCAGCTCACGTGTGGCTGCTCCCCGTGGACCTCAGCACAGCCTGGAGTCAGCAGCTCTGCCAGCTTCCAGCAAAGCCCACGCAGAAATTCCCAGAGCATCCTCCTCTGAGGCACTGCTGGTTGTTTCTCCTCCAACCCCAGCTCCCTGCCAGCCAAACCCCCTGAATCCCCCTGAATCCTGCCTCACCCCGCAGCCGCTCTCCCCCTTCCCAGTCCTCCCTGCCGGGGTGGGCACTGCCATCCAGCCACCCTCCAAGCTCAAGATCAGGTTCCAACTGCCAGGAGCTGCCCAGTGTTGAGAGGGGCACTAGGGAATTGGTTTCCATGAGCTCCAGCTGCTGTTTAGCTGCGTGCAACAACAGCCCGGAGCCTTCCAGGCCGCGGCGGCTCCGCTGCAGCCTCCGTGCCCCGCAGCCACTTGCCTCTTGGAGCCCCGTCCCTGCTGTGGCAACAACAATCGTGCCTTTGTCTCCTGGGTCTGAATGTCTTTATTTCAACTGTCAGCTTCTCCAGGCGGGAGACGGTCTCCTAGGCCACGGACACACGTTTGTTTTGCAAACAGCTGCCTCAGTTTAAGATAATACCCTGCTCCTGCTGGCCCCTTCCCGAGCTGTGCTTCCCATTCCTTGATGCCTGGTAGAGCTGGTGGACCTGGAGTGGAGAGTGGTTCCTTCTCTGCTTCCAACAGCACAAAAGGTGGCTTGAAATAATGGGTCAGGTCTTGCCTGATGGGAGTTTGGGGTGAATTCCCCTAGGAACGGGTCCTGGCAGCAGAGTGAGATCAGACCAGGCAAGGAGCAGGATGTCAGTAAATGGAGAGAGCCCCATTCCCGGCCCCTCTGCCCCCAGGACCCTGGAGCCCCACGGCCTCTGGTGCAGAGCTTTGCTGCTCCCGTGGCTCTTGACAAAAAACAGCTTGTGAACCACTGCGATGGTCCCACCAGCACGGCAGCCAGTGACAGGGTCAGCTGGGAGCAGCTGGGAACAGCAGAACATTGAAGGGGCTCAGCAGGATCCAAAGCACATGTGTGCACAGCTGGGGGGTGGGTGTGTGCACGTGGGGCCCATGGACAGCAAAGCTGGGATCTCCAGCAACAATTCTGCTGCTCATCAGAGGGAGACTGTGGGCAGCCATTTCAGCAGGTGGGGCTGAAAATGGAGGCTCTGCCCTGGTGATCTCTCCGTCCCCAGTTGAGGGAGGAGCAGGTCCTGCTGGTTTCCAACGGGAGCAGAGGGAGGTGAGGAGAGCTTCCAAGGCTGGGAGGTGAGCTGGAGAAGGGCTCCCCACAGCCCCTCTCTGCAGCTGAACCCCAGTTGGCTCAGGCTGAGCCTACTGAGGCTCAAGGAGGGGGACGGTGGCCTTGGCATGTCACCAAGTACCTCCCCAGCCACTGCATGACTGGTGTGATGTCTTCTTGCTCTTACCCCCAGAGCAGTGCAGCCAGGGGAGGTGCCAGCTAGATGTGAGCTCCTGCTGCCACCAACTTCCTAAAATAATCCTGCAGCCCAGGGTGAGCCACCACCCTCCTGCTGGCTGTGGGTGCTGCTGTGACTGGAGATGCAGGGATGGTGCAACAGCAGTCCTTCAGAAAGGACAAGCAGCTTGCCAACAGGAATATCTCAGTCTGACCACTGTCCACAGTGGTCTTCAGAGATGGTGTAAAAGCCTGGGGAGACCTACCACACCCTAGAGCTCCCTGAAAGGAAGTTGGAGCCGGGGGGGGGGGGGCAGTCTCTTCTCCCAAGGAACAAGCAACAGAACAAGAGGAAATGGTCTCAAGTTGTGCCAGGGGAGGTCTAGGTTGGATATCAGAAGAAACTTCTTAACTGAAAGGGTAATTGAACACTGGCCCAGGCCCTCCAGGGGTGTGGTTGAATCACCGGCCCTGGAGGTGTTCAAAAGCAAAATAGATGTGGTGCTGAGGGACATGGGTTAGCTCTGGACTGGGCAGAGTCAGGTAAATGGTTGGACTCAATGATCTTAAAGGACTTTTCCAACCAGAACGAATCTGACCAGAAAGCTGAGGGGGTCTGCAGTCAGCTTGGAGTTAGGAACTGGGGATTTGTGAGGGTGGGTAGGTGAGGAGATCCTCCACCCATCCGTAGAGTGAACCCACAGCTCTGGACTCCAGGGCCTGCATGGCAAGTAGTGCTGGATGCACAGGAGACTCAGAGGCACGGAGCCTCCTCGGTCTCTCTCCCCCTGTGAGTGTCTCTGGGATCTAACCTGTGTGTTGCAGCACTTTAGGGACAGGTTTCGCTCCAGGGGAGAAAGGGACAGTGAGAAGCTCAGCCAGGGTGATGTGCCCTCCCTCCAGCCAGCCGGGCTGGTCACAGGCTGAAGAAGCTGCCCTTGCTTCTCATTAACAGCTCGTTATCTCCCTCAGAATTGTTTGAGTGCTCTGGGGATCCTCCAGGCTGCAGGAGAGGGTGGGTTTGGGTGTGAAGGGACTTTAAAGATCATCTAGATCCAACCCCCTGCCATGGGCAGGGACATCTCCCACCAGACCAGGTTGCTCCAAGCCCCATCCAATCTGCCCTTCAACACTTCCAGGGATGGGGCAGCCACAGCTTCTCTGGCCAACCTGGGCCAGGCTCTCACCACCCTCACAGCCAAGAATTTCTTCCTCAGATCTCATCTCCATCTCACCTCTTCCAGTTTAATGCCATCTCCTCTTGTCCCATCCTTCCCTGCCCTTGTCCATAGTCCCTCCCCAGCTTTCCTGTAGCCCCTTCAGGCACTGGAAGGTGCTCTAAGGTCTCCCTGGAGCCTTCTCTTCTCCAGACTGAACACCCCCACCCCAAGGCATGGATCTGCCTTGTGCAACAACGTTCAAACTTCTTACCCAATTCCAACCACATTTGATGGAGGGGAGAGGAGCAGCTGACTGGGATGTGGATCTGCAGTACTGGTGGGGTTGTCACCTTTTGTTCCCAGTGTGGAGCTTGGGGCAATGCTCCTCCTTCTGCAACCAGAGGGTAACAGCCAGGACCAAAATCAGCCCCAAAGCCCCAACTCTGCACCCAGGAAAGCCCCAAAGCTGCCCCAAATGCACTTGTGGTTGCTCTGCATGGGCAGACCCTGCATCTCCTGGGACCACAGTGATGCCCAGAGAGTTCCCATGAGCACAGGAGCCCCCCATGGAGCTGGCTGCATGCCTGATGGGTTCATATAGTGGTGGGAGGAAGGTTTGAATCCTCACCGTGCTGCCAGGACCATCCCAGAGCTCTTTACCCTGTGTGAGAAGGGCAGTGGCTGCTGGCTGGGGCTGGAGACCTTTGTGGGCCCAGCTCCATGGGGATGGACCTGCCCCTGCCCCGGGGAGGAGGGTGGCAGGAGGAGGCAGCAGAGGCAAAGCTGGGCTGAACCAGGGATGAACCTCCTAATTAGGGCCTTGCTCAGTGTCATGCACAGCCAGGATTGCAGCAGAGGACACCTCACCTCTCACCGCACACCCACAGGCCCCATGCTCCCACCACACTGCTGCCCTCTCCCATCCATGTCCATCCATCTCCTGGCACGTGGAGCCTGTGCCCAGAAAGGGGCTCCAGCTCCCTGGGGAGCCTCTGATCAGCCTCAAGCCACAGCAGCTGATCCCAACCAGGTGACACTGAGGCCAGACACCGCCTGGGTCACCTTGCTGCTGCCAGCATCCCCCCAGGGCCAGCCAAGCTTCCTGACCCACCACCAGCACCAGGGTTGGTTTGTGGAGGGTTTGCTGAGCTGCAGCACACAAGGAGGTCCTCACCCAGCACAGGAAACCCATTTTGGGGGTAGCAGAAATCAGCAACTTGGACCCAGGGTGGCAGGTTCACATGGCACCTCGCAGTTGTTTGGAGAGGCTTGTGCAACCACCACGGGTTTGCACAGGCTGATCTTCTCACCACAGAGTAGCCACTGTCACCTTCCCCACCCTGCTTCATTCCTTCAGTGGAGACACCCAGGATGTGGCCACACGGGCTCCTGTGTCCCAGTGGGGACCGACCTTCCCGTCCCACCAACACCATGGCCAAAGTCACCCTCTTTGTGGCGTCCACTGAGGTGGAGCAGAAGCTGCAGCGTGGTGTCAGCCTGGCTCCACACAGGGTTGAGGAGGATCTCCACCCAGAGCTCCCCTCCTGGGCCCCTCTCCTCCCGCTGAGCCTCCCCTAGTTGCCTGCTCTCCTCAGGACCCCCAAGCTGCCACTGGGGACCCTCCTGCTGGCATGGCCCCGTGGTGGCAGAGCCGTGTGGGGCCAGGGCCGTGTCTCTCCTGGCACAGGGATGTGACACAGCCACAGTCTCGGGGATTTCCCTCACAGAGTGAAAGAGAAAGAAGGAAAGGGCACTTGGCCACGTTCCCCTTGGCCTCCTTCCACTTTCCTCTTTTGATGTTATTCTCCCTTTTTATGGCTCCTTGCTTGAGCCTTAAGCGCCAGCAAACATTGCTGGAGAGTTCATCCAACAGAAACAAACGGGGACGTGTCTTCTGCAGACCTGCCCCGGGGCCAGCACTGGGGCCAGCACTCTGTGGCCACTGTGGCTGGACCCCCCAAAAGCAGATAAAGCCCCCAGAGACAGACCCACACTGGCCCACAAGGCTGAGCTGTGGGCATCTCCCTGACATCCCCCCTCCAAAGGTGCCTGAGGCTGGCGAAGGGCAGCCCCATGGGCTGTCCCTGGGTGCTGCCCACCCCCAGGATGGAGCTGGGTGGCCCTGGTCAAGGCCTCTAGACAGAACTCCCCGGGCACATGAACACACCGTATTTTATCTAAATACATGTTCTTTGTCTGGCCCTGACACGCAATCTTGTCCCTGCCAGTTTAATCTGGTTGTGTGTGACCTGCAGGGCCTGCTCCCGTGGCAGGAGGGAGGACAAGGACACCGTGGGACGGGGACAGCCATGAACTGTGGCTGTGACACATGGTTCCAGGGCCTCCTCAGCCAGGGCATCACACCCGCCTGGCCTCTGGGTCCCCTGGGCCCCCATCACCTGTGCTGGTGATGGTAGAGAGATTCCCCCTGTCCAAGGGTCTGGGTGACACTGGCTGTGTCACCTCCGTGTGCTAAAAGAGAACAAAGTGCACTGGAGTGAAGTGCTGGGTGAGCACCACAGGGCTGAGCCCAGCACCGACCCTGGGGGTCTGTGCCCCATGGGGAGCCCAGAGCTGGGGACATCCCAGCATGGCCAGGGCATGGAGGGGGGTGTGTGGCATCAACCAACAGCAGGCAGCAGCAGGACAGGGTGGCAGCAGCAGGACAGTGTCAGCAGCAGCAGGACAGGGTGTCAGCAGCAGCAGGACAGGGTGTCAACAGCAGGACAGTGGCAGCAGCAGCAGGACAGGGTGGCAGCAGCAGCAGGACAGTGGCAGCAGCAGGACAGTGGCAGCAGGACAGGGTGGCAGCAGCAGGACAGGGTGGCAGCAGCAGCAGGACAGTGGCAGCAGGACAGTGGCAGCAGCAGGACAGGGTGGCAGCAGCAGGACAGTGGCAGCAGCAGGCTCTGCTGGGCCAGGGGCTGGCACCGCACCGGGAGTTCTCTCCCGCAAGCCCCAGCCTTGGCTCGACAGCAGGAGATTAGGTTCTTCTCCAGCTCTGCCTGGATTTGTGGGCTCTAACAAGGACCTTCCATCCTCTGCCCACGCTAGCAGCCTCTGCTCCTTGCTCCTGGCAAAGGGAAAGCAACGGGCTCTGCTCCCCGGGGCCAAACTGTCCCGTTTGTCAGCGTTACTGGGGAAATGGAGGCACTGGTGCAGAGCTGGGGTGGGATTGCCCGCTCCCCCTCCCCAGTGATGGGCTGTAACTGTGCCCAAAGGGGGCAGGGACCACGGGGCTTTTGGTAAAGGCAGGATGTCCTCCTGGAGCCACGGAGGACCCAAGGGAAGGCAGGTGGGACACGGCACAGCAGGGTCACCCCTGGCAGGAGAGGGCTCATGGAGCATTGGGTTGTGCCACAGCCCCAGAACAGCCCCAGAACTGCCCCAGAACTGCCCCAGAACAGCCCCGTGGAAGCAGCTGCTGCCCAGCTCTAGTTGAAAGGAAACCCACGTGGCAGCCTGGCCAAACCCTGGTACCAGGGTTTCCAGGAATTATGTGGCACTGCCACCCACAAACCAGCTCTCCAGGGGACAGCTGAGTCACACGTGTCACTAGAAGCCATTGCCAAGACAAGAAGCCAATGGTTTTCTTAACAAAGCAGCTTCTGCCCAGCAAAGCCACGTGAATCTCCTCCAAAAAGCATCGAGCACAGTGAGGGACAGCCCAGATTGTCACCAGAGGTGACTCCCCCTGTTGCTTCTCCCTACCAAACCCCCAACTCTGTTGAGGTCGCTCTCCCAGCCACTGCCTGGAAACATCCACTCACAAACCAGCAGGAGCTGGTTGGGTTTATTAGTGACTTTGATAATTTGAACTCCTCTGCCTGAATCCAGCAGCACTCGGGCCCTCACGGCACATCCTGCTTTGCCCTTTCACCACGCTGGGGACCACAGAACCATAGCCCCATAGTGTGGTTCAGGGGGGGGAAGGGGCCTTTAGACATCAACCAGTCCAAGCCCCTGCACTGGGCAGAGACATCTTCAACCAGACCAGGTTCTCAGAGCCCCGTCCAACCTGACCCGGAATGTTTCCAGGGATGGAGCATCTCCAGCCTCTCTGGGCAACCTGGGCCAGGGTCTCACCACCCTCAGTGTAAAAATTTCTTCCTCATATCTAGTCTGAATCTCCCCTCTTTCATTCAGTTTAAAACCATCCCCCCCCTGTCCTGTTGCTACAGGCCTTGCTAAAAAGTCTGTCCCCGTCTTTCTTATCAGCCCCCTTTAAATATTGTAAAGTGCTCCAAGGTCTCCCTGGAGCCTTCTCTTCTCCAGGCACCCCCAACTCTCCCAGCCTGTCTCCAGAGCAGAGCTGCTCCAGCCCTCCCATCATCTCCGGGGCCTCCTCTGGACTCTCTCCAACAGCTCCATGTCCTTCCTGTGTTGGGGACCCCAGAGGTGGCCCCAGCCCTGCAGGGGGGTCTCAGCAGAGCGGAGCAGAGGGGACAGTCCCCTCCCTGGCCCTGCTGGTCACTCTGCTGGGGATGCAGCCCAGGACACAGCAGTTATCACGGAGCCTCGGGTGGGAGCAGGTTCACTTGACAAATACCTACAGAAAAAGCTGAGGTTGGGCTGCGCTTCCTCTGCCGGGAAAGCTGGGGCAGAGAGAAGGAACAGGCTCCCAGAGGCCAGGGCAGAGCCCCCACACGGCTCTCCTGGGCAAAAAAAAAAAACATTAGTGAGAGCAGAAAGGCAAAGACAGGTTTGCGCGAAGAGCTGCAGAAGGTTTTTCAACCAGGGGGCTGCCCAGTATCCTGGTTTTAGCCAAAAACCTTTTCCCTCTTCATACGGCAGCAGCTGAAAAGCCACCGTGGAGGGATGTCCAACACCCACTCCTGAGGAGCTGCTGGCAGCTCCAGGGCAGCTGGCCCTTTGGCTTCCACCAGCCACAAACCCTGCAAGATACAAAAGAGACCACAAGTGTCCTCGCAGGCCACGGAAGGTAAAGCAACATGAAGGACAAGACTAAGCTTGGTGGCACCCAGAGCTCGTGGCAGGAGCTGATGAAGCCATAAGCTGCTTTCAACATCAGTTTTCAGGATGACAGATGGAGGCAAGGGAAAAAAAAAAAAACACAAACCAGCCCACCCGGGTCTCTGCTTTAGCCTCCAGTGGATTTGAAGTCACATTGCTGTGTGTGAAGGGGGACTTTGAATGCTGACCCCTCGGTTGGCCACCTGCCCCTCAGCCCCACACTTTCTGCTGCAGGTGTTAACAGCCTGAACAAAGCAGCCCTCTCAGGTGCTCCCCAGGGAAAGCATCCAGCACCAACCAGGACCTTCCTCCCACAGTGAGCTGCAGCATCAGGGTGGGATGGGAATGCACCGTGGTGGTGTTCAGATGGTTCCAGCCCTGCTCTGCCCAAGCCCCAGGGGGGAATGTAGCCCAATCAGCCTGGAAACAGCCCGGAGGGGGCTGAGCTGGGCTCTGCCCATCCCTGCCACCTCCCCAGCCTCTGCACCAGGCTGGGAGCAGTTCCCACCCAGCTCCAGGGACACCAAGAGCACCCAGCTCTGCTGGGACGGGGGCAGAAAGCCATCCTGGCTCCCAGTGCTCCCATTCCTGCAGCTCACAGGGAAGTGTGATGTTAATTTTCACCACCCACAGCAACAAGCCAGGAACACAGGACAGGACAACCAGGCATTGCCACCCTGGGGTTCTTTCCAACCCCCATCCTGTGATGCTGAGCAGTTCACCAACACACCCTCTAACCACCCGACAAGTCGAGTTAAACAAACTGTTGGGGTTTTAAGTACTTATTTCTCTCGTCCTGCAGTCATCTGTACCACTGCAGGCTGATCCAGTACAGATCCTGCTGGGAAACTGCACTGGGTGATGGAGCCCTGGGACAGGCTGCCCAGGGAGGCTGTGCAGTCTCCATCCCTGGAGACATTCCAAACCTGCCTGGACATGCTCCTGTGGGATCTGCTCTGGGTGACCCTGCTCTAGCAGGGGGTTGGACTAGATGATCTCCAGAGGTCCCTGCCAACCCCACCACTTGGTGAAACATGAATCACCTCCCAGCCTTCTCCTTCCCACCCCAGGGCTCCTAATAAACACAGCACAGGCAGAATGAGGTGGGATGGGAAGCGAAGGGTCCAATTTCCACCTCTACAGGGTCACAGGCCCAGCAGCTCCCTCAGAGCTCACATCCCCTGGGACTGCTGGGCCCCAGGGAGCCACAACACCCAGATCACACCTGGTTTCCCAAGTATCAGGAAGTTTGGGACCATTTAGGGGCTTTTGCAGGATGTGCAACTGCAAAGCCAGGGGTTGCTGTGATGGTTTTGCTCCAGCTGAGCAAGCTCAGAGAGGAGCATCACGGCTCCCTCAGTCCCCACCTGTTTGTTTTTTTGAACACAGCTGGTGAGTTAAATGTACACATAGCACAACTTTGTTTTTATGGAGTTACCCTGGGACACGCACCCCCCCACTGTAGCACTGAGCTGCTCATTTCCCACCTGGTGGAATGAGTTTTGTGCCAAAAAGACAGTTTGGGTCCATCCCGTTGCTGTCCCTGTCCCTGCCTCCCACCCCCAGCTCCTCCCCCACTGCCCCCAGGGGCTCAAACCTTCCCCGGGGGATGGGGGAGGTTTTTAAATCACCATTTCTCCCTTTCAGCATCATCCCTGTCAGGGGGTTCAGCTTTGAGGGGAGCCAGCAACATCCAATTTATTATTAATTTTTTTTAAACGAGAAAGGTCAAAATTTATCCTTTCACTTCTCAACAGGAATAACAGCAAGTTTTAAGAAACACTTTTTAAAAAATACCAACCCCATCAAGTTAAAATTTCCACACAAGGCAGCTCCCTTTCAGTATTTTTTTGACACGGACACGAGGGGAGGCAGGACAAGGCTGTGCAGAGCAAGGCAAGAGCTTCCAGCTGCTCACAGGCTGCACCCACCCACCCCAGGAGCACATTTCACCAAGAAGTTGGTGTGTGAGGAAGAGGAGCTACAGCCACCCCCAGAGCCCAGTGTGGGACCACTGGGCTGGTGGAAGGTTCATTCATCTGGTCTTATCTGACACCAAAAAAAATAATCAGTGAAGCAGTTCTAGGACTGACAGGGCTGAGGTTCCTCTTCCTTCTCATCCTTCCTGGCAGAAGGTGCTTAAGCTGCTGGAGAAGAGGCTGGAGTCAAAGCCAGGGCAGCAGGAGCAGGGTCAGAGCAGCCTCCCAGGATGGCCAGTGTGACTTTTCCAATCATGAGCAGCCTCGCAGGGAGCAGTGACAGAAAATTGCTGCTGTGGAGAAACCTGGGAACAGCTTTGACACCTGGTGCCTCAGGGATCACCAGGAACAGCCTCATCCTGAATGACCCTCCAGTCCCAGAAGTTCTCCCTCCTTTGAAACACCAGCTCCTCTAGAACTAAAGCAGCAGCTAAATGCAACATGTCTATGAAATAAAGCAATCTAGAGTAAGTAAACAAGATGAACATGATAACATACAATAAGCAATTCCCCCTTCGACTGTCTTTGAGAGGCTTCTCAAGGCAAAACGCTGGAGTTCAGGGAGGTGGGAACCTCCAGCTGCAAGGAATTACTTCCCATTTCACTTCACCACGACAGCTCAATGCTACCAACACAGACCCAAAGCTGCAGCTGAGAAAAAGAATGACCTCCCCCCCACCCCCAGGCCCCACCAGCTCACTGCCCTTCAGCAGAGACAAAGCCAAGTCCAATCCAGATGATCCAACTGCAGGGGCCGTTTGCTTCATTTGACTGTATTTAAATAAAATAAAGCATTAAAAAAAAAAGGCACTAAAAAAAATATCCTGGCTGCTTGCACCACAACCCAGCTGAGCCCCGTGTGGATGGCAGGTGGCACCTCTCCTCACCCCTCCCTGGGCACTGGGGGGATGTCACAGACACCAGGAGCTGCTGTCACCAAGGTTGAGCTCCCAACCAGCATCCAGGTTGCTCGGGTCAAGCCTGCAGCCACAAGTCCCACGGTGTTCCCAGGAAAAGAGAGGAGGAGAAGAGTTGGTTGCCCAGCACCACCAGCAGGGAACAGGCACCTCTCCCCCCCCACCACGGGCAGTCTTGGCTTGTCCAGCCCTTAAAGCTTCTTCAGACGACTGTACAGCTCCCGCTTGCTCCTCTCGCCCGCCCAGGTCCGGCTCTTGGTGCGGAACCTTTTCAAATCCTCCTTGAAGTCCTCGTGGTGCATGGGGCGATAGCTCTGGGGCTCGCAGAAGCTCTGCAGAGAGAGGAGCTGCTCTCACTTCAACAGGTCCCAGGAGCTCTTGGAGACTCACTGGCAGAACCTGGCAGCGACCACCTGAACAAGCACCACCAGAACAAGCACAGCGAGAGCCCCAGTCCACAATGGGGCCTCGGACCAGACCCAAGTGAGCAGAGTTATTCAGATTGCTCTGGGCACCTCTCCTAAGGGACAGGCTGGGAGAGCTGGGGGTGTTCAGCCTGGAGAAGAGAAGGCTCCAGGGAGACCTTGGAGCACCTTCCAGTGCCTGAAGGGGCTCCAGGAAAGCTGGGGAGGGACTTTGGACAAGGGCAGGGAGGGATGGGATGAGGGGGAAGGGTTTCCAGCTGGAAGAGGAGAGATTTAAGTGAGACATTGGGAAGAAATTCTTCCCTATGAGGGTGGTGAGAGCCTGGCCCAGGTTGGCCAGAGAAGCTGTGGCTGCCCCATCCCTGGCAGTGTTGAAGGGCAGGTTGGATGGGGCTTGGAGCAACCTGGTCTGGTGGGAGGTGTTCCTGCCCATGGCAGGGAGTTGGGACTGGATGAGCTTTAGAAGTCCCTTCCAACCCAAACCATCCCATGATTCTACAATCACAGCTACTTTGGAAGCAGCAATGATTAAAAGAAGCCCTTCCACCCCTGTGTGCTCAGCTCTCAGCCCCCATGTTCTGGCAGACACCAACACACAACCTGAGCCTGCCCAGTGTTCACCTTGACACGGCACAGACCGGAATCCGTGTCCCCGGGGACGGGCCAGTTCTTGGCCCTGCACGGGGGCCTTAAAGGCTGTTCCGTGCTGCCACCTTGAGGCCCTGGGTCCTGCCACCGCGGGACAGGACACCCACAGGCCCAAAAGAGGCTCCCACCACCACAGGGTGAGCCCAAAACCAGCATCCCCCACAGCAGCCCAAGTGCTGGGAGACCCAACATCCCCCTGGGAACTGCAGACAGCCCCACCCGGTCACGGAAAGGCCAAACATCTCTCTTCTCCAGGAAGGGATCCAAGAGATACTCTAAAGGCTGAGGGCCTGAGAGGGACTACTGTGACAGGCCACAGTCTAGTTTGTCTCTGAACAGCAGGAAAAAACTGCTGGAGAAAGAGGGAACAGCCACTGAAATGCTGAGTGATCCAAGAAGCCCCATCCTTGCCCAGCTGGGAAGAGCTGCTGGGCACTGCTCCCTTTTCTTTTCTGAATTAGAGGCTGAAAACCCAAAGCTCAAGTTTTTCACTGTTGCTATTTTAGTCTAGCACAAGATTTCCTGTTTCCATTCGTTGTTCAGCAATCACTGTCGAGCCTCTCCTCAAACTTGAACTCAAGTTTGTTATAAAAGGGGCAGAAGCCAGATTTATATTTTACTCCTGAGGCAAGTGGAGAAACCTTTCAGCTGTGGCAGCAAGACAGGCTGCAAAGAGCCTCAGTGCCAGGAGTGACCTGCTGATGGTGCAGGGGAGGGGGGAAGCAGCAGGAAAAGCTCCCCCAGCAAAACCCACCCCGCTCCAAGGGGAGGTCAGATGGGCTAGGGATCCATGGCTCTTATTTGTCATTTCTTCTCTCCCCAGTGCCAGAGATGACTTTGGGGACATGTTACTTACACGGCATCTCAGGAAGAAGTCCCTGTAACCCCCCTTGAGGACGTAGAGCTCAGGGTAGTACAGGTTGGGGTACTCATTGCCCAGCCTGTCCCGCTCCCTCACAAACCGGCACCTGGAGCGAGGAAAGAACCTCCAGTCAATCCCAGTTCAACAAGTAACACACCAAAACAGCCTTAATTCACCCCACAATTCCCATTCCTCCCATGAGGGAAGCAAGCTGCAGCCCATCAGGAATAGGCTGAGGAGCCACACTGGCTGCAGGGCTGGGAGACCCCATTTCCATCCCCATCCCAGGTGTTCCAGCGCACCAGCCCAACTTCAACGGAGCCATCGGCACCACGGGCCGTGTCACACCCCCCCCAGAGGTGACCACCAACGTCTGCTCATGATAAAGGGCATATCAAGGAGCACGCCAGCACAGGGAGTGGTGCCACCAGGAGAGCTTTGCTCTTATCAGCAAGTTCTTCTCCAGGGACACGTGGGATAACTCACATCCGAGGGCCCCGCTCGGAAGAGAACTCGCAGTGGAACACGACGATCACTCGCTTGTTCCCCGAGGGCTGGATCGGCTTCTTCAGCAGGTAATCTTCCACCTCCTCCTCCATGTGTAGGTTCACAGCTCCCTGTGAAGGCAGGGCCACACCCCAGCACACACAGTGAGTGGGGAACCTGAACCAACCTCCCCCCCTTTCCTCCAAGCTCTCTCCTCATCTCAGTTTCCTACAGGAGCTCTGCAACCCTCTCTAGCCTTTGGGGATCAATTTCCCAATCCCAGCAGAACACCACAAGTCTAACCCTGACTCTGGGTGACCAGGACCTGGTTTAGGTGGCAATTTCAACAGCTGTAGGTTGTGGCTTGTTGGATTTCCCTTCCCATCTCCCGTCCCTTCAATCCTGGCCAGGAGGGTGGTCCATCTTGCTCCAGCAGCAAACTCCAAGACCAGTCATGCTCAGCACATACATCTGTTCTTTGAAGTCTGTGCTTCCAATTCAGTGTAATATTCTAATAATTCAGTGTAATATTCTAATTTTAGCTTCCCTAGATATCAGGATGCTGGACACAGTCTTACATTCTCCTCTGGAAGCCACAGGCCCCTCCTCTGCTTAAGGAAAGTGGAACATTCCCTCCTTTGAGGGAAAAGTCACTTTGTGAGCCAAGTGTGAGCTCAGTGTCCTGAGATTCCCACAGCACGGAGGTGTAACAGGATCCCAGGCCCCAGGGGGACACTTGGCCCCCTCAGCTCCAACACATCCACGTGGCCTTGGAGACCCACGGGTGGAGAGCAGCCCCACAGGGTCCCAAGTGACCCCAGTCCTCAGCTTCAGGCAACTCCACATTGCTCCCACACACCTTGATGTGTCCCCCCTTCATACTCGTAGGGGTATCTGCAATCAATGATCACACATTCCTCAATGGAGCTCGCAAACTTCCCAGTCAGCACAGAGACAATCTGCAAAACACGGGAGTTCAGTTGTTTTGAGACATTTGTGTTGTAGGGTTGTGGGGTTTTGCCCCCCAGTAAAGATTTTTTTTTCCTTATTGGAGCACGTACCATTTCTGAGTCAATGTATTTTAAGTCTTGGTGTTTCCCATCGACAGTGTGGAATAAATACCCCTGGAAGACAGAGAGCATTTACCTGGGGACATTCATGAGCCACAAAGGTGGGAGCAGTGCCCAGCACTTCACTTTGTAGCACGGATGTTTTGCTGACCAGAATCTCTTCAGCAAAGCTCAGGAGTTAAGACTAAGGATTTGAAAATCCAGGGAGAGAATTTTGGTTTTGGCTCCTGCACTTGAAGGGATTTTGTGGATCTTTTTGAATGACCACAAGTTAATCACTTTGTGTCCAACCTCTGAGAACACCCTTCCCACTGACAGCCCTTCCCAGCCCTTTGAACCTGTGCTGTTAAAGTGCTTCACTTGGGCTGCTTTGAGACTCCTCTACCAGGAGAGGCCAAACACTGGAATTCAATCTGACCCTTAAATCACTCCTATTACCTTTGAGAAGTCTCCAATAAGGTCTCTCTGGTCACTGTCCAAAATGCTCTCAATCTCTGCTGTGGAGGATTGTGTCTTCACTATTTTCAGGCTCTGGGGGAACACAGGTCAGTGATCAACACTCCAGAGAGACCCTTTTCCCCCACATCCAACTGAGAGTTCACTCCAAGCCCTGAGCTACAAGTCCCCAGCTTCCCCTTTGGGTTAAGAGAAAGCTTGGGATCAAGAGTATGAAACTGCTGCCCCAGCTCCCCCAGACCTCCCTGCCCTCCACAGGACCCTGTTGTCACCAATCCACCAGCAGAAGCTCTCCTTAACTTTCTCAAACTCAACACCTCTCCCCCCAGAGCCCCCTCTAACCAATTCCCTGCTACTCAGCTGGATCCAAGCCACCCACCGTCAAGTCCTCAGAAGGTGCTCCAGGCAGGCTCTTCCTCTTCTTGCTTTTCCCTGGAGAATTCTCTTCCTGGAATCTCTCCATTCTCTTCTGGGTGGTTCTGCCCACAGCACTGGGCAGAGAGGAAGAGCCAAACAACCGGCATCGCTTGGCCTGCGAGGGAGGAGGGAAGTTCAGGGGTGTCTGAGATGAAAAGCTGAGCAAGCCTCAGCCTCACAGGCTCTGCAGATTATTTTGCAGACACCCCCACTGCTCAGCAACAGCAGGGGGTGAGCAGGGGCACCTACACTCAGGACCCACAATTCCAGTGGCACTTGTTTCTTGCTGGGCAGACTGGGAGCACCCTAAGCACCGTGATGGTGCTGGATGTCAATGAGCAGCCAACCTAGCAGCAGATGAAGGAGCTTTTTGCTGGAGTCTGAGCTCCCTTGGCAGCCTGTTCTCAGCAGCTCTGGCTGCAGGCATTCCCAGGGAGCCTGGGCAGAAGGTCTCTGGGGTATTCAACAAGGATCTGATAAGGGAAGCCATGATCTTCCTGCATTTATGGAGGGTTTTTTTGTGACAAGAAAGTTAATGCCCATATTCACACACAAAGGCTGAGGGAGCCTTCCAGGCAAACAGGCTTTAGAGATAACACAGAAGGGGGTTCATCTGGTTTGGCTGTTGTAGGGACACAGGATCAGGGACAGCACTTGTCCCAGCAGTGAGACCTGCTGCCAGGACACAGCCCCTGCCCCCCCCAGAGCTCACCCGAGGGTCCATCCTCCTCATGACCAGGGGTGCAGTCCAGAGGCTGGACACGTCCGACGGCGCCTCCTCGTCGTTCTGAGGAACAAGACAAAGTCCCTTCTCATCTGCTCCAGCGTGGGCAGGGACTGTGGACATCCACAGCTGCTGCACAGCTCGGGCAAACATGCCAGTGGAACTCAGCTGGCAGGGCAGCTCCAGGAATTTGAACTCAACTACTAGACAAATATGCAATGAAATAATGGAGCTGAGCCAAGACAAGGAGGAGGAAAGTTACACCAGCTCATTGATTAACAGGATGTTCCTCCCCAGCTTGAAGTGTTTCAAATGCAGTTAGAAACAGCCTTGGAGTGGCTGGGAAGCAAATATTTACAGGCTGAGAGCTGGGGGTGTTCAGCCTGGAGAAGAGAAGGCTCCAGGGAGACCTTAGAGCACCTTCCAGTGCCTGAAGGGGCTCCAGGAAAGCTGGGGAGGGACTTTGGCCAAGGGCAGGGAGGGATGGGATGAGGGGAGATGGATTAAAACTGGAAGAAGGGAAACTGAGGTTGGACATCAGGGAGAAATTCTGTGCTGTGAGGGTGGTGAGAGCCTGGCCCAGGTTGCCCAGAGAAGCTGTGGCTGCCCCATCCCTGGCAGTGTTGAAGGGCAGGTTGGATGGGGCTTGGAGCAGCCTGGTCTGGTGGGAGGTGTCCCTGCCCATGGCAGGGGGTGGGACTGGATGATCTTGAAGGTCCCTTCCCACCCAAACCATTCTATGATTCTATGATGACCTCCAGCTCTTTCAGCAAGTTTCTAAAGAAAAATGCCAACTGTTCAAGTAATTCCCTCCAGTAAGAGGATTCTCATCTGCCATCAGGAACAGCAGCAGTTCTTTACCTCCTGCTCACACCCCCAGTAGATCCCACTGCCTGAAACTGCACATCCAAGACAGACACTGGAGTGAAAAAGATGATGATAATTCATCTTCTAGGACTCCCCAGTCTCCAGCTTTTTGCAGTGTGACATAACCCACTGCGGGATCATCCGTGCACCACGGACACATGCTGTTGGCAGCCAATGAACAGAGCTGATTTTGGAATGTCCATCCTCTCTCCTTGCACCCACCTTCAAGTCTTGGTCATCCAGCAGCTCGAGGAACCCATCATCATCTTCACCCTCAGGGGCAGGCAGGACAGGCTGCTGCAGGAAGCCTGGCTGGTGCTGCTGCTTGCCCGGGGGGGGTCTCACCCATGGGAAACTGGGACAAGAGAGTTAACAGCACTGCCCTTCACTGCAGGACACCCCCAGAGACCATGGAGCCCCAGACTGGTTTGAGGGGAAGGGACCTTAATGATCATCCAGACCAGGTTGCTCCAAGCCCCATCCAACCTGCCCTTCAACACTGCCAGGGATGGGGCAGCCACAGCTTCTCTGGGCAACCTGGGCCAGGCTCTCACCACCCTCACAGCACAGAATTTCTCCCTCACATCTCATCTCCAGCTCCCTCTTCCAGCTGGAAACCCTTCCCCCTCATCCCATCCCTCCTGCCCTTGGCCAAAGTCCCTCCCCAGCTTTCCTGGAGCCCCTTCAGGCACTGGAAGGTGCTCCACGGTCTCCCTGGAGCCTTCTCTTCTCCAGACTCAACACCCCCAACTCTCCCAGCCTGTCTCCAAAGCAGAGCTGCTCCAGCCCTCCCATCATCTCCGGGGCCTCCTCTGGACTCTCTCCAACAGCTCCATGTCCTTCCTGTGTTGGGGACCTCAGAGCTGGACCCAGCCCTGCAGGAGGGGTCTCAGCACAGCAGAGGGGACAGTCCCCTCCCTGGCCCTGCTGGTGACATCCCAGGAAATGGTTGGCTTTGATGGTTCCTGTTGAGCTTCTCCTCACCCAACACCCCCAGGTTCTTCTCCTCAGGGCTGCTCCCCACCCAGCCTGGGTTTGAGCTGGACGTTGCCCCAGCCCACGTGCAGGACCCTGCCCTTGCCCCCACTGAAGGTGGTGCCCTGCCCCTCGCTGTGCTACCAAAAACCCAGTGGTTATTCCACCCCCTGACTGGAGGAAGCCCCAAGCTGAGTTCCAGCCCTGCCACTGGATCCCTCCAGCAGCAGAGTCCTTCATTAGCCTCGTTAAGCAACAACCATTTTGCCTGAGAGAAGCTCTCCAGTGAAGGAGCAAAGGAGAGAAATGGGTGGTGTGAACAGGAACAAGAACCAACCCAAACTCTGCAAGAGCAAGAGTACTAAGCAGGATGGAGGACAAAGATTCAAAGGCTGGAGTGAAGATTTGGTCTGTTTTGGTGCAAAGATCTATCTAGGACAGGTACTGAGAGGACATGGGGAAATGACTTAAAACTTGGAAGAGGATTAGGAGGAAATTCTGTGCTGTGAGGGTGGTGAGAGCCTGGCCCAGGTTGGCCAGAGAAGCTGTGGCTGCCCCATCCCTGGCACTGTTGAAGGGCAGGTTGGATGGGGCTGGGAGCAACCTGGTCTGGTGGGAGGTGTCCCTGCCCATGGCAGGGGGTGGGACTGGATGATCTTTAAGGTCCCTTCCCACCCAAAGCATCCCACGATTCCGTGATTATTAACAGTGAAAACAATTCTAAACTGAACTCCTCTATTCCACATCCATACACAGGGCCCAGCAGCACTCCAGAGAATGAGGTGAGAATTAGTGTAGGGAACTCTGCAGTACTCACTGTCTGAGCTGGAGAGGAACTCTGCCTTGGTCCAGGAGCACCTTTTCCATCCCGGGAATGGGCATGGACAGACCCCCGGGAAGCTGGTTTGGTTGGCTTCTTAAACTCAAATGATTCCTGTATTAAAAAAAGGCAAAAGGAGCAAAGTGATCATTGCACCAGAACTACAGTTTGTGCAAGTTTCCAGGATCACTTTCTCTCTTTAGGGTGTCTGTTTGGTTTTTTTTTCATCTTTTCAGGTTTCTAAAACTACCTGACATGTTGGATTTCAGCTCCCTGCTGCCCACAGGAGTAGCCTGAAGGTGAATGTTTTCAAATTAAAGATGTTTTATTTAACATCATATTTTACCCCCGTGATATCACCTACAGGCTTAAGGCTTTTCTGTTTCTTTTGTCAAGTCAACTTCTCTGCCAAAGAAATCATTTCCCAAGGCAGCCCAGGCTGTCCTGGCCCTGCTCTGCTGTAGAGACCTGCTGGGGTCCTGCCCACAGGTCTTCCAGCCTCCCAGACCAAGCAGGCAAAGGACATTTGTGCTGGGAGGACCCAGGGCTCCCTGTGCCAGCACTGGGAAGATGAGGTGACCCATCTGAAGAGCTTTCTGGAGGCACCCTCACAGCTACCTAAAGCTGGCAGCATGAATTTGCCACAGCCTGAAAGGAGTCAGGCTCAGGAGCACCAGGGCAGAGCTGCCCAATCCAAGTCTGCCACATTTTTATTCCCTTTAAATCAGTTTGTAGTCACTCTAACCAGTGCTGCCCTGCAGGTTTCCTGAGGATAACTCTGCAAAACTTGGTTATGTCTGAACAGCAGCCTGGGAGAGGGGAGAAGCAGCCTCATCCACCACATCCACCTGCTGGAGAAGCAGCCTCATCCACCACATCCACCTGCTGGAAGCTCATTTTACAAGTGTGTGTAGTGAGAGGACAAGAGGGAATGGATTAAAACTGGCAGAGGGGAGATTTAGGTGAGACATGAGGAGGAAATTCTTCCCTGTGAGGGTGGTGAGAGCCTGTCCCAGGTTGCCCAGAGAAGCTGTGGCTGCCCCATCCCTGGCAGTGTTGAAGGGCAGGTTGGATGGGGCTTGGAGCAGCCTGGTCTGGTGGGATGTGTCCCTGCCCATGGCAGGAGTGGCACTGGATGGGCTTTGAGGTCCCTTCCAACTCAAACCATTCCAGGATTCTATGATAATTCAGCTTCCTCAGTGCCTGCCCTGACACCAGATCATGGCAGGCAGCAGAAGCACCACTTACATTCTCCTTATTTTCATCTTGTTCCAACAGCTGAAAAGCTTCACTCTCCAGAGAATCAGAGTGGTTTCTCTTCAGAGCAGGACTGGACCCCAGGAGGCTTTGCTGCAATGTTCACACACAAGTGCCAGTTCAGTTTGGTGCAATCCAGCCTTCCCTCAACCACATTTTAAGCAAAACAGGGGTTAATAAAGACTTCCAAGTGTCTGACTCCATGCAAACCATGTGCAGGAGTCTGTCATGCTGACCTCGGGGTACTGGTACCAAAATGCCTCAATGCACTCGTGGCAAAGCCACCTGGCTGAAATTTCACCCCAACTTGAATAAGAGTTTTGAGTTTACAAGCTGTAGCTTGGACAGTTTCCACTGAGCACCAGAGCAGCTGCTCTTGGAGCCAGGAAATTAACATCTCCAACTAGAAACACTTCACAGGATAAATCCTTTTTCATTCAACACATCAAATCCTCCCACATTTATGGAGTATCAACACCATCCTCACTTACTGGCAGTGAATGGATCCTTCTGAAAGGCACCCGGATGCTGCAATGGAAAAGAACCAAGATTTACATCAACATTTTGTTTTAAAAGACAGTAAGACAAGTAAAACTCTTCCCCCCCACCCCACAAGCTCCAACAGTCAGTGACAAAGAAATGAAAACAGAATGATACTTACTTCAGTCTGCTGGATTCAAGAATTGCCTTCTCAAACCTAGAAGCAAAGTCAGAGGCCCCTCAGTCAGCACCAGAAGTCAGCCTGGCCCTGAAGCCCTGGAGTGTTGCACTCAGCAGAAGCCAACAGGCTTCTTACTGCCACTGGCCTTCCCAAAAGCCATTTGCTGCCAGCTTGTCCCTCCCCAGTTTCTGAAACACTAGCTGGGCTTCTTCTCCCCATCCTTTCCCCAGGTTCTTGCCAGTGTTGCCTAGACAAGAAGCTGTTGAGGGAAGAAAAGCTCAGGACATCAGGGGCCAAGGGCTCTGTCCCCCATCCCTGGGGATAGAAGATTAAGGAGGAAAAAAAACAAAGGATCTAATGGAGAGTGGCAAATGCAGAGCTCAGAGCAACTGCTTGGCACCAGTTAAGCCTAAAATTATAATTTAAGTGTTGAGTGAAAACTGCAAGTTGTGTGGAGCAGCCTCAGGCTCCTGGTGAGGTGCCAGAGTCATGCTCAAAGGGTCTGGCTGGGACAAGGCATGAACTGAGGTGTTCAACACTCTGGGACACAGACCTCAGGCTGCAGAGCACCACAGCACAGCAAGGGTCAGGAGAGAGGAGCCCACTGTGTGCAAAGGTTGGAAAAACCTCATCAAGCCCCTCATTAGCCCACTTTTGTTAATGAAATGGCAGAGTCAGGCTCAGCTCCTGGTTACGTACGTTTCCTCCAGGATATCGTTTGAGGCTGCAGGACCAGGAGAATCCAGAGCACAACCTGCAGAGGAGAGACAGCATTTCCCACTGAGTGGTGCCTGGGAAATGCAAAACGTTGGACAGTGCTACAGGTTTCCTCAGAGAGGCCCTGAGCTCAGGCAGGAAATTCAGGTAGAAAGTCCTCACCTCGGTGTAGGGGTAAATAACAGGTCCAGACAGTCCCCGCCCTTGGGTTTGGCCCTAATTGAGTGTCAGTGCTTGGAGGAGAAGAGGAGTAATTAACAAAAGCCCCCTCAGCCCTGCCTCGGGTGTCATCCAGACCAGTGCTACCACACATGGAACACTCCTGGCCAGTTCTCTCACAGACATCTCAATAGCTTAGTCCTTGAGTGTTTTTTTTAAGTCACATTTTCAGTTGCTCTGCTCCTTACAGGACGAGACTTTGGCCTCCTTCCAAAAAAGCAAAAAGCAGCCAAAAGGCCCTTCTTGACACACAGCACTCACAGCAAGGGCTCCAAAGCACCAACCAACTGAAACAGCACGGCTGCAAAGCCCTGCAATACAAACATGAAGCTGAAAACACAGACCCCGTGGAGGTTTTGTGTTTTATTGGTATCTGCACCCTCATGGCAAGGCCTGTTGCTACTTCAGTGACTGAACAAACAGCCACCAGGAGGGAATTTGACCAACAGGACAGGCAGTGGCCTGGGCACAGCAGAAACCTTCATCATGAGTGTTTTATAAGCACTTAGGGCCTGACTTTGAAGACAGGGGAAGAAAAAAGACAAGGAGGAAGTAGAGATTTAGCAAGTCACACTGTGGTTGGTGAGCTGGTGAGCTAGACTTGTGTTTTAGCAGCTCAGAAAGCTCCTTTGAAGGTTGGAAGCACCTTGCACAGTCAGGCTGGTGCATAAGGTCAAGTGGAGACACTGATTTCTATCCCTGGGCTGGACCAGTGAAGTCTCAAGCTTTCCTAATTCCACAGGTGATGAGGTAACAGCTTATTTCATTCCCACTGAAAAAGCACCTTCCTGAAAAGCAGAATACTTCTAGGCAAGGATCAGAACTGAGATGTAGGTCCTCAGGTTTCAGATAAACCATCAGCTCATGTTAACAAAAAACCCACTCAAACAAACCCCAAACCACAAGACAAACCCTGAATCAAGAGCAGCACAGAGCAGGCTGGAACAGGGGGTTTAGTGACACGGGGTGAGGACTGCCCTTCATCCACCTTGGGATGGCAGGAATTCAACTGGTCCCACCCAGAGTTGAGAGCAGGTCAGAGCCCCAGAGTGGTGGGGTGGGAAAGGACCTCTGGAGATCATCCAGTCCAACCCCTGCCAGAGCAGGGTCACCTCCAGCAGATCCCACAAGAACATGTCCAGATGGGTTGGGAATGTCTCCAGAGAAGGAGACTCCACCACCTCCCTGGGCAGCCTGTCCCAGGGCTCTGCCACCCTCACAGTGAAGTTTTCCCTCGTGTTTAGGCTGAACCTCCTGTGCTCCAGTTTGTGCCCATTGCCCCTTGTCCTGTCACCCCTGAGCACCCCTGAGAAGAGTCTGGCCCCCTCCTCCTGACACCCTCAGCCTCCTCTTCTCCAGGCTGAACAGCCATTTTCCAGCCCACAGCTCCAGCAGGCAACCATAAAACCTCCCAAGCCAGTATCTGCAAGACCACCCCCAGACCAGAGCACAGAGAGAACCCAATTTCCTGGCACAGCCTGGCTTGGTTTCTCTTCAGCAGCCCCCATCATCATCTTCAGCAGCCCCCATCATCATCTTCAGCCATCCCTACTGCAAGAGAGGCTGACACCCTCACAAGGTGCTGACCTACCACCACCTCTGGAGAACATCAGGACCCTCAAACTGTCAGCAATACACACCATGCTGGAGTGCAAAGCATCACACAGGTCAGCAACCAACCGGGTCAACAGCCACCCAAAGAGGAAAGGGACAAGCCAACTCAGGCAGAGTCCCCCTGTGGGGGCAGAACCAGTTTTCCCTCCAAGTTAACTCTACTGCTAATGAGCTCCAGGACAATTAAAGAAAACAACCCAAACACCTACCCACGAGCCAAGCCATGAAGGTGCTGAGGGGTGGTTTGCCCATCTCCCTCCTTCTGAGAGGGAACAGTGCAGGGGTTGCAGGCAGGCAGCACCAGCTCTCAGCCCAAGCCCTGGAAGCTGCCAAGTCCTGATGCTTTTCATTCCTCCCTCATTATTATTTGGGAAAGCCTTACCTGAGTCTGTGGACTCTGATGACACTGTTCTTTGCAAGCCATTTGTGCTCTTGTTTCCCAGCTCCTGCTCAGCAGTTTCATGCTGACTGTAAAGGAAGTTTAAATGTTCATTGAGGTGAGAAACACAACACGTAGATAGACCTACAGCCCAGGAAATCAAACCTGAAGCCTCCCATGGGCTGAGGGCCAGGGCTGCAGCTCAGCAGCTCCTGTGCCCTGCCCACTGCTGGGCAAGGCCACCACCACCAGGTCCCCAGGCTCACAAAGATGCTCAGAGCAGCTCTGCTCTGGAGACAGGCTGGGAGAGTTGGGGGTGTTGAGCCTGGAGAAGAGAAGGCTCCAGGGAGACCTTGGAGCACCTTCCAGTGCCTGAAGGGGCTCCAGGAAAGCTGGGGAGGGACTCTGGCCAAGGGCAGGGAGGGATGGGATGAGGGGGAAGGGTTTCCAGCTGGAAGAGGGAGCTGGAGATGAGATGTGAGGGAGAAATTCTGTGCTGTGAGGGTGGTGAGAGCCTGGCCCAGGTTGGCCAGAGAAGCTGTGGCTGCCCCCATCCCTGGCAGTGTTGAAGGGCAGGTTGGATGGGGCTTGGAGCAGCCTGGTCTGGTGGGAGGTGTCCCTGCCCATGGCAGGGATGGCACTGGATGATCTTTAAGGTCCCTTCCCCCCCAAACCATTTCATGATCCTATGATCTAACACCTACAGGGCCTTAAGCTTCAGGTTTCAGTTTCAGTTTTACCTGCACACACAGGTGCTGATATCAGAAGTCAGGCTTCCAAAGCAGAGACAGGGAGAGTGTCATTTAAGTCATTATCCTGGTTTAATAATTATCCTGGTTACCTTTTTGGTCACCTCACACCAAACTACCAAGTCTTCCTCACTGTGAGTGGTTTGGGTTTTTTTTTTAAATGATATTTCAGAGCCTGCCCTGGGCTTGTACCCCCACCAATGAAGGTCTTAACATAACAAAATGACCAACCTTGCAACAAAACCTTAGGACTAAAAATAACGTGAGTGTGCACTAGATTCCTGGTGCCTGGAATCACATCAGCACTTCCCAAACTCTTCTCTGGAAATGGCTGCATCAGAGCCTCCTATCCTTCTCAGGACTGCAACCCTCTCTTTTGCCACTCCATTAATTTATGTTTTGCAGAGGGAAAAACTACCAAACTTCTACCTCAATTTTAGAAGTAGTTTGCTCCCAAATGTTGCCTTGTCAACTCAGCGAGTTTTTTAATCTCCTCTCATAAAGATCAGACTCATCTAACTCATTCTGTAGGTGAAGGGACTCGAGGCATCCAGCCCCTGAGCTGAGGAGTGTTCAAGCACAAACCCTGCTCCAGGGGCAGGAGGGGAACCTCTGCTGCCCAAATTTTGAGCCACATCAGAAACAACCTCATTTCACACGTGGCCAGAGGTCAGGGCACCTTCAAGATGGAGAAATGTGCAGATCATATATACCCTTAGTCTATAGTACCTTAAGTAAGTGGGAAGCTATCTGAGTGAGGCTGCTCCAACATATGGGTTAATTAAAAAAAATGTGCGAGGGCACAAGCTAAGGCTACAAATTCAAAGGCTGGGAAAAATGAGAATTGTTTACAGGAATTCCAGGAATCTGAAGGAGGGGAGGATCATAAAGGAAGTGATTACAGAAATGAGAATTATATAAAAACAGCAAACAAAGGACAAATACCAGGAAGGCCATCAAGACCAGGGCATCACAGGAGCCACCCAGACAAGAGAGAGTGTGGAGGTCACTGCAGGAACAATGAGACTAAAGGAGTTGGGATTGAGCACCTGCACGGCTGGAGTTCTGGGGAGAGAGGAGCAGCAGAGCCCGGAGGCTGCAGGACTTTCCACGTGTTAAACATTAAAGAAAAGGGGTGAGCAGCAGGGTTCAAGGAGTGGGGTCACAGGAGCCGGCAAAGGGTGGCAGCAGGGGGTGAGAATGGAGCCGAGATGCTGTGGGATGGGAGGCAGGAAGGACGGACACGAAGCGACCAGCTTGATTTGTGGGAGAGGGGAAAGCCCCCAGCCCTGGGGCCAGGCACAGGGAAGGGCTCAGGAGCTAGGTGAATACCCAGAGCAGAACCAGGGGAAGATGGTGGCACGTGGTGGGAGAAGATGGACCACAGGACATGTGGGCAGGGGAGCTGGGGCTCCTGGGGGTGGCCCAGCTTGGGGGCTCCCTGGGAAGCAAGGGACAGCAGAGCAAGGGGATATCTGGTGGGAGGAGGGGCAGTGGAGAGGGGGGGCCCTGAGGAGCAGGGGGGAGGAGGAGGAGAGCTCAGCAGGGGTGGAGGCATCAGGAAAGGGTGGGTGGTAAGGGAGCCGTGGAGACATCGGTTTTGCAAGGGCGAGGGCACAGGAGGAACTCAAAGCCTCACTTTTTGTGGGGGAAGGAGAACCAGCTCCTCGAGGCCTTGCTTTTTGGGGAGTCGGTTAGGAGAAGAGGTCCTCGAGGACTCAGTTTTAAGGAGGTGGGGGGGGTGTGTTTGGATGGGGAGGATGAAGTCCTCAAGGCCTCGGTTCTGGAGAGAGGAGGAGAGTAAGAAAAGAACTTCTCAAGGCCTCGATCCGGGGAGTCGGGAGGAAAAGAGATCCACGAGGCCTCATGTTTGGGGGGATGACGGTAGATGAGGTCCCCGAGGCCTTGCTACTGAACGAGGGGGGCAGGGAAGGAGAGTCCATCGAAGCGTTGAAGTTGGGACGGGATGGGGCGGGGGGGGGGGGGGGCGGGGAAGGGAAAAACTCCTGGAACCTTCGCTTTTATTTGAAATGGGGGGAAATGAGGCCCCCCCCCCTCGACCTCGCTTCGGGTCTGGGGTGGGGGAAAAGGGGCCCTGGAGGCCTCGCATGGCTGGATGCGGGGATAAAGGGGGGAGGGCTCCCTTAGACCTCGCTCCGGGTCCGAAAGGGAAGAAGGGGATAGGCCCTCAAAACCTCGTTACTTATTTTTCGGGGGGCCATAGTAGAGGCCTCAGTCATGAGAAAGTGGGGTTGCCCGGGGGGCAGCGCGCAGCAGAAGGGGCCCGCGCTTTGACTGACCCGCGTCCCAGCTGCTCCATGGTGAGGCGAAGGTCGGAGACCGGCGAGAGCTCATCGGGAAAGAGCGACTTGACCACAGCGGGGGAAGCCGGGGAGAGAAGCACAAGACGGCGGCGGTAAGAACCGCCCGGTGCGGGATCCATGAAGCCGAGCCGATCCCACCGTCCTCCTGTCAGCGCGCTCCAGAGCCTTTTGACTCCAGCCGCTACCCGTCGCCCCCTCCGAAGCTGGCGCCAAACCTCCCTTCCACCAATCAAAACCCTCCGCTGCGCGACGTTTTGAAAGGGGCGGTGTTTTCCCTCAAATCTTCTCGCCCACCGCGCCCGTTCTGACCAGTAAGAACGGCGAGTGGTTCCTCACGCCCCGCCCCCAACTGTTGCTTGACGTCCCTCCCGCCCAATAGAGGAGCGACCTAGTAAGGGGACTCATGCATGCGGGCCAATGGGGGACTGCATTTCCCAGCATGCAACGCCGAGGAGAGCAACGCGCAGCGCGTTGCCCTCCCCGGCGTTGCATGCTGGGAAATGTAGTCCCCGCTTCACCGAGGCAGCGCTTTGCCCCCACATCGGCTGTCTCCCTTTAGCCGTTGCCTCCTCGCGCCTGAGGGGAAGCGGGTAAAACTGGGAAAGATGAGGGGAAAAGAGCATAAAATCAGCAGGTGACTGGGCCTCCGAACCCGTCCCGCGTCATTTCTCCTCACGTTAGATCTTTGTGAGAACCATGAGCGAGAGGGCATCCCGGGAAGCAGCGCCCGGTTTTGTGAGGCGTTTCAGGGAGCAACAAGATGGAAATAAGAAGGCAGGGTATTTCCCTGTCGCACTGAGATGGGGGTCACAGAGCGATGGCGCTTGTGAAATTGGAGCAGGAGACATGGTCTCTATCCCAGGGTGACACAGTGGGGTGCTGGGGACACACAGCATGGCTCCAGCAGGTCGTGTGTCTTTCTCACGTAAGGGTTTGCAGATCTCTGGTGTCAAGCCCAGTCCCTGGCAGACACACTCTGCTGGACCTCCCTGTAGTGGTTTCTGAGGCAGGGCTGATCACATTGCATCTGGTGTTCTCAGACATAAAGTCCTGGTCAGGGGATCCCACACCTCCAGGACATGACCTGTGTCCCTCTGCTCAGTCCTGCCACACACCAGATTCATATGTTGTTCCTGGATTAGTCAACATGGCATTTGCTCCCTCTCTGACCACCCAGGATCTCACAGATCCCCACCACACCCCCACCACTCTTCCAGCCTGGAGAGGCTCGGGCTTTGCCCTCACTCCAGTTCTCCTATCAATCCTGCCCTCTCCCTAAACATTTTTATTTCAAGCAACAGTTTTTACAGTTTTCTATGAGTAGTTACCAGGACTATTAGCACCTCTGTGGTTCCACCCTGAGTTCCTGGGTGTGGGATGGCTGCACCCCCATGCTGCCCACAACACAGCACACCACATCAAGCCGAAATAAGCCATGCAGGGCTGCCGAACACCAGCACGGGCCATCAGGGCACCTTCCCTCTCTCTCCTGTTATTTGTGTGTGTCCTCAGCACCTGCAGGGAGAGGTGGGACACCCTCCCTGTGAGATCTGGCCAGAACACCAGCGTGCAGACACCCCCAGGCAGGGCAACACCTTTTTTAATGCTCCAAAGGACTTGGCAGGAGGAGATGCAGCGACACGCAGAGGGGAGCCAGAGCTGCAGTGAGTTTGCAAGGCCATTCCCATGCCTCTTGCCTCCTCAGCTGGCCAAAGGCAGGGTGCAGGGGACCGGGAGACATCCCATCAGGCACACAACTGGATGTAGGTTTCTTGTGACCAGAGCCAAAAGTATGGGAAGACCTTCTCGGAGAAGGAGGCCTTGAACTGCAGGATCTGCGTCATGTTCTCTGCATTGTAGAAGGTCACTTGGCCTGCTTCGTAGTCCAGGTGGACCCTGATTTTCCGGGGCTTTTCCTTCAGTGCCAGCGGGGCAGGGGGCATGTGCAGCGCCGTGTACTGGCCGTCCCAGTCCAGCCGCAGGGCCCAGACCCTCCCCAAGGCCATGGCCAACGAGTCCTTCCTCTGCACAGACTCCACGGCCACCCCCACCGCCCAGCTGTTCCCATCCCCTACCTCCAGCTCCCAGTAATGCCTCCCAGCCTGGAAGCCCTGGGAGCCCAGGACGCTGGGGCTGCCCGTGAACCTCTTGGGGGTGTCGGGGAGGTTCTCCTGCTCGTCTCCCAGCCGCAGGGTTCTGTGGTCCTTCGAGATGATCAGATCTGGACTTGCTGTCTCTGGGTCCAGCCTCACCTTCACTAACACAGGACAGAGAGAAATGTCTGCTTTGGAGCAGACCAGCACCTCTCCTTCCTCTTCCACGGGGCTGGGATGTGTCCTGTGAGTGTGGTGGGCACCCACAGCCCCTTTGGGTGGCATGGGACACAGGACCCAGGCTCCCTGAAGCAGGACTGAGCCAGGGGACAGGTGGGATGCACTTGGCTAATCCCGGGCTGGATATTGCTGGCTTGAAGCCTGACAGGCTGGGTGTGGGGAAGAGAGATATTCCCGGGGGTGGGAGGCAGCAGTGGTGCCAGCCCAGCCCCTGCTCCAGTGACAACGGGGACAAACGCTCCTCGAAAAGAAAAACCAGCTCCTAACGCGGCTCTGCTGAACCAGGCAATCTCCCTGCTGAGCCGGAGCCGCAGCTCATGCGGGATGTTCTGCTGCCATCCCGCGGCCATCCCACCGGGCCACAGAGGTGTCACCGCGAAGCGCCACCGCCCCAGGCCCTCTGCTTAACCCCCTCCTCCGGGCGGGGACTGCAGTGGTGGGGGAAACTGAGGCACGGCTGTGCCGTGTGCCAGGTCCCTCATCCCAAAAACCCAGCAAGCGGCCTTGGAGCAAACAGCACCAGCCAGCCCTGAGCTCTGCAGTGCTGCCAGGACCCTGCAGACACCCAGCATCTCCCAAGGCATTTCAGATCTGTCCCTAAAAGCCAGCTCAAAACGCCATAGGGCCCCTCTGCTTAACGAGCCACAGCCTGGCACATGGTGGAGTAAGAATAAAGTCCCCAGAGACAGGGAAGCTGAGGGCCTCGTGCTGTCCTGGCCCTCGTTTGCTGTTAGAGGACCAGGCCTAGTCAAAGTGAAGGCACCTGGATTTAGATGGACCCTGGTGTGAGCCCATCTCTGCCCCAAGGACTTAAGAAAACTCAGCCTGGAAAGCTTTTCTCCCTCATTTGTGCCCATCAGCTCCAGAAACTTACCCCTTTCTCTGTCCACCTCGCTCAGCAGGTTCACTAGAGGAAGGAAAAGAAGCTGCATGAGTCCCTCTCCTCTCGTGGCATCATTTAGGACAAGAGGAAACGGCCTCAAGTTGCACGAGGGAAGCTTTAGATGAGGTATTAGAAGAAACTTTTTAACTGTAAGGGTAACAAAACACCAGCACAGGCTGCCCAGGGAGGTGGTGGAATCACCATCCCTGGAGGTGTTTAAAAGCCATATAGATGTGGTGCTGGGGGACATGGTTTAAGCAGTGGGCAGAATTGGGTCAATGGTTGGTAGAGCTGGGTTATGGTTGGACCTGTTGATCTTAAAGGTCTTTTCCAACCAGAACGATTGTGATCCTGTGATCAGGACAGCAAGCCAGACATGGAGCTCGCTCCCCAGCTCCCCTGGACCCAGCAGAGCCCACCTCAGGGATGGATCCTGCCTGGAGCAGTCGTGTTTTGCTCCCAAACCCTGGGCAGGGGCCATGGGTGCTGAGGATCTCCCACTGGAGCCATGCCCAGTGGGAAGCAAAGCCTGGGGACAGTGCCCGGTGCCCCAGGGCAGCAGCACGCCTGCCAGGGCCCTGGACACCAGCATGGCTCAGCACTTCTTTGCTCTACCTTTGAACTTGCCCACCGCAGCCACAACCAGCTGGCTGGTCTCCAAGAGGCTCCTCAGGGTCCTCTGCAGCTCCACGGAAACCGGCTCCGGGATTGGGGCCTTTGCTGCCTCACAGCTGAGGGGGAAACAACACAGAGAGGGTCCCAGCACTGGGGGCCAGGAGGGAAACGGGGGGAAAACCCCCTGCAGCAGCAGAACTCAGGGGAGCTGTGTCCCAGCTACGGGTGTGGGAATCCCGTCCAACAGCCTCTGGCCCCAGAAAACATCCCATTAAATCCCAAATACTCGGCGGGACAGGCCACCTCCCCCCAGTGGCTGCTGCTGGGCCACCTGCAGCGCTTCCAAACCTCTGCCCAGAGCCACACCGAGCCCGGCCCGTACCTGCTCAGGGTTTTGCCAACATCCTGGAAGAGAGAAAACACCAGGTCAGCTCCAGCACTGCGGGAAGCACCCTGGGCAGGGAGGTACAGTCGCTCCCCCGCTGCCTGGAGGGGGTGATGGGGACTGGGGGGTCACACCACTCTCCTGGGGACTCCCCAGTGACTCGCTCGCTCAAATCCTCACGTTCCCTCAGCTCACACCAGCCACACCACACACCATGGTGTCACAGCCTGGCTGCTGGTGTGGTGGCCAGCACCATGCTGAGGGACATGAGGACACAGAGGGTGCCAGGTGGGTGTCCCCAGCCTGGCCGGGGGGGGGTCACAGCACCTCACCTTAAGGAATTCCAACCACTGGCTGGTCACGTTTCTTCTCTATCTCCACAACCAGCATGTCAGCAGTGACTTCTTCTCTGCAACACTGGTGACATATTCATGGAGCTCCGTGACAAGCTCCTGGTGTGCTTGGTCGAACTGAGCCAGCAGAACTACCTTCTGCTCCTGCAGGAACTCCTGGAGCTGCTGGAAGGTTTCCGACAGCCTCTGCCGCTCCGTGTCCACCTTCCCCTGCAAGACACCCACGTGGAGATCTCTGAGCCAGCCTGTCTTCTGGGAGCCTCCATGCAGGCCCAGGGACATGGAAGAGGGAGGCAAGGATCATGGGAAAAAGGAGAAATGAGGTTTTGGGGAGAAAAAGCGGGGAGAGTGGAAGGGGGAGAGGGGTGGTAAGCCTGGATTTTGATGGCTGCATGATGACAGCAGAGTCGGAACGAGAGATGGAAGAAGGATAGATGGGAAGGGCAGAGAGGGAGAGAGAAAAGAGTCATGTTATGGAAAAGGAGATAAAGATACATGGGAGAGGGGATGATGGGACGTGTCTGTGAGGATGGGCAGGTAAGCAAGACACAGAGAGAAGGACGTACCAGCAGGGCTCTGCTTTCGTCTTCTCCTGTGGCCTTCAATTCTTCTTTCTCTTTTTGTAGAAAAGCCAGGTTGCTCTGAAGTGTCTCCTGCAGAAAAAGAAAAATAATTTACAAAAATTGTATTTGGTGATTTTGATGTTGTGTTAGTGAGATGGTGTCACCAAACAGCCCCTGTGGGGACAATAGTGCTCTGCAGGGTCCCTGGGGGTGGGTTCTCTGTGGCAAAGAGCTGAGGGAGCAGCACCTACCCCTCTCCACAACACTTAGGGGGAGGGAGATCCTGGGTGCTGCCAGCTTGGCTGGAAACATTTCTGGAAGAGCTTCATGTGGAAACCCTGAAGTTTGTGGTTTGGGGTTTTTTTTTTCTTTTTCTTTTTTTAATTAGGAAAAAACAACTTTTGGTGTTGGAAGTGGGATGTGTGGGAAGTGGTTTGCAGGGACGGCAGTGCTGTGTCTCAGACACACTCTATAAATTTGCTGGAGCAAAACTGTTCTCCTCCAAGGAAGAGTGAGCTGTTCAGGGGGGACCCCAGCCCATATCTCAGGGGGAGACCGTGTCCCCTGCGGCTGCAGCCCCAGCCCTGTCCCCAGCTGGGGACATATGGGGCACGAAGGACCTTGCAGGGTGACAGCAGAGTGAGAAGCAAGAGGGACCTGCACTCCTGGGTGGGCTGGGGGAGGTGAGGGGCAGTGGGAGCTATGGGAGAGCCAGCAGGGTGGTGGGGATATGGGACCCCAGCCCATGGCCAGATGGGAACACTAACCCCTACCCAGACTGGGACCCCAGCCAGCAGCTGGATGGGGACCCAAATCAGTCCCTGGAGAGGACCCAGACCTGTGCCTTGAGGGGACCCCAGCCCAAGAATGGAGAGGGACCCCAGCCCGTGCTCTGATTGGGCCCAGATGAGTCCCCAGTGGCGACCCCAACCTGTTCCTGGAGGGGACCCCAGCCTGTGCCAGAGATAACCCTGACCTGTGCCCTGAGGAGACCCCCAGCCCGTCCCAGGGAAGGGACCCAGGCCCCTCCCCAAGGGACCCCAGCCGCCCTCCCCCAGGCTCTCCCCCCCTACCTTGAGCTCTCGGGCCGCCTCCTCGGCGGGCCGGGCGCGGTGCTGCTGGTGCGGGGGCTCCTCCCGGCACAGGGGGCAGAGGGGCAGGCGGCAGGTCTCGCAGAAGAGCCCCAGGACCTCGCCGTGCGCCGGGCAGCGGGACCGCCGCGTCTCCTCCCCCAGAGTCCCCGCCAGCCCCGCCACGGCCCCCAGGGAGCGGTTGGGCCGCAGCGAGCCGGGGGTGACCGTGGCCCGGCACTGGGGGCAGGCGGCGGGGCGCGGCGGGACCCCCAGCACGGCCTCCAGGCAGGGCCGGCAGAAGTTGTGGCCGCACTCGGTGATGAGGGGCTCGGAGAAAAGCTCCAGGCAGACGGGGCAGGTGGCCTCGGCCTGCAGACTGTCCCCCAGGGCCAGCACAGCCCGCGCCATCCTGCGGGACCGCAGCGCTTCCCGGAAAGGGTGCGGAGGGGACGGGGGCGGTGCCGAGCTGGGCGGGCAGCGCTACGGGCAGCGCCGCTCGGGGCTGCAGGCAGGGCTGCGGGCAGTGGTGTCTCCGGGTTGCGGGCAGACAGGCAGGGTCCCGCAGGGCTGCGGACAGGGCGGGGTGTTACCGGGAGGCTGCGGAGGGGTGGGAGTCGGGGATACGTGTCCTGCTCCCGGGAGGCCTGCGGGGACGTGTGTGTGTGTGTGTGTGTGCACATGGATGTCTGCGTATGTGTTGGCATGTGCATGGATGTGTGCATGGATGTGTGCGTGCATGTGTGCCTGCGTGCATACATGTGCATGTGCATGAATGCATGTGTGTTGGCATGTGGCATGTGTGTCAGTGCCTCTCTGTGCATACCTGTGTGCATTAGTGTGCATATGTGTGGCCATGTGTGTGCGCAGACCTGTGTGCCTTTGTGTTGGCATGTGCACACGTGTTTGTGCACACACGTGCAGCTGTGTGCACGTGGATGTTGTATGTGTATGTGTGTATGTGCATGCAGACCTGTGTGTACATGCACCTCTGCATGTGTGTTGGCATGTGTGTGTGCATCCATGTGTTTACATGTGTGTGTGTCTCTGGCCCTCCCTTTGTGTGTACATTCATGTGCCTGCCTCTCAGCACATGTGCGAGTGTGTCCATGTGCATGTGCAGCCTCGGGAAGGAATGAGCAGGGGGACGCCGGGGGGGGAGCACGGGCCCCTTGAACCCCATGGGACCCCCAGCCTGGGGCCAGCACCGCGGGTTCACCCTCTTTGCTTTAGAAATCGTTAAAAAAAGGGCGGTTCCCTGAGCACCCGGAGCCCTCCTGGAGCTGAGGCAGTTTCAGGGATGGTGGCAGTGCAGCAGTGGGGACATGTGGCATCCAGGCCCTGAGCTGCTTCCCCAGGGCCACCTGCCACCGCCCGACATCCCACCAGAGCCAGCACGGGTGGGATCCCACCAAACCGAGCACGTGTAAATCCCACCAGACCAAGTGGCCTCCCCACGGCAGAGTGGCTCCAGCTTCCATTCCTGAACCCCACAGCCACTGGCAGCTCTCCCAGTGGCTCCCTTGTTCTCAGCCCAGCCCCAAAACACCCATTAGGGTGCTGCTGGGGGGTACACTGCCTTCCTCACACCCAAGGAGGATGGCGCTGGCTCCTCCTTGTCCCCTGGCCCCAGGTGCAGCCGTGTCTATCTCCCCCAGCACCGTGGGCCAGGCAGGGCTGGGTGAGGGTGACAGGGTGGGCTGGTGCCATTAAACCCCATCCTTGAATGGTGTTTCAGTTGAGGACTGTGCAGCACCCACCAATCCCTGAAAAAACCCTCCTGCAATTAAGCAGAGGGTGCTGATAACTGCAGCTGACTCAGAGGGTGGTGAGGCTGCTCAGGGCATGTCCCACCCCCGGATCTCTGCCCTGCAGCACCCAACACCTCTGTGGTTTTTTTGGTGCTGCTGCTGCCCCGAGGGGCCGCAATGGCAGTGTGTCACCCCCCTGTGTGGGCCCTGTGGCTGCAGATGGACTGTGGACATTCAGGCCACTGAAGGTCACCTGGAGGTGGTTCCATCCTGGCAGTGTCCAGCCACCAGCGCCGTTACCTGCGTGTGTGAGGATTGGCACAACAGGCCAGGCCCAGGGACACGGGGCAGAGCTGCCAGTCCCTGAGGGCCCCCGGGCAGGTCCCAGCACTGCCGAGGGCAGTCGGGCTCCTTCTGCTAGAACAGACCCTGCTTTGCTAAGAAAACAAACCAACCGACCTGAATCCAGCCATTTTTAGGAAGAACAAAGCGTGCTGGCAGGTTGGTGGCACTGCCGGCGAGATGGACACGAGCTGCTGAGGAGCAGAGTAGGTTCTGCCTTTAATTTACTCCCCCGCATTGCAATTAGTCCTGAGGAGGGGGATGTGGGGAGGCTGCCGAGGGGCACGGGGCAGCCTGTCGGGCTGAGGGCTGCAGCCAGACCCTCCCATCCTGCACTTGGACCTCGTTCCCAGGACACTGGGATGTTAAACCCACATCAGACCACACGCCCTGACCTGAAAGCCCAAACTGCTCCCAGTTTCAAGCAGCACCTGACAGTGGGAACACAGGAGCCTTGGCTGGAGCCAAGAGGCTGTTCATGAGAAATTTCAGAGGGGTTCATCCACATGGAAAGTCCTGCAGCGAGGACTTGTGTTCTGCGCAGGCATTAACAGGTCCTGACAACTCATCCCATCATCGCTCTGTTTATTGATGCCACTTTTTGATGTCCAACATGAGGTCTGTCTCCCCCACAGCACCCATTGGCCAGGAGCCTGGTGTGTGCCAGGGAGCTCCCTCACTGCTCTGGCCATGGCCCAGCCCTTGGGTGCATCCCACCCAGCCACAGCCCAACCACGGGAGCTGTGGTGAGGACACGGAGACCAAGCCACTGGAGATGGGAGCTGAAACCAACAGCAAAGAGATGGACCCGTGTCCCACCCACCACGGCTACAGCCACAGCCATGTGGAAAGGGACCCTGGCAGCGGGTGCCTGGGAGCTGGGGGGTCTTCCTTGGGCAGCTCCAAGCTGGCTGAGGCTTTTCAAGGAGCCAGCCCAGGACCCGCTCCTCCACCTGGGGCAGGAATCTTGCTGCTTGTGTGGCTGGGACGGGTGCGGTCGGTGTCACCGGTGAGGCTGAGGACAGCCCGGTGGCCCAGAGCGTTTCCAAGAGAGCAGAAGAGCAGTTAGAACATGTCAAGGTCTTGTGCACAGGAACATCATGACCCCACAGCTCCCCACGGCAAGACCCACGTCTACAAACCGCTCCCACATCCTGGCGATGGCTTCGGTGCAGCTCTGGTGGCAGCAGGAGGGCCGGGTGATGCCCACCAGAGAGGTGTCTGCCACCAGGGAAGGATTCAGTGCTAGAAATCAGCGTTCGGAGGAGCCTTGCTGGTGGGGTCCTACTAGAAAAAGGTGGGGTGTTTTACTGCAACTAGTATTTTATTCTATTGTGTAATTCATGAGTGCACCGCAGCCCCGGGCAGCTGGGCAGGCACCTATCAGCACTTCAAACCTAGACACACGGAGAACTTCCTCGTCATCTGGATCTATTTATTACTCACCTCCCCTTGGCCAGGAGCTCCTTGTCACCCTGGCTGGGAGCTCCTTGTCACCACGCACTGCTGAGCTGCTGTCACGTCCCAGCCCAGAGAGCTGTGACGAGGCAGCACCTCTGCAGAGCTCCTGGACAAAAGTGACTGTGGCAGAATCAGCTGCAGAGCATTTAAAAAATAAAATAAAACTAAAAAAAAAAAATAATCTTGGCGATCCTAAGTTCGCTTATCAAAGAAAAAAGTTCCTCCACATTTATTAAAAAACCAAACAGTAGATTTAAAAAGCAGTTAAGAGTCCTACTCCGGCAAAACACCCTGTACGGGTTTCTTTTGTTGTTGGCTTGTTTGCTCTGTTTTTTTTTCTCGGATGGTTTGGATCTCCCCCTCAACCAGCTGCTCCCGTTCATTTATAGATAGAGAATCTTTGAATTTTTGCCGCGCGTTGCTTGGTTTAATTAATTAATTTATTTCCAATCAGCCTAGCCGTCTCCACCAGACCAGCGGCGCTACCACACAAAGCTTCCTTGATGTCCATGCCCTGAGCCGGGGTGGTGGTGGGGTGGGGGGGGGGATGGAGGGAGGGTGGGAGAGATGAGCGGAGGCAGAGGAGGAGGAAGAGGAGGAGGGATGGAGGGAGGGAGGGAGGGAGAGGAGGGAGAGGAAGCCGTGGGCAGCCCCTCACTCTCCCATGTGCGTCCTCAGGTGGTACTTGAGGGACTGCTTGTAGCGGAAGCACTTGGTGCACTCGGTGCAGGGGTAGGGCCGCTCGCCGGTGTGCGCCCGCTGGTGCTCCAGGAGATGGTGCTTCTGGGTGAAGTTCTTGCCACACTCGGTGCAGTGGTAGGGCCGCTCGCCCGTGTGGATCCGCTGGTGCTCCAGGAGGTGGTGCTTGCGGATGAAGCCCTTCCCGCAGACGGCGCAGGCGTGCGGGCGCTCCCGGGTGTGGATGCGGTAATGGTTGGTCAGCTTGGACTTCTCGCTGAAGGTCTTCTCGCACTGGCTGCACTGGTAGGGCCGCTCGCCGGTGTGAGTCCGCTGGTGCCGCAGGAGGTGGGAGGGCCGGGTGAAGTTCTTCCCGCACTGGGGGCACAGAAAAGCCATCTCGCTCTTGCCGGCGTGGATCCTCTGGTGCATGATGAGGCTGATCTGCAGGCGGAAGCTCCGCCGGCACTCGCCGCAGGTGAAGGGCCGCTCGCCCACGTGGGTGATCTGGTGTTTGCTGAGGCTCGACTTGTGGCTGAAGCTGCTCTCGCACTCGGAGCACTTGTAGGGCTTCCCCGGGGGCGGGGGCCGGGGCTGGGGCTTGAGGCCGTGCTCGGGGCGCCGCGGGACCCCCACGCCCCGGCGCGTGTGGCTGCGCTGGTGCAGCAGGAACTGCTGCTTGTTGCGGAAGCTGAGGTCGCACTCGTGGCACTCGTAGGGCCCTTCCTTGAGGTGGTTGCGCTGGTGGATCATGAAGTTGATCTTGAGCATGAAGCTCTTCCCGCACTCGGGGCAGATGTAGGGTCTCTCCCTGGTCCGGTTCCGTTGCTGGCCCATGGCTGGCTTCATCTCCCCGGGATCCCTCTCGCAGGCCGAGGGTTTCCTGACGCGGGCGGCCGCCAGGCCCCGGGGCTGCCCCTTGGAGCTGCACTGCGCCTCGCAGCCCAGCCCGGCCTCGTGGCTGGGGAACGGCGGCGGCTCCGTCCTGCCCGAGAACATGGCGCACGGCTCCAGCGTGTCGGGGTCCTCCTCTTCCTCCTCCTCCTCCGTCTTGATCACGATCCCGTCCTCTGCAGGGGGGAAAACCGGCACAGCGTTAGGGTCATCGGGTGGGATGGGGAGGCCTCGATGCACCTGGGGGCTGCAGAAACATCTGCTGGGGCTTCTTGCCCAACTGCCCAGATACGAGCCAGAGTCAGCCCGGAGCCCTGCGCCCTGGGATGGGGCACATCTTCTCACGACAGCAAGGCAAGCCTGTGCATCCCGATAGGGGGGACAGACAAACACCCCCTGGACAGGCTCCTTCGGAGGCTGCAGGGAGACCTGCTGGCCAAAAAGTTCTGCAAAATTCCACGATGCTCCAAGACAAGGCGGAGGATAAAAGCACCACTGATTTGTGAGGACTTGGGAAGCCAGATTATTTTGGAGCAGCTCCATCTGCTGCTGTTTCTCTGGGCTACAACCACCTCCCCACTCCCGGCACGGCCCCGCTCGATGGAACAGCCCTGGGCTGCTGACCTCCGGCTCCGCTCCCGAAACAACACACCCAGCCTGGGACTGTCCCCTTCCTGCAGCCTCCCCTCGGTGGGGCACGGGGAGAGACCCCCCCCCTCCTTCCCAGAGGCAAACAGTGGTGGGATGGATGGACACACGCCAGGCTCCCCCCTTGTGTCGCCACCTCTGGAGGTGACCCGGTGGTTTGTTTGGTGACAGCCCTGCCGGGGACAGGCGCAGGCAGCGTGCCCTGAGGAACGGCCCGCGGGGCATCCCTCGCACGTCACCCCGGCTGGACTTTGATCTATGTACCTTTCTAGGAAGAACAGCCACGGCTTTCCCTGGAAGAGGCAGCCAAGGGGAGGGGGATTTATCAAAGCCATGACCCTCGCCCCCTCTGTCAGAGGGGAGAACACACATTCCCAGGTCCTCCTTCCCACCTTCTGGCAGTGAGGAGCTGCCCCTGTGGGGACCTAGGGTGTTGCTGCAGCTCCTGCTCTGCCCCACGCCTTGGCCCAGGCACTGGCTCTCAGATGAGGATGGGTTCCACTGGTGGCTTGGCTGGCTTCCTTTAGAAAACCACGAGGAGGCCACAGGATCCATGAGACAGAGTTGAGGAGGACATCGAGAGCCCAACTCCACCCCTCTTGGTTTGTGTTACACCATCGTGAAGCCATCAGAAGGCAGGGACCCGCCATTCCCAACAGCCCATGTCCCTGCTTTCCCATCTCTGGCCCTCAAAGCACATCTTGAGGACCTGGCCCGTATCTCCCACCTAACTAGCAGCCCTCTACACATGAAGCACCCAGTGCCATCTTCTCATCTCTCCACTAAATAACCTCACCCTTGCCATTCCCTCCCAGCAGCTCACACACCATGGGTCACCACTCTTCTCCTCATCCTCCAGACCTGCCCTGAGCAAGCTCCATGCTGGTTGATGTGCAGAACCCCACATGTTCCTCCAGCAGTCTCTGGTGTGTAAGCATCTGAGCAGCCTACGCCATTCCTCCACATGACTAACACCAGGGCAGGAGTCATCAAAGAACCATAGAATGGTCTGGGTTGGAAGAGACCTTAAAGATCATTCAGTCCAATCCCCTGTCATGGGCAGGGACACCTCCCACCAGACCAGCTTCCTCCAAGCCCCATCCAGCCTGCTCTTCAACACTGCCAGGGATGGGGCAGCCACAGCTTCTCTGGGCAACCTGGGCCAGGCTCTCACCACCCTCACAGCACAGAATTTCTCCCTCACATCTCATCTCCATCTCCCTCTTCCAGCTGGAAACCCTTTCCCCTCATCCCATCCCTCCCTGCCCTTGTCCAAAGCCTCTCCCCAGCTTTCCTGGAGCCCCTTCAGGCACTGGAAGGTGCTCCAAGGTCTCCCTGGAGCCTTCTCTTCTCCAGGCTGAACAACCCTCTTGTAAAACGGTTTGAGATGCCTCTTCCCTTGCTTTCCATGTGTAACAAGGGCTTTTCCCACCCACGGAGGGCTGAGCCACTGCTCGCTCCACTCTGGAGCAGCACAGGTGCCCTCAGAGACCACCCTCTGACGTCCAACGTGCATGTGCTGCCTCCTCCTCCTGGCCTGGGGTCTGACCACAGCCGCTCCTGAGGTTGCTGTAACCAGAAACTTCCCTTCTGGTGCTGGTCCCAGGGGGGATTTAACCCTTCTCTTTCATCCAACCCTTTCCCCCCCCTTTGCCTGACCCACCACAGGCCCTCCTGGGCCTCCAGCTGCCCCAAGGTGCCACGGAGCCGTGTTTCACCTGTGCAGCTCCCGTGGTGGACAATGACCCTCTGGATCTCGTTGAAGTCGGCGCCGTATTCAGAGGAGTCGCCCAGGCTGGTTCCCGGGAGGTCCCTGGGAGGGGACACGGATCCGTAGGGGCTCTCACAGGCTGCCTCCTCATCCGGGCTCTGGAAACTCCCCTCCGACTGCCCCGACATCCCGTGCAGCTCGGGGTTTTCGGGGCTGTCTTCAGGAAGCAGCTCCTCCGTTTTGATCACGACCCTTATTCCAGCTGCAGGGAGGAGAGATTCCCACCTGCCGTCATTCCTGGGAGCCAGGACACACAAACCCCTCCCAGCCATCCCCGCTGGCTCCCCCCTGGCTGCTGTCCCTGTGGAGGGGCTTCATTTCCTCGGCCCTTTCTGCTCTCCCTTCAGCCCCTGCCCTTCGACCAGCCCTGCCGCGCTCCTGCCTCTCTCCTGGGATCCTCCACAGGCACAGGGGGACTCACTCCACCCAGCCCGGGGACTTGGTGCCTGAAGTTCAGCACCTCCCTGCCACCCCATGTCCCCCTCTGCCATCCCACAACCCCCTCTGCCACCCCACATCCCCCAGCCCCTCTGCTGGGCCAGCAGAAGGTCTTTCTCTTTCCATTGGCCTTGATTTAACTTCAAGATCCTCGTGACCGAGAGAACGAGCAGGGGGTTGGAGCAACTCCACGTCTGCAGTCTGGGGCTGGAGACCAGCAGTGGAGCTGGCACCAGCTCTGCTAGGACACCTAGAATCCTAGAATCATGGAATGCGTTGGGTTGGAAAGGACCTTAAAGGTCACCTAGTCCAACCCCCTGCAGTGAGCAGGGACCTCTTTAAATCAGGTTGCTCAGAGCCTGGTCAAGCCTGACCTAGAATGTCTCCAGGGATGGGGCCTCCACCACCTCTCTGGGCAACCTGTTACCTCAACCTGTTATCACCGCCTTATCAGCCCCCCTGGCCAGGAGTTGCTCTGGGACTTGGGGTCCCCAGTGCCCCACGTTGTGCCCTTGGAGAAATCCCTCAGCACCCCAGTTCCCTGGGGACGGGATGGAGCAGCTTTCCCTGCTCCAAGGGGTGCTCCAAGGACAAACCCAGCCACCGCCACACAACCAGAGAGGGTGAAGAGGATTTTTTTGGGTGGATGGGTTTTCCCAGTGGGACCCAATTCTCCTTTCTTGCCAGGCACACCAGCTCCCTGAGGGCCTGGTCTGGTTGCAGATGTTTCACTTGCTGACAGCTCCTACTGCCCAACTCTCCAGGCTCCACCTGCCCTGGTTTCTATGTTGAGCTGTACCTGGACATCAAATCTCTCATCAGCCAAAACTGCCAAGCTCCTGAGAACCTCCTTGGGCATGGCTTCCAGCAACATCTGCTCCAGCTTTGGGGTGGGCAGCTCCTCTGAAGGCAGCTCCCCCAACCTGCCATCTCACCTGCAGTAGCATCAGTAATGATCTCGCTCTCCTCCAAGTCCTGCTCGTTCCTGCCCCGTGATTCCTCTCCTTGCTCCATCTGGGACATAACACCGGGTTTGGAAATTGCATAGTCTGTTGGGAGACAGAGGGAGGGAAGGATTACTGCACTGGGAATCCTAAGAGTGGCTTCCACCTCCCCCCGGCACCTAGAGGGACACATGAAGATACTCAAGAACATCCACCAAGGGTCTGCAGGCAGGCCAGGCTCCCAGGATGAGCAGAAGGGATTCATGGAGGCAGGAGCTGAGGTGCCCCACCACCTTTGGGAAGAAACCCAACCCCTACGTTTTCCTGTCAGGGTTTTAGAACTTCTCAGGCAAACTCCTGGCTCTCCTGAAGCCAAAAGCACTTCATCTCTGGCCCCAGAAGAGCCAGGATTTCTCCTGCAGCTTCAGCAGGAAATGCCCCGAAGAGCTCAGACCATGTCCAACAACCTTGTGCTCTGCAAAAGTTTCCTCTAAAGAGGCACGTGGGCTGGTACCTGCCGCAGACCCAGATGATAGAGGGAAGCCCTTCCAATGGCCATGAGGAAGGTGCTGGTTTTCCACCGAGCGACTCCATCAGGAAGGGGCCCCAGGAGGTCTCCAGCCCACCTGCATGTGGGTGGCCCCCACCCTGCTGGGACAGGAATGAAGCCAGGTGATGCTGGAGTGATGCCCTTACCCAGCCTGGCACAACACCAGGAAGCAACAGAATAGGACTAGAAACATTCTCCTCTGTTTCTAAGTCTCCATTTAAAACGGGACATTTAGGATCTCCAAGGGGATCTCCAAGGAGGACTCGGAAGACGCCCAAGGCTGCAGGCAGCTTGGAGAACCTGCCTGTTCCCAGGGCAAGGACCACCCCTATTTACCCAGGGAGATCAGTGACTCGTAGTTCCCCTTCATCACGTTCCTGTAAAGCTCCTTCTGCCACTCCTCCAGCTTCTCCCACTCCTTGTTGTTGAAGTACACGGACACATCATCAAACGTCACCGGCACCTGCAACCACAACCAGTGTCACCTCCAGCCCCACAGCTCGCTCCCACTTGGACACAGCCAGGCTCCAGCTGCTCCACGGCCACCAACCAGTGGGGTTTTATATTCTAAATCACTCCTGGACACGTATTTCCATGAGATTAAACATCTCAGCCCCATGGCGGGTTGCTGGTGATGAACCTAGACCATGACTTCCTGAACCACCACCAAATTCCTCCTCCCAGACCCTGCATGGCAGGGACAACTCTGCAGAGGTGACACCAGGTTTGTGCCCACCTGGAGGGAGCATTAGAAGAGATAAAAATCAGCCCGAGCTGGACCTCATCCCTACTGATGAGCTGACGTAAAAACCCAGATTCAATTACCCCAGAACTTGAGGGAAAACTCAACCCAGGGCTCGAGGGGCTCCCAGTGGTCCCTGGTTCCTGTGTGCACCAGGGCCAGGAGCAGACTGCAGCTTTCCAGCCTGTTTGCTGAGGAATAATTCCTAAGGATAAATTCAGGATGTGCCACATCTGAAAGGAGCTCATCAGAGGGACACATGGTGCTCAGCTTCTCCTAAGGGGGTGCTGGGGTGTGAACCCCCCTTTTCCAGACCCCCTCCACTTCTCCCCGGTGACCTTCCCTTTGCCGTGTCCCCCACAGCCCCATCTGCAAATGTCTTTTCAGCAAGAGGTTGTTGAAATGCAAAATATTGTCAGTGGCTCCTTCTGGTGCTTGGCTAAGCCCCTCTGCCTTCCCCAGATCCCAGAGGTTCCCCCTTCCCTGCAGCAGCAGCTCCTGCTTGCTCCTTCCCCACTCCAGGAGACCTCCCACCACAGCACCAAGGTGGTAGAAGATACAGTGGTTAAAAACAGGAAGCACCAAACCTGCAGGGTTGCTTCAGAAAAAAAAAACAACTCACAAAAAACCCAAAAATTGCTGCTGGGCTGCACAGCGAAGAACTGAAACCTCTGGCTTGAGCATGGTGGGGTGTTCTCCTGGGTCCATCTCCCACCCCTGGGGGTCCAGCTCCCACCCCTGGGGGTCCAGCTCCCACCCCACGCCAGGGAGACACCAGGAAGCCACAAGGGGCAGCTCTGCTCTCCAGGTCGGGATGGTGAACAGCTCACCCGCACCGGGGCCACCCCTGCTCACCCACTGTGCCTCCCTCCATCCTGCCCAAACCATTCCGGGTGCAGATGTGGACTCCCGCACCCCCCTGGACACTGTCACCTTGGGGACTTCCCCCTTCCTGCCCGGGGGCAGCCGCAGGATCCAGAAGTTCCTGTTCTTCAGCAGGTTCTCCATGTTCTCCAGGCGCCGCTGGAGCAACCCGTACTCCTGGATGAGGGTGCCCAGCGCCGCGCACTTGCTCTCCAGCTGGTTCCCCAGCTCCGCCGCCGTCTTCTCGCAGTCGATCAGCTTCTTCTCTGCCATCCCCGTCCGACCCTCCAGGTCCAGGAGGCGGGTGGAATGGGAATCCACCTTCCTCTCCACCGCCTGCACGGCTGCCACCACCGTCAGGGACAGCTCGGCCGTCTGCGTCTCCCGCTCCGAGGTGCGCTCGGGCCCGGCCGGCGGCCGGAGGGGCGAGGGGCAGCGCGGCTGCAGCACCGGCTCCGGCGCCTGCGGGCAGAAGGGTGCGGGGGTCACTGCGGGGTGGGGGGACACCCCCAGGGTGCTGGGGACCCCCCCGGGGAGGGGGGGCAGCGCTCCCCAGGGCGGCGGGGACGTCCCTGTGTCCCCGCAGGGCGCTGCCCCCGCCAAGCTGCTTATGGTGGTGGCTCCGTGCGGGTCCCACGGGACGGGCAGGACCCACCGCGGGGGGAGGGACACGGCGGGGACGGGAGGTGACAGTGAGGGGGGGAAGGAGGTGACAAGGGACAGCCGAGCCCCGTTGCCATGGGCACGGCGAAGGGACACCCCGGGGGGCTGGCGGGCGCTGTCAGGGCACGGCCGCCCCGTCGCCATGGGGACCGGGCGGTGACACGGGGCGGTGGGGGGCGGGAGGCGGCCTGTCACCGGCGGGCGGCAGTTCTGTCACGGGCGCGGCGGGGGGGCCGCTCCCCGACCGGCAGGGCCCGGCCGCCGGGGCTGGGGGCGGGGGGGGGGGGGGGGAAGCGAGACGGGCAGGCCCGGCCCCCGACGGCAGCTCAGGCGCCGCCGGCCGCGGAGGCCCGGCCCAGCCCCGCCGCCCCCCCGGGGCTGCCCGCGCCACCGCCGGCCCTGCCCGCCCCTGCCCGTTCCCCCCGGGGGGGCGGCCGCGGCCCCGCGCGCTGACAGCCCCCGCCGGCCTCCCGCCCCGCCGGCCTCCCCGCCGCCTCCCGCCGCGGCCCCGACGGCGCGGCCCGCCCCGACGTGCGGCCCGCGGGAACCGGGCGAGTGGCGGCGGGCCGGGCCGCGACCCGCGGCGGGCGGGCGGACGAACGGGGCGCGGCGGGCGCCCTTACCTGAGCGGGAGCCCCCTCGGCCATGGCCCTTTGTTCCCTGCCCGGGGCCCCGGGGGCCGCGGCCGGGAGGATCCAGCGCCCGTTCGCTCCTTCACCTCCGCCCGCCGCCGGGCATCGGGCTGGGCCCGGGGCGGCGCGGCGCGGCGGTGGGTACGGCGGGGCGGGGCCGACCCGACCGGGGGAGGAGGAGGCGCAGGGCGGGGAGGCGGGGGGGCAGCGGCGGCGAGAGACCGATCGCGGCTGCGGGTCCCGGCTCCGCCGCTCCGCGCTGGGCGCTCCGGCCCCGCCGCTGCCCCGCCGAGCCGGCAGGGGGCGGGCGGGGCCGCCGCCACCGCGCGAGCCGCGTCGGGGGCCTCGCCGGGAGGGGCGGAGCGGGGCCCCCGCTGCCACCGCAGCGCCCCCTGCCGCGCCGACGGCATCACCGCCCCGCCGCCCCGCACCGTCGGGGCCCCCCCCGCCGGCACCGCCCGGCCCCGCCACCGGCCCCGCCACCGGGATAACGGAGCGGGGCGGCCATGGGGGCTGCGGGAGGTGCCCTGGGATCGGGTCCGTCGCCCCCCAGCGCGGGGCCGGGCTGCGAGGGGAACCGGGGGGGGGGACGACTTGGAAATAGAGAGGGGCTGGAACCGGGGAGAGACTGGGGGTACTGGGGGCAACTGGGGAGGAACTGGGGGTGACTGGGGAGAACTGGAAAGGGACTGGGGGTAACTGGAGGGGCTGGGGGAACTGGGAAAGGACTGGGGGGGGAACTGGGGGTAACAGCGGAGGAGCTGGGGGCAACTGGGGAGGGACTGGGGGTAACTGGGAAAGAGCTGGGGGCGACTGGGGAGGAGCTGGGGGCAACTGGGGGGAACTGGAAAGGAACTGGGGGGGAACTGGAGGGGCTGGGGAAACTGGGGAGGGACTGGAGGGGGACTGGGGGTAACAGCAGAGGAGCTGGGGGTGACTGGGGAGGGACTGGGGAGGATCTTGGTGAACTGGGGACACACTAGGGGGAACTGGAGAGTAACTGGTTGTAACTGGAGGAGCTGGGGAAACTGAGGAGGAAGCTGGGGGGAACTGGTAAAAGGCTCGAAGCAACTGCAGAGGGCTGGGAGTAACTGGTGCAACCCCAGGTGTAAATGAGCTAAGTGGGAGGACGGGGGGAACTGGGGAAGGGCTACAGGTAACTGGGAGGAACTGGGGCTGTTCTAGTTGTAACTGCGCTGATAGAGGGGACTGAGAAGTGACTGTGGAGGGACTGCGGGTAACTGGGAAGGGACTGGGGTCCCCGGGGGGCGGCTCCTCCGGCCCGGTCCGACCCAGCCCGCACCGTCGGGTCGGACCGGGCCGGGGCGGGGCTGGAGCGGGTGCCCCGTCGAACCCCACGGGCCTCTGAAATGGCGGCCGGAGGGCGGTGTCGCCATGAAGACCGACCGCCCCCTCCCCTCCCCGCGGCTCCCGCACCCACAGCCCCGCCTCACCGGACCGTCCCTCCTGTCCCCTCTTGTCCCGCCCTGTCGTCTCTTATCCCACCCTGTCCCATCTCATGCTGTTCTGTCCCCTCATCCCTTCCTGTCCTGGCTTGTCCTGTCCTTTCCCATCCCACCCCATCCTGTCTCATCCCAATCCTATTCAGTTCTGTTCTGTCCTGTACCATCCCCATCCCATCCTATCCCCATCCTATCCCATCCCATTCCCATCCCCATCCTATCCCATCCCATCCCATTCCATCCCATCCCATCCCATCCCATCCCATCCCATCCCATCCCATCCCATCCCATCCCATCCCCATCCCCATCCCATCCCCATCCCCATCCTATCCCATCCCATCCCAATCCTATTCAGTTCTGTGCTGTCCTGTACCAGCCCCATCCCATCCCCATCCTATCCCATCCCATCCCATTCCATCCCATCCCATCCCATCCCATCCCATCCCATCCCATCCCATCCCCATCCCCATCCTATCCCATCCCAATCCTATTCAGTTCTGTGCTGTCCTGTACCAGCCCCATCCCATCCCCATCCTATCCCATCCCATCCACTTCCATCCTGTCATGTCCTGTCCAGTCTTCCTGTGTCCCACCCTATCCATCCCACCACAATCCTCATCCATGCCCTCCTGTCCCATCTGTCTCATCCAGTTCCATCCCATTCATCCTATCCCATTGCACCTTGTCCCATCCCTTCCCACCTCATCCACCCTGTCCCATCCCATCTTGTCCTGGTTTTGCTGGGACAGAATCCCAGTAATCACTTTTCTTCTCGGAGAACCCGCAGTTTTGAGAGTCCAGACTCCTGCAGAGTCCAGCTCTGAGAACGCAGGAGATGAGGTGCTGGTTTCCATTATCCCCAGCTCTGGAATGCTGGTTTCCACAGTGACCAAGGGGTAGTTCTGACCCCTGCAGGTGCCCTGGGCCAGGAGCAGCTCACCCAGGGTGTCCAATCTCAGTATCCCGCCCCATCAATGGCACTTCCCTCTGTATTGAGAAGTTTGGGGATGGTTTTTCCTCTACCATGGCTGCCTTCCCAAGAGGGTCCCATCGGCCTCCTCCTCCTCTTGCTGTGACTGTCACATTCCTACTGGAGCTCGTGGTGTTGGGCATCCAGCCTTGGCTGCTGGGAGAATGTGGCTGCCATCAGAGCAGAGCAGAACTTTGTATCTCCTATCAGCATTGGGGTGATTATTAGTTAATTATTATTATTAGTCTATTAAACCTGTTTTCATCTCAACCCACGGGTTTGGGTTCCTTCTCATCATTTGCCCTCCTGGGTGGGCTTGGGTGATGGAACAACTGTTCAAACCACAACATATCCCATCCTGTTCAGTCCCATCTACCTTGTCCTGTCCCTCCGCCCTGTCCTATCCCATCCATCCCATCCCACCTGTCCTATCCCATCTATCCCGTTCCATCCCATCCCACCTGTCTCATGCCATCCCATTCCCATTCCACACTATCCCCACCCCATCACCCCTGTCCCATCCACCCTGTCCTGTCCCTCCCAGCCCCACCAGGGGTGGCAGCCCCTGGCACACAGCTCCCAGTCCTGACCTCAGGGACCCCCAGCACAGGGTGACAATCGAGGGAAGTTGGTGACACCAAAGACAGGGAAGGGCAGGAAACCCTTTGGTTTGCAGAAAAAGGGGGGGGATGAGGGGGATGAAATGCGACCACATCCCACCTCCACCACGGTGCCGGGGTGGGCACAGGGGGCACAGGCTGCCCTGCCCATGTCCCACATCTGGTCTCAAACCAGAACAAGCCCCTGGGCCTTGTCACAGCTCAGGGGACTCCAGGGGCTGCTCTCTGGGGAGGCCAGGCTGGAACACAGGGTGGAAGAGGGGACTGCCCCTCTGTGCTGGGCTCCAGCAGGGAAGAGCCTGGGGGATGCTGGGCTGGGGGGAGCTCCTGGAGGTGCAGTGTGTGTGTCACCCCCCCCAGGACACGTGTGTGACATTGCTGGGGTGTCCCAGCACAGCCAGCAGCTGAGAGGTGAGCAGGAGCCAGGTGGATGCTCTGTACCCATTCCAGAATGGGAACAGGGAGGAACTGGGAGCTTCCCCCAGTTTGGGACCCATTGCTGCAGTCATGGCCACCACTCTGCAGAGCCACAGACCAGGTCACCACGGGAAGGTGGCAAAGGGGACACAGGGACAGCTGGGGTCCAGTGCAGAGCCCCGGGGTGCTGTTGGCAGGCAGGCCAGACCTGCAAGCATCCCAGGAGAGAGGGCACACCCCAACAGGAATGTCCCCAGGGCCGGGCAGGGTGAGAGGACAGGGTACAAGAGAATCTGGGCCCAGGGCCAGGGGATGAGCCACCGGGGAGGAGCAGGACCCTTGGGGGACACTGTGTGACACCCGCTGCCCCCCCCATGGTCCCCGGGACACGTGAGGCCCTGGCGCAGTGAGACAAAATGGTGCTGCCTGGGGGGACCAGGCCTGGCAGGAAGAGTTTATTGGCAGCCCCGGTACAAAGAGCTTGGGAACGTGCGAGCGAGGAAGCGGCGATGAAAATCCAGCCCAGCTGGGGGGCTCCGACGGGCAGGGGGGCATGAGTGAGCCTGGACCCCCTGCCCAGGGCCCTCTGGGATGCCCCAGGGCACCGGCTGGTGGGACATTAAGCCAGCGTTGGGGGCTGGACCCACGGCAGGGCAGCCTGGGGCTCCTTTCCCTGGCCACAAGTCCACGACGTCCCCGTGCCAGGGCGCAGGGCAGCGCCACCGCCGCGCACACCGGAGCTCTCCCGGCCCCGGAATGTCCTGGCTCCACCCGGCAGCAGAGCCTGGCTGTGGCTGGCAACTCCTCGGCCAAACCAGGTCCCCAGAGCACAACGTTATTGTCACAGAAACCCAAAGTCTGCTTCCAGCTGCAGCGACAGCAGAGACAAAGCTTAAAACCACGAGCCCCAGGCAGCGACTGGGCAGCAGCCTCAAGAGTTCGTTTTGCTGGATCTGGCTCCCGGATGCTGAGCGTGGGGCAGGAACAGAGTGGAGCAGAGTCAGCTCATGCAGTTCAGTTCTGCAAATTACCTGGAAAAAGCTAATAAATGAGAGCCAGGCACTGGTGCTGCAGGCGTTGCCGCAGGAGAGGGGCAAGCAAGGAGCAAAGACAGAGGCCAACGAGGGGCCCGGGGCTACCAGCACTCACCCGACACAGGCTTCAGAACAGAAACACTGTATTGACAGACTCGACGTGAAGGAAAAAAAAAAAAAAAAAGCCATTACAAACCACGAGCTCACGAACCAGCAGCTGACAACACACTGCAGAAAGAGACACCACTTACAGCCACCTCAGAACAACACCAAGAAGCTCCGAGAAGTCAACCAATATTTACACAGACGGCTGGAAAACTCCGGTCGGTTATTTCATACATTTAAGTGTTTTAGGTCAACTGTGAGATATAGTGCCACGCATTTCATTGTAGTATTATAATAATAATAATAATAATTAATAATAATAATAATAATATACTACTTCTAGATTATCTAAAAACCAAACAGCTCTTTACAGGGGTTAGGAGAAGCTGCTTTCACTCGTTTGACTTACCTGAGCGTAAGACCAAACTCAGTTAAAAAATATTAATAAAATTGCCTTCATTGCCAGGAGTTCACGTGAGGGACCAGCAGCTCCGCTCCCCTGTAGGGAAACTACAGCCTGGCTGGTGCCAGCAACATCCTTCCAAAGACCAGAGACCTCCTCAAAAGGCGAGGTGCCTCCCCAAAAGACCTCCTGGGGTGAGTTAGCCACACGCTGCCCTTCCCAACTCCTCCTGCTCCCATCTCCTCAGCCCCTTGTCCTGCCTGGTCTTTCCTTTCCTCCTGCACCTCCTTCTTCTCACCCTGCTCTTTGCTGCTCTCTCTGCTTCCACGAATCCTGCGTGGTGGCCCTAACCGTGTCTTCACCCTCTTCCCTCCATCCCGGCCTCACCACGGGGCTGCCAGTGGAGGCAAGGCCACGGGAGCAGGCAGCCAGTTGCCTGGGAATGGCACCTTCCTTCTTTCCTTCCTTTTCCCTCCCTTATGCTGAAACGAGTCGGGGGGTTTGGGGAAGAAAGAAAAGCAAAAGCTTCAACACTCCTGAATATGCACAAAGATGGGTGGGGAAACACCTGCTAAACACAGACCCCGGAGCACGGCTCGGGATTATTCTCTACAGGCAAAATCCAAACCCAGGGAGGGGACAACGAGCAGAAGGCCTGTGCTGCTGTGGAGGTCCCACGCCAGGCAGAGGTGCCTGGGCCATCGGATCAAGAGTTTTTAGAGGAAATTCCTTGGATGCTTCGACAAAGTGGGCTTTGTAGCACGGCCACGTGGATGAGAGTTCAGCTCCCCTCATGCTGCACGTCCACCTCCCAGCCCGGTACCGGCCCCGTGAGCCCGTCCAGCGCCCCCCCCACCCCATCCCACCCGCTACTGCTTAGTTTCTTTTTTCACACAGAAATGGGGGGTTTGGGTCCCCGACTCCAGGTTGTGCTGCAAATCCTCCAGGGGCCGGGGGTTGCGGGAGTGGATCTTCTGGTGACAGTTGAGGGACTCCTTGTAGCGGAAGTGCTTCCCACAGACGGGGCACTGGTAGGGGGTCTCCCCGGTGTGGACCCGCCAGTGCTTGAGCAGGTGGTCCCGGCGAATGAAGCTCTTCCCACACTCGGTGCACTGGTAGGGCCTCTCCCCGGTGTGGATGCGCTGGTGGCGGATGGCTTTGGAGAGGTCTCGGAAGTCCTTCCCGCAGTAGGTGCAGGTCAGCGGCCCGTCGCCCTTCCCCGTGTGGAGCTTCTGGTGCAGGATGAGGCTCACCTCCAGGCTGAAGCTCTCCTTGCACTGGGAGCAGGTGTAGGGTCTCTCCACCATGTTGTTCACCTGGTGCCTGACAAAGCCATACTTGAAAGCAGAGCTCTTCTCCCCGTCGGGGCGCTTGGAGGGTTTGGAGCGGGAAGGGCCTTGGCCTTTCGTTGTGGTTGCTTTGGGCTTCTGCCTGAAGCTCTCCCCGGGCTCCAGGGAAGTGCAGGCTTCCTCGCTGGCGTGCTCTTTCTGATGGGTGGCAAAGAGCTCCTTGTCCAGGAAGCTCTGCCCACACTCGCAGCAGATGTAGGGCCCCTCTTCCACACCCAGGTCCTCAGGAAGATCCTTCTTGACCAAGTCCCTCCCGCGGCGGGAGGAACGCCGCAGCCCATTGCCGGTTCTCTGCTGCGGGGTCGAGCCGCCCCGGCCCTTGCTGTTGGATTTCATCTCCTCCTCTGGGCTCGAGAAAACTTCTTCCCACTTTCCCGACAAGGAGCTGGGAAGCTCAAGGCTCTCGGGACCTTCCTCATCACACTGCTGTTCATCTGGCAGAGCAGAGACATTCACGTCATTGCTTGTGAAGCAAGAACCGCCCCGTTCTGCAGCGCGCAGCTCCCTGGGGACACGGGGGTCCCTGCTCCACTCCCGTGGGCAGAACCTGGCACCACGGGGCTGCAACTCCTGCCTGGGAGCTACCTAAGTCCTACTAGAACACAAACAGAGCCAAGGTATTTTGACTTCAACTCAGCAATCATGGAATTGTTTGGGTTGGAAAAGACCTTTAAGATCCTCCTGCTCCCCCAGCCCTGCCAAGGCCACCACTGACCCATGTCCCTCAGCACCACATCTCCACGCCTTGCAAACCCCTCCAGGGATGGGGACTCCAGCCCTGCCCTGGGCAGCCTGGGCCAGGGCCTGACAACCCTTGCCAGCAAGAAATGGGTCCCAAGATCCAACCTCAACCTCCCCTGGCACAACTTGAGGCCTGTTCCTCTTGTCCCATCACTTGTTCCTGGGGAGCAGAGCCCGACCCCCCTGGCTCCAACCTCCTCTCAGGCAGTTGCAGAGCCAGCAGGTCTCCCCTCAGCCTCCTTTGCTCCAGGCTGGACACCCCCAGCTCCCTCAGCTGCTCCTGCTCACACTTGTGCTCCAGCCCCTTCCCCAGCTCCCTTGCCCTTCTCTGGACACGCTCCAGCCCCTCCATGTCCTTCTTGGAGTGAGGGGCCCAGACCTGACCCCAGGATTGGAGGTGCCCCCTCCCCAGTGCCCAGCACAGGGGGACGATCCCTGCCCTGCTCCTGCTGGCCACCCCAGTGCTGACACCAGCCAGGATGCTGGTGGCCTTCTTGGCCACCTGGGCACACACTGGCTCATCTCCAGCCACTGTTGACCAACCCCCCAGGTCCTTTTCCCCCGGGCACTTTCCAGCCCCTCTCCCCAAGCCTGGAGTGCTGGGGGGGTTGGTGTGACCCCAGTGCAGGACCTGGCACTTGGCCTGGTTGAACCTCAGACAATTGGCTCCAACCGCTGGATCCAGCCTGTCCAGATCCCTCTGCAGAGCCTCAACTCATGGATCCAGCCTGTCCAGGTTCCTCTGCAGAGCCTCAACCCATGGATCCAGCCTGTCCAGGTTCCTCTGCAGAGCCTCAACCCATGGGTCCAGCCTGTCCAGATCCCTCTGTAGACACTTCCTACCCTCAGGAATATAAACACTCCCACCCAAATTGGTGTCATCTACAAACTGAGGGTGCACTTGATCCCCTCATCCAGATAATTGATCAAGACTTCTTGAGAAAGCTCAGACAGTGCAGTGAAGTCTCTGCATGTAGTCAGACAGAGAGAGAAAGTTGCTTCCTCTGCAGGAGGTGAAGCAGAACAGGTCTTTAGAACATGTGGCTAAGAATAAAGGCAAAAAAAAATGAAGTGGAATAAAGTCTCTTTCCCTTCTGGGCCTGGAGGATGTCCCATGGTGCAGATGACAACTCAAAGCCACCACCAAGGACCCTGACAAGAGCCCAGAGGACCTGGGGCTGTACAGAAGAGGGCTGAAAACCCACAGGTGTCTGCAGAGCACAAGAAGCTGAAGCTGTGCTGAGTATTTGGGTGCTCAGAGAAGACCTCTCAGCCCTCCCTGTCACTGGGCTCCTCATCTGCTTGTCCCTTTGCCAGACACCTCCACGTGTGGCTGGGACACGGGCTGCTCCCTTGGCATCAGGCTGGAATTCTGGGCAAGCAGCAGAGCAGCTGAGCTGTTCTGAGGGAAGCCAAAGGCACATCTGAGCAAGGGACGCTTCCCAAGGCACCTCATGTGTCCCCACACCTCAGAGCAGGGACCTGCAGCAACAGGCTGGTGACAAGGACAGACCTCACCTTTGGCTGACAGAGAAAGCTGTGAAAAGCATCCCTGTCTGCTCCTGTGGGGAAAAGAAGCCTTACAGAACTTGGCTGCTCGTGGAAACCTGCCTGTGCTACACGTGCTCCTGCTCATGCCTCTTCAAGACTGCCCAGACATGCCAGGTGACGTGACACCATGGAGGTGACAATGGATCCTGCACCCCTGGGAGCTGCTCTTCCAGCCTGCACACAGCACCTGCTCCGTGTGTCTGTCCCCAGCTTCCAGATGACCCTGGAGCAAACCTGACAGAGCCCGTGGCCAAAGCAGGAGCTCACTCCAGGCAACCCCCAACCAGAGCCAACAGCCCCAGCCCACCTCCATCCCCCCCTGCCCAGCAGAGCCTCTGAGCTCCCAACTCACATGCACTGGGGACCTCCATGCTCTCCTCCTCCTCAGAGCCCTCATGACTTTCAACCAGAGTCTCTTCATATTTACTCCAGGAGACGTCATCAGGACCAGGAAAGAAAAACTCTGTGCACAGGAGAAAGGACAGAAGTTCAGGCTCAGGCCTCCCTGCTGCTTCCCAGATTTCATGGAGTGGTGGGGTGGGAAGGGACCTCTGGAGATCATCCAGTCCAACGCCCCTGCCAGAGCAGGGTCATCTCCAGCAGATCCCACAGGAACACATCCAGATAGGTTGGGAATGTCTCCAGAGAAGGAGACTCCACAGCCTCCCTGGGCAGCCTGTCCCAGGGCTCTGACACCTTCACAGTAGAGAAGTTTTTCCTTGTGTTCAGGTTGAACCTTCTGCGCTCCTTTGTGGTCTCTCCAACTACCTTAAAGGAGGTTGTAAAGAGGTGGGGATTGGTCTGTTCCATGAAGTTACAGCTGACAGGGCAAGAGGAACCAGCCTCAAGTTGTGCCAGGGGAGGCTGAGATTGGATCTTGGGACCCATTTCTTGCTGGCAAGGGTTGTCAGGCCCTGGCCCAGGCTGCCCAGGGCAGGGCTGGAGTCCCCATCCCTGGAGGGATTGAAGAGCCAGACTGACAGATTACTGAGAGATACGGTTTAGTTAAGAACTTGTTAGTATTGGGTTGATGGTTGGACTTGGTGATCTTTAAGGTCTTTTCCAACCAAAGTAATTCTGTGATTGCCCCTTGTCCTGTCACTGGACACCACTGAGAAGAGACTTCAGGAGACGGTGGGAACCAACGAGGAAAGAAAGCCAAGTCCCCCCTGAACCCCCAGAGCTGGCAAAACTCCACAGGTGGATGGTGGCAGCCACGTGTCCCCTTCCCACCTCCCCACGGAGCCCCAGGGACCTCGTGGCTCACCACTGCTGGGGTCTGTGGGGGTGTCTCCTCCCTCCGAGTCATCTGGATCCTCAGCATTGGGATCCTCTCCCTGCTCAATCCGCGACAGGAGGTCGGGCTTCGAAATGGCAGCATCTGCAGGTGGAAAGAGGATGGGAACGTTCCCTTGGCCCTGGCGGGTGGGAGACTCTCCAACCTCGGCCCACCAACCTTCCTTCGCTGCTGGGGAGGGCGGGAAACGGCCAGAGAGGCTTAAGAAGCTGCTCTCCCCCCCAGGTCTGCACCGCTCACCTTGGCTGGGCCCTGGGGACATGAGCGGCCTGCAGGAGCACACTCTGCTCAGGTGAGGAGCACCTCCCAGCCTGCAGCGTGAGGAGGAGAATAAGAAAATGCATCTGTGCTTACCTCCAGGCTTCCTGTCTTCTCCTCTCTGCTAAGGTCTGCGGATCCATTACAAAGGGGACTTCAGCTCGGGGACAGCACCAGAGCTGTCAGGCAGCAGGGAAGTGCCCTCCCCGCGGTTCCCTCCAGCCCAGGGTTCCCGCAGCCAGGGCCGCTCCATCCTACTGGTCCCGAGTCTCAGGCTGCTTGTAGATTTTGGTGGGGGAAAGGGGGGGGGGGAGAATCACCACCTCTCCTGGGGTGGAGAGCGGAAAAACTTCATTCCCAAGCAAGCGTGAGCTCTGGGTGCTCGTTCCCACCGCTGATCCGGTGGATTCCTTGGCCTTGGAGAAGGGCCAACCCCCTAAACCTCATTACTGAAAGGAAACCTTCAGATGAAGCACAGATACATTTTTCTAAGCTCCAGGCTCAGATCCACAGATCCCATTCAGTGGGATCACAACATTCCCACACCTCCAGAGTCAGATGCAGGATTGTTTTTTAAGTGGGAGGAGGGGGAGGATTTATCCTTCACCTTTCCCCCCCGCCCCATCCCCACACACAGGGACTGCAGAAGACCTCTGTCCAAAAAAAAAAATAAAGGGAGAAACGAGAAAAGAAAGGACAAAAGGCCTGGATGGGCTGGGAGTGGGTGAGCTTGCACAGCAGTGGCCTCAGCATGGCGAGGAGGTGTCTGTGGGCCAGGGACTGTGCCTGTGCTCCCACCAATGTCACTTCTCAGAAGACACAGAGATGCTTGTGAAGGCAACGTGTCCCCCCAAGAGGGACTCCCTGGCAGCCAGGAGAGAGCTGAGCACGTTCCTTCAGCTGCAAAGCGGAGGGGAGAGGAAGGCAGAGCTGCCTTCACCTGCTGCTCCTCCCCAGCTCTACAGAAAGGGGAAAGAAATGTTCCCCGGGGTGAGCAGGGGGTCAGGCAGAGCACGAAGGCCTCAGGCAGCTGAGGAACCTGCTCTCCTCCCATGGGAAAGGCTCTACAGGAGGCTCTGGAGGCCTGAACACCCCCAAGGAAGGGCTGGAAGGAAGCGGTGAGGCAGGGCACCCCTCTGCTGCCAGGCCACCACCCTCAGTGGCCAGCGGGCTGCGGCTCCCAGAGCAGTGGATCTGGGGACCTTGGCGTGACAAGGACTCGCCTCTTCCCCCTCCTTCAGGGTCCTCTTGCTTCCCCTGGTCACAACCCAGGCTGTGATGGCCGGCAGGGAGGCACTGTCACCGCAGTGACAGCGTTGGTGACATCCATCAGTGCCACACTGAGCTGGTGGGGACCGAGCCCACAGCCCAAACCACCCCCACACACCAGCCCCCCCTGCCCAGCACAGCGGCGCATCCCGGGAAAACCTGCAGCCTCTGAGGGCTGAGGACAAAACCTTCAGCTTGTCTTTACCCATGGAGATGACAGCCTCATAGTTGCCCTTCATGATGTGCCGGTACAGCTCCTTCTGCCACTCGTTCAGGCCCTTCCACTCCTCCTCCTCGAAGTTAAACGAGGCGTCGTTGAAGGCCACAGGGACCTGCAAGGAGAAGCATCAGACCTGTGGCTTCTCATTGTCCACTCATGGAATCATGGAATGGTTTGAGTTGGAAGGGACCTTAAAAATCATCGAGTTCCAACCCCCTGCATGGGCAGGGACACCTCCCACCAGACCAGGTTGCTCCAAGCCCCATCCAACCTGCCCTTCAACACTGCCAGGGATGGGGCAGCCACAGCTTCTCTGGCCAACCTGGGCCAGAGTCTCACCACCCTCACACTAGAGAATTTCCTCCTGATCTCTAGCCTAAATCTCTCCTCTGTCAGTTTTAAACCATTACCCCTTGTCCTCTCACTACAAGTCCTTGTAAAAAGTCCCTCCCCAGCTTTCCTGTAGGTCCCTTCAGGCATTGGAAAGCCAAGGTACTCAGACCTTTGGCTTCTTCTCCTCCAAGTCATGATCCCACTCTGTGCAGTGCCTGTCAGGCCTGGGTGGTCCCCACTATACAAAAAAGATGTGGACAGACTGGAGAGCGTCCAGAAATGCCCAGGAGGATGATCAGAGGACTGAAGGACACGAGGAAAGGCTGAGAGAACTGGGTTTGTTCAGCCCAGAGAAAAGAAGGCTTCGGGGAGACCTTATTACCAGACTATAAAGAATGGCTATCAAGGAAAAGGAGACTCCCTTTTTACAAGGAGTCTTATGGAAAAGGTAAGAGGAGATGGGCACAAGTTGCTCCTGGGGAGATTCCAATTGGACTCCAGAAGAAAATGTTTCACCGTGAGAACAGTTAAGACATTAGAATGACCTCCCAAGGGAAGTGGTGGGTTCCCCTACATTGGACAGTTTTAAGTCCCAGCTTGACAGGGTGCTGAGCCACCTCATATCAACTGTATTATTACTTAGAAGGGTTGGACCAAATGATCCTTGAGGTCCCTTCCAACCTGGCATCCTATGACTCTGTAATTGAAAAGAACACCCAGGGTCTTTTTCTCATTCCAGCTCCTCCAGCACAGCACAGGATGGTCCCACACAGCAACAACCACTCTGTCCTCAATCCCTGTGCCTGGCTCAGACAAAGGACACGCCGGGGTTTTCCCTCATCCCCGCCTGCACCTCAGCCCTACTCCATCTCCCCACGCTGTGCCTGATGTCTCACACACAGCCCCTGACACAGACTCCTTTCCCACCTCATTTTCAACCTAGATCTGCCACAATTGCCCCCGAAGAGGAACTGAAGACGTTACCAAACCCTCCAGGCTGAGCCAGACAATCCCAGACGGCTCCAGTCCCTTGCAGAGCAGCCCATGTCGTTAGCCAAAGACCACACACAGATAACGAGGGGGTGTAATTAACAGGGAGGAACCCGTGCTGGTGCCTCTTGTCCCTCTCAGCACCGCAGCTGCCCCGGCACTGGGCAGGGAGTGCAGAACCCGGGAGGAACAAATGCGGAACAACCTGTTTCAGAGAGGACCGTTACCTTGGGGACTTCCCCCTTCGCCCCCGGGGGCAGCCGCAGGATCCAGAAGTTCCTGTTCTTCAGCAGGTTCTCCATGTTCTCCAGCCTCTTCTGCAGCTGCCCGTACTCCTGGATCAGGGTGCCCAGCGCCGTCCACTTGCTCTCCAACTGGTTCCCAAATTCCACTGCCGTTTTTTCGCAGCCGATCAGTTTGGTTTCTGCCATCCTCATTCTCCCCTCCAGGTTCATCAGCTGGGCGGCCTGGGAGTCCACCTTCCTGTCCACGGCTTGGATCTCGGTGACCAGCGTCAAGGAGATCTCGGCGGCCGGTAGCTCGGCCTCCTCGGCGGGGCCCTGCTCGGGGGCGGGCAGGGGCTGCTCCAGGGCCAGCTCCTGGGACTCCATCTCCCACTCCAGGTCCTACGGGGGAACAGACAAAGACGGTGGGTTCTACCAACCGAGCGGGGCGGTACCGCGGTGCAAACGGAGTCCGGGGTGCCCGGGTGATGGGGCCCGGGTGCTGGGGCCAGGCCGGGGGGCGACGGGGGGGGGGGGATGGGGCGGGAAGGGCGGCGGCAGCGCCTACCTGAGCGGGGGCCCAGTCGGCCATGGCCCTGCGGGGCGCGGTGGGCGCGGGACGGCGGCGGAGACGGCGGCGGAAGGGAAGGGAGCGGAGCGGGCGGCGGCGGCGGCGGGGCCCGGCAGCTCCTCAGCAGCGGCGGGGCAGAGCGGCCATGCCGAGAGCGCGGAGCACGCTGGGAGCAGCCGGGGCGGCGCCGCAGCGACACCCAGCGGGCGGGAGGACCGCGCCGAACCCGCCAGAGGGGAACGGGCCGCGCCGCGGCAGCCGCCGTATCGCCGGCCCCGCGCCGATTGGGTGATGGGGTGACCAATCAGCGCGGCGCCCGCTGGCTGCGGACCAATGGCTGAGGGGAGGGGGTGGGGCATGAGGCGCGCCCCCGTGCCGGTACGCACGCGCGCACTCGCTGGCGGCAGCGGGGCCGCGCGGGGCGGGGGCAGCAGCGGGATCGGGGCTGCACCGGAGCGGGCCCCACAGGGCGGGAGGGGACAGGGCCCGGCCTAGGTACGGCCCCGGCACCGCGGTCCGTCGGGGCTCGGCGGCCGCGGCACCGGCCGCTCCCCGGGTACCGAGGCGCCCCGTCCTGTCTCCCCCCCACACCTCGCCCGCGTCGCCGCTGGCCCGTGCGCCGCCATCCCGGTGCGACCCATCGTTCGACCGCCACGGTGCCTCTCCCGTAGGTGAGGCCTCGCCGGGAGCGGCACTGGGAGCAGCTGCTGCGTCTCCCCGAAGACCGGGACCGGTGGTGGTGCCATGAAGGAGGACCGGGAGCGCCCCGTCGCCCTGGGTGAGGCACGCGGGTCCTGCTCGGCACCCGCCCTGACACTGCCGGTCACGGCTGGGCCGTGAGCGAGGCCGGTGGATGGCGCAGGTGGCCGCGGGGTGGCTCCGGGGTCACCGCGAGACGGTCGGTGTCCCCATGCCCACGGGGAAGCCGTGGTGGGGGACGGCAGCCCATGCCCGTCACGACCGGCCGCTGTGGTGCTGTGTGACAGCATCACCGGCAGCATCACCTCTTGTCCCCGTGGCAGGTTACACCATCACCAAACCCGACATCCTGGCCGAGGTGGAGCGAGGGGCGGCGGCGGCGGTGGGGTGCTGCGGGGAGCACCGGAGCCCCCGGCCTCACACAGCACCCGCCGGCCCCTCCCAGGGTGAGCGGGACACGGGGGGCTGGATGGCACCGGGCACGGGGCTGTGGTGCGAGGATGAATCCTGCCGAACCGGAGGGGCCCCGGTGCGGGGGTCGCTCCCCAACGCGCTCCTGTCTCCGCAGGGGACTGGATGGGGAAGGAGGTGAAGAGCGAGGAGGGGGTGTCCCCACCACCCGTATCCCCCCCGACTCACCGCCCCGGCCCCAGCGACGTCCCCGTCCTGCTGCAGGAACGGGGCTGCAGCTACTGTGGCGTCCTCGAACTGGAGCCGAATCCCGGTGCCGGTACCGGGGGGTTCATCGCCCCACCGCCAGGCCGGGAGCTGCCGCTGGAGTGCACTGAGTGCGGCCGGGGCTTTGGGCAGAGGCCTGACCTGGTGCGGCACCGGCTGGCGCACGGCGGGGAGCGGGTCCACGCCTGCGGCCGCTGTGGAGGCGGCCTTGCCGAACCGGCGGGGCTGGGGGCCACGGGCAGGCCCTGCCGCCGCCCGGCCCCCTGCGCCAGCCGCTCCCCGGGGACGGCGGAGGGGCCGGTGGCACCACGGAAGGAGCGGAAGGAGCTGTCGCTGACGGAGAAGGTGCGGGTGCTGGAGATGCTGGAGGGTCCCAGGGTGTCTCAGAGCGAGCTGGCCAAACGCTTCGGCGTGTCCCAGCCCCAGATCTGCCGGATCATCAAGAACAAGGAGCGGATCCTGAGCGAGTGGCACCGGAACGGAGACCCCGAGCGCAAGCGCAAGCGGGAAGGGAAGGACACGGCCCTGGAGGCCGCCCTGCTGCGCTGGGTGGAGGGCGCCCGCGCCGCCCACCTGCCCCTCAGCGGCCCCCTCCTCCAGCTCAAGGCCAAGCACCTCGCCCAGGCACTGGGTCAGCCCGACCCGGAGCCCAGCGGCGGTTGGCTGGCTCGCTTCGGGGCTCGCCACAACCTGACCTTCAAAAAGCCACCGGCGGAGAAAGGGGACGCGGAGCAGCCCACGGCGGAGCACTGGGCGGGCGCGGTGCTGCCCGGCCTGCTCCGCAGCTACGCGCCCTCCGAGATCTACGCCTGCGGGGAGAGCGGGGTGCTCCTCCCCGCCGGTTCCCCCGGAGAGAGGCTGACGCTGCTGCTCTGCGCCAACGCCGACGGCTCGGAGAAGGTCCCGCTGCGGGCGGTGGGGGAGAGCCTGCGGCCCCGCTGCCTGCAGGGCGTCAACCTGGAGCAGATGCCTTGGAGCTACCGCGCCGGCAGCCTGGCCAGCCTGACGGCCCCGCTCTTCACTGAGTGGCTGCGGGAGCTCAACGAGGGGATGCGGCGGCGGGGAAAGAGCGTCCTCGTCCTCCTCGCCAAGCACGAGGCGCATCCCTACCTCCAGCTTTCCAACGTCAGGATGGTCTTCATCCCGCCGGCCACCTCCTTGGCCCAGCCCCTGGATCACGGCATTGCCAGCGACCTCAAGGGCCACTACCGGTGCCGGTTGCTGCGGTGGCTGTCGGTGGAGCGCGGCGTGGAGCAGCCAACCCTCCTGGATGTCCTGCACATGCTGGCACAAGCCTGGGGTGACGTGCGCCCGGGGCTCATCTCCAGCTGCTTCCGTGCCGCCGGCTTTAGCCCCAGTGCCAGCTCTGAGGCCCCGGTGCCCGGCCCGCTCAGCCGGGAGCAGCTGGAGCGCCGCGCACTGATGGACGGGGAGCTGGGGCACGAAGGGGAGCGGGCGGACGGGGACGGCGGGACGGCGGAGGGCGAGGACGGGGCAGAGCCACCAGCGGCGGCGCGGCCCTGCCCCTCGGAGCGGGAGGTCTGGGGGAGCTTGGCCACGCTGCGGCGGTACCTGGAGTGCCGGGCCACCTCTCCAGACCTTTTCCAGGCCTTCTACGAGCTGGAGGACGCGGTGCACATGGTGTCAGCCGGTGCCGGGAGAGCCCTCCTTGGGGACACCCCTGCCAAGCAGTGAGCAGAGCGGCCAGCGTGTGTCCAGACCTGCTGGCACTCCTGTTGGGGACAGAAGCTCATCGGGGCCGTCACCGGGCTGGCCTGGCCACCATCCCTTGTGGTGGTGCCAGCTGAGTTGTGCCGTGGGGTTTGCTGTGGGTCCGTGTGGCAGAGCTGGTTTCCCGTGGGGAGCACTGTGCCCAGGGGCTGCGGAGCCACTGTGTCCAAATGTCACCCATCGGGGCGGTGCTGGGGGCTGGCGGTGGCAGCGCCGGGCACACGAACCCACTGCCAAAACCTTCTCACAGGGGGTGGTTTCTGCAGACAGCAGGAGCTATCCCCCCCGCACCGGGGGTGTGTGGAATTTGCCCTGAGTGGGGTACTTGTGTTTGCTGGGGGAGGGGTGTGGGGTGGTGCTGGGGTGTCCCTGTGGTGGGGGGACACGGGTGCCACCGGCTGCTCTCACCTGGAGGTTTGCAACAGGCATTAAAAAGCAGAACTTGGCAAAGCGCAGCATGGGTGGTGGAATGCTGTCACTTCACACCTGCCGTGAGCCAGGCAGAGCCCCCCTGGCTCCCCCCGGGGCTGCCGGGAGCCACGGGGCCACCCCAAACCTCCCTTCCCTCGCCCTGGCCTAGGGACATGGACCCCATGACCCAGTGGCACTGTGGCCACTCCTGGGCCCCCGACCATCCCTGACCCCTCTGTGTGCAATGGGGACCTGGCTGATGACCCACGTGCACCCAGGGGTCTCCCGTGTAGCGCCCCCCCCCCCCCCCCCGTGAATGTGGGACTATGTGACTGAAGAAGCACCCCCCGCACCCTGTCCCTGGCATGGTGACACCAGGGTTCTCAAGGTGCGATAGGGGCATGGGGACAACCCATGGGTACACCCATTGGAGGGCATGGGCACGGGGTGCAAGGGGCACCCAGGGGTGCACAGGAATATCCCCACCAGGGTGCACAATTAACGGGGTGCATGCAGCACCCAGGGGGGTGCAGAGCTGGGATGTCCCAGGGAGGGTTCCCATGGGGAGGCACAATCATGATGGGGGGGGGTGGGGACATCGGGGTGCATGGCACATGGGGTGCAGGGATGGGAAGTGCCCACTGGGACGCACAATTACTGGGGGGCACACAGCCCCCCACGGGGGTTACAGGGCTAGGGGACCCTGGGGGGATCCCACAGGGATACACAACCACGGGGATGCAAGGGGCCACCCTGGGGCCATGCAGGGACAGTGCATACCATGGCTGGGGACATTGGGGTGCAAAGGAAGGGGGTGCAAGGGGCACCCGGGGGTGCAGGGTCGGGGTACCCCAGGGGATCCCCACGGGGATGTCAATGATGGGAGTGCACACAGCCCCCAGGGGTTGCAGGACCGGGATGTCTTGGGGGGATTCCCACGGGGATGCTCAAGTATTGGGATGCAAGCAGTTCCCGGTGGCAGGGGGTGCAGGACCGGAGTGTCTCGGGGTGGGGCTCCCACTGGGATACACAAGTATTGGGGTGCATGCCGTCCCTGGGGCGTGGGGATCCAGGACCGGAATGTGCCGGGGTGGGGTTCCACGGGGATGCACAAATATTGGGGTGCACGCAACCCCCGGGGGGGTGCAGGACCAGAATGTCCTGGGGCAATCCCCACGAGGATGCACAAGTATTGGGGCGCACGCAGCCCCCGGGGGGTGCAGGACCGGAATGTCCCGCGGCGACCCCCACGGGGATGCACCACCACGGCGGCGCTTGCAGCCCCCGGGGGCGAAGCAGGGAGGCGCCCATCGGGACGCAAGGCCCAGGGGTGCGGGGAGTCCCCCCGGTGTCTCCCCGCGGTGCGGGGGACGTCGTTGGTTGTTTCCCGCGTCCTCCCCCCCCCCGCCCACGCCAACCCCGCGTATCTCCGCGCCGGGTCCGGCCGCAGTTCCGCGGCGGCGCCGCCGGGGGGCGCCTAAGGGCGCGCAGGGCCCGCGCCGCCCCGCGCCGCCGCCGCTGGAGGCGGAGGAAATGAAGGCGAGTTCCGCCGAGGCGGGAGCCATTACCCGCCGCCGCCGCTGCCGCTGAGACCCCCCCTTCCGCCGCCGGCCCCCGCTTTTCCCTTCCCCCCCTTCCCCCTTCCCCTCCCCTTCGCACGCCCGTCCCGGCACAGGTAGGCGCCGCCGTCCTGCCCCGGGGGGTGTTAAAGGGGGCGGGGGGGTGTGAAGGCCTGCGGCCGGTGCCTGCCCCCCGGCCCACCCCTCCCTCCACCCCCTCCCCGGAGCAGGCACCGGCCCCTTTGTCCCCGGTGCCCGGCGGAAGCGCGAACAAAAGCCGCTCGCTGAAGGCCCCGGCCCTGCCCCGGGGGTGCAAGCCGGTAACCGGTTGCCCCCCCTCCCCGTCTCCCCCCCTGGGGAAGCCCCACCGCTGAGGGGAGAGAGGCCGTTGTCCTGGGGAAGGGGTGGGTGGCGGTCTGAGGTGCTCGGCCACGGCCTTAGGGGGCTTCTGGAGGGGTCTCGGTGGGGCCTGGGGATGCTGAGGGCGGCTGGGGACTCTCCCGTGGTGCTGGGGGGCTGAGAGGGGTCAGCGGGGCCCAGGTCTGCGCTGTGGCACTTGGGGTGCGCCATGGTGGAGAGCCTTGCTGGGGCCCACAACGTGGCCTTCGGGTGCTCACCATGGCTGGGGGCTTTGCCACAGGCCCAGGACCCACACTATGGCTGTGGGCTTTGCCGGGACCAAGAGGCACTTGCTGGGGCCAAGAACTTGGTGATGGTCCTGAAGCACTTGACGGGAACTTGAGGTCTACACCATGGCCAAGGCCTTTGCCAAAGTCTTTGCCATGGCCCTTGTTGGCAGCTTGAGGTGTTTGCCATGGCCAAGGTCTTTGCTATGGCCCCAGGGTCTTCACTGAGAGCTTGAGATGTTCACCGTGTTAAAGACCTTTGCCAGAGTCTTTGTCATGGCCCTCACTGGGAGCTTGAGATGTTCACCATGGCGAAGGCCTTCACCAGGGTTTTTGCCATGGCCCTTGCTGAGAGCTTGAGGTCTTCACCATGGCCTAGGCCTTTGGCAAGGTCTTCACCATGGCCTTGAAGCACTTGCTGTGGTCTTGGTCTTTGGTATGGTTCCAAGGCCCTTGTGAGAGCTGGAGGTGTTCACCATGGCCAAGGCTTTCACCAGGGCCTTGAGGCACTCACCATGGCTGTGGTCTTTGCCATTGCCATGGTCTTCACCATGGCCCTGAGGCCCTTACTGGGATCTTGCGGTGTTCACCATTGCCAAGGTCTCACCAAGGTCTTTGCTGTGGCCCTGAAGCACTTGCCATGGCTACGGTCTTCAGCATGTGCCCAAGGCCCTCACTCGGAGCTTGCATTGCTCACCATGACCAAGGCCTCTGGCGAGGTCTTTGCCGTGGCCTTGAGGCTCTTGCCGGGGCCAAGGACTTTGCCATGGCCGCAAGGTCCTCACCAGGAACTTGTGGTGCTCACTGGGCCCCTGAGGGTCTTGCCATGGCCGAGACCCTTGCCAGGCTCTGCATCATAGCCAAGGTCTTCACCGTGGCCTCGAGATGCTCACCATGGCCCCTAGACCTGTGCTATGGCCAAGGTCTGTGCCATGGCCCTGAGGCTCTTGCTGGGAACCTGAAGTGTTTGCCATGGCCAAGGCCTTCACCAAAGTCCTGAGGCCCCCGTGCTGCAACCCTGATGGTTTTTCCATGGCCCTTGCCACGGTGCTGAGGTCCTTGCGGTGGACCTGAGGTGCAAACCATGGCCAAGGCCCTCACTGTGGTGCTCCCAGTGGCCCAGAGACCCTGACGTTGTTGCTGTGGCTCCTGCCGTGGCCCTGGGCTGTTTGCCAAGGCCATGTCCTGGAGGCACTCGCCGTGCAACCAGAGCTGCTCCCCATTGTTGCCAACGTGGCCATGGGGCCCTCGCTGTGGCCCTGAGGTGCTCCTCTGCACCTTCTGCCTGGCCCCGAGGCCCTGACCACAGCCCCGACAGACCCGCCGTGGCCTGGGGGCACGCGCCGTGACCACCACCCTCTCCGCAGCCCCCGTGGTAGCCGGCTGGGGGGGTCCCCGGGTCCCTCTGGTTGGAGAGGGCTGGGGACCCTCGCCGTCACCCCGCGCTGCTGCCACCACCCACCGCTGCCCTTTCCTTTTCTCCCCTCCCAGGTGCTCTCGAGCCGGGGCGAGGGGATGCGGTGCCCCCGTGCCGCGTGGTGTCCCGAAGCGGCTCTTTAGATCCTCCCCGGCCCAAGCCTCCCCTGCCATGGATGCCTCGGGGGCTCTTGCTTCGGCTCCCTCCTCCGCGGCTCCCTCGGGCTCCCGCAGCCCCATGTTCCCCCCAGGAGCTGACAGAGAGGAGTGGGGACCGAGGTTCAATTGTGCCCCTTCCACCTCTGCCGCAGCCTCGCAGGCGATGCCAGCGTCTGGCCGGAAGAGGAAGGCCAACTTCTCCAATGACGAGACTGAGACGTTGGTCTGGAATGTGGTCCGGCATTTCAGCGCCCTGTACGGGTCCGAGGCCCTGCGGGCTCACCCCGTGCGGCGGAAGCAGCTCTGGACCCAGATCCAAAGCCGCGTCAACTTCCTGGGATACACCGAGCGCTCCATCGACGACCTCAAGCACAAGTGGCGCGACCTGCGGTTGGACGTCAAGAAGAAGATCACCTCCAAGAAGCACCTGCCCATGAACCGTGCCGGCGGGCCCCTCCACAAGCCGCGCCTCACGCCCCTGGAGAAGATGGTGGCTTCCACCTTCCTGCAGGCCAGCCACGACTCAGAGCCCGAAATCATCCTGGACCCAGGTCAGTTGTGGTGGTTCTCTGGGGAGAGGAGAGTTGGAGCAGCAGAGTCCCTGGCTGCGTCCCCACCTGAGCCCCTCCAAGGGACGTCTGGCTGGGTGAGCCCAGGTCACTCTGGGCTCTGCCAGGTGTTTTCCAGCATGGATCATGGAAAGAGACCTGGGGGTTTGTGTCTGATTTGCAGCGTCCAGCAGGCCCTGGTCCTGTTGTGGCCAAGTAGCAAACCACCAGGGTTGGAAGCTGCATGTGATGGAATTAAAAATCCACCATGGAAGTAACCTGGGATCAATGAGAACACCCCAGACTTTGTGGGAACGGGTCTTTTTTGGGTCCACAAGCCGTGGGAGCTGCTGGTCCTTGCAGCTGGGTCCATGTGTTCACTCTGACTGGGCTTTGTGACCCACCAGGAGGCAAATACCCTCCCCCCTCCAATTCATTTCCACAAAGGGGATGTGTCCAGCTTTGTTGTGTCCCCAGAGGCCACCAGGATCAGTTGTTCCTGCTGCCTTTTTTGCTCTTTGCTTCCAGCTTGGCCCCTCAGGTCTTGGTGGGGACGGGTGGGCAACCTGGGTGTCACCTCTCTCAGGTCAGGCTGTCTCTGAGCCAGGTGCCCATCTGTGGGCTGAAGGAAGGAAGGCAGGAAGGCATCCTACTGGATATTTGGGGGCTGCCAAAATTCAGGATGTTCAGGATGGTCCTGGAGGGGGTGAGGGTGAGCGCGGGGGTGGGCCGGCCTTGCAGGAGGAACCGTGTCCCCCACGCAAGCGTCGCTCCCCTGGGTTCCCTTCTCCTGGGGGGAGCGGGGTTGGGGGGGCACACGAGCCACCCCGCTGCCATCGTGGCAGCGGCTGAGGCCGGCTCCTCTCTGTCCCCACAGACCTGTTCTTCCCCGGTGCCACCAAACAGTCCTTCATGCACCTGCAGCCCGGCGTGAGCCACCCCAGCATCTACATCGACACCAACGGGCAGCCGTCCTCCCTGCCCGAGGTGGAGGGCTCGGCCGTGCCCCGCCTGGCCCTGCAGAGCCCCGACCCCCCCGGCCTCGGCGAGTTCAGCCGGGGGGAAGGGCAGAGCAGCTCGGGTGAGGCCGGGGGGGCAGGAGCCCGCGGAGCTCTGTGAAGCTGGGGGGAGGGCCTGGGGGCTGGGTGGAGAGCTGCTGGGAAGCGGTTCTGGGGGTGGTTGGCACCCTGAGCCTGGTGGGGGTGTCACGTTGCTGGGGGTGGCACTGTGGGGGACACGCCGATGGGAGATGCTTTCCCAGGCTGGCTGTGGTTCTCCTGGTCTGTGGGAGGGCTGTGGATGTGCAGTGAGGAACCTGGAGGGTGGTTTTGTGACCTCTGAGGGTGGTTTGGTGGCAGTAGAGTAACGGAGCACTGGGACAGGCTGCCCAGGGAGGTGGTGGAGTCTCTTTCTCTGGAGGCATCCGGGATGCTCTGATGGGAGATGTTTCCCAGGCTGGTGTCCATGGTCTCCTAGTTGGTGGGAGGGCTGCCAATGCTCAACAGGGAACTCAGAGGATGGTTTTGTGACCCAAGGGTGGTTTGGTGGCTGTAGAGTAACAGAGCCTTGGGACAGGCTGCCCAAAGAAGGTGTGGAGTCTCCTCTGCAGACATTCCAATCCCATCTGGATGTGTTCTTGTGGGATCTGCTATAGGTGACCCTGCTCTAGCAGGGGGGTTGGAGTGGACAATCTCCAGAGGTCCCTTTAAACCCTGATGACTCTGTGACTCTAAGGCAAAGGTGGTGGCCATCCCGTGGACACAAGGGGGTCTCTCAGGGATGTCCCTGAGGGGGGACATCTGTGTGTCAGGGAGGGAGGGGGGCTGGGGCAGCCGCTGGGGCTCACTGGGGCGCTTCTCCTCTCTTCCAGCCGAGTCGGGACCGGAGCTGCGCACTCCAGACATGTCAGCCATTTCCCCATCCCTGCGAAACGAGTCCCTGGTCTCCTACGCCTCCATGTCGGAGGAGGAGGAACGGGAAGGCCGGGAGGTGGAGCGGGGCCACGGCGGGGCCGCGGGGATGCAGCCGGGGCCCGAGGCCCCCACGACTGCAGAGGAAGACATGAAACTGTCCCGCCAGGCCATGCTGATCCGCCGCTGCAGCTCCCAGGGCTCCGTCACCTCCCTGCCCGAGGACCCTCTCAACCCCGTGGACTCTCACTCGGACTGGGGCCACGAGGGGGTGTCCGACCTGCCCCCCCTGGGCCGCGGGCTCGACTCCTCGCACCCCGAGGAGCAGGCAGGGGGGCCGGGCCCGGAGATGGGTGCTTTGCCCAGGGTACTGATGGGCCCCACTTGGGAGAAGCCGACGGCAGAGGAGGAGCCCCCGACCCGTTCCCCGCTGCACGGGGCCCTGACCGAGGAGTCGCTGCCCTCCTCCGCCTCCCCCCCGGGTGACACCCCCGCTGGCCCCGGTCCCCCCCGCGGCCTGGGCTGCTCCCGCCTGCGGGAAGACCGCCGGGAGAGCTGGAGGACTAACATCCATCACCTGCTGGACCTGGAGGAGCAGTGGGACCAGCTGTACCACCAAGAGCTGGCCATGTGGCAAGAGGAACGGGCCACCCAGCGCGAGGAGAGGGCCCGGGACCGGGAGCTGCAGTTCCGCCTGCTGGGCGTCCTGACGGACATCCGGGACGAGCTGCGCTACCTGCGCCAGGAGCGCGCCAGCGCCCACCAGGGCCCGCCCGCGCCCCCCGAGCCCCGCCCGGACCCCAGCCCCCTCCTCGAGCAACCCAAAGCTGAGCCCAGCTTCCCTGAGCCGCAGGCCGGGAACGCCAGCTGGGGAGAGACCACCGCCGTGCCCAGCCGGAGCCCCTTGGGAAACCGGGGCCGGGGGCGGCGTCGGGGCCGGCCGCGCGGTTCTGCCTCCAGACACAGACGCCTCTTCCTCACCAACAGCTAGGGACTGGGGGGGACGCTGTCCCGCCAAGGACATGGCGTGCCTGCAGCCCCCCCCACCCCCCGGCCCCACGTGGGGCTCCGGCCACGGACAGAGGGGCGAGCGTGCGGGGGACGGCGTGCGTGGTGGGCCAGCGTGTGGCCACTGGTTGCCGCTGGCACGCCTGGACCGCCTCCCCCCCCCACCGTGAGCGCAGGGATGGTACTAGGAGGGGGCACGGCTGGCGCACGAGGCTGGGCGCACCCCCTGGAGTGACCCCCCTTCCCCCCCCCGGGGGTCCAGGCTGTGCCCGTGGCTGTGCCACCACCTGCCCGGTGCAGGGCCAAGCGTGCGGTGACAAAACGGTGCAGGTGTCAGCGGGAGGGGGGGTCCGTGTGACAGCGCTAGTCGAGTAGGATTTACTACCTTCAAGGGAGGGGTTGGGGGAGTTAGGAACACTTAGTTGCTGATGTGCGAACATTTTATGCAAATCATTTAATGACCTAATTTGCATATAACCATAAACTTCTGTTAAAAAAAAATACCCCCCGGAAAAAAAAAAAAAAAAAAGGCAGAAAAACTGACTCTGTGTGTGGACTCGGTCCTTCCTGCTCTTGGTCCTCCCCCTTCCCATGAGCTTTCCCTGCCGGGAGTGATGCTCAGCACCACATTGGGTCCCAAAGGATGAATCCTGCCCTTTCCAAAGCGACCCTTCGGGGTCCTGTGCAGCCTCAGGGAAGTCCCCAAGCCGCCTGGGTGCCCCCAGTCCCTGCTGGCTTGTGGTGAGGCTGCTGCGTTGCTGTGTCATGCTGCTGCTTCACCCCCTGCCTGTGTGGAGTTTGGGTGTCATGTCGCGATATATATCGAGTCGTTTGCCCCAATGGGCTGCGCGGGGCAGGATCGTGGGGCAAACGACCCCCGGGGGCAGTGAGGGGTGGGGGGCAAAGGCAGTGCAGCCCAGCACGACTTTATTTGGAATCGCATGGTCCATACAAAACTACACCCCAAGCACTGTACAGAGCAGGACGGCGTTGGGGGGGGGGCAGTAAAAATAAGCAGTGAGGGGGGGGGGAGGGGGCTGGGAGCAGAGTGGCAGGCGGGGGCGGGGACAGGGACACAATGAGGGGAGGGGGATGTGTGTGTGGGGGGCTGCTCCCCATCCTGTGCAGTGAGATTGTCTGGGGGGGGTGGGGGGTGCAAAGAGCGTCCGTCTGTGGAAAGGGGCTGGATGTGTGGGTGCACGCCCCCTCTCCCCCCCCCCCCCCCCGGGGTGGGGGGGCCTCGCCGTGCAAACCCTCCTCCCACCCAGGCGCCTGTATTTGTGTGGTGGGAGGGGGCAGGAGAGTTGTGGGGGGAGTCGTGGCAAAGAGCATCTGTCCATGGAAGGGGCTGGATGTGTGGGGTCCATGCCCGCCCCCTCGGGGGTGGGGGGGGGGGAGCTCCCCGTGCCCCCAACCCCAGGCGCCTGTGTTTGTGTGGTGGGAGGGGAGGGAAGAGTTGGGGATGGAGGGGGGGGCAAAAAGCGTCCATCCGTTGAGGGGGCTGGATGTGTGGGTCCATGCCCGCCCCCTCGGGGGTGGGGAGGGGCTCCCCGTGCCGCCCCCCCCCGCCCCAATCCCCAAGCGCCTGTATTTGGTAGGAAGCCGGGTGGATTGCGGGGGTAGGGGAGAGGGGGGAGGAGGGGTCAGTCCGCAGCCCTGTGTCCCCTTAGTCCCCGGGGGGCATAATACTGGGGGGTGGGGGGGGAGGCAATGGTGGGGGCCCCCCCGCTTCGGCGCTATGGACCCGCTGGTGATCCTTGAGGGATTCCTTGTATCGGAAGCTGCGCCCGCAGGCCGGGCACTGGTAGGGCCGCTCCCCGGTGTGGATGCGCTGGTGCTTGAGCAGGTTCTGCTTGCGGATGAAGCTCTTGCCGCAGGCGGCGCAGGCGAAGGGCCGCTCCCCGGTGTGCAGCCGCTGGTGGTTCTGCAGGTGCTCCTTGCGGCTGTAGCACTTCCCGCACTCCGAGCACTTGTAGGGCCGCTCCCCGCGGTGGATCATCTGGTGCCGAACCAGCCCCGAGTGGCAGTTGAAGCTCTTGCCGCACTCGGCGCAGGGGTAGGGCCGCTCGGCCGCGTGGCTCCGCTGGTGGATCCGCAGGCTTTTCTTCCCGCTGAAGCTCTTCCCGCACTCGGAGCAGCCGTGCGGACGCTCCTCGGCGGGGCCCGGTGTGCCGCTGGGGACCCCCGCCGCCTCGGCCCCCGGCCCCGGCTCTGAGCCCGGGGTCTTGGCCAGTCTGTGCTGCGCTGGCAGACCCACTGCCGCTGTCACCGCTGCCTGTCCCTCGGGGGTCCCAAAGCCCACACCGGTGAAGAGCAGCTCCCCGGAGCCTCCCGGCAATCCCACCTCCTCAGGGGGCTCAGCGTGGGGGCACCTCTCCTCCGTCTTCACCAGCAGCCCCTCGGTGGCTGCAGGGGAGGAAAAGGCTCTGGTCAGGGCCTGCCAGGGACACCAGGGATGTCCCCAAGCCTGCCCGGCGTAGCTCCAGCCCAGCCTGGGTAGGTGCTCCTCACCCCAGCCCCACGGGGCCCGGCTCAGCATCACTCACCGGGGCCGGGACCCGTCAGCATCTCCCTCTCCGGCAGCTCCCAAGGCTCACGGACACAGGGCTCCTCCTCCTGCTTGATCCACGACAAGAAGTCATGGGCCGTGATCAAGGCATCGGCGCCTGCAGGGAAGGACAGGGACAGGGATGGGGACTCAGCCGAGCCGGGGCCACATCCTGCACCAGGATGGAGGGCACAGCCCCGGGCTCACCTGCGCAGGGGTCCGCCGGCATCCCCCGCTCCTCCGTGAACTGCTGCTCCCCCACAAAGGCCACCTCCTGCTTGATGCGTGACAGGATGTCAGAGGTGGAGATCAGCGACTCTGTGCACAAGGAGAGACTTGGCTGGTGCCAGCCTGTGGCCACTTGCCACCAGCCCTGGCTTGGGGTGCGGGACCCTCAGGCTCTGGCCGTGCAGAACGTCCCTGTCCCACAGTGGTTATGGGGCATCAAACACCCCCAGAGGAGATGTGGGGATGGGTGATCACAGGGACAGCCCTTGGGGACAGGTGACCATGGGACAGTCTTTGGGGATGGGTGACCATGGGCAACCCTTGGAGATGGGTGACTGTGGCACAACCCTTGGGGAGAGGTGACCATGGGACAGCTCATGGGGACAGGTGACCATGGGACAGCTCATGGGCTCTGACACAACATGGTGGCAGTGGGGGTCACATGGATCTCCCAATGATAGATGGTGATACTGGGGGACTCCTGGATCTCCCAATGATGGGTGATGACACTTGGGGGCAAATGGATCTCCCAGCGATGGATGGTGGCAGTGGGGGACACACGGATCTCCCAGTGACGGACGCCCAAGACCCCGGCACATCAGTCACGGGGGATTTTCCAGGGTGACTGGTGGTGGCCCTTGGTCACACAGAGCTGGGACCACGGGAGAAGGAGCAGGAACATTCCTGGTGTGAGTGGCGGGTGGGGGAAACATGAGGTGGGAGATGGTGGGAAGAGGAGGGACCCAGCGCATCCCTCACCCGCACAGGCCTCAGGCGGCAGCTCCCTCTGCTCCAGCTCCCTTGGCTCGGGGACACAGGGACCGTCCCCACGCTCGCTGCGGGGCTGCACCTCACTTCTGGAGAGGGCACCATCTGCGTGGGGACACAGATGCTCAGGTCCTCCATTTTGGGGGACAAGGACCCACGCCAGCTCGCCAGGACTGGGTGGCATGGGCTGCCCCATGTGGTGGCACAGCACATCACCCCATCCCCACACACCCAGCATGAGCCACAGTGGGTTCCCTCCCAAACAGGAGACCCCAGGGACACACTGCGCTCACAGGAGACCAGGGCACCCATGTCCCCAACACTCCAGGGAGATGCAGCCACCACCCCGGCCCCCTGGGAAAGTGGTGAGAAGGGACATTTACCCAGGGAGATCAAAGACTCGTAGTTTTCCTTCACCAGGTTATTGTACAGCTCCTTCTGCCACTCCTCCAAATTCTTCCACTCCTCCGCCGAGAAGTAGACGGCGATGTCAACAAACGTCACTGGCACCTGCAGGGACAAGTCCCTGGTGGCTCAGCAGCACCTGCTCCCCAGGGCAGCTGAGGGTCCACCCACCCAGCCTGCAGCCCCCCCCCAGGAGCCCTTACCTTGGGGACCTCACCCCGGGGGCCGGGGGGCAGCCGCAGCACCCAGAAGTTCCTGTTCTTCAGCAGGTTCTCCACATTCTCCAGGCGCCGCTGGAGCAGCCCGTACTCCTGGATGAGGGTGCCCAGCACGGCCCACTTGCTCTCCAGCTGGTTCCCAAACTCCATGGTCGTCTTCTCGCAGTCCAGAAGCTTCTTCTCGGCCGTGCCGGATCGTCCCTCCAGGCTGAGCAGGCGGGTGGCCAGGAGGTCGATCTTCCTCTCCATGGCCTGCACCGTGGCCACCACGGTCCAGAGGGACGCCTCGGCCGAGTGGAGCTGAGCCTCCCGCACGTGCGCCCGCTCCGGCAGCAGCGGCGGCTGCAGCGGCATCAGGTGGGGGGCTTCCACATTCCACTCCTGCACCTGCGCCGTGGGGAGTGGGGCCACAGTCACCTCCTCCTGCCCCCCAGGTCGTGCCTGGCCCCATGGCGAGTGCCGCTCCCCCCAGTTTGGTGGCTTTTGGCCACCACCACCGTCACCGCCCCCAGCTCCCCGCTGGGGACCCCCATGTGCGATGCCACCACCACCACCAACCTGCCCACCCCAGTGCCTGCCCGGGCACCGCTGGGGACCTGCCCCACAGCTGCCACCATGGCTGTCCTGTGCCAACCACCCAGCTGGGCAGGATTTGGCCCCTGGAGCAGCCAAATCCCTGGAGTGGCCCCTGCTGCTGCCCAGGCAAGGAAGGGGACAGGGCAGATGGAGGCAGCAAGCCTGAGGGGACAGTGAGGGGCAGACAAAGAAGGTTCATTGGTCACTGTCCCAGTGGGGTCAGGTTCGGTCACTGTCCCCGAGGGACACCAGCCAGCACCAGGCAGGTCACTGTGCCACGCGGGCAGTGATCCCTTCCCCAGTTCCCTGTGTCCCCAGCTCTTGTGGGGGCTTCCCTGGGCCTGCCCAGGTAGGAACACCCCCGGGAGGAGGATGGGTGGGCAGGGGGCAGCCGGGGGCTCAGGGCAGCCTGGACCAGGGATGGCTGGGGACATCCTGGGGACACACGGGCAGCCCGGGTCAGCGGTGCCTGGGACTGGAGCCTGCACGGAGCATCCCAGGGGCACGGGGACATCCTGGGTCAGCAGTGCCCGGTCACATCCCGGGGACGTGGGGACATCCTGGGTTACAGGTGCCTGGGGCATCCCGGGGCTGGGGCCTGCACGGAGCATCCCGGGGGCACTGGAGCATCGCGGGGACACAGGGACATCACGGGTCAGAGCTGCCCGGTCACATCCCGGGGCCATGGGGACATCCCGGGTCAGAGCTGCCCGGTCACATCCCGGTGGCACCGCAGTCATCCCGGGTCAGGTCTCCGCGGGCAGCCCGGGGCCGGAGGGCGCAGGGGGTCGCCGGGGCTCCGCGGGCGGAGGGCGCCGGGGGGGGGGCCCAGGGGGTTCCGGGAGGGGGAGGCCCAGGGACACCGCGGGGGGTGCCGGCCGGGGCGCACGGGCCGGTGCGGGGCGGTACCGGGAACCGGCCGGTGGAGCGGGGCGGGGGGAGCGGCTCCGGTGCCGGTGGCCCGGGCCGGGCCGCGCTTACCTGGGCGGGCGCCCACTCGGCCATGGCCCCGCGGAGCTGGGCCGGGCCCCGGCGGCTGGGCCCGGGCCGCGGCGGGGAGAGCGCGGAGGGGAGCGGGGCCGCGGGGCCGGGGACGGTACCGGGGGCTGCGCTGTCGGTGCCTGCGCGCTGCAGGCCGGGCCCCGCCGCCCCGCCGAGGAGCCGGGGGCAGCCGGGGAATTGCATCCGCCTCCTCCGGGCTGGGCGGCAGCGGGTGGGGAGCGGCGAGCGCGGAGCACTGCCGCCTACCGGCACCGGCACCGGGAGAGGGCCCCGGCACCGGCCCCGGCAGCGCGCCGGGAGAGGGCACAGGAACCGGGAGAGGGCTCCGGCACCGGCACTGCCACCGGCACCGGGAGCTGGCTCCAGCACTGCCACCGCACCGGTAGTACCATGGCACTGCCATGGCACCGGCACTGGCAACAAGCTCCTGCGGTGGCACCGACGGTGGTACCGGCACTGCCACCGTCACCAGCAGCCCGCCTGCACCGGTACTCGCTCTGGCACCACCACTGCCACTGCCACCGGTGCCATCCCGCCACCAGCACTGCCACCAGCACTAGCACTGCCACCGGCAGCCCGGCCACCGGCAGCCCCAGCCCCGCCACCAGCACCGGCCCCAGCACGGGCACAGGCAGCAGCGCTGGTGTCAGCATGGTGTTGGCATGGGCATCAGCACCAGCATCACACTGGTACCACCATCGGCACTGGAACCACCACTGGCACAGCACTGGCACCAGCAGTGGTACCAAGTCCCAGCACTGGTATCAGCACCAGCAGCAGTGTTGGTACTGGCACCAGCACCAAGCCCTGGCACCAGCACCAGTTCCATGGGTGCCCAAGCCTGGAGCCCCGGTGCTGCCCCTCCAGCCGGGCACCGTGTCCCTGCCAGAACCCTGGGGTCAGAGCCCCGCAGGTGGCTGGTCGGGGCTGGAAAAGGGGGAGTTTCCCCCCCACCCTTTGGGCTGTGCCACTGGGACCCCCCTTCTCCCTCCAGCAGCCACCTGGTGACACTGAAGGGCCGGGACCCCAGGCTGTTGGGGGAGGGTCTGGTGTGGAGACCACCCAGGCACCTGCACCAGGACCCCTGTCCCAGCCAGAGATGGACAAGACACCCCTGGTGGGGATGGGCTGCGTTTGGGGACCCCCCCCCCACTGTGTTCACTGCAACCCTGGGACCCTCTGGCCCGTGACCACACCGGTGCTGGGAGGAGTATTAGGGTCCTGCTCCATGGAAACCTCCTGGGAAAACCTCCTCTCGACCTGTGGCCTGGGTGGGGCACGGCAGGGGGGTCTCCTTTGCTGGACACAGACCAGGATGGCCTCAAACTCTGGTGGGACAAGAAGGGTTAACAGGCTGAGCCAGAGTCACCAGAGTCTGAGCCAGAGTCACCAGAGTCTGAGCAGCCATTTTGCTGGAGGATGCCATCGCTGTCCCCTCTGCCATCCCTGTGTCCCCTCTGCCATCATGGCTGTGTCCCCCAAAGCCCCCTGCACCCCTGCCCCATGGGTCTGGGGGCCCAGGGCAGGATGAGGCTCCCTGCCTCCTGCCCCGGGCTGGGGGACTGGGATGTCCCCTGGGAGCAAGGGTCAGCCCACCGAGCTTTGGGGCAGTTGGTGATGCCCCAGGGGGGGCTGGGAGCTCCCAAAAATGGGGGAGGTGGAATGGGGACCCCAAAGGGAGCTGCTGAAAGTGGCTTTTTGGGGACAGCGTTTGGTGACAGGGTGTTTGGCAGACACCCACAGCTGTCACATAAACCCCGTTTCTTTGGGAAACCAGAAAATAATGGTACTTTACTGGTTTGGGTTTTGTCACTTCCCACCATCCCTCAGCTCGGGGGAAAAGGCACCAGCTCCTGCCCAAGGGCCTGGCTGTCACTGCCGGGTGGGGATAGGGACCTTCTTGTCAGCTCCAGGTGGCAGGTCCTGGCTCATGGTGGTGAATCCTGGCAAAACAGGCACAGGAGACAACAAACCACGAGGCCCCCATGGCTAGTGGGGCTTTTGGTGACAAAAAAACCCAACGTGTCCCCCCAAAACCTGCCCTGAGCTGTCCAGGATCAGTGACTCTAGGTAACATCTCACTGGGAATGTCAAGTCCTCCCAAGGGAAGCTTTGACCACCCAGGACAGCACTTGGTGAGGGTCCTGCTCTTTGCTCTGCCCCCTCAGGAGGAGAGGGGGGGGGATGGGAGCATCCAATGGGATCCAGAGGTTGGGGGATGGAGGGATCATCTCCTCTGTGTGGGGGAGCTGGATGAGCTTCAATCCTGCTGGGGCTCTGAGGGAGTGGTACAGGACACCCAGGCTGTGACACTACATCCCACACCAGAGCATCCCAAGTGTCTCCAGAATTGAGTGAGTTTTGCCCATTTTGGGGACAACAGCTCAGGATCCAGGGCTTCCCTGAGGTGGGTGCTGTACCCACACACACCCACACCACCACTCACCTTCCATGTCCTCTCCCCAGTGTCCCTCCGTGGGCACCTGGAAGGTCCCACAAGGACATAACTCCACAAGATGAGCAGCAGTGGGTCACATCCGAGCTCCAGCCGGTCACATCCAAATTCCAGGAGGTCACATCCAAGCTCCAGCTGGTTCAGACCTGCCCCAGGAGCAGCTACAGCATCTCCTCGCGATGGTGGACAACCACAGTGAGGGTGCAGCACTAGTGTTGAGCCCTCTCCACCACCCTGCAGCTCAGGGATGTTCCTAGCCAGAGGTGGCATCTCTCCATTTAAGAGTTTCTATTGTTCTTTCATTTATTTTTTTTCCTTCTGGGAATTTATCCACCAATTCCAAACTGGTGTCCAGTCCCCGCACTCACCAGCATCCTCTGCACCAAGGTCAACAACCGTGAAGAACATTCCAAGCCTTTGCTTGGAATCCACCACTTACCATGTCTCTCAGGCACCCTCCACAAAACCATTCCCAGTTCCACCTTCCAACTGGGGCAACAGGGAGTGCCTGGGATGTGTAGGAACAGCCCCGATCCGCTCGGAACGGGGTAATGCACAGGACACCCAGAGGCAGAGGGCCCTGGGAAAGGGGCTCTTGTTTTGATTGCTCCCCCTGAAAAGCCCCCTGGAGAAGGCAGGAGGGTCTCTTCCCAGGAAGCACCTGCTCAAGGCTTGTTCCTGGCTCCTCAGCTTCGGTTTATTATTCAATGATTTTGTCTACAAAGAACTCGGACTCTTCCTGCTCCAGGAGAATGAAAAGAGTTTCCTGGAGAGGCACTGAGAGAAGCTCCCGGTTCCCTGTGAAAAGCCTGAGGCAGGGAATGGTGAGTTTCCACCTCCTTTCCACCCATTTCCCAGCTTCCCAAGTGCCCCAGCAGATCCTGCCCTGGAGGATGATTCCTCATTCCACTCACGTCTTGGAACCGGGCGGCTTCTCTGCCGGGAATGTCTCCTTGGATCCAGAGGGAACAGAAGCTCCCTGGGTGACCCCTGTGGCATTAACATTTCACATGGGGCAGAAATTCTTCATGTTTTACCTTTTAGTGTCAATTTTTCCGTGGAGACTGGAGAGACAACCTTTAGAGGCAGGTTCAGAGATCCCTGGTTTTTGAAGCTTCCACCAGGAGAGCAGCAGCACGTGGAGGGAACAATGATTCTCGCACATAAATGATTTGTTGAAGGTTCTGGGGGAAGCTCAGGATCAATCAAGGTAGAATTCCTGCCAGCATCCACGGCATGGGAAGGAGGGTCTGTGCTGGAAACCAAACCAACCAACCTTCTCTGGTTTGAAGCTGGGTTTCTGCAGGAACATCTCTGCACGTTTTGTATCCTCAGCAGAGGACGTGTCCCCAAGGCAGTGACAGGACAAGGGGCAGTGGGGACAAGCTGGAGCACAGGAGGGTCCAGCTAAAAATAGGGAAAAACTTCTTCACTGTGAGGGTGGCAGAGCCCTGGGACAGGCTGCCCAGAGGGGTTGTGGAGTCTCCATCCCTGGAGACATTCCAAAACCACCTGGATGTGTTCCTGTGGGATCTGCTGTAGAGGATCCTGCTCTAGCAGGGGATTGGACTGGACGATCTCCAGAGGTCCCTTCTCACCCCACCACTCTGGACTCTGCGTAAGAAGTGACATTTCTTCCCATGTGTGCTCCAAGTTCCAGGTGAGAGGGTTGGGACGGTGGGAGGATCCCACCCACCACACCAGAGCCCTCCTCCCAGGCAAAAGAAAATGAACACCAAAGTTTCCAACAAATCACAGGATACAACATCTCTTCCCTCGTTTCTCCTGACCCTGCCTGCAGGCCTTCCCACCTCTCAGTCCATTCCATCTCTGTCTCCACTTAAACCTCCAAACAAGGTGATTCTTTGTATTTCAGCACATAAAAACTCTGACCCAAGCGATGGTCGGATGCTCCTCAGCTCTCTCCTTCCAAGTGGGAGCTTCCTACACCAGCTCTTTCCTCCAGGATTTCATTTCAGCAGCTCCTGAAGGACCACACACCAGCTTCAGCCCCACTATTCCAGGTCTCCTCCAACTGTTTCCCAGCAGGAAGCAGGGATCTGGCAGGGAGGTGCTGAACAGGGTTTGTTCCACAAGGAATCTCCTCTCTCCAAAGAATTCTGGTCAGGAGCACACAGAGTACTTGTGATCATGGAGGCATCAAGCTGCGTGGGAGAGGAACAGAAGAAAAGCTGTCCCCAGGGAATCCTGAGAGGGAAATAATGAGAAGCCAGAGATAAAGGAGTTTTCTGGACTCCTGGGATGGGCAGGGATCCCTTGGGGCCAAGTGTGTTCCCCCGGAGCCCTCCAGAACTTCTCAGACTCCACCCCAGCAGCAGGTGTTCATTGGTCTGCTGCTCCTCAAGGGAAGCTGAGGACATGGACATCACTCCTGGGCAAAGCAGGTGTCTGAGCTGGAGGTGACCTAACATCTTCACTCCTTGCAGTCCTGTGGGATAAGCAAAAATCATAGAACCCCAAAGTGGTTTGGGTGGGAAGGGACCTCAAAAGTCATGCAGTGCCACCCCCTGCCATGGGCAGGGACACCTCCCACCAGCCCAGGCTGCTCCAAGCCCCATCCAACCTGCCCTTCAACACTGCCAGGGATGGGGCAGCCACAGCTTCTCTGGGCAACCTGGGCCAGGCTCTCACCACCCTCACAGCACAGAATTTCTCCCTCACATCTCATCTCCATCTCCCTCTTCCAGCTGGAAACCCTTCCCCCTCAGCCCATCCCTCCCTGCCCTTGGCCAAAGTCCCTCCCCAGCTTTCCTGGAGCCCCTTCAGGCACTGGAAGGTGCTCCAAGGTCTCCCTGGAGCCTTCTCTTCTCCAGGCTCAACACCCCCAACTCTCCCAGCCTGTCTCCAGAGCAGAGCTGCTCCAGCCCTCCCATCATCTCCGGGGCCTCCTCTGGACTCTCTCCAACAGCTCCATGTCCTTCCTGTGTTGGGGACCCCAGAGGTGGCCCCAGCCCTGCAGGGGGGTCTCAGCAGAGGGGGACAATCCCCTCCCTGGCCCTGCTGGTCACAGTGCTGGGGATGCAGCCCAGGACCCGGTTGGTTTCTGGGCTCCAGCCCATGTTGAGCTTCTCCTCACCAGCCTGTGGGAAGAAGACACAGGGTCTGCAGACACCCTCTCCACAGGGCTCCCCTCCTCCCTGCTGCTCTCGTCCCTGCAGCTGAAGCCACCCATTCTGGCCCTTCTTTCCATGTGACCATTCCATTCGCTGCCACCACTGCCGTCCCGTGACTCCAACTGCTGAACTCACTCTTTTTTCTGGTTGCTATTTTCACATCAAACCTTCACCTTCCCTCTTTGAAGCTGTTTCCTGCTCCCAGCTCTGCAGACAATCCTGGCTGGATCACAATTATTTCCTCCCTCTTCTCACACCTGAAAAAATCTCCCTGTATTTTTCTGCATTAATGGGAACTTCTCCAGCATCTTCAGCATCTCCTCCCAGGAATGAATCATTGATGGTTGGACTTGATGATCTGAGAGGTCTTTTCCAACCTTAAGGATTCTCTGATCTGGCTGCTAATTAAAATCAGCTCTTAATCAATGACTTTTAGCCTGGCACCAACCAGATGCCTTTCATGATTGAACTTGACTCTGATTTATTAAACACTTTTATCTTAAAGCTTCTCTGAGGGGAGGCTGAGGTTGGATATTGGGACCCATTTCTTGCTGGCAAGGGTTGTCAGGCCCTGGCCCAGGCTGCCCAGGGCAGGGCTGGAGTCCCCATCCCTGGAAGGGTTTGCAAGGCGTGGAGATGTGGTGCTGAGGGACATGGGTCAGTGGTGGCCTTGGCAGGGCTGGGGGAACGGGTGGACTGGAGGATGTTAAATCTCTTTTCCAACCCAAGTGATTCCATCATGGTTGGATGACTTCGGTTCTGGACAGAGAGGGATTTTTTTGATACCCAAATGGAAAGCCTGATCCCATGAAAGCTTTTGGCAAAGGGATTCCATGGACACATGATGAGTTTGCAAGTGACAGGTGAGTCCTGGTTTCTCCCAGGACTTTCTCCATGCTCTGTGCACCCATCAGGCCCCTCCCTGGGTGAGTTCTCTGTAGTCAACCAGGCCCACGTGGCCCAGAGAAGCTCTCCCCACAGCCTGTGCAGAGGTGCCACCACTCCTGCCTCTGTGTACAGTGAATTTCCTTGTGTTTTACAGCCCAGTTGTCAACGAAAAGTCTTCTGACCCTCTGGGCACAGACAGTCTCTCTCCTGTTTGGGTTTGTGGCTAAAAAAGGATTTCTTCCACTTCGCAAGGTTCTTCTTCCTCAAGGGAGCTGTGAGGTCTCCCATTGCCCATTGGAGGAGCTGCCTGATCTGCTGCTGAACCCCAAGGACTCTCAGAAGTTGCCCCCGTGTCTGAAATGTGGCAAGTTGGGTCTTGGGATCCTCCTGAGAAGGATCCATGTGGATCCATCTCCGCACTTGTTGTGTGGCTCTGCCTCTCGGATCTGATCCCAGTCCCACTGCAGCCTGGAGCAGAGGTTCCACATGTTCCCTTTAGGACAGAACCTCAGGATGGTTTGGGTTAGAAGGCAACTTAAAGACCATCTAGTTCCATGGGCAGGGACACCTCCCACCAGACCAGAGTGCTTCAAGCCCCATCCAACCTGCCCTTCAACACTGCCAGGGATGGGGCAGCCACAGCTTCTCTGGGCAACCTGGGCCAGGGTCGCACCACCCTCACAGCCTCAACTGGGGAAGCTGCTCAGGAGCCTCCCCAGGGCTGCAGCCAGGGCAGGAACTGAGGAGGGAGGCTTAGAACTGAGAGGAGAGCAAGGACAGAACATGGAATCACAGACCTGTTTGTGTTGGAAAAGCCCTTAAAGATCCTCCAGTCCACCCATTCCCCCAGCCCTGCCAAGGCCACCACTGACCCAGGTCCCTCAGCACCACATCTCCACGCCTTGCAAACCCCTCCAGGGATGGGGACTCCAGCCCTGCCCTGGGCAGCCTGGGCCAGGGCCTGACAACCCTTGCCAGCAAGAAATGGGTCCCAAGATCCAACCTCAACCTCCCCTGGCACAACTTGAGGCCGGTTCCTCTTGTCCCATCACTTGTTCCTGGGGAGCAGAGCCCGACCCCCCCTGGCTCCAACCTCCTCTCAGGCAGTTGCAGAGCCAGCAGGTCTCCCCTCAGCCTCCTTTGCTCCAGGCTGGACACCCCCAGCTCCCTCAGCTGCTCCTGCTCACACTTGTGCTCCAGCCCCTTCCCCAGCTCCCTTGCCCTTCTCTGGAAGGAGCTGGGTGGATCTGACCCAGCCGGCAAAGGCGATGGAGCCCCCGGGGCACGGCAGGGGGGTCACAGGCCTCTCCCGCCGCCCGGTTCCTCACTGCCCCACAGCACAGAGGGGGTGCGGGGCTACCCTCGGGGCCGTTCCCCGTGGCACCGGCTGGAGGCCCCGAACCCCGAGCCCGTGCCTCCCCGCCAAGCCCCGCCCATCGCCCGGGATCAACCAATCCGACACGCGCACCCAGCCCTGGGCGGGGCGGCCCGACCCACTTCCCTTCCGCATTGGCCGGCGGCCGCCTGGCCCCGCCCCCCATTGGCACACGACGCCCAACGACAGCCAATCGCCACCGACACGTGTGGCGCGGCCTCCACCAGAACGGAGTGGGCGGACATCTTCCTTCCCATTGGTCAGAACGCGACGAAAACAAGACATTGATTGGAGGAGGCAAGAGTGACCTCACGGGAAGAGAGGCGGGGACTCGAGCCCGTGCGTTCTCGTTGTCATAGTAACGGCGGCGGCCGCGGCCGGGCCGAGCCTGAGGCCCTTCTCGCCGAGGCGGCCCCTGGGCGGGAGAGCGGGGGAATGAGGCGGGAAACGGCGCTCGGGACGCGGCTCTGAGGCGAAGCTCCATGTCTTCCTGCGTGTAGGAGGGGGCAGCAGGTCCGGGGCCGCCTCATGGAGGAGTGGCGGCGGGAAGGGGGATGCGCGTCCCCAGAGCACGGGACTGGCTCGTCCTGTGCACGGGGACACAGCAGGAGCAGGGCAGGGACCGTCCCCCTGGGCTGGGCACTGGGGAGGGGGCACCTCCAATCCTGGGGTCAGGTCTGGGCCCCTCACTCCAAGAAGGACATGGAGGGGCTGGAGCGTGTCCAGAGAAGGGCAAGGGAGCTGGGGAAGGGGCTGGAGCACAAGTGTGAGCAGGAGCAGCTGAGGGAGCTGGGGGTGTCCAGCCTGGAGCAAAGGAGGCTGAGGGGAGACCTGCTGGCTCTGCAACTGCCTGAGAGGAGGTTGGAGCCAGGGGGGGTCGGGCTCTGCTCCCCAGGAACAAGTGATGGGACAAGAGGAACCGGCCTCAAGTTGTGCCAGGGGAGGTTGAGGTTGGATCTTGGGACCCATTTCTTGCTGGCAAGGGTTGTCAGGCCCTGGCCCAGGCTGCCCAGGGCAGGGCTGGAGTCCCCATCCCTGGAGGGGTTTGCAAGGCGTGCAGATGTGGTGCTGAGGGACCTGGGTCAGTGGTGGCCTTGGCAGAGCTGGGGGAACAGGTGGACTGGATGACCTTGAAGGTCTTTTCTAACCAAAATTATTGTTTCCATGATCTTCTAAAGCAAAGATCTGCCTTGAACAGGAGGGTGTGGGGGATGCCAGACCCAGCTTCTCCTCTTGCTTTGCCCTTGCTCATCTTTTCTCCCCCTGGCCAACAACTCGTGGGATTTCCCAAACAATTTTAATTAAAAAAAAAAAAAAAGACAAATTTCCAGTCAACAAAAAAGCATCTGAACAAAACTTAGGCAGAAACATGCACATCAAAAGGCTGGTTGAGAGATTTTGTCACAATGTCTGACAGGGGAGCAGCCCTGAACCACGACAGGCTCAGCCAGTGCTGCCACGTCCGTGTTTTTTCCCCACGAGGCTCAAGGCACTTGACCCCACAGTGACAGGTCATCAACCCAGACTCCTTTCTTACCAAAAGGAACAAGTCTTGTCCTTGCAGGGTCATGTCAGGCTCTCAGCAGGGCTTTCCCCCTCAAGAGACACTGAATAGGAGCAAAAACACAGTTTCTGAAGGTGAATGTTTAAAGGAGCATCTCGATGTTCTGTTCTCACAGGACTGACCAGACAGAGAAGACTTCACCATGTGGCAGAGTTAAGTGCAACACAACTTTAAGGCTTTGCAGAATGGAAACCATATTCCAGGCTTCCTGGTGATTTCACAGCTCCAGGTGATGACTCCAGCCTTTAGGAATTCTCTCTCGGAGCCCCCCCAGCTCTGGGATTTAACTATGGAAGCAGTTCCCTCTGGGACTCTGCTCCCCCGTCTCATTGCCACTTCCTGAAAGGACTTTTTCCCAACAGGTTCAACTCTTCCTTCCTCAAAGCATTTCACACCAGGGGGTGTTTCCTGAGACTTGTTCAGTGGATAATTAATAACTTTCACTCACTTACTTTCAGCCTGGTCCCTGGACTCCACACTCAGCCTAGGAAGAACATTTCAGATACTGTCCAGCCTGAAGTGTTAACAAACTGTTCCATGATTTTCTCCCCCGTGTGGATTCAGGGCCAGCAGTAACTCTGAGCCCTGCAGACTGTGCCACAGCTCCAACACCTCCCAGCAGCTGGGAAACGGCTCCACGGAACGTTTCAGCACGGAAAATAACCCCCCAACCTTCTCCCTCTGCCTGGGAGGGGCTCAGGATGACTCTTTGACAGCCCCCACCCACCAAGGCTGAGGGATCCTGCCTCCAGCAGGGGTGACAGCCGAGGGGGCTGCCAAACCCCGGGATGGACGGATGGATGGATGGATGGGAATTTCTATATGGAGTGCATTATGGATCCCCGGATCTCCGTGCAGGGCCAACCTGCCAGTGCCAGGTGTGTTTCCTGCACGTGACTTTCCTGGTGCTTCAGGAAACTCCTCCTGAGCACAAACCTTTTCCTGCAGAGGGGGCACTGGAAGAGCCCCTCTCCCGAGTGCCGCCGCTGGTGGTTGAGGAGATAATCCTTCCTCCTGTAGCTCTTGTCACACTCGGAGCACTTGTAGGGCCTCTCTCCCGTGTGTGTCATCTGGTGCCTGACGAGCCAGGAATGGCAAACGAAGCTCTTCCCACAGTCACTGCAAATATAGGACTTGCCCCGGGGCTGGTTCTGCTGCTGGCTGCCCGGGCTGCCCCGCGGCTGCTGCCACCGCCCGCAGCCCGGCGCCTTGTCCGGGTGATCCCAGCAGGGGCTGCCCGAGGGATCTTCCACAGGGAAGTTCTCCTCGCTCTCTGCAGACGGCTGCTCCTCTCCCGCGAGGTCCCGAAGCCTGGTGGCACCCACGGGGTTGTGTCCACGGCCCGTGGGCTGTGGCAGCCCCTGGCAGGAGGTGGGAGCAGCTCCCTGCTCTGTGTCTTTCCCAGCCGGAGCGCCGGGCTGCGGGGACAGCAGCTGGAACAGCCTTTCGTTGGGATTCTTCTCACAGGTGGGGCCTGGAAACATCTCCCCTTCTCGGGCTCGCTGGGCAGTTTGAAGATGCTCCTGCTGGCTGGAGTGTCCCTCACACTTGGTGGAGGCACAAGGTCTCCTTCCCACATTGTTCTCCTGACTGCTGAAGAAATCCAAGGGCTCAGCAAAGCCTTGGTCGTGCCGAGCGTCACCCCCGAGGCCGCTCCCAGTGCTGTTTGCTTCCATCATTTCTGAATTCCACTGAGTGTCCCATGTCACTCCGGGGCTTGGATCCTTGGAAAACTTCTCTGCAGGCCTTCCTGGTGGCTCTGAGTCACCCACCGTGCTTTCAAAGCCATCTGCTGGAGGGTCCCTCTTGGAGTTTGCATCATGCGCTGAAACAGAGAGATGTGAGAGCCTCAACTGGGGAAGCTGCTCAGGAGCCTCCCCAGGGCTGCAGCCAGGGCAGGAACTGAGGAGGGAGGCTTAGAACTGAGAGGAGAGCAAGGACAGAACATGGAATCACAGACCTGTTTGTGTTGAAAAAGCCCTTTAAGATCATGGAGTCGACCTGTTCCCCCAGCCCTGCCAAGGCCACCACTGACCCATGTCCCTCAGCACCACATCTCCACGCCTTGCAAACCCCTCCAGGGATGGGGACTCCAGCCCTGCCCTGGGCAGCCTGGGCCAGGGCCTGACAACCCTTGCCAGCAAGAAATGGGTCCCAAGATCCAACCTCAACCTCCCCTGGCACAACTTGAGGCCGGTTCCTCTTGTCCCATCACTTGTTCCTGGGGAGCAGAGCCCGACCCCCCCTGGCTCCAACCTCCTCTCAGGCAGTTGCAGAGCCAGCAGGTCTCCCCTCAGCCTCCTTTGCTCCAGGCTGGACACCCCCAGCTCCCTCAGCTGCTCCTCAGTAGTTCTCCAGCCCCTTCCCCAGCTCCATTGTCCTGCTCTGGAAGGAGCTGGGTGGAGCTGACCCAGCCCTACACCCGGGCAATATCCTGGATGACCTTATTCTGTGGGGCAAAGTCATTCCTGTTGGCAGCTCCTGGCATCCTGAGAGGTTATCCCTTGGTTGACTGCATCCCAACTTCATCACGAGCCCAGGAATGTCTGAATAACTCACATGGAGTGAAGGAACTCCAGGCTACCAACGGACTGCCACACACAGTGCTCCTCCACGCCCCCTCCTCAGTCACCCCCCACCCCCAGAGCTACTCTGAGAGCTCCTGGGCTGTGGCCCAAGGGATTGTATTTAATTAACATCCCCATGCAAATCCACACCTGTTCCCTGAGGTGAAGCCTCCATCCAAAGGTGAACCTCCCTCTGTGGACTCCACTGCAAGCATGACCCATACTCCAAGTACAAAAACCTCTCCTGGATGAAGGTTAGCAGGGACATCTCCAACCAGGATCCATAAGAATCCACTGCACCTGCCTAGACACAAGCCCATGGCAGCACCTATGGCAGTTTTAGGGCAGCTGAAGGAGGAAGGAGCCTCTTCAGCTGATAGAACCTGCAAACTCTGTGAATAAATATTACCCAGCAGACTGAGCTTTGCTCCAGATCTTTCATGGCTGACATTATGAGGTCATGACATTGAATACAGTACCAAAAATGCTCTACATCCGATTTGCCATCCCAGAAATCTCAGCTGAAACCCACGCCTGACCTGTACCTGAGTGTGAAGAGGTCTCTTCTTTCTCCAAGTCTTGTTGCTCTGGGCAGCGTGGCTCCTCCTCTTGTTTAATCCATGATAAAACATCAGTTGCATAAGTCTGGAATCCTGTTCGTGGGGGAGAAATTACACAACTGGGAAACACGGGAGAAAGATGCAAAGCCTGGAGGATTTGGGAATTCACAGAGATAAGGGAAGTGCTGACAAAGCCCAAGGGAAGCCACGAGGAGCCAACCTGAGGGGTAATTCCTACAGTGGGTGTTTTTGCCAGGGAATCCTCACCTGTGTCAGGGTCTCTCGGGAGGTCCTGGCTCTCCATGCCCGGCAGCTCCCTGGGATCTGCCTCTTTGCCATTCCTGGCCTGACTTGAAGCCTCAGGCTCATAAAATGTTTCCTCTGCTAAAGCAGAAAATCCAAAACAAGCCCATCAGACCTGTGCAAGCTCAGGATTTCACAAGGGTGAAACCTGTTCGTTTTGTTCTTTGTTTTCCACCAAGCCAAGCTCCCCCATGCCCAGTTTCTTAACGAAACCTGGATGGAAAGGTCTAAAAATCCCAGTTTGCTCCATGCACTGGAAGCCAAGTAACATGAGAGTAGGGCCAACAGGTAGAGCTGCTCCCCTTGGTGAAGGGTGAGGCCAGCCAAGCTCCAGCATGGAATGCTCTATTTGTAAGGCAAAGAGGTACCACCAAGTGAGGCAAGAAGCAGGCCCCTGGGCTGCGCAGCCTCCCTGCACAGCGACAGCGCTTGCTCCTGGAGGCACAAAAACCACAGAGGAGAAGGGAGGAGGGAATAAAGACAACCTGGAGGCTCTGGATATGAGGAAGGAGAGGTGCTGAGGCCCCTGCAAGAGGAGGCTGCAGGGGATGTGGAGCTGAGGAGCTGCCACAGCTGCTCCAATTCCCCGGAGGCAGAGCAGCACACACAGTCCTGCCTCCCCGCAGCCGACGGCACCGGCCACGGAGCTCATCCCGGCTCCTGCCTCCTCCAAACAAACCCACTGGCCTCAAAAAGTGACTCATGGGCCACTTTGCACCAGATATGGAACCAGCTTAGGGCTGTCGACTCAAGCTGATACTATCAAGTAAGGGAAATGAGACATTCCCTGCTCCCTGCTGTGCTGCGGGGATGAAAACCAGCCACGTGTTCCTGCAGCCTCCAAAATGGCCGCGAGAAGGGAAGGACGAAACACCAGCCCTTACCTGTCAGGACTGCTGGCAAGTCTGTTCAAAACTTGAGAGCTTTTTATGAGGGATTGGAATACGCGAAGAGAATAAAACAACAACAAAAAACCCACCCAAAACCTTGGAATTTAATCCCTCTGTTTAATTTTCCCTCCAAGGAATGCAGTTACTCACCCGGGCAGGGCTCTTCAGGAGCCTCTCCAGCCTCCCCCTCCTGCTGATCTGCAGAGCACAACTCTTCTTCTTGCTTAACGTGGATGATGCTGTCTTCTGTTAATAAGAACCAACATTATTTTAGCTCCATACACAACATTAACTCCAATTACCATCCCATCCCAGGCACAGCAGCTCTGTTCTAGCTCACATTCTAGAGGAAACCTGACTTCAGTTCCAGCTCTCGCTGACCAACATCTTTTAAATGGATCTAAAAGATTTGTCCCAAACCCCTCAGTGGATGTTTGAGCCTCAGGAACACACATTTTCACACAGGTGTAATGTCCTTTTTGTTGCCCATTAGCAAATGAAAACATGTTCTACGTGGCCCCGGGGAGAGCAGAGCACCACTTGGAGTCTCATCCTTGAGTTTCGTTTCCCTTTTGGCTCTGCCAGAGTGATGCCATTCCCCTTCCAGTCCCTCTTGGTAAAACACACACCTCTCCTAAGCAGAGAAAGTGATGGATGAAACTTTAATGAAAAAAGAAGAAGAAATAAAAAAGAAATGCACAAGGAAAACTGGATAGCCCTGCACATCACCTTTATACCTCTGGCACAGCCAGTGAGTTAGAGGGATACTTGGGGCACGTGTGAAAACACCTGTTTGTGTGCATGGAAAAGGAATTCCTCTTGGCAGCCAGCAGTCAGCCTGGAGAACTGAACGTCATCCCACCTTGGCCAGCAAGGTGGGCACGGCCCAAGGGGACTGCAGGCTTGGCACTGGCACCGGTTCAGCAGCCAGGAGAAGGGGAGAAGGTGGTTGGATGTAGAACTCTAGTAAGACTGGGAGAGATGAGACGTCCAACAGCCAAGTCTGGAAGACCAGGCTCAACATGGCAAGCACCCTGGGAAGAGGGGGATGTCCTAAAAGGAGCCCAAAAGAGCACCCCGGGAAGAGGGGGATGTCCCAAAAGGAGCCCAGCTGTCGCGGTTTTGGCGGTCTATGTCCCGACAGCCTGTTCATCCTGCAGCCACTCACCAGTGCCAGTCTCCGCAGGGTCATCTCTCCCGTCGCCGTCCTCACAGCTCCGAGCACACGGCTGGTTCCCACCGTCCGACCAGGCCTCGGAATCACGTCTGGGAGCGTCCGGCTCTGCGGGAGGTGCGAGGTGAGGCTCAGCCGGGGGGTCCCGCTTGCACGGGATGGCAGGGGGACGGCGGGGAGATGGCAGGGGGCAGTGGGGGTCTGCCCAACCTCCCGCCCCCGCCCCTGCCCCCTCACCCCGGGGGGTCGGTGCCGGGCCCTTACCGAGGGAGCGCAGCATGCGGTAGTTGCTCCTCAGGACGGCGCGGTGCAGGGCCCGCTGCCAGCCCCGCAGCGCCCGCCACTCCCGCTCGCTGAAGTGCACCCACACGTCCTCCAGGTTCACCGGTACCAGCGGTTCCCGAAACCGCCCAGCCTCCCGGCTGCCGCTCCCGGTCGCTCCGCGCCTCGCCGACATCCCCAGGGCCCCGCCGCCGCCGTTCTCCAGCCGCCGCTCCAGCGCCTGCAGGCGGCCGCGCAGAGCCAGCGCGGCCCGCAGCTGCCGCTCCGCCCGCGCCAGGCGGGCCTCCAGGCGGAGCAGCCGCACCGCCACCGCCTCCGCTCGCCCGACCCGGGGACCGGCCATGGCGGCTGCCGCCGGCCCCGCCGCCGACACCGACACCGGCCCCACGGACACCGGCCCCGCCGCCGCCACCGCGCTCCGCCCCGCAGCGCCCCCTGCCGCCCGCCCCGCGCCGTACACCGCGGCGCCCCCCGGCGGGAGGGCTCGGGGCCTCGGGCAGGCGGGCCGGGGTTGGCGGGGCCGGGGGGCACGGGGGTCCTCTCGGAGCCGGGAGGGAACAGGGTCCCCTCGGAGCTGTGAGGGACTGGGGTCCTCTCAGAGCCGGGAGCGATTGGGGTCCTCTGAGAGCCGGCGGGACCGGGGTCCTCTCAGAGCCGGGAGGGCTCGGGGCCGCGGGCAGGCAGACCGGCAGGCCCAGGGACCCCCCAGGGCCAGGAGGGAGCGGGGTCCCCTCAGAGCTGTGACGGATCAGGGATCCCCACAGAGCTGCGAGGATTGGTATCTCCTCAGATCCAGGAGGCACCAGGGGTCCCCTCAGAGTAATGAAGTTTGGGGGTCTCCTCAAAGCTGTGATGGACCAACGTCCCCTCAGAACTACTGGGGCTCGGGATCCCCTGGCAATCGTGAAGGACTGGAATCCCCACAGAGCCATGAGGGATCAGGGGCCCCTTAGATCTGTGAGGGGTTGGAGATCCTCTCATAGCTGTGAGGGATCAGTTCCCTACAGAGCCATGAAGGTTCAGGATCCCCTTGGAGCCATGAGGATTTTGTGTTCTCTCAGAGCCATGGGGTCTTGGAATCTCCTCAGAACTGTGAGGGTGCAGGATCCTCTCTGGCCCCAAGTCCTGTCCTGGACAGGTCACAGAATCATAGAATTATTGAGGCTGGAAAAGACCTCTGAGATCAAGTCCAGCCTATGACCAACACCACCACACCTTCTAGACTATGGCACTAAGTGCCACATCCAGCCTTTCCTTGAACACATCCAGGGACGGTGCCTCCACCACTTCCCTGGGCAGTCCATTCCAATGTCCGATCACCCTTTCTGTGAAGAAGTGCTTCCTGATATCCAACCTAACCCTCCCCTGGTGCAGCTTCAGGCCAGGCCCTTCAAGCCAGGTCTCTTTGGTTCATCTCAGCACGGCTCCAGGTTCCACCATGGCCCCGCGATGGGGTGGTGAGGCAGCCTGGCTCTGGGCTGTGGTTTGCAGGACACCACCTGCACAGCCCTGCTCCTGCTCTGCCGAGTCTCTGAGGATGAGCTCTCTGGGGGGGGTCGCCCTCCTGATGGCCCCATCTACGGCTGCAGCAGCCCCTCAGCTCTTCTGCTCCACACAAGCACCAGGAGGAGCTCACGTCTCAGCTATCTTGAACAAATGAACAAGAAGATGAGGTGGTTGGAAGCCTTGATTGGATCTCGTGCACAGGGTACACCCACCGTTTTCTAGAAGCATCTGGGATCTCTGCTGCAGGCATCCCCACAGAGGCACCTTCACTCAGGTTGGGTGACACCTCCAGACCTTCCCTCTAAGACTGACAGGTGCTGCGTGACCCACGGTCTATTTGGAATCACCACCTCACCTGATCTTCCCAATGTGGTACGTTTGCTAACCTGCCTGGCCACCAGCTCTGCAGTACAGGACCTCCCTTACCAACAGTGATCAAATCTGCAAAGTTAAATGCTTGCTTGGTACCATCACCTACATGGCTGCTGAGCACATCCTGGGTAGGTCTCAGGATGGTGCAGAGTTCTGTCACCCTTACCTGCTGCCTTTAAATCTTGCCCAGGTGTCCCACCCCATGGCCATGAGGACCTACTACTGGACCACAAGAGGCTGGTGGCCTCCTCCTCCTCCTGAGGATGTTCAGCTGAGCTACACTGGGCCCCCCACCTCAGCACAACAGTTGTGTGTCCTGTGGGACCCCACTGAAGCTGGCTGGAGCAGAAGACTTCCCCACCATTGTTTGGAAAGGACCAAGCCCATCCTAGAAGGAACAGAAAGAAGCTTAAGAACCTGGGAACAGTGCTACGGTTCTGTTGTGACCTGTGCATGGCTCTGGTCCTCTTGGTGAGGAACAGACCTGCAGGGACAGCCAGGCTGCCAGGGCATGGTTGGGCTTCTCTGGACTCACATTGTTCTTCTTGTCTTGGTTTTAATTGCCCGTGAGGAGGGTGCAGGACAGCCGGAGTGCCCCTCTGAAATGCAGCTCCATGGGATCCAAAGAATTCCCACCCCTCCCTGGTACGACAGACACAGAGGCTTTTATAGACACCAACCTGAAGTCATGAAGCAATAAACCCCATGGAGCTGCTCTAGCAGCAGCAGGTACTCGCCAACTGAACAAACAAAAGCTTTTAAGCAAAATAATTTATCAACTGAGACTCCAAGGAGATGTTGCTGTCTTGGCTGCACCTGAGTCAGTTTCTTTTTCCTCCTCTATTTTCCTGTACACGTCTTTGCTCTCTTTTGTGAAGAACATCTCAGTCCAGATGTCTGGCTTTGGGCTGGAGGCCCCTGTCCTGCTCCAGCCTAGGCTGGAGAATCCAAGTAACAACCATAAAATCATGGAATCATGGGATGGTTTGGCTGGGAAGGGGCCTTGAAGATCATCTAGTTCCAACCCCCTGCCATGGGCAGGGACACCTCCCACCAGACCAGGTTGCTCCAAGCCCCATCCAACCTGCCCTTCAACACTGCCAGGGATGGGACAGCCACAGCTTCTCTGGGCAACCTGGGCCAGGCTCTCACCACCCTCACAGCACAGAATTTCTCCCTCACATCTCATCTCCAGCTCCCCTCTTCCAGCTGGAAACCCTTCCCCCTCATCCCATCCCTCCCTGCCCTTGTCCAAAGTCCCTCCCCAGCTTTCCTGGAGCCCCTTCAGGCACTGGAAGGTGCTCCAAGGTCTCCCTGGAGCCTTCTCTTCTCCAGGCTGAACACCCCCAACTCTCCCAGCCTAAGATCAGGAAGAAATTGCACGCTGAGAAGTGCTACCCAAGGATGTTCATGGAAGGTTCAGCAACTCCACGATGCATCTCAGGGTGGGTGTGGGAGACCTTATGCTCCCAAAAAACTCCCTCCTTCCCCATCACCACATCTCTGCCCTCCCCCTGTGTCACGGTCCAGGGATCCTATGTGTGTGTTACGGGGCGGAGTGTTGGGTGTGGGGAATGTCTGTGTCTCGTGAGATGTGTTCTTACAGTGTGATGTTTCAGAGCACACACGAACAATCGCTCCACTCACACACTACGTGTTCAGTCACCCTCACACTCGCGCTGTCCTGACACGCCTTTCGCCTCCTCCGTCTCCGGCCGTTTCCCTCGCGGGAGAGCGGAACCGCAGCGCGGGACCCCGCACTGGCTTCGGGGCGTGTGCCCCGTCTCAGTCACCCCCACACACACTGTTTAAAGGCCGAACCCCTAGACCGTGCAATCCGGGACCCGAGCAGAAGTCCTGCTGTGATACTTCCGTAATCCCCCACTACGGGTATTTTAACAATACTGATCAAGAAAACAAGAAACCTCAGACTGGGGTCAATTTAACCGATGTGCTTTTACTTTATAATTTTACGAAGCGCAGCAAACAATACAATGAACCAGCAACCACTTGACAATATAAAATGTGGGGACTAGACCCGCGCCAATTCAGGGAAGCGAAAAGGTAGGGACAAAGGAGAGGGAAAATTCCCCAACCCCCCTCCCCCTTCCCAGGGTAATTTGGGGTGTAGGGAAGGCAGGCAAGGATAGGCGGGATTTAGGGATAAAGTGTCCTTACGCTGTCCTCGGCTCGGAGGAGTCGGGGACCGGCCCTGGCTCTTGCTGGCCAGCTGTCTTCCCTGGGAAGTCTCCGGGAAGCAGGCACCCTGGGCCTCAGCTCAGAGAGCCTTTAAAAGGGTTTTAGCCCGGGCTCCAGCTTCCTCCGTGGTGTCGCGGGTAGCGGTGGCTGGCGGCTTCTAAGTGTTTTGGCGGCGAACGGCAGATCTTCTTCCCCTCTCCCTTCCTCGACGACCCCCAACCAACCAGCAGCAGCAGCTGCGCAGATGGTCTTTCTTTATAGTATTTTTGGTGGGCGGACCCGGCTTCTGATTGGTGAGTCACTCTTGGATCCGTCCACTGATTGGTTGTTAGCGTCCCTCAGTCTTGAGGCGCTTCTCGCTGTTGGCAACTTTGTTGCACCTTTCCCGCCTTTAACAGGCAACGTCTTCATCTCGGTCCGCTCCTGCCTTCCCAGTTTAAGTCCCTATCCTCCACGAGAATCATTAAGTTTCTTGTGGGCGGGCACAGTCCAGTGTCCACGTGGGCGTGTTCTCCACACCCTGTGCCTTCTGCTCTTTATCTGTGCACAGGGAAGATCTCTCTTCTTTCTCTTGGCCTTGGAAGAGCAGCACATTTCTGTGTCGCTTGACATTTTGTCTTGGATTCAGGGTTGAAATTTTGCAATTTAAGCAGCACAAATGTCAAAATATCTCTAAGATTTGTTATAAATTATGTATTTGCCTCCGAATTCCAGGGGAGCTGGGCTGGGAAGCTGTGACTGACTGTGCAAAAGAGACTTCATCTGTATTAGCAAAGGCAGCATCAGTGAGTGGTGAAATGTGGAGCACATCAAGTGAGCATCATGGAATCATTTTGGTTAGCTCTGGGGGCTGCAGGGCTGTGAGCCTGCACAGCCTGGAAGCTGTAGTGGTGCCCTCCTCACACCTTGTCTTCTGGTTCTGCCTGAATGGCTCCATGACCAGGTGGGTCCTCTCTTCCACATGGGTCCTCTTCTCCTCCATGTGGGTCCTCTCTACTACATGGATCATCCTCTCTTCCATGTGGGTCTGCTGATGCTGCTGATGGAGGAAGCCCTCCTCATCTCCAGCATGCTCACTGCTGCTGCCCTGTGTTCTGTGGCTCTCCTGGTGGGTTGTCAGTATCTTCTTCAGACAGAAGCCCTTCCCACACACAGCACCTGAGTGAGGTCTCTTGTAGGGTCAGTTTTGCCCACTGTAGGTGACAGTGTTGCTTCTGTCAAGACCCTCTTCCCCCAGAGTGGATGGAACCAGCCTGCTCATGCTCTGGTTTCCTTGCTGCACAGGAGAGCTGGACTTGGCAGGGCTGGGAGAACAGTTGGACTCCAAGATCTTAAGTCTTTTCCAACCAAAATAATTCAATTATTTTACTGAAAGGAGAAAAAATTTCCTCAGATCTCCACTTTAATGAACTTCACTAAATCTCAGAGAAGGAACTGTGACTAACACAATATTCTCACCTCCTGATCCCATCGTGGACCTCGGTGTGGGGAAGAACCTCCTGTTCCTCAGGAAAATGCCCCAACCTGTTCTTTGGTGGCAACTCAGCTGCTCCCTGCCGGGCAGCCCAGCCAGTTCGTGCGCTCTGAGCGCTTCAGGCCCCACGGGGGATGTCGCTGGGTGAAGGTGGGGCACCCTGGAGCCCCGGCCACCCTGCACCCCGCTGTGTGTCCCCCCCACAGCCTCTCACGAGCCGTTTGTCCCCTCGGGGACCTCACCCCCTGGGGGGGGGGGCAGCTGCAGGACACATCAATTCTTGTTCTTCAGCAGCTTTTCCGCTCACAAGGCCCCGGCGCACCGGGCCCGGCTCTTTCCCTCCCGTGTGCGAGCACCGAGCCCGGCCCTTCCCCGCACCCCAGGCCCCCGAGCACTCGGCCCGGCCCCTTCCCCACGGCCTCTCCCACCCCGCCGCTCCCGTGCCCGGCGCCGGTTCCTCACCTCACCGCCAGGCGGCGCCTTTCCCTCGCACCACTCGCCACAGTGCGCCTCCTGCCGGCCGGCGGACCGCAGCGGGAGTAATTGACAGCTGTCAATCATCCAGAAAGCGATCGATCGGGGGGGGATAGGGACCGCCAGCTGGGAGGGAATCCGCCCGAGTGACACCGGAGTGGCGGGGGCCACCGGGACTGCCCGTTCCCGAGGTGACACCGGGTGCAGCCGCCCACCCCACCCAGGGCTCCTCAGGGCACCGGGGGCAGGGGAAGGTCTGTGCGCCGCCCGGCCGGCGGGGGGCGCTGTGTGTCGCGGCGGGTAGGAGGCGGCCCTCGTTCTCCGTGGCCGGCGGGAGGAAGGCGGCGGGGGGCGGGCCGGGGGCTGCCCTGGGCCGGCCGGCCCCCCGGGTCAGCGCTGGCGGCGGGGGGGGGGGCCATGGTGGAACTGTGTTCCCACCTCGAGGGGCTGGAGCAGCCGGGGGCGGCGCCCAGCGACGGGACCCCCCGAGTGATGCGGATCCCCGCGGTACGGAGCGGGGCCCGGGGATGGGGGGAGGAGGGGGCAGGGGGTCGGTTGTGAGGGGCTGAGGGGGGAGCCTGGGTGGGTGTCCTGTGGGGCCACTGTGGGAATGAGGGGGCTGGGGGTGGTGAGGTGGGGGGCCATGGGGCCACTGAGGGGGGTGTTGGGGGGCAATGGGGGCTGAGGGGGCTGAGCCTGGGGGTCACTTATGGGGCCATTGTGGGGCTGAGGGGGCTGGGGGTGGTGATGAGCCGTGAGGCCACTTGAGGGGGTGATGTGGGCTAGAAATGGGCTAGAGGGGTCACTTATGGAGGAGCTGTGGTGGGGCTCAGGGGTGGCTTGGAGGGGCTGGGGTGAATCTGGGGGGTTTGTTGGAGAGTGATGGGGGCTGGAAGTGGGCCTAGGGGGTGACATATAGGTCACTTGTGGGGTTGAGGTGGCAGGGGATGAGCCGTGGGGTCACTTAGGGGGCTACTGGAGGGCTGGTTGGGGAGGGCTTTGTGAGCATTGGGAGTGAGCATGTGGAACTCCTTATGGGGGGTTTTCAGGAGTGGGTTTTTGGGCGGTTGCAGGTGGGTGGTGCCTGAGGGGCTGGGAGCTGGCTGGGGGGGTGGTGGGTTCAGCAGCCCCCTCCTGCAGCCCAGCTCCTCTGCCCCAGGTGCCAGTGACTTTCGAGGACGTGATGGTGCAGTTCAGCAGGCAGGAGTGGGCCAGCCTGGACGATGGGCAGAGGAAGCTGTACCAGAGCGTGATGGAGGCCAACTATGAGACCCTGGTGTCCCTCTGTAGGCTCTGCTGGTGCCTGTGTCGCCGCCCGGGGACCTCTCTGGGGGCTGATTTCATAGAATCATAGAATTCTGGAATGGTTTGGGTTGGAAGGGATCTTAATGCTCATCCAGTCCCACCCCCTGCATAGGTAGGGACACCTCCCACCAGACCAGGTTGCTCCAAGCCCCATCCAACCTGCCCTTCAACACTGCCAGGGATGGGGCAGCCACAGCTTCTCTGGGCAACCTGGGCCAGTGTGTCAGATTTTTGTGTTTCACTGGGACCTTCAGCCCTCAGACCATCTGCTCCATTCTCCGTCCCCTCTGGCAGGGCTGGGAGTAGCTTGGCAGGTAGTTAGTGAGCCCTTGGTGTCTTCTCCTCATGGGGAACAGGGAGATGGAACTCCATGAGGCCTCATCAGAGATTCCCTCTTTTATGAAAAAGAATTAAAAGGAATTAAAATAAATTCTTCTTTTCATCACTGAAGTTCTTCCTTTCATTACAAAAATTCCTCTTTTTATCACAGAAACGCTTCAACACAGACATTCCCTCTTTTCATCAGAGACATTCCCTCTTTCTCCCCATCTGCCCAGATCCTCATGAGTTTCCTGTCAGGGGAAGAGCTGGGCAGGGGGGACAATCTGATGGGCAGTGTTTGGGGTGCTGCTGGCTGGGTTTTCCAGACAGTCCATTTGGATTCCGTGGATCTTAAAAGGTCTTTTCCACCCGAAATTATTCTCTGACACCTCCTTTAGTCCAGCCAGGGCCTCATGCTCATAATTAATTCTCCCTGGTGCTCAGAGGATGGAGCAGGGATGCAGGAGCACCTCACCTGTCTGCCAGGGGAATTTGGGGGGTTTCTGTGGCAGGGATTTTGCCCCCAAGGAGCAGGGGTGGATTTTGTGGCTGTTGTTGCTGGGGGGCACTTGCTGCCCTGGCTGGAGATGAGTTTATCTGGGAGGGGGCTGCCCATGTTGGCAGGTTGGGGTGTACTGGGATGTACTGGGGTGTACTGGGCTGTGCTGGCCAAGGGGCTGGTGTGTTTCTCCTCTGATGTGTGTCTTGCTCTTGACCAGACTGTGACCTGTCCAAGCCTGAGCTCTTACCTCTGATGGAAAGAGGGGAAGAGCCGTTGGAGTCAGTCCTGGAGGGAGCAGAGGTGTCCCTGGAGCCACCCATGGGTGTGTGACACTGGGCTTCTGTGCCAGGACCATGGAATGGTTTGAGTTGGAAAAGCCCTTTAAGATCCTGGAGTCCACCCGTTCCCCCAGCCCTGCCAAGGCCACCACTGACCCATGTCCCTCAGCACCACATCTCCACGCCTTGCAAACCCCTCCAGGGATGGGGACTCCAGCCCTGCCCTGGGCAGCCTGGGCCAGGGCCTGACAACCCTTGCCAGCAAGAAATGGGTCCCAAGATCCAACCTCAACCTCCCCTGGCACAACTTGAGGCCGGTTCCTCTTGTCCCATCACTTGTTCCTGGGGAGCAGAGCCCGACCCCCCCTGGCTACAACCTCCTCTCAGGCAGTTGCAGAGCCAGCAGGTCTCCCCTCAGCCTCCTTTGCTCCAGGCTGGACACCCCCAGCTCCCTCAGCTGCTCCTGCTCACACTTGTGCTCCAGCCCCTTCCCCAGCTCCCTTGCCCTTCTCTGGACACGCTCCAGCCCCTCCATGTCCTTCTTGGAGTGAGGGGCCAGATATGACCCCAGGATTGGAGGTGCCCCCTCCCCAGTGCCCAGCACAGGGGGAAGATCCCTGCCCTGCTCCTGATGGCCACCCCAGTGCTGACACCAGCCAGGATGCTGGTGGCCTTCTTGGCCACCTGGGCACACACTGACTCATCTCCAGCCACTGTTGACCAACCCCCCCAGGTCCTTTTCCCCCGGGCACTTTCCAGCCCCTCTCCCCAAGCCTGGAGTGCTGGGGGGGTTGGTGTGACCCCAGTGCAGGACCTGGCACTTGGCCTGGTTGAACCTGAGACAATTGGCTCCAACCCCTGGATCCAGCCTGTCCAGATCCCTCTGCAGAGCCTCAACTCATGGATCCAGCCTGTCCAGGTCCCTCCCCAGAGCCTCAACCCATGGGTCCAGCCTGTTCCCTCCATGCTGGGCCATGCAGAGGTCTCTCCATGCTGCCAAGCACTGTGCTGTGGCTGACAGAGCAGGTTTGGGGAGCACAGCTGAGTGTGTTCCTCCCCATGGACACAAGAGGAAACTTCAGCCTCTCTGTTCCTCCCCAGATCACACCATCTCCAAGCCTGACCTCCTGTCCCAGCTTCAGAGCAGAGAAGCGCCCTGTGACGGGGACCCAGCGGCCTCGGGAGGGACTCCAGCAGATCCAGGTGCAGGCAAGAGATCAATTACAGCTTCATTTTTCTTACTTGTGTGGTGGTGTCACCAGACAGGGGCTGTCACAAGGTGAGTCCTGCTTTGTTATGGGGGGAACTTCTCAGGAGGAGCAAGTTCAGGGGGAGGAACAGTGTCAGGAAGGAATGTTAATGGTTTGCTCTTCCCCATGGGCAGGGTCTCTGCTGCTGAGGGCTGAGGACAGCAGGGAAGGAGCACAGAGCCCGGTGGGACAGGACAGCCTGGAGAAGAGAACAGAGATGGATGAGTCCAGACCTGGTGAGCCTGGATCTGCCCGGGGTGTGCTGGGACACACGGGAATGGGAACCACTCCCTGCAGGGTGCAGGAAAGCTCCCGGAAGTAGGAATGGGAGGTGCTGGAAAGAGCTTGTGTGAGAAAGGAGGGAGCAAACCTCCGGGCAAAGGAAGAGCCGTGCGGTGCCGTGGCACCAGTCAGGAGGCTTCCTCTTTCCATCCCCAGCCCAGGACATTCCAGAGCCGAGTGCTGGGAAGGGAGAGGAGGAGCTGGGAGCCATGGAGGATGCCAAGTTTGTGGAGCTTAGTGTGGGTGAGTTCCCAGCACTCCCAGTGGGGAAAGAGCAGGAGCCACAAGAGGTTGGGAAGCAAGTGGGAAGGGTACGGATTGTTTCACCAGTAGGAATATGAAAGTGGTGGGTAGGTGGGACATTGCAGGTGAGGAGACTTAGATTGGATCTTGGGAACAGTTTATTCCTGGAAAGGGTTGTCAGGCCCTGGCCCAGGCTGCCCAGGTCAGAGGTGGAGTCCCCATCCCTGGAGGGGTTTCCAAGGCATGTAGATGTGGTGCTGAGGGACATGGGTCAGTGGGCATGGTGGGCTTGGGTTGATGGTTGGACTCCATGATCTTAGAGGTCTCTTCCAACCTTAATGATCCTATGATCTCATCCTGCCTCTGGGCCACTGACTGGATTGATTGTGGTCCCTGCCCTCGGGCATGGGACTGTGGTGTCTCCCATGATATCTGAGACAGGGATCTCGGGCCCTGCCTGGCTGTGTGTCACCCAGTGTCATTGTCACTCCTCTTGCCTTCACCGCCCCAGTCCCTCAGGAAGCCACTGCTGTCCCAGCAGAGCTCAGCCCCCCAGTCCCAGCCCCTTCCTGCCCTCTCTCCATGTGCTGTCCCAAAGAGCTGGATCGGAACCGGTCTCCATCGCCTCCCCCAGCAGCAGGTACCAGTGGCCTTCATCCAGCAGCTCCTCCAGGAGCCACCAGGATGCTCAGAGGTTTCCACAGGGCTCTCCATGGGCCTGGAGCTTTCAGAACAGGATTGACATGATTCAGAAGGGGTTTTGACAGCAAATCCTGCTGCCAGCCTTGAAACCAGCAAGGAAAAGGCACGGCAGTTGGTTTGCTTGGAAGGATGAGCCCCCATGTACCTGTTAGACTCCCCCTGTCCTACCCAGGTGACATCTGTCATCTCAGATGGTCCTAGGGGTGGCTGCAGGGAGGAGCTGTAGCATTCCAGGTGTGAAGAAGATGCTGAGCTGGAAGAGGAGAGTGGGGCTGAGGTTGTGCCAGGGGGGGTGGGAAGCGACGGGGGGAGGAAAAGCCCTTGGCTTTTATGTCTTGTCCTCAAAAGCACGTGGAGGAGTGACCTGTGGGTTCTGAACACTTCCCAGCAGATGCCGAGGTGGGTGTCCCAATGGAGGAGCCGTGGGAGGAGGTCGCTGTGGAGAAGCTGGCAGTGCCTGGAATGCCCTCCAAGGGTCTGGAAGAGGAGGAGGTGAAAGATCTAGGGAATGGTGACCGGGCTCCGGCCACAGACATTCCTGAGGAGCCTGGTAAGGAGGTGCTACACGAGGCCTGCAGAGCCACGGCACAGGAGGATCCTGCAGAACCCATGGAAGGCTCCGGCGTGGGCCGGACCACAGCCTGCCAGCGGAATTCCAGCCGGGAGAAGCTCTACTCCTGCCCCATCTGCAGGAAGAGCTTCCTGCTGGAGATCAACCTGGTCATCCACCAGCACAGCCACAGCAACTGGCAGCCCTACATCTGCATCTACTGTGACTGCACCTTCATGTCCAAGAAGATCTGGCACCACCTCCGGGTGCGGGCGGTCAAAGGGTTCTGCCAACCCCCAGAGGGGGAGGAATGCTCCAACCAGGCTCCCTGTCCTACTTCCCAGCCCCGACCCCCGAGCAAGGACTGTGGGACCTTGTGGGGGAAGCCCAACTCCAAGGGATACCTGTGGGTGCCTGGGAAAATCATGTATCAGTGCAAGGAATGCCTGGAGAACTTCTCCAGCCTGAGCTTCCTGATCCTCCACCAGCAACGACACACCAGGCACGAGCTTGTCCTCTGCCCCTGCTGCAACAGGACCTTCAGCTGGGGCTCCACCTTTGTCCGGCACCACCGGATCCGCAGCAGGGAGCGGCCCTACCCGTGTGGTGTGTGCCAGAAGACCTTCAAGTGGCACCTCGACACCCACCAGAGGACCCACCTGCTGTGGAACAGGCCGTGCCTCTTGGGAGGACCCACTGCTGGTGGCACCCATCTCACCGTGGACATGGAGATGGGAAGTGGGAAGTGCAGCAGAAGAGGGGTGGAAAGGTGGGAGGTGACCTCCTGGGGATGGGAGGTGTCGTCTAGGGGACAGGAGGTGACCTTCCGGGGACAGGAGGACACTGTTGGACCTTCTCCTCCCAGCAGTGGGTCGGATGCAGGCTCCAGCAGGGCCCAGCTCCTCCTGCCCATGCGGAGCCTCCGTGTGCCGGTTGCTCCGTGTTCCTGAGCTCCGGTGGGGGAGCGGGGTGGGTGGGATGGGGGCAGTGGGCGCTGCGGTGGTGCCGGAGGACTCGTCCCTTTGCTGGAGAACACCAATAGATGCTGTAGAAATCAGGATGCTTCCCGTGGCTGAGTGCAGCTTCCTCCAGCTCTGGCTATCCCTGGGGAGCACTGCAGGGATATCGGGAATGCCAGTGGCGTCCTCTGGGACAACCATTTTGGGACAGTGGTGGGATGCTGGGAGTGAGGCTGGAGAAGCAGTGGCCATGGAGGAGTCGTGGGCTGGAATAACAGCCAGGAGATGCTGCTGCTGTCCCAGGATAGGGATGGAATGGGAATCGGGGGAGTCCAGCTGGGTCTTGGGGGATGCCAGGAATGCCAGTGGGGTCCTTCGGGTGGGATGCTGGGAGTGAGGCCAGAGGAGCACTGGGCATGTGAGATGGTCGTGGGCTGGAATGACGGGCAGGAGCTGCCATCCCGGAATGGGAAGGGGAATGAGGGGGGAATTCAGCTGGGTCTTGATGGGTACTGGGGGGGGGAGGAGGGGAGGTGCTGGGAATTCTGCTTGAGGTCCTGCTGGGATGCCAGGAGTGAGGCTGGAGAGCATAGAGGGGGTCGCAGTCTGGAATACCGGCCAGGATCCTCCATCCCGGTGCGGGGGTCTGGTCGGGCCGGGCCTCGGGGGGGTAGCGGGGGCGGTGTCGGGGCGGGGCCGCCAGGGGTCGCTGTGACGCGGCGGCGGCGGCAGCGCGCGCGGCCATGGCCCGTTGGGGCCCCGCTCAGGTACGGGGCGGCCGGGGGGGGGGTGGGCGCTATGGGGGAGAGAGGCGGTTTTCCTCAACCCACCCACACACACACACCTCACCGGCACCGGGATGAGCGGGGTGAGGGCACCGGACCCGGTTCTGCTGCCGCCGAGCCTCGGTGGCGACCCACGGGAGCGGTGGACCCCGCCGGGCCCGCCCCCCGGGGCTCCCCTTTATCGCCCTTCTCCCCACCACAGGAGCCCGAGTGGGGGCCCGAGGCTTGGCAGCCGCTCCCGCCGCAACCCCAGGGCCCCGAGGGGGAGAAGGCGCCGGCGGTGCCCGAGATCTCGCTGTGGACGGTGGTGGCGGCCGTGCAGGCGGTAGAGAGGAAAGTGGAATCGCAGGCCCTGAGGCTGCTGAGCTTGGAAGGGAGAACCGAGACGGCGGAAAAGAAAATATCCGGACTGGAGAAGGCGGTGCTGGATTTCGGCAGCCGGTTGGAGCGCAAATGGGCCGCCCTGGCTGCTCTGGTGCAGGAGAACACGAGGAGGCTGGAGCACGTCGAGCGGCAGCTCCAGCACCGCAGCTGCTGGGCCCCCAGGCCCGGCCCCGGCGGGGATGAGCCCAAGGTAACAGGGACGAACCCCGGGGTGATGGGGATGAGCCCCCAGTAATGGGGACGTGACCAAAGTGATGGACAGGGACAAGCCCCCAGCTAACAGGGATGCGCCCAAGGTACCCGGGATGAGCCCCTGATAATGGGGATGTGCCCAAAGTGACAAATGGGGACACCCCCCAGCTAACAGGAGTGTGCCCAAGGTAACAGGGACAAGCCCCCAGCTAATGGGAAAGCGCCCAAGGTAACGAGGATGAGCCCCTGGTGATGGGATTGAGTCTCAGGTAATGGGGATGAATTCCCAGTAATGGGGATGAGCCCTGGCTAGTGGGGATGTTCCCAAAGGGATGAACTGGGACACACCCCAGCTAAGGGATGTGCCCAAGGTAACAGGGACAAGCCCCAGGTAATGGGGGCGTTCCCAAAGTGACAAGGATGAGCCCCAGGTGACAGTGTGGCACATCAAGGCAGAAGGCAGAGATGTCCCACTCCTCCCTGTCTCCAGGGAAGAGGGGGAGCAGAACACCCCCCCAGGAGCATTTCCAGCCTTGTTGGGTCCCACTGGTCACCTCATCGGTGGGATGGTGCCTCACCACCCATCCTGCTCCCCCAGGAGAGGGGTTCCTGCTCACCAAGGTGCTGGTGTGGATCAGGAGGTGCTTTTGTACCTGTCCCGGTCGTGCTGGGGAGGACACACGTGCACCTCGTGCTGCCATTTTGGAATTGTCCCCTGGGCTCAGGCCCTGACACAGCTCCTCTCCACGGGAGCTCCAGCCCCACGCAGTGTTCCCCTGCATCCTGCTTTCCCGGGGTGGGGGGAGCAGTGGGGATAGGGGGATGCAGGAGGTGGGAGGCACCAGACAGGGTCTCTGCGGTTCCAGGTGCCGGCGGCGTGTGAGGAGGACACGGGCAGTTTGCCGGAGCAGGAGTGGGGCAGCTCGGACAGCCAGAAGGAGCTCTGCAGGGTGGCCCTGAAGGGGACCCGGGAGGCCGGGGTGTCTCTGGGTGAGGATCAGTCCCTGCTCACCTGCCAGACACCTCCTGACCACCTCACTCTGCCTGCAGGCTGCTGGAGAGCAGGTGGGGAAGGTTTGGGTCCCTTGGTGGTGGGTGACTTCTGGGCTTCACGCTCCGCCCCCCCCCCCCCCCCCGTGCATCCAAAGATCCCCTCCTCTCCCCCACACAGCACTGGGGACACTGGGACATGGCCAGGATTTGGCCCCGTGAGGCTTTGTGACATTTTTTTTGCCAGGACGCGGGTCAGATGTACACCACTCTGCAGGGGTTTGCTGCAGACAGGCCTAAATTTTAGCACTAATTGTTTTTTGGCTGGAGTTTTTGAGGATGTGGAGTGCCTGATGGTCACCTCTTAACTGAAATGATTTGCCTGGTGTGGCTGACACCAGCCTGCTGGCTCTGGTGGTCCTGGGAAAGCTAAGCCAAGATCCCTCTGGGAATCCCACAGCTCCTGCAGTGCCAGAGCAGCCCTTTGATGAGGGGTCTGCTGCTGGTCCCTGACATCAGCAGTTCATGCCACTGCTTCCTGCTTCCCAGGGCCTGGGGACATCAGTTCCAAACCTACTCTGCTGCCACCGGCTGAGGACGGGGAAGATTCAGGAATGAGGGCCCAGGGGCTGCCAGAGAAGGAAGCAGTGTTGGGGCACCTTGGTGGTGAGTCAAATGGAATCATGAGATGGTTTGGGTTGGAAGGGACCTTAAAACTCATCCACTCACACCCTCTGCCATGGGCAGGGACATCTCCCACCAGACCAGGTTGCTCCAAGCCTGGAGAAGAGAAGGCTCCAGGGAGACCTTGGAGCACCTTCCAGTGCCTGAAGGGGCTCCAGGAAAGCTGGGGACGGACTTTGGACAAGGGCAGGGAGGGATGGGACAAGGGGGAAGGGTTTCCAGCTGGAAGAGGGAGATGGAGATGAGATGTGAGGGAGAAATTCTGTGCTGTGAGGGTGGTGAGAGCCTGTCCCAGGTTGGCCAGAGAAGCTGTGGCTGCCCCATCCCTGGCAGTGTTGAAGGGCAGGTTGGTCTGGTGGGAGGTGTCCCTGCCCAGGCAGGAGGATTGGAACTGGATGGTCTTAAAGGTCCCGTCCAACCCAAACCATCCCATGTCCTCTTGTGCTGGGGGCTCCAGAGCTGACAGTACTCCAAGTACTGGGGTCACAGCAAAGGAGCACCAAGGACACGCTGGGGTTGGGCAGGGTCTGTGCTGCCTGCTGCTGCCAGGGGGCTGGAGCCCCCAGCAGTGCCCCACTCCTCCAAGGCCAGCAGAGCCCAGCCCAGCCCTGTAGGGAGCCTTCCAGGCTTGCACGGGGTCAGAAGCTCTCAGGAATGTAAACCAATGTGACTGGGGCCTCCTCAAAACCTTTAAGAGCAAATCTTGAAGCCTGGAAGAGCCCCCGGGACAAAAAGAATGGAAAATAGGAAGACCCTGGGAGGGACTTCATGCAAGGGTGGCTCTGCAGCTGGAATCACAGAATCATGGCATGTTTGGGGTTGGAAGGGACCTCTGGAGATCATCTAGTCCAACGCCTTGCCAGAGCAGGGTCACCCAGGGCAGGCTGCACAGGATGGCATTCAGGCGAGTTTGGAATGTCTCCAGACTCCACCACCTCCCTGGGCAGCCTGTCCCACTGCTCTGCCACCCTCACAGGGAAGAAGTTCCTCCTCATGTTTAGATGGAACTTCCCAGGTCCCTCAGCCTGTCCCTTCATCTCCATAGCCCTTTGCTCTCCCCTCTCCAGTTTGTCCTTCATGAACCAGGGAGCCCAGAACTGCACCCAGTTCTCCAGATGTGGCCCCACCAGGGCAGAGCAGAGGGGCAGGAGAACCTCCCTGACCTGCTGCCCACCACTCCCTCCTGATCCTGGAAGGTTTTTTGCTTTGATCCTTTTCCCTGGATTCACCCACCTACTCTCTGCTGTTCCCGACAGAGTTCCTTCCAGGACAGAGAGCTCTGCAGCCTCAACTTTGCCTTCAGGGTTCCTCTGGTTTTGGCTTCTTTACAGAATCATTTTGGTTGGAAAAGACCTTTAAGGTCATCGAGTCCAGGCAGTTACACTTGTCAGTCCATCCAGTGTCCCTGAGGTCCAACCAAATACTCAGATAACCCCCAACAGGTGCCAGCAGCACCCCCCACCTCATGTCCTCCCACTTTGCTCATGGTAGAACCTTCCTGCTCCCTTTCTAACACCACCAGTTTTGGTTCCTCTCACCGATGTGCTGCAGGGGAGGCTCAGCTCCAGCTCCTGCTCGTGCTCCTGCTCCTGCTCTGGGGCTGTGGCCACGGGGGAGCTTCCCCTGCTGGGAATGACTGGCTGTCTCTGCGCAGGTGAGAAGATCGTGATCAAGACAGAAGAGCAGCAGCCCCAGGAGGAAGGAGGAGCTGAAATCCTGGCCCTGCCGCAGGTGCCCGTGGTGAGGCTGGAAGAGGAGCTTCCCCTGAGCCAGGAGCAGCCGGTGCCCTGGGACAGCCAGGCTGGCTTGGAGGAGCAGAAGGCAGCAGGAGAGAGCCTGGGGGAGTTCTGCAAACACGGGACTGAATTGAAGCCCGTGGTGGTGCCGGTGGAAGCTCAGCCCGTCCCGGCCTTGCCCTTCCCAACGGAGCACGTGCTGGGCGTGGGGCTTGACCAGCCCTTCACCTTGCCGCAGGGAATGCCACCGGGAGAAGACACCACGGCGGAGGCACCGCCCAGCTCGGAGGAGACTCGTCCCCAGTCGGCGGTGGAGGAGCCGGGCTGGAAGGGCGTCCGTCTGACACGGAACCTCCTGGCGCGGCAGCAGAGCCAGGAGAGGAGGAGCAGCGGCTCCTTCATCTGCACGGCCTGCGGGAAGAGCCTGGCGCACCACGCGGCGCTGCTGCGGCACCAGCGGCTGCACACGGGGGAGCGGCCCTTCCAGTGCCCCGCCTGCGGCAAGACCTTCAACGAGAAGTCCAACCTCAACAAGCACTACCGCATCCACACCGGGGAGCGGCCCTACCGCTGCCCGGCCTGCGGCAAGGGCTTCATCCAGAAGCACCACCTCCAGAAGCACCAGCGCATCCACGGCCCCCAGCTGCGGGGGGGGCTGGGCGGGCCGGCCGGGGCGGGGCGGCGGCGCCGGGGAGCGGCTGTACCGCTGCATCGAGTGCACCGAGAGCTTCCCGCAGAAATCCTGGCTGGAGGAGCACCAGCGCCGGCACACCCAGCAGCGGCCCTTCCAGTGCAGCGGCTGCAGCAAGAGCTTCCGGCACCGGCAGTCTCTGAACCACCACCAGAAGGTCCACGCCGTGGCCAGCTCTCCTGGCCCCTTGCCCAGCCGTGCCCGGGAGCTGGAGACCGGCCCCTGCAAAGCCTTGACCCAGGAGAATCCCTAGCCCCGAGGGCTGGAGAAGGGAAAAGGGGCAACGTTTCTCCAGGCTGCTCCGTGGCAACGGGACATGTCAGGCAGCTGGTGGTGCTTGTGGCGCCGTTGAGGGGCTTGTGGCACCACCATGGAGCTCTCCACAATGCTGTGGGGCTTGTGGGATCACCGCGGGGCTTGTTGCACAGACACAGGGTTGGTGGCACCACCATGGGGCTCTCCACAATGCCATGGGGCTTGTGGCACTGACACGGGGTTGGTGGTGCCACCATGGGGCTGGTGGCACCACGGTGGGGCTCTCCACAGTGCCATGGGGCTTGTGGCACCACCGTAGAGCTTGTTGCAGTGCCACAGGGTTAGTGGCACCATTACAGGGCTGTTGACACCACTGGGAGGCTCTGCACAATGCTGTGGGGCTCAGAGCACCAATGCGGGGCTTGTGGCACCACCGTGGGGCTCTCCACCATGCCATGGGGCTGGTGGCACCGCCATGGAGCTTGTAGCACGACACAGGGCTGGTGGCACCACCACGGAGCTGGTAGCACCACTGTGGGGCTGGTGGCACTGACATGAGGTTGGTGGCACCACCACAGGGCTCTCCACAATGCTGTGGGGCTGGTGGCACCACCGTGGGGCTCTGCAGCTCCTGGTCTCCAGCGGGAGGAGGAGGATGGGTGCCAGCTGGTGCATGTGGCCAGCAGGGAGCCATGCTGGGGGTGCAGGCTGGGCCCCGGGGGCAGCGGTGGAGGTTTTGGTGTCTGGGGCTGTGCCGGGTTGTGCTGCTGCCCCATGGGAGCAGGATTGGGCTGAGGAGGGGACACGGAGCAGGGGGACCAGAGTGGTCCAACTCGGGGTTATTGACCCACTGCCCTGGGATCCCTGGAGCAACCAGAAGAGAGACAGATAAAAATCCTGGGTTGACGTAGTTTCCTGTGGTGTCGGCGAGGGGAGGGGAGGACACACGGCACCGCGCCAGCTCCCCCCAGAAAAGGAGCTTGGACAGGTGGATTTAGGCTTCTCCCAGGTGTGCAGCCACCCCGTGTCCCCCCTGTCACCTGCTGCTTCCCAGGTGACGCTGTCGGGAGGAGTCCCGGCAATTCATGGAGCCGTTAACGGAGGCTGAGCGGGGCGGGGGGGCCTGGGCGGGGAAAGGAGCCGGACGCGGGGCGGGAGGAACGTGGAGCCACCCCAGGACACATGGAGCTGCCCCGGAGGAATGTGGAGCTGCCATCACAGCCCCACTCTGGGATCTGGGCCCTGTGGGGACCTTTCCTGGTCCCCTCAGTCCCTCATCTCTGGAGGGCTCAGCCTTCCTGGTCTCCGTGGGGCTGGGCTGGTGTGGGGCAGTGCCAGGCCCCGGGGTGTCCCCAGGGCTCAGCCCCCCTCCCGCTGTGTTCGTCCCCACACGGGAGCACCCAGTGTGGCTCTGTGGGGCCCAAGCCCCCTGGGGAACCACCCCGGGGGCAGCAGGTGCAGGAAGTGGCACCTCAGGGTGTCCCCTGGCTTTGGTCCCCAGCTGGGGGGTGACAGTGACACCCTTGGGGTGCATGAGTGACAATCCTGGGGGCGCCCAGGGCAATGGGTGACATCCTAGGGGACTTTCTGGGGACAGTGGTGGGTGACAACACCTTGGGGACACCTCTCCCTGCAGCCCCACCCTCACCACGCATGGTTGCCCCCATGGGCTGGGGTGGCGGCCATCTTGGCTGAGGGCAGCACGGTGGCCTTGGCAGCCATGTCAGGTGCGGGCAGGGCAGCTTGGGGGGGGCTCAGGATCCTGCCCCTCTGCCTGGCCCTGGGGTGCACACCAGGGTGCTGGGCCCAGTGCAAGGAACTGGGATGTACTGGTGGGCCTCCAGCGAGGCCCGGGATGGCGGTTTGATCGGGCAGCGTGGGAGGGTGCCAGCTCAGCTTCCTCCCCCCCCGACCAGGCAGAGATACAGACAAACACTTTTATTGATCCGTAGCCTGAGAAAGGGATCTGGGATTTCCCAGGAAATGCTGGTCCCAGCCACAACAGCTTCCAAAGAAACATCCTGGTGGGGCAGCCAGCAGCCCTGGGGAGAGGCCGGCCCCTCCACACCCCCAGCCACACTGGCCCCCAGCAATACCATCACACCAGCAGCCTCATCCACTGGGATCTCCCTGCCTCATGGCACTGGGATCAACTGGGATCTCCACCTGGGCAGGGATAAGCAGCTCGGTCGCCACAGCCCAGCTCAGTGCCGGGCCCACCGCCACCGCAGGGCAGCGACTGTCCCCATGTCCTGCAGGGTCCCTCTGGGGACACGGGGCTGGCCCAGCTGCCACCCTCGTGGCCAACGCTGTGGTCCAGGCACACGCTGTGGTCCCACGGGACAGGAATCCAGTGAGAAATGGGCTCAGAGGAGCAGTGGGGACACTGTGTGTGTCCCCAGGGAGCAGCTGTGACACTGCTGTCCCCCCTCCTGCGGGTCAGGGAGGTTCCACTTGGCACCGAGGGTGACACCAGGACAAGGTGTGGACGTTCCCATGGTGCCCAAAACACGCTGCCCACAGCAGCCTCACGAGGGGCCAGGGATGAAAACATCTGGTCAGCAAAACGGGGTCCCCAGGCACCCTGCCCAAGGGGGACAGAGACAGAGCGACGTCAAATCATTACAGCAAACAACTTGATGGAAAAAAAACCAAAAAAAAATCTGGAAAACTAATCTCAGGAGTCCCACCAGCTGCTCCGTTTGGTCTGCACGGCGATGCCACCAGGACCCATTTCCTTGCTCCATACCCGATGGGTGCTTCCCAACAATGCAGGCAGGGCTCTGGCCATGGACACACACGATGCCAGGGATCCCTGGGGACACTGGAGCCACATCCAGCGGGGCTCTCATCGCTTGCCAGGCTCCCGTTATCCTGTCTGCCCTCGGGCAGGTCTCACTCCACAAGACGTTTGAGGTAGCTAGCAGACCCAATCTGCAGAACCAGTCTCCATAGCGTTAGCGACAGTGGGATTAGGAGACAATTTGCAGTTTGGAGAGCAGGAGCTTCTGCCATGGCTCCGAGCAGAGGGGCTGGTCCTGTGCAGGAGCCCCGGAGTGATCCCACCCATGAAGTATTTCTAAAGTGACTCCACCTGTGCAGGCTGGTCCTGAGGGAATCAGGTCTCTGGGGGGTTTCTGGCTCTGGCGGGTTGGTCTTGGTGAGAGAAGGACCTCAGGAACAGCCACAGCACCCCGCAAGTGGACAGTAAGTGTTGTTGGATTTGTTCTATGTGTCTGCTGATGGAATGCTGGGGTGTTCCCAGCCTGATGGAGGGGTTGGTGGATCTCCTCCTTGGGGTGGGTGATCACCCAGCGCAGCCAGGACGCAACGGGGGTGTCGGAGATGCCACGCTCTCTTCATCTGGCATCTTGGTCAAGAAACTTGGTCACTGAAAACCTCCTTGGGAATCCCACCTGGCTCGCCAGCTGGATTCCCTTCTCTCTGTCCTTTTCACCGTGGAATTGTCTCTCCAAAGGCGAGGGGTCAGCTCCAGCATCGTGTAACAGGGGAGCTCAGCTGGCTGTTGGCAGTTCAGCTGCAGGAGGTGGACCTGGAGATCTCCCAGGAAGGTCAGCTTGGGGAAATTCCGTGCGTCAGCCAGCAGACAGGAGAGCTTGAGAAATGGTAAAGCGTTTGGGGTCACTGGAGGCTTCTGCAGTTTGCTCTCTATGGTGGTATCCAAGCTTTCGCTTCCTTCTACAATTAAGGAAAGCTCCTAAAATCCAGACAGGTGGTTCACAACCCCCCGCGCAGGACGGGCGCTCGCGCAGTTTCTCTCCAGGGACACGGGTAGTTGGGATCGCTCCCGGTGTCATTTCTCCATCGCTCCCGAAACCACTGCCCTATTTCCCAGTCTGACCACAGGCTGGATGCCCTTCCCAGCCCTGCCCTGGCCGCTCTTCTCGGGTGATCCAGGTTGTCCAGAACCATCTGGGAGCCCGTTGGCCGCAGGGCCTTTGGCTGTGGTGGCTGCAGGACTGACGTTCCTCTCGGATTCCTGGGCTGGTGAGTGAGGGACGTTCCCACCGGCGGGAGCCCCCGGGGGCCCCGGTGTCTGGGGCTGGGGGGGGGCAGCCAGGGCTCTCTGGCGGTCGTGGATCTTCTCGTGGCGCACGAGGTGAGTCCTGCGGGTGAAGCACTTGTTGCAGGCACTGCAGCAGTAGGGCCTGTCCTGCACGTGGGTCTGCAGGTGCCGCTGGAGGGAAAGGCTGCAGGAGAGAATCTTTTTGCAATGGCTGCATTTCCAAGAGGGCCTGGAGCTCTGCAGGCTCCCTCTGTCCGGCTCCTCCTTGGGCTGACCCACCAAGGACCCCCCAGCACATGTCCCACTGCCCGGGCTTTGGCCACCTCCGCAGAGAGCTCCACAGAACTTCCTCCTCGGCCGGATCCTCAGCTCCGGGTGGACGTTCCCCCAGACCTTGGCTCCGAAGGCTCTGTCTTTGATGTGGATGCTCTGGTGAAGGTCCAGATGGCGTTTGTCAGCGAAGCTGATCTCGCAGATGGCGCACTCGTAGGGCCCCTCCTTGGCGTGGCTGCGCTGGTGGATGATCAGGTTGATCTTCAGGCGGAAGCGCTTCCCGCACTCGGTGCAGGGGTGGGACCACTCCCGCACGTAGCCCCGCCGGCAGTTGCCCATCAGCAGGTTGCTGCTCTCGCACCTGCTGGGCTTCTTCTTGCTCTTGGCCTTCTCATTTTTGGGGGACTTCTGGAGGTCTGAGCTGGGAGAAGGTGCAGAGATGTCTCTCTCCTCTTCCTTCTTCACGTGGATGTTTTCAGAAGCCCCTTCACACACCACGTCGTTCTCCATCGAGAAGCTTTCCTCTGAAAGGCAACCACGCAGGCCTTGGTCACCCACGCTCCCAGGACAAGCCCAGGCTGGGGTTAAGTCTCCTTCCCTGGGAGCAGAGCCCGACCCCCCCTGGCTCCAACCTCCTCTCAGGCAGTTGCAGAGCCAGCAGGTCTCCCCTCAGCCTCCTTTGCTCCAGGCTGGACACCCCCAGCTCCCTCAGCTGCTCCTGCTCAGACTCATGCTCCAGCCCCACACAGAAAGGCCCAACACCAGCCCCCTCCAGTGCCTGCTGATAAAAGAGGCCTGAAACTTTCTTCTCCCTCCCCATTTTGAGCACATTACCGAGCTGGGAGCTGCTTCCTTCCTACTGGACCCACATGTTCCCTGCACGTGGCTCCTCACCTGTGCCAGACTCATCCTGATCCGCTTCCATCTCTGTCCCAGGCTGATCTTCCCTGCACAGCTTCTCTTCCTGTGCATTCAGGGACATGATGTTCTCCACCAGGTTGGGAAGAGCTGTTTGCAGAGAAAAGAGGAGCAGCTGTAAACAGCTGTGGAGAGCTCACAGCTTCCTGCTCTGGCGTGAGGCTCACTGGGATGTGCTGGGAGCAGAGAGAAGAGCCAGAGAAGCCTGCAGCTCAAGAAGCCACATGTTGCTCCAGGGTACAAGCAACAGGATGAGAGGAAACAGCCCCAGGTTGTGCCAGGGGAGGCTGAGGTTGGATCTTGGCAACAATTTCTTCCTGGAAAGGGTTGTCAGGCCCTGGGCAGTGGTGGAGTGCCCATCCCTGGAGGGGTTTCCAAGCTGTGGAGATGTGGTGCTGAGGGCCGTGGGTCAGTGGTGGCCTTGGCAGTGCCACAGTTGGACTCCATGATCTTAAAGGGCTTTTCCAGCCAAAAGAGTTCTGTGATTCTATGGAAAGCACGTGAGGTGTCAGCAGGAACTGGAGTAAAGCCACACACAAAAGCAGAGGGAGGGCTGGGAGGAAGGACACCGAGGTGCCAGGTGCTGTCACCTCTGCAGAGCAACTTCATCCCTCCCCAGCCCTCCCCACCGAGGCCACAGGCAGCATTCCCACGTGGCCTTGGCTCCAGGCCCTCCAACCCCTTCCATTTGCCCTGGCAGCACCTTCCCTGCCTTCACCTCCCTGGCCAAGCTCCTCTGAGCAGGGAGAGCTGCTGTGCCACCTCCCAAGGACACTGCGAGGAGACCCGAGAGAGGCCCAGGGGAGCGAGTCCTCCTGGCAACCACCTGACTCACCTTTGCCAGCTTCCGTGGGGGCTTCATCTTCTCCCAAAGCCTCTTTCTTCTGGTCCATCTCTTCTGGTGTCTGAGGGAGCTTCTGACCATCCTGGACACCTGCCTGAGGGGGTTCCTGACCATCCTGGACGTCTGTACGAGGGGACTTCTGACCATCTGGGACACCTGTCTGAGGGGGTTCCTGACCATCCTGGACATCTGTCCGAGGGGACCTCTGACCATCTGGGACACCTGCCTGAGGGGGTTCCTGATCATCTGGGACACCTGTCTGAGCGGACTTCTGACCATCCAGGACACCTGTCTGAGGGGGCTTCTGACCATCCGGGACACCTGTCTGAGGGGGCTTCTGGCCATCTGGGACACGTGCCTGAGTGAGTTCCTGAGCATTCCGGACATCTGTCTGAGGGGACTTCTGGCCATGCAGGACACCTGCCTGAGGGGGTTCCTGACTGTCTGACACATCCTTCTGGGGGGGCTCCCGACCATCTCCGATCCGTGTCCGTGGGGGCTCCTGCCCCCCTCTGAGGCAGAGCTCTTCATCCCTCTCCGTCCGGGATGGGACATCAGGCTTGGACATGGCACGGTCTGCTCAGGGGACAGAGGAGCAGAGGACAGTGGGTTTCATTAGCACCTGCCTGCACCTTCGGTCACCCTCTCAGGGTGACCCTGCTGTCCCCAGCCCCAGCACGGGGGACACGTTGAGCTCCAACGGGGAAACGTGGAGCTGCTCCTGTGGCCCAGGGCAGGATCCAGCCACGAGCAGAGCTGGAGAACAGAGATCTGAGCAACAGAACCTGCACTAAGACCTCACAGGGGAGGGACAGCCCCTCTAGGTGGCAGCTCTTCCCCGCAGCACTTGACAGACACCCAGACACGGAGCCCCAGAGTGGTGGGGTGGGAAGAGACCTCTGGAGATCATACAGTCCAGCCCGTCCTAGAGCAGGGTCACCTGCAGCAGATCCCACAGGAATGTGTCCAGATGGGATTGGAATGTCTCCAGAGAAGGAGGCTCCACCACCTCTCAGGGCAGCCTGTCCCAGGGCTCTGCCACCTTCACAGTGAAGAAGTTTCAGGCACCCCCGTGGGGCTGGGACAGTTCCTGGGTGACACTCCTCCTGCCTCTCCTGGGGCTTCCTTAACCCCTGCCCCTCTGTCCTGCAGGAAGGAGCTCTGGATCACAGCCCTGCCCACACGTGTCCTCTCCTGGCTCCCTCAGGCTCTGCCTGTCCCTTTCCAGCACCTCCTGCCCAGCCTTTCCACTCTTCACAAGTGCTTTTTCCAGCCCCCCATGCCCGAGGCTCTCCTGCCCGCTCTGCTCCCCCAGCTCCAGCAGAGCAGCTCCAGCTGCCTCCTCCCACCATGGGGTCCCAGGTTCCTCACTTCCCACCATGTCTCCTTGCTCTGCAGGGTGAGCAGGAATCTCTTGGGAAGCCCTAGGGCTCACACATGCCATCAGGTGAGGAAGGATTCCCAAAAAACAGGAGTGGAGGGGATCACAGGTCTGTCCCACCGCGCCAGACCCCATCCCAGCCCCTCCTCACTGGCACTGCCTGGTTTCCTCCACAGGATTCAGCTGACCAAGCACAAACATTCCTCCTGGAAGAAGGATCCAAGGAAGTCCCATGGAGGTTTAGCCACAGAACCTCAGAGCAGTCAGTTCCTAATGAAGACACTGCTGGGTGATCTGAGAAAGCCAGGATGGAAACTGCCACCTCCTCCTGGACCCACCTCACTTACCCGTGTCAGTGTCCATGGGGACTTCATCTTCCTTGAAAGCCTCTCCCACATGATCCATCTCTTCTGGTTCCTGGGGGGGCTCCTGACCGTCTCCCATCCGTGTCTGGGGGGGCTCCTGCCCCTCTCTGAGGCAGAGCTCTTCATCCCTCTCCATCTGGGAGAGGATGTCAGGTTTGGACACGGCGTAGTCTGCTCAGGGGACAGAGGAGCAGAGGACAGTGGGTTTCATTAGCACCTGCCTGCACCTCCACTGTGTCACATTCCCAGGGTGACCCTTTTGTCCCCAGAACATGAACCAAAACTCTCAAAGGAGAAGGAGAATCTTTGTCTTTAACGTTTTCCTCCCATTTCAACTTTGGCAGCGACTGGCAGGGCAGTTCTCCTCCGTTCTGGTGTGGGGACAGAAAACTTCCCACCCTGGAGCAATGTCTGTGTCTGATGGACCAGGGGAGGAACAGGTCTGTTCTGTTCCAAAGAATATTCCTGAGAAAACTGAAGCCTCAACTGCAGGAGCTGCACGGAGCAGCAGGTCACCAGGCATGCCCAAGGAACAGCTTCTGGGGGAAGAGGATTTCTTAGAGCCCAAATTGTAGAATCATGGAATCCCAGACTGGTTTGGGTTGGAGGGACCTCAAAGCTCATCCAGTGCCACCCCCTGCATGGGCAGGGACACCTCCCACCAGACCAGGTTGCTCCAAGCCCCATCCAACCTGCCCTTCAACACTGCCAGGGATGGGGCAGCCACAGCTTCTCTGGGCAACCTGGGACAGGCTCTCACCACCCTGATCATCACACAAGAACACGTTGGGTGCCCTTGGGAAGATGGAGCATGACCAGGTCAGCTCTCCCCGAGGGGGATGGAAATGTCCCTGTCACTTTCCAACAAGAACCAGACCCAGGTGCAGTTCTCAGACTTCCCCCAGATAATTCCTGAGCCATGCTGGAAGGTCTTGATGGTTCCCTGACCCTGGAATCTGCTTCCATAGTCCTTAGGAAGAAATAAGAAATGTTCAAGCCTTGTGCCTTACCCAGGGAGATCAGGGTCTCATAGTTCCCCCTCATCACAGCCCTGTACAGGTCCTTCTGCCAGCGCTCCAGCCTCTCCCACTCCTGCTCATTGAAGTACACTGAGATGTCATCGAATGTCACCGGCACCTGGAACCACAAATGGGACAACTTGGGTGGCTTCAGCTGGATAACTGGGAACCAGGAGCGAGCAGCGAGCGCTCGGCTTGGGCTGCTGCAGGCACAGAGCAAAGCCTGGTCAGATCAGGGCTGGGGAGCAGCAGAGAGAGCTGGGGGTGTTCAGCCTGGAGAAGAGAAGGCTCCAGGGAGACCTTGGAGCACCTTCCAGTGCCTGAAGGGGCTCCAGGAAAGCTGGGGAGGGACTTTGGCCAAGGGCAGGGAGGGATGGGATGAGGAGGAAGGGTTTCCAGCTGGAAGAGGGAGCTGGAGATGAGATGGGAGGGAGAAATTCTGTGCTGTGAGGGTGGTGAGAGCCTGGCCCAGGTTGGCCAGAGAAGCTGTGGCTGCCCCATCCCTGGCAGTGTTGAAGGGCAGGTTGGATGGGGCTTGGAGCAACCTGGTCTGGTGGGATCCCCATGGCAGGGGATGGGAGTGGATGCTCTAAGGCCCCTTCCCACCCAAACCATTCCATGATCCTATGCCATGACTCCCAGGTGTCACAGTTACAACCCCTCCAGCATTTCCCACCCCCTTCCAGAGCCCCTTCCAGGCACCAGGCTGGACACCGGTACCTTGGGGATCTCTCCCCGGGAGCCCGGGGGCAGCCGCAGGATCCAGAAGTTCCTGTTCTTCAGGAGGTTCTCCACGTTGTCCAGCCGCTGCTGGAGGTGGCCGTAGCCCTGCAGGAGGTTGCCCAGGGCAGCCAGGTTGCTGCCCAGCTCCCCGACCAGGTTCTCACAGGCCAAGAGCCTCCTCTCCGCCCGCTCCGTGCGGCTCCGCAGCTCCTGCAGCTCCTGGGCCTCCCCGTGCCCGGCCCGTGGCCCCATGGCCCGCGCCGGCCTGCGCCTGGGGGTGCCCGAGTCCTGGGGGGCCAAGAGGAGAGGGGCTTCAGCCCCGGCCAAAGGGCACTCAGGGCCTGGGGACCCGTTCGTGGGGAGCCCCCAGCCCCACCTCCCCCAGGATCAGCATTCCTGGGAGACACCCCACCCCCCTTGTCCCCCTGAACCTACAACCATGGGGGGAACCCCCCCTGACCCCACATCCCCCAGTGGACCTGCCAGACCCCAGCTGCCCACCCCCCCCCCCCCAGCCTCCATCCCCTGGGAGACCCTCTCCAGCCTCACCACTGCCAGGACCAGAACCCCTGGGGGACCCCCCCTCATCTCCCTTTACCGTCACCCCCAAGGGACCCACCCCCAGACCCCACATCCCTCAGGGAACCTGCCAGACCCTACCTGCCCACCCCCTCCATCCCCCAGGACCCCCGGGAGACACCCCCGGGACTGGCACCCTTGAGGGGACCCCCCCCCAGCCTCAACTCCCCCTGAACCAGCACCCCTGAGAGACCCCCCACCCGTCCCTTTGAACCTGCACCCACGGGGGGAACCCCCTCCAGCCCAGCACCCCTGGGGGACCCCCAGCCCCATCTCCCCCTGAACCGGCACCCCTGGGGACCCCCCCCGTCCCCCGGACCAGCACCTCGGGGACCCTCCCCCATGCCCCGGTACCGGCACCCCCGAGGACCGCCCCCCCCCCCCCATCCCCCTGAACTGGCACCTCTGTGGGGGACCCCCCCCTGCTCCCTAAAGCAGTACCCCCAAGGGACCCCCTCTCAAGCCCCCCCAGCACCTCTGGCCACCCCCAACCCCACCTCCCCCAGGGCTGGCACCTCTGGCGACCCTCCCATCCCCCTGAACCGGCACCCCCGGGGTCCCCCCATCGTCCCCGCCCCTCCGCTCTCCCGCGCCGCGGGCTCGGCGGCCGGCGAGGCCCGTCCTGGCGTTGGGCCCGGGGCAGCCCCGTCCCACGGCCCCCTGCGCTACCCCAGCCCCGGCCCGGCCCCTCCCGGCCCGTCGCGGCCCTCACCTGAACGGGGCCCCGGCGGGACATGGCCGCCGCCGCTACCGGCCCCGCGCGCCCTGCGGCAGCGCCGCCCGCCGGGCCGCCAGGGGGCGCCGTCTGCAGGGGCGGGGCCGGGCGGGGCGGGCGGGGGCGCCCCCTGGCGGGCGGGAGGAGTCGGAGCGGGGCCGGGACGCCGGGGCGGGTGGGCCCGGTGACCATCCCTCCCCGGCACGGACCCCCCGGTGCCACCCGCAGCCCATAGACTGCACCTCCCGGTGCCACCGGCCCCCCGCATCCCATTGACTGTCCCGGTCCCCCGGTGCCACCCACCCCCAGACGCCCCTTGCCCTCAATCCCAGACCTGCTGGTGCCACCAACCCCCAGACCCCACTGGCTGTCCCAGACCCCCAGACCCCCGGTGCCACTCACACCCCATTGACTGCTCGGGACACCCCCGGTGCCACCAACCATGGGACACTATTGACTGTCCTGGTCCCCTGGTTTCACCGATCCCAGATCCCCTGGTGGCACCGACCCCCAGACTCCTGGTGCCATCAATCCCAGCCGCCTGCCAGGGGGAGCACCGGGAGTGGGGAGCACCGGGATGGGGAGACCATTGGGATGGAGAGGCACTGGGATGGAGAGGGTCTGACCTGCAGCATTGGGTTGTGGCACTGTCATGGCTGCCCGTCCCGGGGGGATCACTGTCACACCAGGGTGGCCCTGGGCATGGTGTGTCCCCTGGGGGGCCAGCTCTGCCTCCCAGCCCCATAGCGTGTCCCCTGGGGGTCCAGCTTTGTCCCTCAGCCCCACGGTGTGTCATGGAGTGATGTGGTGACCTTTCCCATGTGTCCCCCTGGGCTGACGTTGTGTCCCCTGCCACCCCCACGCTGTGCCTGGAGGCTGCCCATGGGGGAGGGAACAGGATGGGTTGGAGCCAACATGGCTGCTCTTAAGGGACATCAGGACCCTCCTGCCCAGCTGCTGGAGACCAGTACAGACCACTGGAGCCCAGTACAGTCTATAGGGGATCTCAGGAGCTGCTGTCCCTGGTTGCCCCAGCCAGGACCTTCCATCCCAGTAGCTGGAGCAGCCTGGTGCCTGGGGGGAGTCTCTGCCCTGGCTGAGGGACACGGCCACCACCTTCCTTCCCCCTCGTGGGTTCAACCATCAGTGAAGCTGAGCTCATGTCCCAGTGACACACGGACAGGACACACGGACACCGTCCCCTCCCCTGCATGTCCCCCCGCGCCCCCATTACAGCCTGGTCAGCTGCCGAGTCCTCGGTTGCCACCGTTGCCTGGTTGCCTGGGGCGGCTGTGCCTGTTTGCTTCCGGTTCTTGCCTTTGTAAACGCTAATTACGCTAATTAGGCAGAGTGCGGATGCTCCCGTCCTGTCCCTCCACCTTGCTGGCTTTATTGAGTGGCTTGGCAAAGCTGGGGGGGGGGTTGCACCAAGAGGCATTTTGGGGTGCAGGGGGTGCAGCAGGGCTGGGCTCGCACAGGCTCACTTGTGCCCAGGGGGGGGGTCCCAGGCCCCTCCGGCTGCCTCAGGGTTGGGGGGGGGACGGGTGGGCCCCACAGCATGGCCTGGGGGTGTCTGGACCCCCAGCTCTCTCCCATGTGGGGCTGTGCCCAGCTGCTCCTCGTGGCACCGTCCGGGGGCTCAGCCCCTCCTGCAAGACACGAGGGGTGCTGCTGGGGGGGGCCCCGCCACGGCCGGGGGGCTCGTCCCCAGGTCTTGTGGAGGAGGAGGGTCCTGCTGGGACTCTGCTGTTACCTGCCGTGGCAGTGGGACCTGGTGGGGGTGTCTCATGGGTTGGGCCAGGTCCTTGTCCTCCCTCCTGGCTCTGTCCTGTGGGAGCGAGGATGGTGTCACAGCAAACCCAGGTGGTGGGGGTCCGGGGGGGGGGACAGGGCTGGGGGGGACAGGGCTGAGAGGGACATGGCCGGGGGGGGTGACATGGCCAGGGGAAGCATGGCTGAAGGGGACATGACTGAGGAGGACATGGTCAGGGGGGACATGGTGGGGGAGAAATGGCCAGGAGTGACATGCCCAGGGGTGACATGGCTGGTGGGAACATGGTGGGGGGAGGCATGGCCGAGGAGACATGTCCAGGGGTGACATTCCCGGGGGTGACACCACTGGCTCCGTACACACCCTCCTGCCTGGCTGCCCCTCATGGTCCTCCTGCCGGGACGTCGTCTGCGACTCCTGCGGGGACAAAGGGGGGTGCAGGAGCAGCCGGTGCCGCGGGGACACTGGACACGGCCGGGGTGACCCCGAGGAGCGGGTGACACCCAGTGCCCTCCTGTCCCCACACCGTGCTGTGCCCACTCACCTCGCTCAGCACGGAGAAGCACCCGGAGCAGGGTCTGTGGGGTCTCCGGCGCCCACCCGGGGTCCCCTGGGAAGGGAAGGGAGGTGATGGGATGGGGCTGGAACGGGGCCGGGATGGGGTCAGGGCTGTGCCTGGTGCTTCCAAACCCCCTCCAGCATTACCTGTGCCCAGGCACCCATCCCGGCCCTGTTTCAGAAGCCACCTGCTACCACCCTCCTTCCCTACCCCCGGCTCTTCCCCAGCGGGTGCAGGGAAGCCACCATCCTGTGCTCAGTCCCCCCAGATCCCCCACCTTCCTCCTCCTCCTCCTCCCCTTGCCGCCCCCTGATGAAGTGTTTGCCGGTTGTGCAAGCGCGGCGGCAAGGGAGGACCTGGCAGCACCCACAGCCCCCTGGGGACACCAACAGACCCCCTGGGGACACCAACAGACCCCCTGGGGACACCCACAGCCCCCACAGAGACACCCACAGCCCCCCCAAGGACAACCACAGCCCCCACGGGGACACCCACAGCATTGGTCCCTGAGGGCCAAGGGCTCGGCTGGACCCTGTTGCCCCAACCCCCTCCTCAGCCCCACTGGAGCAGCACAGGGAATGGGGAGGCTGGAAAACTGGGATTTGGCTCGTCCCCGTGCGGGGGGGTCAGCACAGGTTGATGTAGACAGAGCAGCCAGTGTCCCCTGGGGACAGTTTGTGTCCCCCGGTGCCAGAGACGTGCCACGCCGTGCCAAGTGCTCTCCCCGCAGGCTCCCTGCTCCCAGTTTCTGCCTCTCTCTGCCCACCACCAACCTCTCTCCCCCGTGCCACCTTCCTCGAGTCACCACGGTTGGCTCCGGTGGCGGCCACCAGGGCCACGGTGACACTGCAGAGCAGCCACAGCCTCATGGCGCTGGGGGGGCCACGGCCACCGGCTCAGCCCGTCCCGGCGGCGCCGCGCTCTGACCCCTGGACCTTGGCCCCTGGTGTCAGTGTCCGGCTGCCACTGCGGGGACACCGGGGACAGGAGGGGACATCGGTGGGGACGAGTCGGTGCAGGCAGCACTGCCACCTCTGGAGAAGGAACAGGGCAGAGATCCCGCTGCCACCCCGAGGGTTGGGGTGGAGGAAACATCTCCCTGTGCTGGTTGGGTTCGGGGAATTTTTGGTAGCGGGGGAAGGGCCCCAGGGGTGGCTCCGGTAGGAAGCTGAGGAGCTCCCCCTGCTCCAAAACCAGCCAAGGAGCCATTAGAGGGACAATGGAGGCGCCTCTGCCATTAACATACGAAAGAACTGGGAGATGAGCTGAGCAGAGGAGGAGCTGAGCTGGACAGGCAGAGGGTGCCCGTGGTTGGTGGGGAAGAAGGGGAAGAAGGAGCAAGGAGCAGCAGGAACCAGCAGCCTGTGAACTGACTCCAGACCCCATCCCCCTGTGCCACTGGGGGGAAGGAGGGAGAGAAATGGGGAACAAAGTGATTTGGGCCCGGCAGAGGGGAGGGGTGGGGTATGTGAGCCCTGCCCTGTGTGTGTCTGTGTCCCGTGTGTGTTTGATTAGTGTGACATTAAATTATTATTCTTCCCCAAGGTGAGTCTGCTTTGCCCGTGAGGTTCGTTGGTGCAGAACCCTCCTTGTCCTTTGCCTCAACCCATGAGCTCCTGGTTGGGTTTGTCCTCCTCATCCCAGGGTGTGTGTGAGGGGGGAGCTGAGGGAGCAGCCCCGGGTCTTTGTTGTTGTGTTGGGCCCAAACCATGATGCTCCCACAAAGAGGCATCTCGGGCTCCTCTTCCTCGGCTCTGCTCTTCATCCCATTGGCATCAAATCCGGGGGGTCCAGGGGAACCCCACCTGTGCTGGGATGTGGAGGCCACGGGGTAAGGAGCACGGCTGGCCCAGGGAGCTGAGGTGAGGATCAACAGAGGGAACGAACCACAACGTTGTGGGAAAGAGAATTGGATGAAGGAGCAACTACCGGTGGGATCTAGAGGCAGTTTGGCTTTGCTAAGGGAAGGGAAGAACTGGGTCCAGCTCTGGGGTCCCCAACACAAGAAGGACACGGAGCTGTTGGAGCAAGTCTAGAGGAGGCCACAGAGATGATCCTCATAGCAGGGAGGTTGGAAACTGATGATCTTTAGGGTCCCTGCCAACGTTAACCATTCTAGGGTTCTGTAAGTCATGGTGGGGACATGAAGCTGTGGTGGGACATGAAGCCTCAGGAGCACATGAAGCCTTAGCAGGACGTTACACCTCAGTGGGACACGAGGCCACCAGACATGCTGCAGCCTCCCTTTCATTATTGATTTTCCTGATCACAAAATTGAGGGTTTCTTGCTACAAATAATTCAGTGAGGCCTTCAGGGTCCAGGTTTCTCTCACGAGGTGCTCTGAGGCCAAAGGTCCCATTTTCCAGCTGGTCTTTCCACATCCCCTTTCACCCGTGTCAGCTCCTCTGGGTTTCATAGAACCCCAGCCTGGTTTGGGTTGGAGGGACCTCAAAGCTCCTCCAGTCCCACCCCCTGCCATGGGCAGGGACACCTCCCACCAGACCAGGTTGCTCCAAGCCCCATCCAACCTGCCCTTCAACACTGCCAGGGATGGAGCAGCCACAGCTTCTCTGGCCAACCTGGGCCAGGCTCTCACCACCCTCACAGCACAGAATTTCTCCCTCACATCTCATCTCTAGCTCCCTCTTCCAGCTGGAAACCCTTCCCCCTCATCCCATCCCTCCCTGCCCTTGTCCAAAGTCCCTCCCCAGCTTTCCTGGAGCCCCTTCAGGCACTGGAAGGTGCTCCAAGGTCTCCCTGGAGCCTTCTCTTCTCCAGGCTCAACACCCCCAACTCTCCCAGCCTGTCTCCAGAGCAGAGCTGCTCCAGCCCTCCCAGCACCTCCATGACCCTTCTCTGGATCCTCTCCAATAGCTCTGTGTCTTTCCTGTGCTGAGGGCTCTAGAGACTTCATGTCTTGCTGAAGCTTCATGTCCCACCATGGCTTCACATCCTGCTGAGGCTCCCAGGCCCAGCTCCTGCTGCCCCGTGCAGCCTCCCCACACCCAGATCTTCTGCTGTACTTGGATGTAACTGTTTCTTCAGAGAAATACCCAGAGCACCAACATCTGTAAATCCTCTCTCTGCTTCCCAGCCTCCAAGGAGAGCATCTCCTGATCTGGGATGTCATCCCACATCACTTTTGCTGACCAGATGGATCCAGCCCTTCTCCATGCTGGGGAAACATTTCCTCTGCAGGAGGGCTGGGAGCCCGACACATCTCCCGACCTGATGTGAGTTTTGGGTTCCACCAAGGTTTAAAGCTGCAGTTGGGTGGTTGTAGCCCAGCTTTCCTGGCCTGGTGCTCCTAATCCACCAGATATCCTGATTTCCAGAGATACTCCCTGTTATTTTGAGTGATTAAAGGCTGATCTCCACCAATCAGGAGCCCCATCACCTCATCAGTGCAGAGGGGGGACCCCCAACCCAGCAACTCCCAGGGCTGCCACCCCTCTGAGATGGCACCAATGGGGTCAGCAGCTCTGAGGGCACTTGGAGACAGGCCGAGATTCCCCTTGGGATGCTGAGAGGAAGGCCTGGAGGCAGGAACGGATCCCGTGGGACTGAGGGAAGGGCAGGAAAGCGGAGGGGGAAGGGAATAATGAAGATCAAAGGGGTCGGTGAGGCGTGAAGGGGTCAGGCTGACACCTTCTGTGTCTGTGTGCTGGTTCTGGAATGGTTCTGGTAGCAGGGGAGGGGGCCTGGGGGTGCCTCCTGGAAGAAGCTCCTAAAAAGCTCCCCTGGCTTAGGTGACCAAGGCTGGGTCATTAGAGAGACAACAGATGCTCCTCTACCATTAACATACGAACGAACTGCTGTGAGACCTGAGGGGGAGCACGGGGAAGAGCTGGAGAGGTGGGAGCTGGGCTGGGGTGGAGACCCCGAATTTGGTGGGGAAGAAGGGGCCGGAGGTGCCCAAGCAGAAGTTTCCCTGCAGCCCATGGCAAGATGGCGGCTGTCCCCCTGCATTCCTGGAGGAACGTGGTGGAACATTCCCTGAAGGCGCCAGGAGGGGTGAACGTGGAGCTGCAGCCTGTGCACTTGGATGTGCAGCCACGCAGGACCCCGCGCCAGGGGAGGTGCCTGTTCCCGGAGCAGCCCCTGACTCTGTGGGCAGCCCGCGCTGGAGCAGCTGCTCCGGACCTCGTGGGAAGGACTCATGGAGGAGAGGTTCGTGGAGGACTCTCTGCCATGGGAGGGACCCCGTGGGGAGGCAGGGGAGGACTGTGAGGAATCCTCCTCCCTGAGGAGGAAGCAGCAGCAGGGAGGAGGAGCGGCGGCCCCAGCTGCGGGGCGAGGCTTCCGGCACTAGGCCGCGGCCCGCGTTACCACGGCAACGGCGGCGGAAGGAGCGTTGCTTCCCATTGTACACATCCGCCGATAGACTTCCGGTCAGAGCCACGCCTTCCTCCTGCCTGGAGCGGGGCTCGCACCCCGGATCCGGAAGTTCCACCGCGGTCCCAGCACTCCGTGCGCGGCTCCATCCCACGTGACAGCCGCTGGCTCTGCTATTGGCTGCTTCCATCAGCGGCGCCATTTTGTAGCGGCCGGGCCTAGGCCTGCCCCCCGCGGCCGCTGCGATTGGCGCAGCTCCCCCATGTGACCTCGGAGGCGCGCTGCCATTGGGCGGTGGCGGCACCGGCCCCAGGTCAGGGCCTCGGGGATTTGGGAGGACGGCGAAGGCAGGGGGGCCCGGTGGCGGACAGGCCGAGGCCCAGGCCCGGTGGGTCGGGCAGTCTCTTGGCTGTGGCCGGGAGCTGGGTCTCCGGGGGTCACAGCCGGTGGGGCCCGTCCCCCTGTCCTGCCTTCACCCTGCACCGCAGAGGCGGTTGAGCCCAGGAACCAGCCCTTTATCCGCTCCCCCGTGAGGCCCATGGGACGTTTGTCTCCTCTCAGCTCCCGCTCCAGCTCCCCAGCCCATCTGTGTCCCACCGTGCTGCTGACTGCTGGCATCTGGGGGCGGTCCCTGGCCCTGCAGACCCCCAGACCGTAACCCGGAGCCCTTCTGGGGGCTCATCATGGGCGGTGAATCATTTGGGCTTGTTCAAAGCCCCGGGAGCTCAGGCTGGGAATGAAGATGTGCCAGCCACTCCCTGGTGGTGCAGCAGGAGGAGAGAGCTGGAAAATCCCATTGCTGGTGGGAAACCATGAGCTCCATCCAGGGTTGGGGCTGGGGCGGGAATTCTCTGCCCGTGGTGGCTGGGCAGGGCAGGGCAGGGCAGGACTGGGCAGGTCCTGGTGTTGCCAGCAGGCACTGGGATTTGTGCCCACTCTCCTGTGGGAGATACAGGAGAGAGATCAGAGCTTTTAGAGTAAATTTCATCTGCCCTGAGGTGCCTCAGCCCCTCAGTGACCTGGAGTCCCAGGGCTTCCCCCCCTGCCAAGTCCCTCAAGCTCCCGGCCTGAATTATTGCTCATTCCCACCAATCTTTTCTTTACCAGCCACAACACAAGGAATCATCCAATCACTCTGGTTGGAAAAGCCCTTTAAGATCACGGAGTCCACCCGTTCCCCCAGCCCCTCCAAGGCCACCACTGACCCATGTCCCTCAGCACCACATCCACACAGCTTGCAAACCCCTCCAGGGATGGGGACTCCAGCCCTGCCCTGGGCAGCCTGGGCCAGGGCCTGACAACCCTTGCCAGACAGAAATGGGTCCCAAGATCCAACCTCAACCTCCCCTGGCACAACTTGAGGCCGGTTCCTCTTGTCCCATCACTTGTTCCTGGGGAGCAGAGCCCGACCCCCCCTGGCTCCAACCTCCTCTCAGGCAGTTGCAGAGCCAGCAGGTCTCCCCTCAGCCTCCTTTGCTCCAGGCTGGACACCCCCAGCTCCCTCAGCCTCTCCTCATAGGACCTGTTCTCCAGACCCCTCATCAGCCTCGTTGCCCTTGTCTGCACCCTCTCCAGCACCAAAGCCACTCCCAGTTTCCACAGGCTTTTCCCAGCATTTCTCCTCTCCCCGCTCCGTGGGTTTTGCCCCAGGGAAGAAGGTCCCAACTGGCCCTGTTGACGGACCCGAGTCGCTGCCGACGTCCCGCTGAGGATCCACTGCCCCTCCAGATGAAGATGGATGGATCAAATGGACTTCTGTGGACAGCCAGCCAGCTTGCAGCTCTGGCCCGTGGTGTCCACCACATGTTCCAAGGTCCACATCACCATTTCATAGACGTCACACACCAACAAGTAACTGGGATGAACTGGTTCCTTTCCTGCCCGGCTCTGCGCAGCGCCGGGGCCGGGCTCCGCTTCCTGCTCCTCCGGGTGTCCGGGTGTTGCTTCTCCTGTCCCCTCCACAGCCCCGGGGGACACTGAGGGTGCAGCTGTTGGCTCAGAAGTCACCAGGGGGGTGTACATGGCTCCTGAGGTCACCTCTTGGGGGCTTCCCTCACTCCAGGGCTTTGGGGACCCAGGCTCCTGCCCCACAGGAAGACACAACATCCCACACGTCCCATTTGTGGGGTCATCTCCTGTCTCCGTGGGTGGGACGTCGGGTTCGGAAGAGCTGGTGCTGGAAGAACCCCAAGACAACTCCAGTGTCTTCTGGATAGGAGGCTTGGAATTCAGTTTTATCCACTTGGCCCTCTGGATGATCCGCTTGATCTGGGACCTCCTCTGGGCCAGCTGGTGAAGTGCAACTGGATCCGGCGCGGCGGGACGGGCGACACCCTGAGCCCTGCCCCGGTGCCGTGTCCCCCGCGGGTGACAGTACCCGTGGTCCCGCAGCTCCCAGAGGCCACCCTGGTGGCCCTGGCTGTAGCTGTGCTCCCTCAGGGAGCCCTGCAGGAGCCACTTCCTGCTCCCCGTGAAGTAGCAGTGGTCCCTCCACACCACCTTCTTCCGGCTCTCCAGCTCCTCCACAAAGGCTTCCTCGTTTTTGTGGGGAAACGGCTTCTCTTCCAACATCCAATCTTCTCCCACGGGGGGTGGACATTTCAGGGGGCTTGTCTGGAGTCTCTCCTCAGGGTCACGGTGTAGATGCTCCCCAGGATCTGCCGCTTTGTTCTGCTCTTCCATCGACAGGTCAAGTGGGAATCCTGTGATTTGGGTCACGTTGGCCGTGACCCTTTCTTCATCCTTCACTTCTACTTTCTTCCCAAGACGTGGGACCACCTGGACCTGACCCTGGCTTCCCACCAGCCCTGCTCCTCTGCTGGTCACCTCTGCTGGCACCTCGCTGCCACCCCCCAGACACTCGTTCAGCAGCCTCTGACACTGGAGACGCCACTGGAAGTGTCGTCCTCCTGCCAAGAGAGGTTTGGGAAGAGTCTTGTCTTCATCTTGGCTTGGAACCCACCTCAGGAGGTGGGTGAGGAAGTGAGGGACACCAGGACTCACCTTGGCTAGGGGTTGGCGTCCTCTCCTCTGGCACACAGTGCCCACCAGGATCAGGCCACCAGCCCCAGGGAGGCTCCTCCAGACAGCTCCCATCCCCGTTGTGTCCTGCAGGAAACAAGATGGATGTCAACTTCCTGGTCGCACTTTCCTTCTGCTCCGTGGCCACAGGGATGGAGGAGGAAGCCCTGTCCACCACGGTAAGGGGTCCTGCAGGGGTGGGATTGTTCCTGCTCACCTGGAGAGGGGCTGTGGGGCCAGTCCCACCTCCCTGGGCTCCACGCTCCGCAGACCCACGGCTCTTCCCCGCGCTCCAGCCGGTACAAAATGTCCGGTTTGGGGCCGGGATAACCTGGGGGGGAGGAGCAGAGGGGGGGTTGGAACAGAAAATGTGGGAATAAGGTGTTAATGGGAGAAAATGCAGCAGAAACAACTCCCAGACATGGGAAAAAAACACATGGGCCATCGGAACTGCTGCCAGGGAGGAATTTATCTGTGAGGACGAGGCCAGAGCCCCAGCGGGAGAACGGGAACCAGCCTGGGATGGTCCCAGGAGCAGCTCCTGTCCTCCCAGGCATTCAGAGGTCTCCATCCTGTTGTGGTGGCAGCAGGTGTGTCCCCTGGAGGGACCTCGCTGGTCCTGCTGTGCCCTGGTGGATCTGCTCCCCTGCCCAAGATCCTGGGGAGCAGATGGAGCTGCTGACCCCTAGCCAGGACCCCCCTGCCCACCACCTCCGGGTGGGCAGCTCACCTGTGGGGACACTGTCAGAACCAAGAGCCCCAAATCCTGTGTTTCTTCAAAACTAAACTCTCCTCCCAGGTGCTTGGAGCCATTATCCCAACTCCATGGTCATGGGAAACATGTGATCAACCCCTCCAGGAGCCCAATATGTTGGACCCCCATCCCAGCTGTGCCCCCCAACCAGTCAGCAGTTACCCAGGGAGGTCAGGAGCTGGTAGGTGTCCTTCATGACGTGGTGGTAGAGCTCCCGCTGCCCCGGGCCCAGCGCGTCCCACTCCGCACGGCTCAGGTAGATGGCCACATCCTCAAAGGTCACTGGTTCCTGCCCCACAGAGATGGCTCAACATTCCTTGTTCCCAAGACATGCCACACAGGGGACTGCCACCACAGCAGCAGATCTGGGTGTCACCTCCCCAGGAGGGGGCATTCCCGGGGGGGTGGAGTGTAGATCTCCACAGAACGTTTTGCCCAGAGCTCAGCAGCCCGTGGTGACCCCATCCCACCCGGAGCCCCAGGGGACAGGGACCCCATCCCCATCAGGATGACAGGAAGGGGCTGCACTTGGCCCCGTGGCTGTTGGAGGAGAGGGATGAGCGGGATGGAGGGAGGGGGGAATGACATGGGAGGTGGGGGGAAGCGTGGAGGGGTCAGAGGGGGGGACAATGGCACAGGGGGTGTGGAGGAGGGCAATGGAGCGGGCTGGGGGAAGCAATGGAGCGGGTAGCAATGTAGAGAGTTGGGGCAGTGTTGGGGGGGCAAAGGAGAGAGTTGGGGGGCAGTGTTGCGAGGGACAATGGAGAGGGTTGGGGGGGCAACGTCCCGGGAAGGTGAAGGGCTGCAGTGCTGTGGAGGGACCCGGGGTGGGGGGGGGGGAATGTCATGGGGAGGGAGGAGGAAGCCAAAGAGCACCAAGATGGCAGCTGCAGGGGTGGGTGGGGGGAGAAACAGGAGCCACCCCAGGGAGGTGGGGGAGGCCGGGGGGCCGGGCAGAGCTGGGGGTGTCATGGGGCCGGTGTCGAGAAGGGCCAGGCCCGGCTCCTACCTGCACCCGCTCCGCCATGAGGGGCTTCTGCTCCCTGCTGGGCCTCAACGTCACTTCCGGCGCACACGCCGGCCGCAGGCTCCGTGCCGGAAGTAGGCCGCATGACGTCAGAGCCCGGCAGCGGGCACGTGCTTTTCATCCAGCCATCCGCTCCCTCTTCCGGCGCGCTTCCTGCTGGAGCTCCGCCTCTCCCGGAAGTGAGAGCGCGTCGGCCGGAAGTGCGGCCGGGACGCATGGCCGCGCACCGCGTGATGAGGGGGAGGGTTCGGGCGTTGCCATTTTGAGCACCAGCACCGCCCCTCACGTGATCGGCAGCGGCGCTGTCATTGGCCCGTCAGGGCGGCTTCCGGTGTGTCCCACCCCCCATCCGGGGCCTCCCAGGTGGCCAAGAAGGAGCAGGGCAGGGATGTGGGAAACGGGGACTGTGCGAAATGGACTCCACCTGTATTGGCAAAGGCAGCATCAGTGAGTGGTGAAATGTGGAGCACATCAAGTGAGCATCATGGAATCGTTTTGTTTGGAAAAGCCCTTTAAGATCCTGGAGTCCACCCATTCCCCCAGCCCTGCCAAGGCCACCACTGACCCATGTCCCTCAGCACCACATCTCCACGCCTTGCAAACCCCTCCAGGGATGGGGACTCCAGCCCTGCCCTGGGCAGCCTGGGCCAGGGCCTGACAACCCTTGCCAGCAAGAAATGGGTCCCAAGATCCAACCTCAACCTCCCCTGGCACAACTTGAGGCCGGTTCCTCTTGTCCCATCACTTGTTCCTGGGGAGCAGAGCCCGACCCCCCCTGGCTCCAACCTCCTCTCAGGTCGGTACATCCTAAGGAAAAGCTGTTCTCTCTCCTGCCTGGGTGTTTGTGGAAGGCAATTCCCTTATTTTAACGCCAGTGAAACTTTTAAACCCATTTTCCTGCCAACTTGTTACAGGAGTCTGATTATTGAAACCATTTTTAATTTGAGGAGAGGGGAGAGGAGGAAAAGAGAAGGGGCTGAATATTCCCTGGCAAGGATCCCCCATCAAAGTCCCCAGAGCTGCTTCCTGTGCCCTGTTGCTGGTCTGCTCTGCAAAGGGTCCCTCCAGAAGGTCCCCTCCTCTTTGATCCCAGTGCTTTGCTGATGTTCTGGGCTGTGTGGAGCCTTCTTCTGTCCCTCAAGACATCTGATGATAAAGGAATCCCAGGGAACCAGGATGAGTTTTCCAGACTGGGAGAGACCCCCCTGTGATGGAAAGGTCCTGCCAGAGGGTCCAGGCTGTGGGTCTTCCTTCATCTCACCCACCTGGGGGAGGAAAAAAAATGTCCTCATCCTGGCTGTCCCCCACTGTGGCTCCCTGATGGACACTGGTGGCGTGGGAAGGGTGATTTCATGGGTCCCCCTCCCATCTTGTCCTGCCCCCACCTGGTCTCCACCAGGGGAGGTTGTGATCCCTCAGCCTCCTCCAGGCTGAACCATCCCAGCTCTCCCAGCCTCTCCCCATCCCAGTCGCCTTCCCTGGAGCTTCTCCAGTGTGTCCATGTCCTGGCACCGTGTCCCAGGACAACCTCAGGGAGGGGCTGGAGTCTCCATCCCTGGAGATGTCCCAAATCCAATTGGAAATATCCTGGGTACCCTCCTCTGTGGGGGACCCTATGTGGGGCCTGGGCCATGTCCAGAGGCTCCTGCCAACCTCCATGTTCCTGTGACTCTGGGATTGACTGTTACAAAACCAGGAAAAATAAGGAAAACCTGGGAAAACAGAGCAAGGACATGGAAAATTATCCCACAACCCACCATTGTCCTGCACGGCCTCACCCTGGACTGCTCCCCCTCAGCTTTGGACCCTCCACATGGTGTTTCCCATTAAATGTGGCTCCCGGTACCTTCCATTACCATCCCACTTGTCCCTGTTCTCCCTCAGCTCTCCATGGACCATCCCCACCAGCTTGGTGACCTCCTGGTCCCAGCTGGTTCTGGCCATTCCTTTGTAGAAGGGCACAGGATCAGCTCCCAGCACGCTCTGGTGCCCAAAGGTCATTGTGTGGTGACCACCCCACCAGGTCTACAGCATGGGTGAGACCATCGTGTGCCTCAGAACGTCAGCTCCAAAGATGTCCTGTGTGGTCTCCTTGAGGAATTGGTCCATCTTGGGCACCAGCAGCTCTTGGATCAAAAATACCAGCTGTGGTGATGCCCACGATGTCCTCAGCTCCCCAGTGTCCTTGTCACAGCTCAAGGCCACCAGGTGGGTCACAGGTTTGGCCTGGAATATGTATTCTCAAAGGAGGCTGTTCCTGGTGGTGCTCTTCCCTTCCCAACTAGGAGGAGCCTCATGCCCAAGCCCCTGGTGTGGGACTTGGAGCACACTGGGTGACCACACCGCACGGGTGGGAGCGGATCTACGGGACCCCCTTAGAGCTGCAGTGCCACCTGCACCAGGACCCCCAGGTGGGCTGACCTGGGAGACCCTCCCTGGGTCGGGGCCTGGCTGGAGCCAGGACAGGACCAGGTGCATCTCCAGGGTCACAGCTGCCACCAGAGGGGGACCCAGCCAGGCCAAACGTGGCCTGACCCGTCCACCTCGAAGTCGGGGTAGAGCTGAGGGGTCACCAGGCTCAAGCTCTCTCCATCCATGGCTGGTGGCCTGAAAAGACTCTGTCCATTCTTCTTCCTTTGATCCCGATCCGTGTGTTCCTGAGTCCCTGGGTTCCTGAATCCGTCTCTTCCCAAATCCCCACGTTCCTGACTCCACAACTCCAGGGTTTTCCCAGGGCCGGCGCCGCGTGAGCGTCACTGGGAGGGAGCAGGACAGTGATGTGGACACATTGGCCTGTATGTTTATATCCTGCTCTGTATTTGGATAGATTTGTCTGTATTTTTCTATATTTTAAAATATTTTAATGTATTTTTATACTTCATTGATTGCCTGTTTCATCAGGACTGTGTCGGGGAAGATTTCCAGTCCCGTTTCCAGCCCCTCAGTCTCTCTCCTCATCCTCTTTCCTCTCCAGACAGTGTCAGTGGTTTAACTGCCAGCCCCACCTCACACGGTGACAGGGCTGGGGACACGGGTGACATCCCCCCACCCTTGGCACTCCCTGGCACAGCCCGTTCCCAACAGGCACCGTGGCAGGAACCAGCACCCACCCTGCCCAGAGCCATCGGTGCTTCTGGGGACAGTGGGTGCCAGGGGCATCAGGGCATGGGGACATCAGGGCATGGGGACATCAGATGCCAGGGGCATCAGGACATGGGGACAGTGGGTGTCAGGGACACTGAGACCCAAGACTTTGGGACATCAGGACAGTGTCAGGGACATTGGGATGCTGGCTGTAAGGGACATGAAGAGCCAGGACATGGGGAAACTGGGACTCAGGACACGGGGACATCAGGGACTAGAGGGATCCAGGGACTAAGGGATCCCAAGGATCCAGCAGCTCTGGAGGTCACGTGGTCCCAGAGATCCCAGGGACCCCCTTGGCACATCCCCCTCCAACGCCTGCAGGGCTTTCCCAGCTGCTCTCCTGGTCACATCCCACCCCAGTGCTGGCGGGAGGGGCCAGCCTTGCTGGGCTGACCGGGGGGGTTCCCAGCGAGATGGAGAGGAGGGATTTTCCAAGCTGGATCCATTTAATGACGCAGACAGAAGCCCTGGCATTCCCAGGCAGCAGGGGAGGCAGAGGAGGGGAAGCTGGTGGGCAGGGGACATGGCTGGGGACATGGGTGTCACCAGGAGCAGGGCCGGTGCCGTGTGCCGGTCCCGGTGTGGCACCTCAGGGCAGTTTCCCCGTCCCGGTGCCGTTCACACCCCCCCCCCAAGCCGGGCTCTGGCTCCACTGCCCTTCGGTGTCCCCGGAACGGAGGGATGTGCCGGGGGGGAAGGAATCCGCACCCTCCAGCTCTGGGCTTTAGGTTAGTTTTATTCCAGGGGGTTTCGGCTCTGGCGGGGGCTCTGGATGCCGGCGGGGGCTCTTGGCTCCAGGCCGAGGCGCTGCCACCTCCCCTTGGCTCCCCTCTCCCTGGCCCCAGCGCGGCTCCTTCCCCGCCGGTCCCAGGGATCTCTGTGCCGGGATCCGGCTCCGCTCGCAGCCATCATTCCCTGGGCAGAAAGCACAGCAGAGGTTACCCCCGGGGTAACAGCCACCACGGGGGGTTCACACGCGGGGACGCCCCTGGGAAACCTCCCTCCTCTTCCTCCTCCGTGTTCTCTCGCCCTGGTCCGGGGGGGGGGTCTGAGCTGTGGCACGAGGCTGCGCCGCGGTGCCGGGTTCCCGGGGAACCACGCGGGCGGCACGAGGCTGCCGGCTCCGGCCTGGTGACCGTCAGGAGGGAAATCCCAGGGGAAGGACGAGGGGTGGGAAGCGGGCGGGGGGGGCATGGCCAGGGGGTGTCGCAGGCCAGGCCGGGGCTGGCGGTGCCCTGACACACCAGGCTGGGCTGTGCACCCTGAGCTGGTGCACCGCTGGCTCCAGAGCGCGGGGCCAACCTGTACCCCTAAACCTGGGGGGACCCCCAGCTCCCCCAGGACAGAACTCCTCATTGCAGGAGGGGAAGCAAGCAGGAGGAAAACCAGCTGGGGGCGGAGGGGGGTTGGCACGGGTACCACCGGGACCTGCCGGTGCGGGCAAGGGGCTATGGAGGCGGCGGGGGGCTCACGTGAGGGCAGCCTCGGCCCCGTGGGCGCGTTGGTGCGCGGCGAGATCGACCTTCTGGGCGAAGCTCTGGCCACACTGGGGGCAGGTGAGGGGGGTCTCGGTGGTGTGGCTGCGCCGGTGGCTCCTCAGGGAGCCCCTGTGGCTAAAGGCCTTGCCGCAGTCGGGGCAGGCGAAGGGCTGCTGCGTGGCCAGGCTGCTCTGGCTACCCAAGCTCTTCCCACCGTGGTCAAAGGGGCCACCGGTGCTCTCATGTGGCACCGGGGAGCGGCTGCCGCTGGGTTGGACCTCGGCGATGGTGCCAGGGGGGTCCTGGGCGTGGGTGCGTTGGTGGTTGAGGAGGAACCGCTGCTCGCGGAAGCGTTTTCCGCAGCGCTGGCAGGAGAAGGGCTTCTCGCCACTGTGGATGCGCTGGTGGGTGAGGAGGTTCTGCTTGAGGCTGAAGCTCTTCTGGCAGACGCCGCACTGGTAGGACCGCTCGCCGGTGTGGATGCGCTGGTGGATGATGAGGTTGTGCTTGAGGCTGAAGGCTTTGCCGCACTCGGCGCAGATGAAGGCGCGTTCCCCGGCGTGGTGCTTCTGGTGCCGGGCCAGGCTGGGCTGCTGCTCAAAGCACTCCCCGCACAGGATGCACTTGAACTCCTTCTCAGCCTCCTCCTCGGCCTGGCTGTGGATCACCAGCACCTTCTCATCCCCCAGCCCCTCCTCGCCACCACTGCCGGGGAAGGTGAAGGGCTTCTCGCCGGTGGGTGACGCCAGGTCCGTGATGGGGGACGCCAGGTCCGTCATGGGTGGCCACCATCCGGCTCAGGGCGCCGGCATCCCTGGGGAGTGCAGACAGGGAGAGCTGCAGCTGCCGGCACCTCCCAGAACCGGTTGGACCGGATGTGCCGGGGCTGTCAGCACCCGCCGACCCCCTTGGGTGCTGCCACCCCTCGCCGTGCTTCGGCTGCAGAACCGGGGTCCCCCCTCGGGGGGGGGTCGTGGCAGCGTGGGGAGCCCCTGGGAGGACGGTGCCGGGGCTCGGCCTCAACCTCAGGGGCAAGGCCGGGGCCTCGTGGCCCTGGGCTGGCTCGTGGGAGCTGCCTGCGGGGGGCAGGCAGGGGGTGGGCAGCTGCCCCCGGCACCGACTGGGGCCGTGGCGGGGGTTTAACCGGGGTCGGGGAGCCGAGGACCCCCCTCTGCGGCCCCGGGAGGAACCGGGACGGGCCGAGCCGAGCTGAAGGGCCGAGCAGCGCCGAACAGGGCCGAGCCCAGCCGAACCTTGCCGAGTCCAGCCGAACCCAGCCGAGCGGGGCCGAACCCAGCCGGACGCAGGCAAGCGGCGATAAGCCCAGCGGAGGCGAGCCGAGCCCAGCCGAGCGGGGCCGAACCCAGCCGAGTCGAGCCGAGCGGGGCCGAGCCGCCCGTACCTGCCCCGCTGGCAGCGGGCCCGCCCGGTCTCGATCCCCCCGGGCACATCACGGCCCGGCGTGTCCTGGGCTCACGGAGGGGTCTCCGGCCCCGCTCCCCCCGCCCCATCCCGAAGGTCCCACTCCCCTCCTCAGCCCCGCAGCGCGTCCCCCGCTGCTGACCTGCCCGAGCCACCGCCGCCGCGTCCCGCCGGCCCCGCCCGGTGACGCACCGGCCCCGCCCGCGCCCGTCACCGCGGCCTTGAGGCGGCTCCGCCCAGGGGGGTGGGGGGGCTGGCGGCATCACACCCCCCCCCCGGCAGCATCCCCCCCTTCCTCGCCCGGCAAACCACCCACCCCCCCGCCAGCTACTACCCCCCTGCAGCATCCCCCTCCCTCCACCTCCTCCCCTCGCCCCCGGCATCTCCCCCCCCCATCCCCTCTTCACTCCCGCATCCCCCCGCAGCAGCAGTTCCCTCCCCCTCATAATTTACCCCCCTGCAGCATCGCCCCCCCTTTCCTCCCCCGGCACTCCCCTCTCCCCGCCGTCATTTATCCCTCCTCCCCGGCAGCAGCATCACCCCGGAACACCCACACCCCCCGCAGCATTTTTACCTCCCCCAGAACACGTTCCATCCCCCCCAAACAGCAACCTCCTCCGCCCCCCGGCATCACCCCCGCACCAGCATCTCCCCCCCGCAGTATCTCTCCCCCTACCCCCTGGGCACATCCCCCCCCTCCCACCTCCCATGACACTCACCCCAGCCCGGCCCAGGATCTGGCTTAAATTGCCCCAAATCCGGAGGACCCGGCTTGGGGAGAGGGAACAGCACCGGGGCCCCACCCGGGGTGGGGGGTCCCAGACCGTGCTCCCCCCCCCACACCGAGCCTGGTCGGCCCCTGGGTGCGTGGCTTGGTGGTCCCGGTGGTCCCAAGCTCCCGGGACACAGGAGGCAGGAGCGGGCTGTGAGAAAGCTTTTATTTAAATAACCTCAAAAAAATAGAATTGCGAGGAGCGGGAATGCTGCTTGGGGGGGGGGTGGGGGGTGCGGGGCAGGCAGAGAGGGGGACACCCCCCCCCATCCTCCTGCCCCCCCCCTCCTCGGGGGACACCCCCAAACCGCCTCACCCGGCAGAAATTAAGGGAGTACCAGGAAGCTGCGATCAGCAATTAGCACAGAGCGAGAAGCACAAGCCCCCCCCCCACCCCCCCTCACCCCGCGGACCCCCCGGCTCCCAGCGCTGCGTCCCCATCCCTGTCTGAGGCCGAGATGCTTCCCGGCTGCTTTCCAGGCTGTTCTCCAGGCTCTTTCCTGGTTTCCAGGCTGGTTTCCCAGCTCTTTCCTATTTTCCTGGCTGCTTTTCCAGCTAGTTCCTGGTTGGTTTCCCAGCTCTTTCCTGTTTTCTCAGCTGTTTCCAGGCCATTTTCCCAGCTCTTTCCCATTTTCCTGGCCATGTGCTCAGCTTTTTCCTGTTATCTCAGCTGTTTTCCTGGCCCTTTTCCCAGCTCTTCCCTGTTTTCTGGGCCACTTTCCCAGCTCTTTCCCGTTTTCCCAGCCGTTTTCCCAGTGCTCGCCTGCCCCAGCTCCCTGCCCGGGCCAGTGGGCAGCTGCCAGCAGGGTTGCAGCTCCCCATTCCTTCTGGAATGCTGTCCAGTCTGGAGGGATCTGGGAGCAGCCCCTGCCCCATGGAGACCCCTCTCTGCCCCACGGCCATCCTGGGCTCTGCGGATCCAAGGGAATCATTGAATCATTTTGGTTGGAAAAGATCTTTAAGATCATCATCATGTCCATCTGGAAGTGGTTTTGAAGCCGGCGGCTCCTGAAACTCTTCCCCCTTCCCAGTGGTCCATGTGGCCATGGCGGGAGCAACCGCTGCAGATCCGGGTCCTGCGGTCGCTCCCGGCTCCGTCCCTCCGCGGATTCGGGATCTCCCCGCGGCCGCCTCCACTCCGAGCCCCTTCCCAGACCCACCGCGCTCCTCCCCGCTCCCCACCCGCCGTTCCCTCGGTGCCATCCTCATTCCCTCACATCCCGGGGGATTTCTGGAGCGCGGTGGGGCCGGTCCCTTGCCCGGGGCTGGGAGGAGGGGGCTGGAGCCGCCGGTGTCACAGGCAGCTGGGACACGGCGCCGGTTTGTCCTGGCGCTCGGGCACCCGCGGGACTCGTTTCTCCTCGAAGCCGCGGCCGCAGCTGCCGAACTTGGCCCAGAGCTCCGCGCGACACTCGGGCTGCGGCTTCGGCGCCGGTGGCCGCTGGCCCAGGCACTCGGCACAGCAGCACGGGGGGGGCAGGCCTGGAGCCTTCGGCCTCAGCCCTTCCTCCTCTTCCTCCTCTTCCTCCTCCTCGGCGCACTTGCAGGGGCAGAGCCCGGCGGGCCCTTCCGGAGGGTGCTGGGCGCCGGCAGCGAGGTGCTGGTGATCCTCTTGCATCAGCTGGAGCAGGATGTCGGCGGCACCGGAGGGGCTGTCGGGTCTGTCGGGGGGCTGCGATCCCGGCCGGAGCTCTTCCCGCCGGGAGCAGGGAGGCAAGAGCAGAGCCGGAGTCTCCGCGGCTTTTCCCAGGGGAACGCCGGTGCCGTCGGGATCCTCGTGGTGGGGCGGGCCGGCGTGGGTGCGGCGGTGCCGGAGCAGATGAGCCTTCTGGCTGAAGCCCTTGGCGCAGTCGGGGCAGCGGAAGGGCCGCTCCCCGGTGTGGGTGCGCTGGTGAACCGCCAGGTTCACCTTCTGCCGGAAGCGCTTCCCGCACTCGGCGCAGGCGTGGGGCCGCTCGCCCGCGTGGCCCTGCCGGTGCAGCTGCAGCTCCCCGGGCTCCTCGAAGGCCTCCCCGCAGAGCGAGCAGGGGTAGGGGGCGCCGGGAGGGGGCTGCAGGGTGGCAGTGGCGGCGGCAGCGGCGGTGGCTCTTCCTGGCTCGTTTTCGGTGCCGTGGATGCGCTGGTGAACCCGCAGGGAGAGTTTGCTCTTGAAACGCTTGGGGCACTCCGGGCAGGCGAAGGGCTGGCGGGCGCTGTGGGTCTTTTGGTGGGCGATGAGGTTGGGCTTCTGGGCGAAGCGTTTCCCGCACTGCGGGCAGGGGAAGGGGCGCTCCCCGGTGTGGGTGCGGTAGTGGGTGACCAGGTTGCCCTTCTGGTTGAAGCGGCGGCCGCAGACGCCGCAGGTGAAGGGCCGCTCGCCCGTGTGGATGCGCTGGTGGGTCACCAGGTTGGTCTTCAGGCTGAACCTCTTGCCGCAGACGTCGCAGCGGTAGGGGCCGCGCCCCCGGTGGTTCTGCCGGTGCTTCACCAGGCGCTCGTACTGCGGGAAGCTGCGGCCGCACTCCGGGCAGAGCCAGGCTCGCCCTTCCAGCACTTTCTCTGGGGGGCTTTTGGGGGACAGCTCGTCACCAGAGCTCTTCTCCTGCTCGGGGTAAGGCTTGGGCCCCAGGTGGCTCTTTTGGTGGGCCACCAGGGCCAGCCAGAGCCCGAAGCTGTTGCCGCACTGGTTACAGATGAAGGGTTTTTCCACCCCGGGGGCTGGGGGAGGTGGGGGGGTGGCGTCCCCCAGCACTGGCTGCACGCCCAGGTGCCCCAAGAGGTGGGGGCCAGGGTTGAAGGCAGCCGTGCACCCCCCAGGACCCTCCGGTTGAGGTCGGAGAAGGGGCAGCTTCTGGCAAAAGCCCTCCCCGCACTGGGCACAGGGGAAGGGCTGCTCGCTGTGGGGCGGCAGCAGCGGCTCCTTGGCGGGGGCAAAGCTCTTCTCGGCACAGGGATACAGCTCCTGACCCTCTGGCATCTTCTGGAGGGGCAACGGCGGCACCGTGGGAAAGGGGGTCTCCACCTCAGGACCCCCAGGTTGGAGCAGGGTGGGCGCAGCACCGTAGGGGTGACAAATGGCCGGGCTGCGTCCGGGGCAGCGCCGCTGGCGCGGGGCATGGGTCTTCTGGTGGGCTTTGAGGGACACCTTGTCCTTGAAGCACTTCTGGCACTGAGGGCAGGGGTAGGGGCGGAGGTCAGTGTGGGTGCTCTGGTGGGTGACCAGGTTGGTTTTTTGGGTGAAGCGTTTCCCGCACTGGGCGCAGGCGAAGGGCCGCTCGCCGGTGTGGACACGGTAGTGGGTGACCAGGTTGGTTTTTTGGTTGAAGCTCCGGCCGCAGAGGAAGCAGGTGAAGGGCCTCTCGCCCGTGTGGATGCGCCGGTGGGTGATGAGGTTGGGTTTCTGCCGGAAGCTCTTCCCACACTCCGGGCAGACAAAAGGGGTGTCCTCGGGGTAGCCCCGCGGTTGGGAACGCAGCTTGGCTTTCCCGGGGGCGCCATCCCCCTGCTCTCCCCCCGCCAGGGCCTTGTCGCCGGCGGCGTGGATGCGCTGGTGGGCCAGCAGGTTGGCCTTCTGGCTGAAGCTCTTGCCGCACTGGGCGCAGGGGAAGGGCCGCTCGCCCGTGTGGACGCGGCGGTGGGTGAGGAGGTTGGGGCGCTGGCTGAAGCTCTTGCCGCAGTCCCCGCAGCGATAGGGCTTCTCCCCGGTGTGGATCCGCTCGTGCGTGATCAGGCTCTGCTTCTGCCGGAAGCCCTTCCCGCACTGGGCGCAACGGAAAGGCCCGGAGCCCAGCTGGGGGACCCAGCAGGACACCCGCCCCACGCCGGTGGGGACGTCTCTCTCCGTGGCTGCTCGGTCCGGTGGGCGCTGCCCGGCGTGGAACCAGCGGCCGGAGCTGCCGGCGGCGGCGGGATAGAGCTCCAGGGAGCCAGCAGCTACCCCGGGCTTCTCCTCAGGCTGCTCCACTTTGTTCACCCCGCCGGGCTCCACTAGGGTGGAAAAAGATGTTCGAGATGTTCATTTCAGGGGGGTTTGGAGAATGACAGAATATGTTGAGTTGGAAAAGATCCAGGAGGATCATCGGGACCAACTCCCGGCTCCTCCCATAGTGCCTAAAACTAAACCAAGGGGGTTTCTAACACCCTGAAGGATCAGGGCCTGCAGCCCACTCCACCCCCAGCCCACCCAGCGCAGCGCAGGCAGCAGCAGCAAAGAATTGCCATTAATTGGCCCAAAATGGCCACAAACTGGTCCTGGATGACCAAACCTGGCCACAAACTCGCCCAAAATGGCCATCAAATGGCCCAAGATGGCCACAAACTGGTCCCAAGATGGCCACAAACTGGTCCTGGATGACCTAAAATGGCTGCAAACAGCCTCAAACTGGCACAAAATGGCCATAAACTGGCCCGGAATGGCTGCAAACTGGCCCCAAGATGGCCACAAACTGGTCCTGGATGATCACAACCGGCCACAAAATGGCCCAAAATGGCCACAAACTGCTCCCAAAATGGCCACAAACTGGTCCAAAAACTCGCCCAAAATGGCCATCAAATGGCCCAAGATGGCCACAAACTGGTCCCAAGATGGCCACAAACTGGTCCTGGATGACCTAAAATGGCCGCAAACAGCCTCAAACTGGCACAAAATGGCCATAAACTGGCCCGGAATGGCTGCAAACTGGCCCCAAGATGGCCACAAACTGGTCCTGGATGACCAAAACTGGCCACAAAATGACCCAAAATGCCCACAAACTGGTCCCGAATGACCAAAAATGGCCGCAAACAGCCTCAAAATGGCCCAAAATGGCCATAAACTGGCCCGTAATGGCTGCAAACTGGCCCAAACTAGCTCAGAATTGCTGCAAAATGGCCCCAAATGGCTGCAGACTTGCCCTGAATGACCAAAAATGGATGCAAATGGCCCCAAATAGCCCCAAAACGGAAATAAACTGGCCCAAAATGGCTGCAAACTGGCCCAACATGGGAAAAAATGGCCTCAAATGGCCCCAAACTGGTCAAAATCAGCTCAATATCTGCAGCCTGCCCCAAAAAAGCCTGCCACAAATGGGACCCAAATGGCCACAAATAGCCTTAAAATGGCTGCAGACTGGTCCCAAATTACCAAAAATCGCCACAAATAGCCCCAAAATTGCCCCAAATGCTTGCAATCTGGTCCTATATGACAAAAAATAGCCACAAACTGTCTCAAAATGGCTGAAAATGGCAACAAACTGGCCCAGAATGGCCACAAACTGGTTCTGAATGACCAAAAATGGCCACAAACAGCCCCCGAATGGCCCAAAACTGGATCAAATTGGTCCAGAATGTCTACAGACTGGCCCAAACCAGTCCAGAATAGCTGGTAACTGGCCCAAGATGGCCACAAACTGGTCTCAAATGACCAAAAATGGTTGCTAATGGCAGCAATATTGCCCAAAGTGGCCACAAACCAGCCCAAACTGGCTGCCAACTGGTCCTGAATGTCACAGAATGGCCAGAAACTGGCCTAAAATGGCCAGAAACTGCAGTGGTTGCAAAATGGCTGCAAGGTGGCCCAAAATGGCTGCAAACTAGCTCAGAATGGCCTCAAAATGGCTGAAAACTGGCCCAAGATGGACACAAACTGGTCCAGAATGACCCAAAATTGCCAGACTGGCACAAAATGGCTGCAAACCAGCCCAAAATGACCTCAAAATGGCCCAAACTGGCTCAGAACAGCCACACACTAGTCCAGAAGGAGAACAAATAGGGCCCAAATAGCTGCAAATCCATCCAGAATGACCTCAAAATGGCCCAAAATCGTGGCAAACTGGTCCAACATGGGTCAAAATTCCTGCAAGCTGACCCAGAATGGCCACAAAGCAGCTGAAAACCGTCCCAAAATGGTGCAAACTGGATATAGATGGCTGCAAACCAACCCAAAATGACCTCAAAATGGCCTAAAGTGGCCCGTAATAGCCACAGAACGGTACAGAAAAGCAAGAAACTGGCCCAGAGTGTCCACAAACTGGACCAAAATGGCCAGAATAGCCACAAACTGGCCCAGAGTGGACACAAGGTGGCCCAAAATGCCCATAAAATGGCCCAAAATAGCTGCAGACTGGTCCAGAATTGTGACAAACTGGTCCAGAAGGGCAATAAACTGATTCAGAGTGGCCACAAAATGGTCCAAACTGGTGCAAACTGGACCAACAATGGCCTAGAAGTGCAACAAACCAGCTGAAAATCTTCCCAAAATGGCATAAACTGGCTTCAAACTGATCCAGAATGACCAAAAATGGTCACAAATCAGCCCCAAATGGCTGCAAACTCATCCAGAATGGCCTCAGAATGGCCTCAAAATGGCCCAGAGAGGCCCTAAATGGCCACCAACTGGCCCAGAATGACTGCAAGGTGCTCCAAAATGCTCTCAAAATGGCCCAAAAGTGTCCACAAGCAGTCACAAAATGGCTGCAAACTGGTCCAGAACAGCCAAAAATGGCCACAAATCAGCCCCAAAAGGCTGCAAACTCATCCACAATGGCCTCAAAATAGCCCAGAGTGGCCCTAAATGGCCACCAACTGCCCCGGAACGGCTACAAGGTGTTCCAAAATGCCCCCAAAATGGCCACAAACCGACCCAGAATGGCCACAAACCAGCTGAAAATCATGCCAAAGTGGTGCAAACTGGCCCAAAATGGCCTCAAAAGGGCCACAAACTGGCCCAGAACATCCACAAACTGGTCCAGAAGGGTAACAAACTGGCCCCGAGTGTCCACAAACTGTCACAAAATGGCTGCAGACTGATCCAGAACAACCAAAAATGGCCACAAATCAGCCCCAAATGGCTGCAAATTCAACCAGAATGGCCTTAAAATGACCCAGGGTGGCCCAAAATGGCCACCAACTGCCCCAGAATGGCTGCAAACGGGCCCCAAACAGCTGCAAACTGGCCCGAAAGGCAACAACCTGGCCCAGATTGGCCAGAAACTGGATGAAATCCTTCCCAAAATGGTGGGAACTGATCCAGAATGACCAGAAACGGCCCAGAGTGGCCCCTAAATGGCCACCAACTGGCCCTAAATAGCCACAAGGTGGCCCAAAAGGGCTACAAGGTGAACCAAAATAGCTATAAGGTGGCTCAAAATGGTCACAAAACAGCAGAAAACCAGCTACAAACTAGCTCAGAATAGCTATAAAATGGCCCCAAATGACAAAAACGGCCACAAAATGGCCCGTGTAACAGCTGCAAACTGGCCCAAACCAGTCATAAACTGGCCCAAAAACACCCTGTGCCCCCAGGGAAGGTTCCCCCCCCCAGGGAAGGTTCCCCCCCAGATCACCTACCGGCACAGGGGCTGGTCAGGACCTTGCTCTCCTCGGGCACCCTCTGGCCCTCTCCGTAGGGCTCCTCCGTTTGCTTCATCCCAAACAATCCCCCCGGCTTGAAGAACCGGTATCATGAGGGAAGGGAGAGGATCCGTCACCCGCCCCCGGGCCTGAATTCCCGGCGGTTTCATGAAGCCGCGCCGGCCCCTTTGAAGGAGAAAGCCGGGAATTCCAGGTGGGAGGAAGGGGGCCCGAGGCACTCACCGGTGCAGGGGTCCGAGGGGATGTCGGTGCTCACGGTGTCCAGGTCGGAGCCGGCGCGCGGCGCCTCGCTCAGCCGGGGGTAGGGGAGCAGGTTGAGGGCGTGGGCGGGCTGAGGGGAGAGGAAGGCCCGTTTTGGGGTGATTCCTGGGGTGTTGTTTTTTGTTGGTTTTTTTTTTCTCTCACCTCCTTCAACCTGAACTTGGGAATTCTGGGAGTCCTGCCTCAACAGGATTCCAACCCTCAAGGTGATCCTGCGGACGGGAGGAATCCCGGGATCTTGCCCCCCGTGGAGGGCTGGGAAAAGCCCTCCTGGCACAGGAGGAGGTGGGTGGGAGGGCTGGACCTGCCCCTGCCCCCCCAGCGTGTCCAAAGGCAGCTCCGATCCCTCGGGAAAGGAGCCAGAGCTAGGAGATGGAGCCCTGCCCGCCCACTTTTCCCAGCCCAACGTGGCTGCTCCCCCCTCCGTGCCTCAGTTTCCCCGTGGAAAACCCCACCCGGGGCTGCCCGAGCCGCCCTTCCCCAGCCGATCCCTCACCCGGCCCCATCCCGACCCAACCGGGAGCAGCTCTTCCCGGGAAGCCCGATTCCCAAATCCACCCCGGGATTCCCTCAATCCTCCTCTCCGTGTACCTGGGGTGCCCCCCCCGCCGCCATGGCTCCCCCGGGAGCGGGGGGACATGGGCTGCGCGGCCCCGGCCGCCCCCCCCCTTCCGCCGCCGCCACCGGCTCCGCTGCTTCTTCCCGACTTCCTTCCAACGGCTCCTGCGGATCCCTGGGAAAGGGAGAGAGAGAGGCCGGGGAGCGGGTCGGGAGGCAGGGCCGGAGGATCCCGGATCCCTCCTGCTCCTCCTCCTCCCGGTTATTTTGGGGGCGAGGAAGGGCCGACCCCGGATTTGGTGGTTACGGCGAAGAGGCGGCGGCGCTGCTGGGAGTTGTAGTTCGTGTGCAGAGAGGCCTGGAAAGAAGAGGGATCGGGAACGGGAGCAAGCGGGATGGGGAACGGGAGCAACCGGGATGGGGAACGGCAGCTCCTGGGAATGGAAGCTCCAGGGATGGGGAATGGGAGCTCCGGGGAACGGGAGCTCCTAGGATTGGGAACGGGAGGTTCCGGGATAGGGAACAGCACCTCCCAGGATCGGGAACGGCGCCTCCTGCGACTGGGAACGGCAACGGGGAGTCCAGGAAGGGGGAGTTCTCAGAGGGGGGGCAGGCGGGGGAGAAGGCCCTCCCAGCCCCCCTAGCCCCCTGCCCCCCACCCCGACCCCCCCCCGGGCCCGGCTCCTCCCCTGCCCCCCCCGGCCGGGCCGTACGTTGCCATGGCAACCATCCCCCGCCCCTTCCCGCCAGGCCCCGGAGCCGCCTCCCCCGGGACACTCACGGGCGCGGAAAGGCCCGCCGCGCGATGACGTCGTGGCGGTGGTGACGTCACGAGGCGGACGTCACGAGGCGGACGATACGCAACTTCCGGGTCAGCGGGAGTGTCCCGAGCGGCTCCCGCAGGGCGGGGCTGCAGCGCCCCCTTCCGGCCCAGCCGGGCACCGCGGGCACCATAGAGAGCAACGGGCGCCCCGCCGCCATTCCCCGTTCACCGCTACCGGGACCGAGCCCTGCCCGCCCCCGGGCTCCCGTGCTCGCCCCCGACCCAGCCCCGCAGCCCCGGTTGGCGGGAGGGTCTGCCCGGGGCGGGGTCCTAGCCCTCCCGCGGTGTCCTCGGGCGGTGATGGGGACACCGGAGGTCCATGGCCCGTGGCTCTCGGACACACCGGGGGGATCAGGTCCTCCTGGGTCCCTGCCGGTACCGAGCCCCAGGTGGGGATCTCGGTGTCCCCCGGCCCCTCGGCACCACGTCCCGGGGGACACGAGGCTGGGGGTGACACCGGTGTCCGGTTGTCCTTCAGTCCCGGGGGAGCATGAGACTGTGGGTGACACCGGTGTCCTCCCATCCTGGGGGACATGGGGCTGTGGGTGACACTGGTGTGACACTGGTGTCTTTCTCTCCTAGGGACACAAGGCTGGGGGTGACACCCGTGTCCTCCTGTCCCGGGGGGCACAAGGCTGGGAGTGACACCGGTGTGACACCCATGTCCTCCAGTCCCAGGGGGTCATGAACCCACAGGTGACACTGGTGTCCTGCCACCCTGGGGGACAGGGGGCTGTGGGTGACACTGGTGTGATGCCGGTGTCCTCTGGTCCTGGGGACACAAGGCCATGGGTGACGCCAGTGTCCTCCTGTCCTGGAGGGCATGAGACTGTGGCTGACACTGGTCCCAGGGGACACTGCGGGTGATCCCAGTGTGACACTGGTGTCCTCCCATCCTGAGGGGCACGAGGCTGTGGGTGACAGTGGTGTGACACCAGTGTCCTCCTGTCCTGGGGAGCATGAGGCTGGGGGTATCAGTGGTGTGACACTGGTGTGACACTGGTATTCTCGTGTCCTAGGGAGCACCATGGGTGATCAGGGTGTGACACCACTGTCATCCCATCCCAGGGGACATGGCAGGTAGTTCCGGTGTGAGACCAGTGTCCTGTGGTCCCGGGGGACACGGCAGGTGGTCCCGCTGTGACACCGGTGTCCTGGGGGACACAGTGGGTGGTCCTGGTGTGACACCGTTGTCCTGTGGTCCCAGGGGACACGGCAGTGGTCCTGGCGGTGTCCCGCTGCCCCCCTGTCCTGCTGTCCCTGTCCCCCTGTCCCTCTGTCCCGCTATTCCACTGTCCCAGTCCCGCTGTCCCGCTGTCCCAGTCCCCCTGTCCCCCTGTCCTACTGTCCCAGTGCCCCGGCTGTCCTGCTGTCCCCGTCCCCCTGTCCCGCTGTCCCCCTGTCCCCTTGTCCCTCTGTCCCGCTGTCCCGCTGTCCCGTTGTCCCGCTGTCCCAGTCCCCCTGTCCCACTGTTCCGCTGTCCCCGTCCCGCTGTGCCCCTGTCCTCTTGTCCCCTTGTCCCTCTGTCCCGCTGTCCCGCTGTCCCGCTGTCCCGTGCCCAGCCCCTCCCCTGGCCGTGCCGAGGGGCCGAGCCGGAGGGGCGGAAAAAGGGGCCGATCCCAGGAACCGGGGCCAGGATCGCGGGGACCTGCCAGGCGGTCTGGGGTCCGGCCCCCCCCCCCGCAGCCATGAGGATGTCGGCAGCCATCGGGCTGTGGCTGGTGGTCCTGGTGGTCCTGGTGGCCCCGGTGGCCGGCGGGCAGTCCCCGCTGCAGCGGCGGGTGGTGGCGGAGGTGCTGGAGCACTTCCACGGGCGCAGCCACGTCCAGGCGCTCTTCAAGGAGCAAGCGGTGGAGGGGGCCCTGGAGAGGGTGAGGGGCTGGGGTCGCCATGGGGGGAGGGGGGCAGGGAGGGAGGGTGCTGGGGTGGCAGGGAGGGAGGGGGGTGTAATGGAGGGGGTGTCATGGAGGGGTGTCATGGGGGGATAGGGTGTCAGGGAGAGGGGTGGGTGCTGGGGTGGCAGGGAGGGAGGGCTATATCGGGGGGGGTGTCACGGAGGGAGGGGATGTCATGGACGGGGGGGTGTCATGGTGGGTGTCATGGAGGGAGGGAGGGGGGGTGTCATGGGGAGGTCGTGTGGTGTCATGGAGGGGGGGGAGGATGTCATGGAGGGAGGGGGTGTCAGGGAGGAGGGGGGTGTCATGGGGTGTTGTCAGGGAAGGGGGTCGGGGGGGTGCTTTCTGGGGTGTTAGGGAGGGAGAGGGGGTGTCATGGGGGGTCATGGGTTGTCATGGAGGGGAGTGTCAGAGTGTCATGGAAGGAGGGGGGGTCATGGAGTGGGGGCAGTGGGTGCTGGATTGTCATGGAGGGGGGATGACATGGAGGAGGTGCAGTGGGAGTCAGGGGGTCATGGGGAGGCAGTGGGTGCTGGGGTGTCCCTGGGGGGGTGGCAGTGGGGTCAGGGTGTCCCTGTGTGTGTGTGGCTGGACCCGCTGTCACGGCCACCACGGGTCACAGGGGCACCGGGCCCGGCAGAGCTCGGCTACTCATTAACCACGAGGCTGGTGCCACCACCCCGGGACAGCCGGGGGTGGCAGCTGAGGGTCGGGCCCCCCCCGTGTGTCCCTGTTCTCCCCAGGAAGACCCCTCGGGGACGTTTGTCCGGCTGCGGCTCAGCCTGGCCCAGACGTCCTGCAGCAAGAGGAACCCGCGGCGTCAGCACTGCCGGGTGCTGGAGCACAGGGTGGGTCAGCGGGGGGGGCTGCCACCGCCTGTCTCCCCACCCCCGGGGTCCCCAGGACCCCCTATCCCCTCTGCCACGCTGCCAGGGATGGATGGATGGATGGATGGATGGATGGATGTGACAATGGCCCCTGGCAGCAGCCACACGGTGTCTTTAGGGCTGTCCCCTGCCTGGCTTGGTCCCCAGGCCTGGCAGGGTCCCCCCCAGGGGGTGACATGTCCCACCTTGTCCCCAGAGGAAGCCAACCTGCCTGGCCTGCTACAAGTTTGATGGCAGCGATGTCCCCAAGGTGCTGGACAAGTACCACAACTGCGGGCCCAGCCACCACCTGGCAGTCAAGGTGAGGGGACATGGGGGGTGGGTGCTGTGATGGGTGGGGAGGTGCCATGGTGGGTGCCATGGTTGGGGGGGTGGGTGTCACAGTGGGTGGGTGCTGTGGAGGGTGGGTGGGTGCCATGGGGGTGCCAGAGTGGGTGCCATGGGGGGTGGGTGCTGTGGTGGGTGCCATGAGGGTGCCGGGGGGGTGCCATGGGGTGTGGGTGGGTGCCATGGGGGTGCTGTGGGGGTGCCATGGTGGGTGGGTGGGTGCCATGGGGGTGCTGTGGGGGTGCCATGGTGGGTGGGTGGGTGCCATGGGGGTGCCGTGGGGGTGCCATGGTGGGTGGGTGGGTGCCATGGGGGTGCTGTGGGGGGTGCCATGGTGGGTGGATGGGTGCCATGGGGGTCCAGTGGGGGTGCCATGGTGGATGGGTGGGTGCCATGGGGGTGCCATGGTGGGTGGGTGGGTGCCAGGCCGTCCTGTGCCTGCAGGAGATCCGGCAGCGGGACGAGGCCGAGTGCCGGGCGGTGGAGGAGGCCGGGAAGGCCCTGGATGGGCTCTACCTGCCCGGCATGTTTGCCTTCTCCAAGGGGCTGCCGGCCTAGGTGGCTGCCACCCTGTCACTGCATCCTCCCAGTAGGTGCTGGGGACAAGGGGACGAGGGGGCGGGGAGCTGTGTGCGGGGGGTCCTCCCACCAGCCTCTCTCTGTGTCCCCTCTCCAGGCCACCACTGCCACCAGCTCGAGGAGACCGATGTTGCCACGGGGACCCCCCCGCTTGTCACCCCCCACTTGTCACCCCCCAGGAGCGAAAGAGAGTCCTGGATGTGCCACCCCCCCCCAGCTCCCCAGTAAACCCAGGCTCTGGCTCCCGCTGTCGCTGCTGTTATTCCCTGGGGGGGAGTGTGGGGGTGGGCTCTGGCTGCCCATTGTCCCCAGCCCCTTGTCCCCCAGCCTGGGAGGGGGGACAGGGACACAGCGGGTCCCCCTCAGCTGCTGGGGGCCCAGGATGACACGGCACAGAGGGGTCTGTGAGGACAGCACAGCTTTACTGCACAGCCCCGCGGGGTCCCCCGGTCCCCACAATGTCCCCTGGTCCCCAAATGTGCCCCACCAACCCCACAAACTCAAGAGAGCTTGGAACTGGCTTCCCCAGTCTCTGAGGACATCCCTGCTCCTGCTGCAGCTCTGAGGGGACAGAGACCCCCCTGGTCCCATCCCAGAGCCCTGAAGGGCCCTGTGGCCACCTCGGGGGTCCAGCCCCAGCACCCCCAACCGTGTGCGGTGCTGCTCTGGCTCCCCCTTGACTCCCCCATCATCCCAATGGTTCCTCCATCTTCCCCTTGGCTCCTCTGGCTCCTCCAGCATCCCCCTGGTTCTTCTGGCATTCCTGTGGCTCCTCCATCATCTCCTTAGCTCCTCCATCATCTCCTTGGCTCCTCCATCACCCCCTTAGCTCCTCCATCATCTCCTTGGCTCCTCCATCACCCCCTTGGCTCCTCAGGCATTCCTGTGGCTCCTCCATCATCCCCTTGGCTCCTCCATCACCCCCTCAGCTCCTTCATTATCCCCTCAGCTCCTTCATTATCCCCTCAGCTCCTTCATCACCCCCATGGCTGCTCCAGTTTCCCCTCAGCTCCTCTGGCACCCCCTTGGCTCCTCCATCATCCCCTCGTGGCTCCTCCATCATTCCTGTGGCTCCTCCATCATCCCCCACCTCCCCTCTGAGGCTGTCGGTGGCATTTTGGGGCTGGGGCGTTTATTTTGGTGGGGTGTTTCTCTTCTCACAGCCCCGTGGTGGAGGCCGGGGCGGGCCGGGGGGGGAGGGGTGGGTTTCCCATCTCAGAAGACGAAAGCGCTGGGGTCGTGGCGCGTCCCCAGTGCCCGCTGGGCCTGGGCGATGGTGTCGTCGGCGCGGCGGCCGAGCTCCCGGCACTCCCGCAGGGCCTCCCCGAACTGCCGAAGCGCCTCCTCCATGATGGAGCTGCGCCGGGGGGGCCGCGCCTCCCAGAACCCCTCCCGCACCCACGGCTGCGCCGCCGGGGCCGTCGGGGCCGCCGGGGCCTCCTGGGCATCGTCCAAGGAGCTGTCGAGATCCCGGCACAACCGGTAGAACTCGGTGCCGTGTCCGGCCAAGCGTTCCCCGTCGATGGCTTTGAGGCCGGGGAACATGTCGGCGACAGCGTCGCGATAGTCGGGGGCGGCGCAGAGGGGGTTGGCGATGCCGGCGCTGGGGTCGCGCAGCCGCAGGCTCTCCAGGCGCCGCAGCCCCCGCAGGCTCCGTAGGCTCCTGAGGCTCCGCAGGCGGTTCCCGGCCAGGTTGAGGACCTGGAGGTTGTGGCAGGTCCCGAGGGGCTCCAGGCGGGTGACCCGGTTCTGGGCCAGGTTGAGCACGGCCAGGGAGCGCAGGGCGCCCAGCGGGCCCAGCCCCGAGATGGCGTTTCCCGACAGGTCCAACCACTCCAGGTTGAGGCAGCGGGACAGGCAGCCCAGGTGGGCGATGCCGCGGCCCCGCAGCCGCAGCAGCAGCACCGTGTCCAGGGACAGGCGGCCCGTGGTGGCCGCTACCAGCTGCGGGGTGATCCGCACGCCCTCTTCCTCCCCCTCCTCATCCTCCTCCTCCTCTTCCTCCTCCTCCGCCTCCTCCTCCTCCTCCTCCTCCTCTTCCCTGCGCCCCGACATCCCTGCTTGGTTCCCGAGTTCCCTATGGGGGAGGGGGGAGGTGGGACCCCAGGTCACCATGGGGGTCCCGGGGCGGTGGGGGTATGGGTGGGGTCTATGGGGAGACCCCCCCACCCCTCCCCGGCACATAGACAGGCCTGGCCCCCCACTCTGCTACCTCCAGACCCTCCCAATGCCCCAGTGCGTGCCAGACCACTCTCACCCGCTCCCCCCAGACCCTCCCAGTGCCTGCCAGACCCTATCCGCTCACCCCCAGACACCCCCCCCCCCCGTGTCTGCCAGACCCCCCCAACTCCTCTCAGACCCTCCAGTAACCCCAGGCCCCTCATTCCCCCCTTGCCCCGGACTCTCCAGAACCTCTCCCCCCTCATGCCCCCCTCACCCTGGTGCCTCTGGGACCCTCCGGGATCCCCTGGCTGCCCCCAGACCCCACCACCCCTCATTTCCCCCAGACCTCCCGCTCCTTCCTCCCTCCCCCCCGTTCCTCTGGGACGCCTCCCCTCTTCCCAGACCCCCCAGTGCCCCCCGAACCTCCCAGTTCCCCTTTTCACCTCCCACTCCCCCCGGTGCCTCGGGGACCCTCGGGTTTCCCATTCCCCCATTCCCCACTCACTCCCCGGTGCTCTGCGATGCCCCCCCCCCGTGACCCTCCACTCCATCCTCGCTCTCCCCTCGGTGCCTCCCCAGACCCCTCCACCGCTCCCGGGCCTCCTCGACCCCCCCCCTCGACCCCCCCCATCACCAGATCCCTCAGCAGCCCCCAAGACCCCCCGCTCCCCTCATCCCCCCCTCGCCCCTCCTCCGCGTTCCCCCCATCCTCCAGACCCCCCATTTCCCCCCAAGACCCCCCCTTTCCAACCCCCCCCCCCATCACTCACCGCACGGCAGCTCCCGGCAGCCCAGCGCAAGCTCCGCCCCATTCCCGTCACCATGGAGACCAGTCCCCAGACCACGCCCCCTCCCAAGCAGGCCACGCCCCCTGCGTGCCCGTGGGGCGGCCAGTGACGTCCGTGCACGCGTGGGATAATGTCACACGCCGCCCCACATGTATGTGGGCACATGTAGACACGTGTAGACACATATACAGGTGCTCCCCCACCATGGTGGCCCAGCCCATGGATGTCCTTTGTGTCCCCAGGGGTGTCACCGCTCCCCCCAGGTGACCCTGGACCACCCAGAGGTGACCCCGGCCCCCCCAGGGATGTCCCCAGTTCCCCAGGGTGATGCCATGACCACCTGGATGTGACCCCAGCTCTTGGTGTCCCCGGAGATGTCCCCAGTCCCCCAGGATGACCCTGGACCACCCAAAGGTGACCCTGGCTTTGGACCCTGGTGTCCCCAGGGATGTCCCCAGTCCTCCAGGGTGATGCCATGACCATCCTGAGGTGACCCGGGCTCCCGGTGTCCCCAAGGATGTCCTCAGTGCCCCGGGGTTCCACCAGACCCCCCCGAGGTGACCCTGGCTCCGTCCTTCTCAGGAAAATTCAGCAGAATCCGGTTTATTGCAGTTTGGGGTCATTCCCACCACGGCCAGGGGACAGTGCCAAGGATGTGGCACATCCCGGTGGTCAGGGGCCAAGGGTGGCAGGGGATGGCCAGCTCTGCTGGGACACAGTGGTGGTGGTGACAGGGGATGGCCAGCTCTGCTGGGACATGGTGGTGGTGACAGGGGATGGCCAGCTCTGCTGGGACATGGTGGTGGTGTTGGTGACAGGGGATGGCCAGCTCTGCTGGGACATGGTGGTGGTGGTGACAGGGGATGGCCAGCTCTGCTGGGACACGGTGGTGGTGGTGCTGGTGACAGGGGACGGCCAGCTCTGCTGGGACATGGTGGTGGCCGTGGCAGTGGTGGCAGTGGTGGTGGCAGCATTGGTGACAGTGGCAGGGACCAGCCAGCTTTGCCAGGAGGTGGCAATGATGGCAGTGATGGCAGCAGGGGTGGGGACCAGCCAGTTCTGCTGGGACGTGGCCATGGTGGTGGCAGCAGTGGTGGCTGAGGTGGTGGCAGTGGTGGTGGCAGTAGTGGTGGCTGGCCAGCTCTGCCAGGACATGGTGATGGCGGTGGCAGTGGCAGGGACCAGCCAGCTCTGCCAGGAGGTGGCCATGGTGGTGGCAGTGGCCGGCCAGCTCTGCTGGGACACGACGAAGGTGGTGGTGGTGGCAGCAGCGGTGGTGGCAGCAGCTGGCCAGCTCTGCTGGGATGTGGTGCTGCTGGTGGCAGTGGTGGCAACTGGCCGACACTGCTGGGATGTCCCCATGGCTGCAGTGGTGGTGGTGGTGGTGGTGGCAGTGTCCTGCTGGGTCCTGGTGGCAGTGGTGGCAGTGGTGGCAGTGGTGTCAGTGCCATGGGTGCGCTGGTGCCGCAGCAGGTGTGTCCTGCGGCTGAAGGTCCTGGCACAGCGGGGACAGATGTGGGGCCGGTGGCCGGTGTGCACGGCCTGGTGCCGCCCCAGGTTGTCCTTGGAGGTGAAGGCGAGGGGACAGTGGGGACAGGCGTGGGGACGGTGGCCCGTGTGCACCACCTGGTGCCGCCTCAGGTTGGCTCTGGAGGCGAAGGTGAGGGGACAGCGGGGACACGCGTGGGGACGCTGGCGGGTGGGCATGGCCCGGGGGGGTCCCTGGTGAGGAGCTTGGTCACCATCTCGGCAGGGAAAGGGACAGGGACCCGGGGGGACCGGGGGACACTCACTGCCATGGGCCACTGTGTTGGGCTGGTGGCTGATGGTTTGGTGGCTGTGGTGACAAGCAGCCGGTGCCACCACAGGACCAGGTGGGGCTGGCCTTGCCTGGTCCTGCCGTGGCACCGGCTGCTTGTCACCGCAGCCCCCGTCCTGGGAGGGTGGCGACACTGGGGGCTGCATCCCGGGGAGGGTCTGCCTGGGCTCCGTGTCCCCATCCATGTCCCCTGGCACTGTCACTGTCACCACCTCGGCATGCAGCTGCTGGTGCCACAGCAGAAGCTGCTGGTCAGTGAAGCACTGGCCACACAGGCCACAGGGGAAGGGCTTGGACTCAGTGTCCCTGTCCCTGCTCCCATCCATGTCCCCAGCACCTGGCACCATCCCTGACACTGGTTGGGTCTCCATGTGCAGCTGCTGGTGCTGGAGCAGCTGCTGCTTGTTGGTGAAGCACTGGCCACACTGACCACAGCAGACAGGCTTGGGCTCCATCTCCCCATCCCTGTCCCCATCCACGTCCTTGTCCCTGTCACCCAGCACTGTCACCATCTCCGTGTGCAGCTGCTGGTGCCACAGCAGAAGCTGTTTGTCGGTGAAGTGCTGGCCACACTGGACACAGGAGAAGGTCTTGTGCTCAGTGTCCCCATCCCTGTCCCCGTCCCCGCTCCCGCCGTGCCGCCGCAGCAGGTGCTGTTGGTGCAGGAAGCGGCGGGGGCAGTGGGGGCAGTGGGGGCAGTGCGGGGGTCTCTCCGCAGCTTGGTGGCGCAGCTGGTGCCGATCCAGGTGGGATTTCTTGCGGAAGCGGCGGGGACAGCAGGGGCAGGGGTGGGGCCGCTCCCCCGTGTGGCAGCGCTGGTGACACCGCAAGTGGCTGCGCTGCCGGAAGCGGCGCCCGCACTGCCCGCAGGGGAAGGGCCGCTCGCCCGTGTGGCCCCGCTGGTGCCGGCTCAGATGGGCCTTCTTGCCGAAGCTCTTCCCGCACTGCCCGCAGGTGAAGGGACGGGGGCGCAGGGGGGGGGAGGACCCCCTGGGCTGGGGGGTCACCCACTGGTGGCTGCGGGATGAGCCGGGGGTTGGGGCAGCACTCGGTGCCAGTACCAGCTGGGCTCTGTCCTGGCAGCGGCGCGGTGAAGGGAGACAACTCGCCATGGCCCAACCCAGCGTGGCCCATCTCACCGTGACCCAACTCGCCATGGCCCAACCCAGCGTGGCTCATCTCACCATGACCCAACTCACCATGGCCCAACCCAGCGTGGCTCATCTCACCATGACCCAACTCACCATGGCCCAACCCAGCGTGGCCCATCTCACCATGACCCAACTCGCCGTGGCCCATCTCACCATGACCCAACTTGCCACGGCCCATATCATCATGACCCAACTCACCATGGCCCAACCCAGCGTGGCTCATCTCACCATGACCCAACTCACCATGGCCCAACCCAGCGTGGCCCATCTCACCATGACCCAACTCGCCGTGGCCCATCTCACCATGACCCAACTTGCCACGGCCCATATCATCATGACCCAACCCAACATGGCCCATATCATCATGACCCAACTCAACATGGCCCAACCCAACATGGTACATCTCACCACGACCCCACTCACCATGGCTCAACCCAACGTGACCCATCTCACCACGACCCAACTTCCCACAATCCAACTCATCGTGGCCCAACTTGTTGTAGCCCAGCCTGCCACAACCTAACTCATTGGAGCTCAACTTGCCACAGCCCAACTTGCCACAGCCCAACTCAACATGGCCCAACTTGCTGCAGCCCATCTCGCCGTGGCTCAGCTCCCCTGGGCCCATCGGCTCCGTTTTGCAGGCGCTGGTGCAGCCCAGCACGTCGCTGGCACAGCCAGTGGTGGCTTCATCACTGGGGCCAGGCACCAATTGCTCCTCCTCCTCCACCTTCACCGTGGTCACGTGCCAGGCCCCTGCGGGGACACATGCCATAGTGTGGGGACAGGCATCCTGGCACATGCCTGGCACCTCTTGGTGCCAAGGGTGGGCTCTAGCATTGCCAACAGGGACAGGGGACAAGCCACCACATGTCCCCACCCGTTGTGCCCAGCCAGTAGGTTCGGTGCCTGCCGGTGGTGTCCCTAGGTGCCCTCACCTGCACAGCCGTGCTCCGGCCCCCTCGGCTCCTCTCTGTCACCTTCTGGCATCACCTCCACCTTGGGGACAACCAGCCACCCTGGGGACACCAGGGACAATGCCAGGGTGTCCCCATGTCCCCCTCGCCCCGGCACAGCACCGGGGCAGCACCCACCTGCCCCGGCACAGCCCGGTGCCTCCGGCTCCTTTGGCGCCACTGGCTCCAGTTTGGCCATGGGGGAACCTGCTGGGGGATGGGACCGGGCTGAGCCCCCCCAAGAGCCCCCCTCCCCGCACCCCAAAACCCGCCTCTGGGGACCCCCCCCAGCCCCGGGAGTGTCATTTCCCCCTCCCCCCCCAATGATGCGGCTCCAGTGAGGGTGGGATGCTGGGGGGCAGTTCATGGGGGGGTCAACCAGGGATCCCCCACCCCATGGTCCCCCGGGGGATGTGGGGGGGCTCAAGGGGTGTCATGGACGGGGGGAGGCAGGGGGGACGCCGGCCCTGAGCCCCACGCCCCTGCCCTAGGGACACATCCTGGGGGGGTCACCCACGGCCAGCACCAGTGGGGGGTCCCTGCCCTGGCTCCTCCAAGAGGCTCGCAGCTCCCCCCCCTTCCTGTCCCCCACAGTGTCCCCCTGTCACCTGTCCCCCCCATCCTTGTCCCCCCGCTGCCCCCCTGCCCTTCCTGTCCCCCCGTTCCCTTGTCTCCTCTGCCCCACCCGACCTTCTTGTCCCTTCCACTGTCCCCTGTCCCCCCTTGCCGCCCCATCCACCCCACCCCTGCCCCTTCCAGTTCCTCCCCGTCCCCCCCCATCCTTCTTGTCCCCCTCACTGTCCCTCTGTCCCCCCATCCCCTCTCCTCCTATCCCTTTCAGTGCCCCCCCGCCCTTCCCGCCCCCCGTGTGTTCCCCTGTCCCCCCCTGCCCCCCGTACCGCCACCCCCTCCTCCTTGTCCCCCCCAGTGTCCCCCTGCCTCCCTCCCCGCCCCCCCGCCATCCTGTCCCGCCCCCCGCTCCCCCCCCCGCCCTTCCTGCCCCCCCGCTTCCCCTCCCCCTCCTCCCCCCCGCCCTTCCTGCTCCCCCCCCGGCCCCCTCTTACCCCCCCGGGGGTCGCGCTGCCTCCCCCGCTGCCGATCCCGATCGCGATCCCAGTCGCGGTGGCGCCGGGAGCCCCCCTGGTCCCCGCCCCCCCCCCCGCCCCCCGCTCCTACCGGCTCCGCCGCCGCCGGGCCCCGCCCCCCCCCCCCCCGCGGTGGCCGCCGGTCCCCCCGCCCACCCGTAGGGCACCGGACTCTCACACATGGGAACACGGGGGGACGCGGGGGACACCGGACAGGGACATGGGGACACAGGGGACACGGCTGTGGGGACAGTGGCAGGCAGGGGGAGAAAGGGGGGGACACAGGACAGGAATGTGGGAACACATGGGCACATGGGGACACAGCCGTGGGGATGGAGGTGGTGGGGGGACACAGGACAGGGAGATGGGGACACAGGGTGACAAAGGGGGGACGTGGGCTAGGGATGCGGGGTAATGGGGGGACACAGGACAGAGATGTGGGGACACAGGGGGACATGGGGACACAGCTGTGGGGATGGAGGTGAGGGGGGACACGCGGGGGTGGACATGGGACACGGAGAGGGGGACATGCGGGACATTGCCATGGGGATGGAGGGAGGGGATGACACGCGGCGGGGGACACAAGGCAGGGACATGGGGACAATGGGGACGCAGGGGGTGGGGCCTCCCGACCCCTTAATCCCTGATCCCCAAAGGTGCCGGATCCGGCTCAACCCGGCACCGGAGCCACGGGGGGGCCGGAGGTGGCACGTCCCTGTGTCCCCTGTCGCCAATCACCGGCCCCGCAGCTGGCACCGGCCAACGCCATAAAAACCGGTGGCAGCGCCGGAGCCGGCGGGGACAGTGCAGGGGTAAGAGGGGACAGGCTGAGACCGGGGGGGGTGGCACATGCTGGGGGTGTCCCCATGGCTGGGGGGGTCTCCGGGAGCCGTGTCCCTGTGTCCTCATGTCTCTGCCTTGTGTCCCCTACCCCATGGCCCCTCCTACCTCCATCCCACTGCTGTGTCCCCATGTCCCCGTGTTCCCCTGTCCTTGTCCTGTGTTCCCCATGTCCCTCTGCCTTCCACTATCCCCACAGCCATGTCCCCTGTGTCCCCATGTCCCTGTCCTGTGTCCTGTGTCCCCCACCCCATGTCACCCCCCTGTCTCCATCTCCATGACTGTGTCCCCGTGTCCCATGTACCCACCCTGTGCCTCCCCCGCCTCCATCACCACGGCCGTGTCCCCTTGTCCCCATTTCCCTGTCCCATGTCCCCCCCTTTCTGTCCCTGTGTCCCCTTGTTTCTGTCCCATGTCCACCCTGGCATGTCCTCCCCCACCTCCGTCCCCACGGCTGTGTCCCCATGTCCCTATGTCCCCCCACATCCCTATCCTGTGTCTCCTCATGTCCCCCTCTCCCTGTCCCATGTCCCCCCTCTTTGTCCCCCTGTGTCCCCATGTCCTTGTCCTGTGTCCTGGAGACTCCCTGGCTACGGGGACACCCCCGGAGCCACCCCGATGGTGACAGCAGAACTTCCTCAAGGTCACCGGTGTCACACAGCATGACCGGGATGCCTCAGGTGGCCGGTGGCATCCTGGCCACCGCCCTACTTTGGGTGGCCACCGTGGAAGCAGCCACCGGGTGAGTCTTGGTCACCGCAGCCACCCCCCGATGGGGTGACACCGGTGCCGGTGGGTGACAGCGGTGTCACCGTGGCAGGCGGTGGTGCGAGAGGACGGTGGAGGTGACTGGGGAGGAGGAGGTGACACCGCGGCAGGAGGATGCGGTGCCCTGTGCCCACCTGTACCACTACAGCCTGGCGGGGTGGCGGCTGGACCGGCACCGCACGCGGCAGGGACACGGGGACAGCGACACCACCGCCACCCCCCTCTGCTACATCTACAGGTGAGCGCCGGGTCAGGGACACGGGGCTGTGGTGCCACATCCTGGTGTCACCTTGTCCCCTCTCACCCCCCTGCTGGCTCCGGCGCTGCCGCCAGTTTTTATGGCGTTGGCTGATCTTGGTGGTTGGGGACAGGGGACACAGGGACATGCCACCTCCAGCCTCCCCGTGGCTCCATCACCAAGTTAAGCGAGATCCGGCACCTTTGGGGATCAGGGATTAGGGGGCTCGGGAGGCCCCCGCCCCCCACCCTGTCTCCCCATGTCCCTGTCCTCCCATGTCCCTGTCCTGTGTCACCCCCCCACCTCCATCCCCACAGCTGTGTCCCCATGTCCCCATGTCCCCACCCCATGTCATCCTCTGCCTCCATCCCCATGGCTGTGTCCCCATGGCTGTGTCTCATGTCCCCCCTTTGTCCCTGTGCATCCCCATGTCCCTGTCTTATGTCCCCCATATCCCTCTCTCCGTGTCCTGTGTCCTCCTTTTGTCCCCCTCCCTGCCACTATCCCCACAGCCATGTCTCCTGTGTCCCCCTGTCCTGTGTCCCCCACCCTGTGTCAGCCCCTGCATCCATCCTCCAGCCATATCCCCTATGCCCACATGTCCTCACTCCTCTGCCCCACACCTCCATCCCCAAGGCTGTGTCCCCATGTGTCCCCATGTCCCATCCCTGTGTCCCCCCCCCTTTGTTTCCCCATCACCTCCATCCCCATGGCTGTGTCCCCATGTGTCCCTATGTGTCCCCATGTGTCCCCATGTCCCTTGCCCCCACCCCTGTGCCTCCCCATCTTCATCCCCATGGCCGTGTCCCCATGTGTCCTCCTGTGTCCCCATATCCCCACCCTTATATGCCCCCCCCATCCCCAAGACCGTGTCTCCCTGTGTCCCCACGTCCCTGTCCCTTGTCCCCTGTCCCCACAGGCCCCCAGTGATGCGCCCGGTGGTTTGGAACCGGACGGTCCGTGCCTGCTGCCAGGGCTGGAGCGGGCCCCGCTGCACCGAGGGTAGGGACGGGCACCCAGGACACTGTGGGGACACCTTGGGGACACCCCATCACCCCTCTGGCAAGCTGTGGTGACACGGTGGGGACACCCCCTGCCACCCATCACCCACCTGGTGGGGCACAGTGACACCACCATGCCATCTCCTGCCACTTGTCACCCATCTGGTGAGGTGTGGTGACATCACCATGCCATCCCCTGTCACCCATCACCCACCCAGCGAGGCGTGGTGACACTGCCATGCCATCCCTGTCACCACCACCCATCTGGCATGGTGTGGTGACACCACCATGTCATCCCTGTCACCCATGTGGTGAGACACGGTGACACTGTCATGCCATCCCCTGTCACTTGTCGCCCATCTGGGGAGCTGCAGTGACAGCGCTGTGCCATCCCTGTCACCCATCCGGTGTGTCACCCTGGCAGTGACACCGGGTGTCCCCGTGCTGCAGGTGCAGGCTCGCTGGGACACTGCTACGGGACGTGGCAGTGCCAGGAGGTCCCTGTCACCGGCACCAACCGCAGCCTCCCCGCCATGAGCCTCGCTGAGTGCTGCCACCACCCCTGGGGACACAGCTGGCGACAGGGCCCAGCCACCCCATGCCGGGTCTGCACCCAACTGCCCCTCGCTGGTGGGTCTGGGGGGGTCCCGGGGGGTTCCCAGGGGGTTCCTGGGGTGGGGACAGGTGACAGGGACACGTAGCCACTGCCATCTCACCGCAGGGGACGTGTCACAGCCACTGTCACCTGCCACAGCCCTGTGGCACTGCGGTCCCTTGGCCACCTGCCAGGCCTGGACTGGGTCCCGGGGGGGTCCCAGGATGGGGACAGGGGATGGGGACATTAAGCAGTTGCCATCTTGTCACAGGGGACATGGCGCCACCATCGTCACCCACCACAGCCCTGTGTCCTCTTGGCCACCTGCCAGGCCTGGGTCAGGGCCCAGGGAGTGCCGGTGGGGTCCCAGGGGGCGTCCCAGGGTGGGGACAGGTGACAGGGACATTTGGCCACTGCCATCTTGCCACAGGGGACATGTCACCACCACTGTCACTGCCGCAGCCCCGTGGCCCCTTGGCCACCTGCCAGACCTGGGCTGGGTGCCAGGGGGGTCCCAGGGGGGTCCCAAGGTGGGGGACAGGGGACTGGGACATTTAGCCACCGCCATCTCGCCGCAGGGGACATGTCACCACCACCGTCACCTGCCATGACCCCATGGCCCCGTGGCCCCTCGGCCACCTGCCAGGCCTGGGCCGGGTCCCGGTACCGCAGCTTCGACGGGACCCACTTCCCTGTCCCCAGCGGCTGTCGCTACAGCCTGGCCAGCGCCACCGATGGTACCTGGGACGTCACCTTCACCCCCGGCCACCCCCCGGTACCTGCCACCATGAGGGGTGACAAGGGGGGGGGCTCTGCTCCCTCCGCAGACTGTGGCTCTGGGGACAAGGGGGCAGCAGCATGTCCCCGTGTCACGGTGGCTCTGGCCACTGTCCCCGGTGACACGGCGGTGCCACCGCAGGGGCTGCACATGACCTTTGGGACCGACACGGTGGTGGCACGAGGACGGAACGTGTCGGTGAATGGGGTGGCAGTGACACAGGGACAGGGCCACCTGCACGGTGGTGAGGACACGGGGACACGGACCCTTGCCACCAACACCAGGGTCCATGTCCCTGTCCCCATCCCTGTCACCACCCCCATCCCTCTTCCTGTCCTTGTCCCCATCCCCATCCCTGTCCCTGTGCCTGTCCTTGTCCCCATCCCTGTCCCCATCCCTGTCCCCGCAGGGCTGGCAGTGACCTGGCCAGGGGAGTGGGTGGCTGTGGCCAGTGGCCTGGGTGTGCAGGTGAGCTGGGACGGGGACGGGGCGGTGACAGTGACAGTGGGGGCCGAGCTGTGGGGTGGCACCCGGGGGCTCTGCGGGCCCTACAACGACAACCCTGACGGTTAGTGTCACCATGTCACCCTGTCACTGTGTCCCTGTGTCATCATATCACCAGGTCCCTGTGTCCTTGTGTCACCATATCACCATGTCCCCATGGCACCCTGTCACCATGTCCCCATCTCACCATGTCACCTTGTCCCGGTGTCCCTGTGTCCCCATGTCACTGTGTCCCCATGTTAACGTGTCACTGTGTCCCCGTGACACCATGTCACCGTATCACCATGTGCCCATGTCCCTGTGTCCCCATGTCCCTGTGTCCCCGTGTCCCCATGTCACAGTGTCACCACATTGCTATGTCACCGTAACACCATGTCACTGTGTCCCTGTGTCCCCATGTTCCCATGTCCCCGTGCCACGCCCCTGCCAATGCCCAGTGCCAGTGGCCACGGTGCGGGGCCCTGTGCTCTGTCCCCCCTGTCCCAGCCCCCCCTGTGTCCCCAGACGATTTCCTGCTCCCGGGGGGCTCCGTGACCCCCCTGGTCTCCACCTTCGGCAATGCCTGGAGGCTGCCGGACACTGGTGCCGAGGTACTGGCACAGGGGGGGTCCCGGGTGGGGGAACGGGGGTCCCGGGGGTGCTGGGGAGGGGCTGAGGGTCCCGAGGAGGGATCGGGATTGTTGCTGGGGAGGAGAATGAGAGTCCTGGAGGGTCCTGGGGGGGGGGGACTAGGGGTGCTGGGGAGTGCTGGGAGGGGACAGGGAGTCCTGGTGGGTGCTGGGGGTCCTGAGGGGGACAAGGAGTCCTGGAAGATGTTGGAGATGATGGTGTTGCTGGGGTGTCCTGGGGAGGGGGAGAACCGAGGATGCTGGGGGGGGTTCGGGGAAGCCCAGGGGGTGGGAGTGGGGGTGCTGGGGGGTATTGGGGTGCGAGGGTCTACTGGGGGCAGCAGGAGCAGCCATGCCCGGCTGGGACGTCCCAGGGGGGGTGACCCCGGCGCTGAGGGGGTGTGTGTGTGTGTGTGTGTGTGTGTGTGTGTCCCAGCCCCTCTGCGTGGACACAGTGGAGCCGGACTCAGGGTGCACGGGGGGGGGCCGGGGTGCGGCGGGTGGCAGAGAGAGGCTGCGGGGAGCTGCTGGGGAGGACATTCCGGCAGTGCCACCAACAGGTCAGGGGAGAAGGGGGACAGAGGGCTTTGGGGTACAGGGGAGTACCACGGGGGGATGGGAGGGATGCGGGGTGCTGGGGGGCTTTGGAATACTGGGGGGGGGGACGGGAAAACTGGAGGAGACTGGAGATGACATGGGGGGGCTTTAGGGTACCGGGGGGGATCGGGGGGGGACAGGGAGACTGGGGGGACCAGGGAGGGGATGGGGTGATGGGGAAGGTCAGCGGCAACAGGGGAAGGGGGGCTTTGGGGTACTGGGAGGGGGCAAGGGGACTGGGGGAGACTGGGGGGGACCAGGGGGCTTTGGGATAGCGGGGGGGGCGGGGCGGAAGAGACAGGGGGGGACAGGGGAACCGGGGGGGGGGTCACTGGGTTCTGGGAGAGGTGGGGAGACCGGGGAGGACAGGCGGGGACCAGCGGGGACCCGGGGTCAATAGAGTCCTGGGGGTTTGGGAGGACTGGGAGGGACTGCGGGGAACTGGGGGGACTGGGAGGTGCTGGGGGTTTTGCGGGACTTGGAAGGGGGGCTGGGGGGAACCGGAGGATCAGTGGGGGACAGGGGGGACCAGGGGGCTTTGGGTCCTGGGGGCCCAAATGGGTGCCAGGGGGCACGGGGGGATGCTGGGGGGTCCCGGTGAGTCCCAGGGGGTCCCGGTGGGTGCCGGTCCCCCCATCTCACCCCCTCCAGGTGGACCCTGCCGGTTTCCATGCTGCCTGCCTGGAGGTTTGGTGCCGGGGGGGGGACCCCGGCCCCTCGCCCCCCCCCGCCGCCTGTGACACTCTGGCCGCCTATGCCCGCGCCTGCGGCCGCCACCAGCCCCCCCCCGCCTGGCGCCGCCCGGGGCTCTGCGGTGCGGACCCGGCCCCGGGGACCCCCGGCTGGGGACACCCCCATTCCTTGTGCCTGACCCCTTTGTCCTCGGCCCCCCCCCCCCCCAGCTGGTGCCCCCCCCAAACCAACGGGTTCCCCCCCCCACCGAGTGCCCCCCAAAGCCCAGGGGTGCCCCGTCCCCCAGCCAGGTGCTCCTCAAGTCCCATGGATTCCCCTCCAGCCGGGTGCCCCCCCAGCCTCGCCGGTCCCCCCCAACCAGGACCCCCCACACACCTTGCGACCCCCCCACCGGGTATCTCCCAAGTACTATGGATGCCCCTCCCAGCCAGAAGCCCCCCCCGCAAGGCCCACAGATCGCATCCCCCGGTGGGAGCCCTCCCAGCCCCGCGGGATCCCCCTCCCACCGGCTGCCCCCCCAGCCCCGGGGTGCCCCCTCCCCCCCCCCCCGCGCCCCCCCCCAGCGTTGGCGCTGAGCCCCCCCTGCCCCCCCAGAGCGAAGCTGCGGCGCGGGGCAGCGCTTCTCCGACTGCGTCTCCCGCTGCCCCCCCGGGTGCGGGGCCCTGGGCAGCCCCGGGGGTCCCTGCGCCGGGGACTGCGCCGGGGGCTGCGAGTGCGCCCCGGGGCTCTACCGGGACGGGGAAACCTGCGTCCCCCCCGCCGCCTGCCCCTGCCACCACCGGGGACAGCGCTACCGCCCGGGGCAGAGCGTCCGGCAGGGCTGCAACTCCTGGTGAGAGGGAACGGGGGTCGGCACAGCCCAGCCCATCCCACCCCATCCTATCTGCATCCCACCCCATTCCATCCCCACCCCATCCCTCGCCATCCCATCCCATCCCCATCCCACCCCACCTCATTCAACCCCATGGCACCCTATCCCACCCCATCCCCATTCCATTCCTCCCCATCTCCCCCCCCCGCTGATCCCGCTGTTCCCGGTCTCCGGCAGCACGTGCCGGGGCGGGCGCTGGCGCTGTGGCCGCTCCCGGTGCCCGGGTCACTGCACGGTGCTGGGGGGACGTCACTATGTCACCTTCGATGGCCGCAGGTTCTCCTTCCGCAGCCACTGCACCTACACCCTGCTGCAGGTCTGGGACACCAAGGGGGGGGCACGGGGGGACATGGGGGTGGCCACAGCGGCAGCTGGGATGGTGACTGCGATGGTGACTGCGATGGTAGTCACGTTGGTGGTCACAGTGGTGGCCATGATGGTCATGGGATGGTGGCTGGGACAACGGCTGGAATGGTGGCCAAGGTGGTGGCCAAGGTGGTGGCTTCAGTGGTGGTGGTGGGATGGTGGCTGGGATGGTGGCCAGGGTGGTGGCTGGGATTGAGGCTTTGGTGGTGGTCATGGTGATGGTGGGACAGTGGCCAGGGTGGTGGCCAGGATGGTGGCCACTGTAGTAGCTGTGGTGGTAGCTGTGGTGGTGGACAGGGTGGTGGCTGGGGTTGTGGCTGCAGTGGCAGGTCCTGCCCAGGGCTCTGTGTCCCCAGGACTTCGTGGAGGGGCAGCTGGTGGTGACAGCCCAGCAGGAGCCCTGCGATGGCCACCAGCCCCTGGGCTGCGAGAGCTCCCTCAGTGTCACCACCCACCAGGCCAGCGTCCGCTTGCACGGCACAGGTGACACCAGGGACTGTCCCTGTGCATGGGACAGGGAGGGTTGTGCCCTGATGTCCCCATGGTGGCCAGCACCATCCTGGTGGCTGTGCCCCGATGTCCCCACCGTATCCGCTGCCACCCCAGTGTCCCTGCCCTGCTGTCCCCATGGTGTCCAGTGCCACCCTGGTGGCCACAGCCTGCTGTCCCCACAGTGCCCGGTGCCACCCCAGTGTCCCTGCCCTGATGTCCCCCTCCCTGCCCAGGCCAGGTGACAGTGGGTGGCCGGGAGGTGCCGCTGCCGTTCCGGGCCGCGGGGCTCAGCGTGCTCCGCGCGGCCCCGGGGGCGCTGCTGCTGCAGGCGGCGGGAGCGCGGCTGCTGTGGGGGCTGCGACCCCCGGACCTCCGCATCGCGCTGCCCCCCGCCTTCGCCGGCAAGGTCAGGGCGGGCGCGGTGGTCCTGGTGGCTGGGGTGGCTGGGGTGGTCGGTCCCGGGTGGTTCTGGGTGTCCCAGAGGGTTTGGGATGATTCCAGGTGGTCTTGGATCATTCTGGGTGGTTCTGGGAGGTTCCAGGTGATTCTCGCTGGTCCTGAGTGGTCCCAGATGGTTTGGGATGGTTCTGGCTGGTCCCAGGTGGTTCTGGGTGGTCTCAATTGGTCTTGGGTGATTCCATATGGTTCTGAATGCTCCCGAATGGTTCAAGATGGTTCTGGGTGGTCCTGGGTGGTTTCAGGTGGTCTCAGGTGATTCTGGCTGATCCTGGGTGGTTCCAGATGGTTTGGGATGGTTCCAGGTGGTCCTGGGTGGTTCCAGATGGTTTGGGATGGTTCCAGGTATTGCTGGGTGGTTTCAGATGGTTTGGGATGGTTCCAGGTATTGCTGGGTGGTTTCAAATGGTTTGGGATGGTTCCAAATGGTCCTGGGTGGTTCCAGGTGGTTTGGGATGGTTCTGGGTGGCCTCAGTTGGTCCCAGGTGGATTCAGGTGGTCCCAAATGGTTCCAGGTAGTCCAAGGTGGTCCTGGATGGTTCTGGGTGGTCCCAGATGGTTCTGGGTGTTTCCCACATGGTCCCAGATAGTTTGGGATGGTCCCAGTTGCTCCCAGTTGATCCTAGTTAGTCCCAGATGGTTCTGGGTGATCCCGGGTGGTCCTGGGTGGTCCCGGTCCTCATGGGGTGTGGGTGCTGGCAGGTCCGGGGTCTCTGTGGCACCTTCACATGGCGGCAGGAGGACGAGTTCTCCACCCCAGCTGGGGACGTGGCTCCTGGAGTTGCCACCTTTGCCAGCACCTACCGGGTGGGGGGAGCCTGCCCCCCACCCCTGCCCCTCCAGCCCTGTGGGGACGGCACTGGGAGCACCCACATGGACATGGACATGGCTGGGGCCACCTGTGCCCTCCTGCATGGACCGGCCTTCCAGGTGCTGCCAGGATCCCACCTGCCTTCCCAGCTCCCACCGTGGGCCCTCATCCCACCGTGGCTCCTGGTTCCCACCATGGTTTCCACCTCTCGTTGTTGTTCCTGGCTCTTGCCACCATTCCTGGCTCCAGCCACAATTCCCAGCTCCTGCCACAGTTCCCAGCTCAATCAGTGGTTTCCATCTTCCACTGTGGTTCCCAGCTCCTGCTGCAGTTCCCATCTCCCATCATGGTTCCTGGCTCTTGCCACAGTTCCCAGCCCAACCACCATGGCTTCATCCATGGTTCCCACCTCCCACCACAACTCCTGACTCCCACCAGGATTCCCTGATCCCACCATGGCTCCTGGTTCCCACCACAGCTCACAGCTCCCACCACGGTTCCTGGCTCCCATCATGATTCCCTGATCCCACCGTGATTCTCAACTCCCACTGCAGTTCCCCAGCTCTCACTGTGGTTCCCATCTCCCATCATGGTTCCCATCTCCTGCCACCATCCCCTGATCCCACCATGGCTCCTGGTTCCCACCACAGTTCCCGACTCCCATCCTGGTTCCCAGCTCCCACTACGGTTCCCTGGTCCCACCATGGCTCCTGGTTCCCACCAGGGTTCCCAGCTCCCACTGCAGTTCCCAGTGCCCAGCACAGTGCCGGGTGCCAGCTCCATGTCCCAGTGTGTCCTCCCTGTCCCCAGCCGTGTCACCAGGTGGTGGATCCGGAGCCGTTCCTGGAGCTGTGCCGGCTGGACACCTGTGGCTGCCGGGAAGCACAGCGGGAGCGCTGCCTGTGCCCGGCACTGGCGGCCTATGCCCAGGAATGTGCCCGGGAAGGGACGGAGCTGAGCTGGAGAACCCGGGGCCTGTGTGGTGAGGGGTGGGTGGGATGGGGTGGGATGAGGATCGGATGGGGTGGGATGGAGTGGGATGGGGATGGGGTGGAGTGTGGTGGGGATCAGATGTTATGGGATGGGGATGGGGTGGGGATGAGATGGGGTGGGATGGGGATCAGATGGGATGGGGATGGGGTTCGGTAGGATGGGATGGGGTGGGATGAGGTAGGGATGGGGATGGTTGGGATGGGATGTGACAGGAAGGGCTCTGTCCCCTTGGTGGCATCCCGTCCTGTCCCCAGAGGAGCCGTGTCCCGGGCTCCAGCGGTTCCGGGACTGTGGCCGTGTCTGTGGCCGGAGCTGTGCCGACCTGCGCCCGGAGGTGGCCGCGTCCTGTCCCCACCCCGATGACCTGTGTGTCCCCGGCTGCCACTGCCCCCCCGGGCTGCTGCTGGCCGAGGGGGACCAGTGCGTGCCCCCCGCCGCCTGCCCCTGTCCCCACGGCCACCGGCTCCTCCCGCCCAGCAGCCGGATCCGCCGCGGCTGCAGCTCCTGGTGGGTGGCACCGAGCGGGGGGGGGCAGGGGGGACACGGGGACAGGGCAGGGGACACGAGGGGACAAGGACACTGAGCCGGTGACACAGGACGTGGTGGTGGTGGGAGACATCTGATGAAATCCCTCTACGGCCCGTGTGGGATGGGAGCACGGGAGGGGGGATGGCATCGGATGTCCCCACCAGGGGACAGCGAGGGATGTCACCGGGCTGGGATGGGGTGGGATGGGGTGGGATGGGGATGGGGTGGGATAGGGATGGGGATGGGGGGGGCATGGGGTGAGATGGGGATGGGGTGGGATGGGGTGGGATGGGGTGGGACGGGCTGTACCGGGTGTCCCCTGCAGTGTCTGTGCCGGGGGATCCTGGCGCTGTGTCGCCGCCCCCTGCCCGCCCCCCCCCCCCGCTGCCCGGGGGGGCTGGTTCACGCCCCCGGCTCCTGCCTGCGCCGCTGCGACAGCGACAGTGACAGTGACAGCGACAGCGACAGCGCCAACGGCACCTGCCCCGGGACTCCCCCCGGCTGCGTCTGCCCCCCCCGCTCCCTCTTCCTGGTGGGTGTTTCCCCTCCCCCGGGGGTCCCTCTCCCCCCCCCCCCCCCCCGCGTCCCCCCATCCCTGCTCACCGCGGGGGGCTCTGGGGGCGGCAGGACGGGCGGTGTGTGTCACCGGAGCAGTGTCCCTGTCACCACGGCGGGAGGACCTACCCCCCCAACGCCACCATCGTGCAGGACTGCAACACCTGGTGGGACCCCCCCCCGGAACCCCCCCGACCTACCCAGAGCACCCACATCCCCTCCAGACTCTCCCGGATCCCTCAAACTCCTCAAAGCCCCCGGACGCCCCAACCCCCCCAGCTCCCCCAGACCCCCCAAACCTCCCCAAACCCCCAGGCGACCGATTCTCCAAACCCCCTAGACCCCCCCCCCCAGTCCCTCCTACACCATCCAGCCCTTCCCAAACCACTCCAGACCCTCTAAACCCTCCAGACCCTCCAGAACCCCCCAGAGCCCCAAAAAAACCCTCAGACCCACCAGCCCCCCTGAATTCCCAACCACGTCCAAACCCCTCCAGATCCCCCAGACCACCCAAGCCCCCCCGCCAAGCCCCCCACATCCTCCCTAACTCCTCCGACCCACCCAAACCCCCACAAATGCCCCCAATATCCCCCAAAGCCCCCAACACCCCAAGTCCCCCCCAATCCCTCAAACCCCCCAGACCCCCAAAATTTTCCAACCCTCCTCAAACTGAGGGTCAGGGGGATTGGGGTGTCTTGAGGACCTGGGGGGGGGGGGGTCTGAGAGGTCTGGGGGTTTTGGAGGATTTGTAGAATGTCTGGGGTTTTAGGGGGGTCTGGGGGGGTTGAAGTGGTCTAGGGGAGTCTGAGGGGATCTGGGGCGAGGGGGGGGTTGGGGTGTGTGTGGGGATCTGGGGGGCTGTGGGGGGGATTGGAGGGGTCTGGGGCGGTTGAAGGGGTCTGGGGGGTTTGAAGGGTCTGGGGGGTTCTGAGGAGTTCTACGGGGGGCTGGAGGGGGTCTGAGGGGGTATGGAATGTTTGGATTGTGTGTGGGGATGTGGGGGGATCTGGGGGGGTTGAAGGGATCTGGGGGGTCTGGAGGGAGGTCTAAGGGGGTCTGGGGGCTTCTGGGGAGTTCGGGGGGGTCTGAGAGAGTGGGGGGGCGGTTGGGAGGGGTTCTAGGGGGGTTGGAGGCGTCTGGGGGGTCTGGAGTGTTCTAAGGGGGTTAGGGGGATTTGGGAGGTGGTCTGGGGGGATTCGGGGTATGAGGGGTGCCTGAGGAGATCTGAAGTGGGTTGGGAATTCTGGGGATGTCTGAGGGGGTCTGGGGGAGTCTAAGGGGGTCAGGGGGATTTGGGGGGTCTGAGGGGTTTGAAGGGTCTAGGGGGTCTGAAGGGGTCTGAGGGGGTCTGAGGTAGGTTGGGAGGTTCTGGGCGTGTCTGAAGAGGTCTGGGGGGTCTGGAGGGGTCTGATGGCAGCTTGGGGGGGTCTAGGGTCAATCTAGGGGGGGAGTCTGGGAGTTTCTGAGGGGGTCCGGGGGATGCTGGTGACAACGGCCCTGTCCCCAGCGTGTGCCGGTGGCAGCGGTGGCACTGCGGCCAGGCTGCCTGCGCGGGGACCTGCGTGGCCACCGGGGACCCTCACTATGTCACCTTCGACGGGCGCCCCTTTTCCTTCGGGGGTCGCTGCGAGTTCCTGCTGGCCCGGGAGGTCACCGGCCGCTTTGCCGTCACCGCCACCAACGTCCCCTGCGGCGCCAGCGGCGTCACCTGCACCAAGGCCGTGGTGGTGGCCATGGGCAACACCGTGGTGCACATGATGAGGGGTGAGGAGACCCCTCAGAGCCCCTCAGAAACCCCTGGAACTCATCAGAGCTCCCAGACCCCCCCCTCCCCAGTCCCCCAGATCCCTCCAGATCCCACCAGCCCCTCCCAGATATACTCAGAACCCCACAGAGACCCCCCTAGAACTCTCAGACCCCAGCAGAGCTGCCCCAGACACCCATAACCCTTCAGACCCCACCAACCCCTCTCAGATACCCCCAGAACCCCCCAGAGACCTGCCCAGGGCCCCAAACACCAAAACCCAACTCCCTAAATGCCCCAAATCCCCCAAAATCTGCAGCCCCCCCCCCCCCCAACCCACCAAACCCCACAAACCTCCCAACTCACCAGACCCCCCCTTAAACCCCCACACTCCAACAAACACCATCAGACCCCCCCCACCACACCCCCCAAATCTCCCAGACCCTCCAGAACCCACCAGACCCCTCAACCCCCCCTGAACCCACCAGACCCCACAACCCCCCGACCAAGACCCTTCAGCCCCCCGAAACATCCTGAGACCCCCAAACCCCCTAGAACCCTCAAGTCCCTCAACCGCCCCTGACTCCCTAGAGTTCCCCAACCCCCCCAGGCCCCCCCAAACCCCTCATAGCCCATAATCCCTCCAGACCACCCAGATCCCCCCAGCCCCCCCGCAAACATCCCCAGAACCCCCAACCCCCTCATACCCCCCAGAACCCCCCCAGATCCCCAAGAATCCCCCCTGCCCCCCCACCGTGCCGGGGGTCCCATCCCTGAGGCCGGGGTGTGCAGGGCGGGAGGTGACGGTGAATGGGGTCCCGGTGCGGCCCCCCAAGACCTACGGGGGGTCGGGGCTGCGGCTGGAGCGGGCCGGGGTCTTCCTGCTGCTGCTGACCCGGCTGGGGCTGGCCCTGCTCTGGGACGGAGGTGAGACCGGGGGACAGGGACAGGGGGCGGGGGTGGGGGGGACCCGGGAGGGCAGGGACAGGGGTCGGAGGGGGTGAGACCCCAGGAGGGACAGGGGACAGGGGGTTGACACCCCAAGGGGGACATGAGGATGGAGGACAGGGGGGATGGGACCCTGGGATGAGGGGAGGGACAGGGGGAGTGGTGGAAAGGGGGACAATGGGGTGAGAGCTGGGGGGGGGACAGGGGATAGTGGGGGCAGGGGGGACAGGGGGCTGATGCCCAGGGACACAGGGGTGTGAGACCCCAGGTGGGACAGGGGCTGGGGGGATAGGGGCACTGTGCCACCATGCTGGGTGCGGTGTCACGCCACCGGTGCCAAGCGCCATGTTGTGCCACCAGTGCCAACGCTGGTGCCATGTGGTTCTGGTGCCGGTGCCAATGGCCCTGCAGATGCCCATGGTTGTGCTGGTGCTGGTGCCAAAGGCCATATGGTGCCCATGGCCGTGCCGGTGCTGGTGCCTATGACCATGTGGTGCTGATGGCCATGCCCTTGACAAAGGCCCTTTGGTGCTGGTGGCCACGTCATGTCCCCCTGGTGCCCTTGGCCATGCTGGTGCCCATGGCCATGCCCTTGACAACGGCCGCGTGGTGCCCACGGCCACACGGTGCCAGGCAGTGCTGGTGGGTTCCAGGCACCCGTGTGTACATCCACCTGGAGCCGCGGCACCGGGGCCGCGTGTCCGGGCTCTGCGGCAACTTCGACGGCGACGCCGAGAACGACTTCACCAGCCGGGAGGGGGTCCTGGAGCCCACCCCTCACCTCTTCGGCACCTCCTGGCGCCTCAGCCTGCTCTGCCCCGCCGGGGAGTCCGCCCAGCCCCGCCACCCCTGCGCCGTACGCACCGGGACGGGGGGCTGGGGGAGCTGGGAGGGGGGGTGTCAGCCACCATGCCGGGGCTGACGGTGGTCGTGCCCCCCCCCCAGGAGAGCCCCCAGCGGGTGGCCTGGGCCCAGCGGCGCTGCGGGGTCCTTGGGCACCGGCTCTTTGCCCCGTGCCATGACCTGGTGCCGTGGAGGCGCTTCTATGAGTGGTGCCTGTTTGATGCCTGCGGGTGAGAGGGGGGGGGGGGGGGGCAGGGGGACGTGGGGGGGCATGGGGACGTGGGGGATGGTTCTGGTGCTATGGGGGGGTCCTGGTGTTATGGGGGTCTCAGTGTCCTGGCAGGTCCCAGGGCCATAGGGGTATCCTGATGCCATGGTGGGGTTGCAGTGCCATGGGGGGGGGGGGGTCTTGGTGTTATGGGGGGTCCCAGGGCCATGGGGGTGTCCCGGTGTCATGAGGGGGTCCTGGTGTTATGGGGAGTACTGGGGCGTCCCAGTGCCATGTGGGTGGTGGGGTTCTAATGTCACAGGGGGGGGTGTCCCAGGGCCATGGGGCGGTCTCAGTGCCATAGGGGGGGTCCTGGTGCCGTGGTGGGTCTGGGGACCAGGGGGGGTCCTGGTGTCATGGGGTGGTGTCCCAGTGCCATTCGGTGGTCCTGGTGCCATGGGGGGGGTCTCAACGTCATGGATGGGAGTCCCAGTGTAATGGGGGTGTCCCGCAGCCATGGCGGGGGGGGAGTCCCGGGGCCCTGAGAGGGCGGTCCCGGTGTCCTGGGGGTCCCTGTTTCCCGCCCCCAACCCACCCGTGGGTCTGCCCCAGCTGTGACTCGGGGGGGGACTGCGAGTGCCTGTGCTCGGCCATCGCTGCCTACGGCCACGAGTGCGGCCGCCGGGGCCGCCCCCTGCGCTGGCGCAGCCAGGACCTGTGCCGTGAGCCCCGGGGGGCTGGGGGGTCCCGGGGAGGGGGGGGGCTGGGAGGTCCCGGGGGGGCTAGGGGTTCCTGCGTGGTCCAGGGAGGGAGGGTCACTGGTACCAACAGCTCCCGGAGGGCTGGGGGGGTCCCAGGGAGGCTGGGGTGTCCCAGGGGTTCTCAGAGGGTCTGGGAGGTCCCGGGGATCTAGGGGGTCCCAGAAGTCTCGGGGGTCTGGGGGGGGTCCAGGGGAGTCACTGGCACTGATAGCTCCAGGGGGGCTAGGGGAATCCCAAAGGGTCTGGGGGATCCTGGGGGGTCCTGGGGGGTGGGGGTTAGTGGTGGGGTGGGGGTCAGGGGGGAGGGGTCTGGGGGGATCTGGAGAGGTTACAGGGGGGTCCGGGGGTCCAGGGGGGTCCAGAGGAGTCTGGGGGGTTCCAGAGACATTCCAAGGGAATCCAGGGGGGTCCAGCATGTCTAGACAGGTTCCAGGGGACATGGTGATGTCCATGGGGGTCTGGGGGGTCTGGGGTGTTCACTGGAGTCACCAGCACTGACACCGATGGCTCCTAGTCGAGGCTGAAGGTGCCAGGGGGAATGGGGGGGGGTCTGGGGGAGTCCAGGGGGTCCCAGGGGGTCCGAGGGGGTTCAAAGGGTTCCAGGGGGCTTCAGAGGGTTCCCAGGGGTGGTCCAAGGGGGTCTGGGGGCCGTTCCAGAGGAATCCAGAGGATTCTGGGAGTTTCTAGTGAGGTCTAGGAGCCTCCCATGGGACATTCATCAGGCAGTAAGGGTCTGGGATCCAGTAGCCCCCCCCTGGGGCAGGGTCCCAGCCCATGTGTGTGTGTCCCCCCCAGCCCTGCAATGTGAGC